>OX421864.1:0-1200000 GCA_949127965.1 Pandemis corylana
AAAATACAGACGAATTGAGAACCTCCTCCTTTTTTTGAAGTCGGTTAAAAAATAAGTGTAGATCATTTAGCTGTTCTTGTAAATTTGAATTTATAACAATTGAATCAGTATAGAAAATCCATTTACATTAAATAATGTAACCAGTTTCAATGGACATCACGGGACAATTTACACCATTAATTTAGTCCTAAACTAAGCAAAGCTCGTACCACGGGTTTGCGAACGCACAAACATTATTAAATAGATAAATTCTTGTACTTAAATGCATCCATGACTCGGGTACAAATATTCACATTCACCGAGCAAGTGGCTGCCCCCACCGGGACCCCGGCTTCGTAGTCAGGATCATTAACCTGTTGCCTGCCCGGCCGTCCTGCCGCGTGGCGCCGATGCATCATCTCCACGCAAAGTGTCCACGACACAGACTCAGGTGGCGTTGCGCCCACGGTTTTATTTTAATCTCATTACAACGGCCAAGATCGATGGAGAGCGCCGTGCGGCGGATGCTGCAGAGAGTACAGCTCAGGTGGAGCACTGAAGAGGTGCGATCGCAGGTTAAAGAAAAAAAAATACTTTGAATATTCTTTTAACGTTTATTTTCTGTTTCCTTTAGTTAGAATAATAAATGCTCTCCGGATGAAAACCCCAGCAGGGCTGTTCCGCCGAGCACAAACATTAAGCATTCGTTTTTTTTATTGTAATTGCAGAACACTATTATAAATATTAATTGTTGCAAGAGACGATGCTCACTGAACCAGCTTTCAGTATGTACTTAGGTTCTACTTTATTATTTTTTAGGTTTTAGCGCGCTATTCAAATCAATATTATCTTTCTTTTATATAAAATCGTGCAACCAAAAAAACGTATTAAAGAATTAAGTGAGAGGTGACCCGCCTGCTACTCTGGAACCATTGCACACTTAGTTATAGGCATTCATCCACAGGTTAACTTAATATTCGTTTTTCATCTTTACTTACACACGGGTGACTTCAAACCGGCAATAATACAAAACACTGGACTGCGGCTCAGCCAATAATCAATAGTATATTACAATGATTCAGTTGTAAAAATTAGCTATCTTTAATTATCATTTATTTTCTAATAAAATTAATAATTAAAATCCCGACGTGTGGTCATCTCACACTCAATAGCCAATAAATAGCAAACTGGCAATTAACTTAATGAAGCTTATGAAAATTCTTATCACTAAATGCTACTATGTATGCTTAGATCTTTAAAACTACGCAACGGACTTTGAAGCGGTTTTTTTTAATAGATAGAGTGGTTCAAGAGGAAGGTTTATAATGTAAAATTCTACGCAGATGAAGTCGCGGGCAGAAGCTAGTTTTAAATAATAGGAAAATATGATGTGGGTAAAATTATTACTTGGCATTAGCAACTTAAAGTCACCTGTATAAGACATTGACAAATTCCGGCTATTGTTCGAGTTGTTTGCAAAACATTATAGTAGTTGAGTTCATATCATCGTACATAGTAAGGCGCTCTTAAGTGAAAACAAGAAGTGATAAACGCTTTTTTACGTAATGAAAGACGTCCTGCAAAAAAAATACTGGCTAAATATGGTTGGACATGTCTGCCGCATGCACCCGCGGAGGTGGGCAGTTGGGCACACTTAGCCGCTTGGATAAACTGTAATAACTTTGTGTTAGTGTCGGGGCAGTGTTCAAGCGGGGCCCGCGAGTTGCGGCGCGGGCAGCAGCGAGCGCGCCGCGGCCGCCGTCACACCGCGCGCGCCGCTCGCCGCCCGCCGCGCGCCGCTCGCCGCTCCGCCCGCCGCTACGGCGCTCGCTTTGCTTGCTTCGCGTAATAAATAGCTATTGAGTACGACTCGGATTTTGATTGTGTAAAGTTCTCTACCTTCGTACAATAACCATCGATAGAAAATAAGATATCGAAAATTAGAAAACTGGATGAAAAATGGCAACATTCTATCGGTAGGTAAACGTTTATTTAAAATAATAATAAAAATATGTAGAGATCTATTGGTATCAATCGTTGTTTGCTGCAGAAGTCGGTCACGTGTCGCGCGTGCGCCGCGCGCGCTGCCCGCCTACTGATTGTCTGTGACAAGTTTAGAAAATTCTTATAGCCTGCTTATATTTGGTCAAGTGGCAAGTTTAGGTAGGTAGGTAACAAAGTGATTAGTTAATATTTTTATGACGTTCGTGGCAATTGCGAAAAAAAAGTGTAACACGAAAAGTTAATTGAAAGTCATGAGTTGATTTTTTTATTGTATAAATATGAAGTACAGTTACAAATGCTTCATTAAGTCGCGTGTGCGAAGGAGCGCGACACCTGAAAGGGATCGAGCTTCTAATCATTTCATACGCATCATATACGCCTAAAATCATGTTAAACGAGGCCTTTAGGTGTTGTTACCTCAGGTACTGTCTACTCCGTAAAAGTTACTTCACACCGCGGCATGGTGGTTGTCGTCGGGGTGCAGGCTCGCTGGCTCGCCGGCGCGGCTGCTCGGCGGCGTGTGAGCGCGCTGCGCGCGCAGCGGCGGCGGCGGCTCGGCGCGGCGCGGCGGCGGCGCGGCGGCGGCCGGCAGTCCGCGGCGCCGCCGACAGCTCGCGGTCGCCGCGCTGCGCCGCACGTAGCTCGCACGACACAACTTTCACGCTCACTACACACGCGCTCAAGTTGTTAAGTTTCCATTTGTGCTGTGTTTTCTGATTTGAAACGACAGAACGGAGATCTGAAAGTGCATTACCAAGTGTTGAGTGTAGTTTAACAAGTTCGACAAGAACAAATAAACATCCAAAAGTAGTCGGCAAGCGGCGGCGGGCCGGCTCGGGCCGCGGCGCCCGGCGCCCGGCGCCCGGCGCGCGCTCGCGAGTAAGTCTCGCATCTCCACTCATATCATAACACTTCGCTGATCCCCGCGCTCGGGGCTCGCCAGGCCCCAGCCCTCCTATACTCGTACAGCTCTACTCTAGTGGACCTACAGAGTGGTCGGCGGTGCAAACGTAATGATTGTGTTTAGCACTACTACCACCCATTCGTGTTTCCGCGGCGCCCTTATTGTTAGTAAGTAGGTAAGAAATTGGGCCCTCGGTTCTGCTAACAGGGTCGGCTCTTTCATCAGGCACGGGGCACGGTAGAGCTGCCCCACAAAGCCGGCGATCCATCACGCTGTCGATCTACGTGCGAGCACTCGCCGGGTGGATAGATCGCTTTTCTATCGTAACTATTTCAATTTAGTTTCTTTCATCAGGTTTCAAAGTATCGTGGAAATGCTAGAAGCGAAATTATCGGTATCAATATCTCTGAGTTAAAATCGGTAGATGTTTGTCGATGTCCGCGGAAACGCGTCCGCAGCGCTCCAGCGCCGATACAGTCAATCACTGTCGTGATTTGGAAAGAAAACTAGATTTACTTAATAGAGTGCTTACTTAAATATATAACTTAAATCAATTGGTGTAATTTGTCCCAAGATATTTATTTATTTATTTTATTTATTTATAAAGGGATAAACGCATACTTTTTAGTGACGTATGTACATTAAGCTTGAAATAAAAATTACTAGTGAATATTCGTACTCGGAGTAACTAGTCGTTAATAATACATGATATAATTCATATCTGTGCTGAATTTCAACCATGGGAATGGATAGTTGTTCCAAAGAAATAGTATCTAAAGTCTTCCCTTAGTAACATCGTTTTACCGAAGAACAATTTACATGAAATGCAATAACTTTATCGGATTTATTCGCATTAAATTAGATGCAGACTACGTTTATCTAGACATAGCACTGAAAACCCGTTGTTCATAATTATCTCTTGGGTACAAAGTCCGGGATCAACTCAGCAAAAGAACTGTTTGGCAGGCGAAGTGGAACAGACCCACCGTCTGAACAGCCGCGCTGTTTCGCCCTTTTTCTTATGTTTCTATAAAAACCATCAGATGGATGAAAGAAAATTAACGGAGGAGGCGTTGGAAGGGGAAGGCCTGCATGGATGTTTCTTGACCGAAAGAGGACTTTTTCTCGAAAAATCCAGTCAAGAGCACTTTAAGCCGACGAGCATTTATGAGAGATAGATGAATGCGGATCAAGCGAAAGAGGTGTGACAAGATCGTAGTAAGGGGGACAAAGCAGTCTCTGCCAAGCTGTATGGGAAAGAGGCGTGGCGGTTTGCATGTCTGTTTGTGTGTTTGCAAAGGCATCAGAGGCCAATTGCATCCGTCAATCTAAAAAAACATTTAATCGATCTATCTATTGCTGAAATCCATATCTAAAATAAAAGAGTAGTGTCTTGACTTGACAACACACAGTATAAGTCACTGTAACACCTAGAAAGGGCTTACAGGAATTAGGGAACTAAGTCTAGTTTTTAGAGTCCCGCGTGGGCAAAGCCGCGGAGATGAACTAGTTTGTAAACAGATATGGGGACAGTGCACGCACAGTGATAGGGCACTCACAACATTTTATTAGCTTTATCGTGGCCATCTTTACTAATACTATATATATATCAATGCGAAAGTGACTCTGTCTGTCTGTCTGTTATGCTTTCACGCCTAAACCCGTGAGCCGATTTTAATGAAATTTGCTACATTGATAGTTTTTATCCCAGAAAATTGCATAGTTTCCGCGGGATAGCGATAAGCGAATTCTGCGCAGACGGAGTCGCAGGCAACCGCTAGAAATTAATAAAACAGGATATATTGGTTACTGACGTATTTGCAGTCGAGACAACAGGGACTATCGTTTCTTTGCTCACCAGTTGGCGCCACTGTCGACTAAGGTCCAGAGGTATAGCTGTCAAATGCGATTTTATAAGATCGGCGCCGAAACAAAGTTTTAAATCTTGAGTCTCATTAAGTTTATCAATTATTAAATAACTATCATGATATCAAGTAGCTATGTCGCAATGTTGTGCAGTTCCGCTTGCAAAGCGTTCACATTCATCGCCAAATAATCCACATTTGCGATAATTTCACGAAGGAGTTCACTTTTCAACAGGTAAATGAAAGAAATTATAATTTACGAGTACCTATGTCACGAAGCCCGCCAAACCAGTGAAAAGTGAATGTTATTGGACCTCACGCGACACTATACGCGATAGCCCCCATTGGAACCAATAAGTGATTCTTCCTTAATTTTATATTTTACGTAATTTTGTGCTATCAAAAATGACATCGAATTTCAAACATTGAAGTTCAACGACAGGATGGTAAAGAAATTACTTGATCGACTAAACTCAACGGGTTATCCATGAAGATGCATAATTAGCCGGCCTTTGCAGGCATATACTGATTCTAATCTGAGGCCCATCTCAATGGGATATCCGCTTGCATAAAGTTTAGAAATGCTAGTATACATAATGAGAACCTAACATGGTATTTTTCGGTTTATAAGCTTAGGAGTTACAATTATTATGAAGCTGTCATACCCGCAGTGATGAACTGACTGGTAAAATGGTGTGTAATGTCTGTGCTCCCCCCCCCCCCCCCGCCGCCGCGCTGCCTGCCTCCCCCCCCGTCACGGCTCTCTTCGCCGCGGATAATTTCCATCTGCAATCTCCGAGTTGGAATTCTTTTGTGTCCGACTCCAGACTTTGTGTTCGACAGATCTCGGGATTTGTTTTTTATTTAAAGTACATTTTCAACTTTTTAATGCGGCTATCAGGAAAGTAAAAGCGACGGCTCATTATTCAGGTTGATTTAAAATGGAGCGGAGAGAGGATTCGCCTGGGCGGCACAGGGGCGGCGCGAGCCATCTTTAAAAGTTAAACTTACTGACTAGTAGTTTTCTGTTATTTTAAAATATACTTAATTCACTGCAATGAATCTATTGAATACCGCATAATACGCATTACAGAACAAGGTATGTACATGGACATTGAACAAAATTGTAAAGTAAACATTAGACGGCCAATAATCCCTATCACTACTAATATTATAAATGCGAAAGTAATTTCGTCTGTCACGCCTAAACCACTGAACCGATTTTATTAAATTAGGTACATACAGAGATATAATTTACCTTGAGAAACGACTAGGCTCCTTTATAATGAGAAAAAAGCTTGCAGAGGGGATGAACGTTTGTATGGAAGTTGGTCAATTGCGAAGCTTAAGTTTGAAACTTATTTTTCAAGCTATCGATTACATAAAAATAGTTTTTAAGAGTTTTGTTGGTGTGTTAATTAAAAATAGAGGTAGATTTGTTTAGAAGTTTTCTGATTTCTGAAGCGAGAAGCGTGGAACTTAATTTTTAAACTTTTGGTTAGACATGTTCGAGTGATATTATTGTTTAAAACCGTGCGAAATTGTGATATCATTTGAGGCGATTCGATTTCTGTACACTCAGCGAAACTCTTTTCTGGGATTTTGTTTTATATTTTTCGGTTGTTCTACTCAGAATCACAAGCTCTTTCGAAAAATAATATCCCGAAATTGCCTTTTCCATTGAGCTACTTAATGTACACAAGTTTGAATGACGGTAACGAAATGGAAAAAAGTCAGACCACAAAGTGTATAGAAACTTTGGAAAGTTTATTTCAATATGAATATAGGTTATATGATAGGTTGATAGGAATATGTACATTTACCATGCGTACAATCACAGATCTGATAGCGCTCCCCAAGCATCGTAGAGGAAATAACTTATGGTCATGTCTATTATACATATAGGCCTAAAAATAAACAAGGCCTTGCGCGCCTTACGTCAATGGGAAGAGAGTTTCACAGACGAACGGCTCGGGCAGTTCCAGAACAAACGCAAGATGCTGACCGGGGGCGGCGCGAACGGGGCAACAATAACGTTTTGAGAACATTTTAGGATCGCGACAAAACCGAATCGCGGTTTGAGATAGAGAGTATCGGATATGCTGCGTATTTTCAAGGCTATATATTGTTATAATTATTGGCTACGTGCACGCAGAATTATTATTTGTGTTGAAGTCCTTGCCTCCGACATGATCCTCACGGAATATGACTGGTAAATAAAAAGCCTTTATTCTTTTCACACACACACACACACACACACATTTGAAGCTATCTATTTATTATTACTATGTTTTAATTTCTTGTTGGTATTTGGGTTCCCATCAGTAAATGTTTGTTATAATTTTATTTTTCATTTTTCTATTTTTACCTTTTTTTGTTATTCTGACCGCTTCATGTTATAGGCGATGAGGCTAGCAACCCATCACTATTTTGATTCCATTTTCCACCTATACACCCTCAATCTTGCTAATTGTGGCCTGTACGTACCTGTTACCTTAGGCTCTGTCTACCCCGTAAGGGATAAAGACGTGATTTGTGTGTGTGTGTGTGTCTGACCGCTTCATAATTAATGGTACCTAACCGTTTTTTTTTTGATATTTCTTGGCTGCCACGATACAGGCTGTGCCTGGCGTGGAGTCGTGGAGTTGAACTTCCTAATATTGTATTTCGTTTCTATTTTGGAAAATAAATTTTACTTTACTTTACTTTACTTTTCCTGTCCTTTTATTTCGTGGGAAATTTCAAAAATCGCTTCGTAGTGCCCCGCGTCTTTGTCCTCAAGGAATATGTTTGCCAAATATCAAAAATCGATATTAGCAAGACAATTAACATATAAAAAGCCATATTATTTTGTATCCTAAAATAATTTTGCAAAACCCTGAAATCAGTTTTCAGATGTTATAATTACTTACTGGCAAGCCAAGTTTCATGACTAGTACGGAGATACGCCCCCCTTGCAGTGTTTAGGCTGTGCGATGTCTGTTAGAAAGTCAGTCATGTTACTCTATTATTGGTATAGATAGTCGTTATCTAATATTCGTACTTGACCGCCTTTTTGCCGTGACCAGGTGGTAAAGCGCTTAGTTGTGATCTTTCCGCAAAATTTTTCATCAGTTTTGTTTTGGTACCACTACTGACAGCAAAAACATACGGCAGTGTGTCACGCCAAGTTAAAAAAAGGCGCGGCAACTCACGAAACTTTATTTAGTTTCGTTACACGAACCATATCGGACTCTGCACACGAAATTTGATTTATTTTGTAAAAGCCCAAGTTTACTTGGAATCCCAAATTTAATGAATGTAATGCAAAATTAATATTATCACTGCTGATTGACGCACTAACTTATACATGCTACCAAAAAAAAGACAGGAATATTCATCGCACCTGTGCTGTCTGTGCTGTAACCGCGCCGCGCCGACGCGGAAGAGCATGTTTCGCCGTGCACTCGACATTACAATAAAATCACTTTGACTTTGACCTTGACCTTGACTACGTATCACTGTATCAAAAAAATGGACGAGTTGCATATTCGAACTGCTAGCTCATAATTCAATCATAAAATATTCTGACCTTTCCGGACATGAAACACTGGCTTTATAAATTGACTAGGCCAAAAGTTTATTTGTAATAACATAATAATAATTATAAAATCATACTGTTTTACTTACTAACTTTTATTTAATTATTTAACTTGCCACGTTTCTAAGTAAAGTTTTTATTAATTATTTTAGTAGTAATGGCCATAAGCTGTTTCAAACACGATACTTCAAATTAAAAAAAAATAAAAAAATATTGTAAATAAATAAGCAATTTAGATGTATGTATGTAAATGTGTACGATGACGCGTCTATTTTCTGCAACCACCCCCCCCCCCCCCCCCCCCCCGCGACAAGAAGATTAACAATTATTATAATATTCAATTCAAAGTGATTTCATCTCCGTAACTATATAATTAGCTATAGTCTTCAAATTTGCCACGAAATTATGTTTTTAGAATAAGATGTGGCCAATAGTTTTATTGCGCGCTCACGAGTTACTTTTTAAGTCGAGATATTCCATAGTTCCTGCGAGTTAGCGATAAACGCATTCTTCGGATACAATGTCGCGGGCAACATCTTTATTTATACACTCTCTTACGTGCACACTTTCCTGTGTAAATTATTTAGCACGATACAATCTTTATTTTCTCCTGATTAACAAAATTAGTTATAACCCTACTATACTCGCCGGTGTCCTCACTCTGCACGGGTACTGGCGGATCACCAACGTTACGCTGAGTCAGTGCCTATTCTTTGCTTCATCACATGGCTTCCTGTTACAAATGTGTTTTTATTGTTCGTATTTTGTGAAACTGTAGTCACTTTTTTATTTCTCTTTCTTTTGTTTTTGTCACATGAGTCATGTTTAAAGTTTTCATCTATGTATCTCTAGCAATGTACTTTTAATATAACAAGCAAGTAATAAATATTGGTGAAAGCAAGAACGTGTGTACAATGTACATACGTTGAGGAAACAACAAGCGCGAGGTACCCGTACGTCGCCGGCTCCGGGGCGAAGCGCCCGCCATGCTAACCGTTACGGCCCGTAGCCCGTAGCCCGCAGCCCGCAGCGCGAGGTGCGACGCGGCCGCGGCGTAGAGCCGACAGCCTGACAGGGCTAACACACATAATGTATGTAGGATGGCGCACAATGCTCTGAGCGAACGCCGACGGATATTTGTTTTACCGTATGAATTAAACATAAGTCGGTTTGCAAAATAATGCGTAATTCGCGCCGTCGCGCGTCAGACTCGAGACGCGAGACGCGAGACGTGACGTGTAGCGCTTTGCGCGACGGTCGGATGGGAGCTAACATACTAAGTGTAAATAATGTAGTGCCTACCTAACACTGATAACGCGATAATTTTGGTGGCCTGACTTGGAGACTGAAGCGTGCAGCCGGACTCTGCTCGACTATTGCTATTTAAAAAAAAACACGATTATCCGATTTAATTCTGTTTAAAAAAAAAGAATGACTTAGTTAGATACTTTTGTTTTACAAAACAATAACCACCTAAAATCAAATTGCATCCGCCAATTTTCGTTTTTCATTTGTTCCATGATCCGTCGTCTTCTGAGCTTTAGTAAAAAAATATTTTTTAATTTGTAGGCTGTTTTGCTGACTGTACTTGCAACAAATGCAAGGTGCACCAAATGTCGAGGCAATTCGATTACCAATAACTAAAGAAGTTACAGTTTTACAAGTCTAAACTGTAATTTGTAGCTTCGACAGTTATCTCCTCGAGAAGCTAGATTTGATAATTTGCAGCAGGTGGCAATGAGTGTTGTGTGTGTGTGTGGGGGGGGGGGGGGGGCGTTAGCTCGAGGTACCTGGTACTGCGTCGCACTGTTAAGCAAAGGCCTACCCGTTCGACTTCCCCTTAAAATAAATAATTCAAACCTAAAGAAACTAAACCCTAAGCTTCAAACTACAAAAATAATAACTACTGCAGGCCCACGCAGACATGCAGACATGCGGACATGCAGACAGGGTTCAGACAGGGTTCAGACAGGGCTCTGATTACCATCAAAACGTTTCACGTTACAACAAAGAGTGTAACTGGTGGTGAGTCGGAGCCAGAAAAAGTATAAAGTTGTAGTAAATTACGCGATTTGGTGTTAAGTAGATATTTGTATTACGCTAGCGGCTGTCGCGCCGCAGCACAACAGGCATTACGCATTCTTGACGTCTGACTCCACTCCGATGGAATCACATTGTTAAATATTTACAAACATAGATAACGTAGAGGTATTTACGACAGCTGGAGGGTATTTAAAGCGATCGGATTTATCGATACCACAACAAATGGCTAGTAGATAATTCAACACCAAACTTAAAAAAACTTCTTCAATCGTTGGTACCTAAACGTAAATAATCGTAATGCTATCTATAGGATGTCGTGTGGTGTCAGCTCGAGTGGCTTGCTTGGCGGCAGCGCGCCTGCACTGTACAGGCGTGCGAGCGTGTAGCACTCAGTGATATGCGGCGAAGCCTAAATGAGAATTATGTTTTTGCATTTACTGTTGAGTTGGCGAGTTGATTACTTTGTCTCGGCTGCAGCGGCCGCGGGGCTTCCGGCGCGCGGTCAAACAAAAGTTGCCAACATTTATAATGAAGCGGCAACTTTAGTTTACAGCGCAATTACGCGGGCCGGCGATCGCGCCGTGTTTGCTCGCTTTGATCTCTCCCGGTCGCCGTAAGTGTGTGCTTTAGCAGAAATAGCCCGGCCCTCTCGATTTAATTATGTATAAAATCAGGTTCTTCCAACCGACGAATAACCCAAGCGGGAAACCGCAGCGATTTTCCGCTTTAAGGGTCGATTTACTGAGTTTGTTTATGAGAATTGCACTCTGTTTGGTTTTTCTGTAGATGCCTGATGCGCCACGTCGCCTCCATGTCCTACGCCACAGAGCTTGACGGGTGCGGTGTTGTTGCAGGCGGGTGGCGGGTGGCGGCGGCATGCGGTGGCGGTGAGATGGCGTCGCGCTGCTGCGGCGGCTGCGGCGGCGGGCGCGGCGCGTCGCCGCGGGCGTGCCTGGCCGCGTGCGCTCTGGTGCTGCTCTACAACCTGCTGGGCGGCTTCCTGTTCCTGGCGCTGGAGGGCGGCGCGGAGGAGAGCGCCGTGGCGGCCGTGGCGGCCGGCGGCGGCGGCGGCGGCGCCCGCCTGCGCGCGCGCACCGTCGAGCGCCTGTGGGCGCTCACCGAGGACCTCAACATCCTGTACAAGGACAACTGGACGCGGCTGGCGGCGCGCGAGCTGCTGGACTTCCAGCGCGGGCTGGCGGCCGGCCTGCGCGCGCCGCGCCGGGGCGCCCCCCACCTGGCGCCCGACACCGACTTCCGCTGGACCTTCTCCACCAGCTTCCTCTACGCGCTCACGCTCATCACCACTATTGGTATTACGATCAAACACTAATTTTAATTACTCACGGCATGTCAAAATATTTATGAGTCTCGTTACAATTTTAATCCCAAAAACTTTTATTTGTTACTTTACCAGCAGGGTTGTCGCTGGTAATTATTGAAGTGGTGGAGATAGAAACAACTTTTGCAGTCTATTTCAAATCTGATTTTTAATGTAACAAATGCGTGCTTATATACTAAACTGTACCGATCCTACTTAACAATCTTCTTCTTAATCTAATCAGACTGACGTGACCAATCTGCCCCAGAGAAAACACGTACAAACGTGTTTAAACTAATGTCACGCAACCATGTGACATCCGTCACATAGCTCCCCCCTAAATAAAAACATAGTGTTGAACAAAAGTACCTAAATAAATAAAATAACACACTGCACATGTTACGCCGAAGACTGACTATTGTTAACTCCTGAACCGCACGACGCGCCCAGCCCTAGTGACGTACGCGCGTGAAGTTGCTGAGTCGCCGCTATTCCAATCTGCATCTGTCTGACCCAGGGTTGTAAATCCCCATCAACCGTTCACACTGTCTGTTGACTTGTTTCGACCATAATTGCAGGCGTTGAAGGCTCTGTAACTCTTGTCTGTCAACTCGCGACTACACTATATCCACTAAAATCTGTCCGTTGACTTGCTTTGACCATAATTGCAGGCGTTGAAGGCTCTGTAACTCTTGTCTGTCAACTTGCGACTACACTAAAATCTTGTGATACTCCAAAAAATCTGCTTCCAAGATAGCTTGCTTAACACTGATACAGTTGCTCCCGTGTCCACCAAAAAACTTATACCACCTTGTCGGTCGGTAATTGTAAGTCGGTTAGAGGGATGAATAGCACAGAGTTCCGTCGTGTCTTGTGCTAATCTTAGTTCCCCTGACGCTGAGCACCGTTTAAATTCCTCCACGCACATGGCTTCAAACATCTTTGTGTATTCTCGCGAAACCTTGAATGAAAAATGCAGAATCGATTCCCCCGTTCTCTTGACCTTGATCTTGATGCAAATCGCCAATTCTGCTGACTACTGTTGATGGAAACCCACTCGCCTACGCAACCCGTTTATGTCGAGTTGCATTTGCGCAAGCTGGGTCGAAACGCCAACTAAGCAACTTGTGACGTCACCCGACTCGCCGCTCCGACTGCTCCATATTTCTTCTCACCAAGTGGACTCGCAATAATATTGCTTATCCGGGACACCACGGACGCAGAGGCAACCTCCAAACCATCGGAACTTGCCCCAGAAGTGGCTGCTCTCTTCGGCGGTGACATCTCGATGATCTTGCGGCAATCAAAACGTTGACGAACTTGTTCTTCGCGGGGTCACCACTTTACCAGCAGGGTTATTGCTGGTAATTATTGAAGTGGTGGAGATAGAAACAACTTTTGCAGTCTATTTCAAATCTGATTTTTAATGTAACAAATGCGTGCTTATATACTAAACTGTACCGATCCTACTTAACAATCTTCTTCTTAATCTAATCAGACTGACGTGACCAATCTGCCCCAGAGAAAACACGTACAAACGTGTTTAAACTAATGTCACGCAACCATGTGACATCCGTCACAGTTACTAATAAGAACTGTTCAAATATTGAACCATGTATACGAATGTTGAGACTGGTACGTACGGCGGCAGGTCACGGGGACGTGGCGCCGGCGTCGGCGGCGGGGCGCGCGGCGGCCGTGGCGTACGCCAGCGTGGGCATCCCGCTGGTGATGCTGTACCTGGCCACGCTGGGCGCCGCGCTGGCCCGCGCCGCGCGCCGCCTGTGGGCGCGGCTGGCGCCCCCCGCGCCCCCCGCGCCGCCCGACAAGCGCGAGGCGGACGACAAGCGCACGCCGTTCCAGGCGGCGCTGAACCTGCAGGGGCTGGGTGCCGGCGCGCGCGCGTGCGGGTTGCGCACGCGCCGCGTGCCGGCCGCGCTGAGCGTAACGCTGCTGGCGCTGTACGTGGCGCTGGGCGCGGCGCTGTTCGCGCGCACGGAGCGCTGGTCGCTGCTGGACGGCTGCTACTTCTCGTTCTCGAGCCTGGCCACGATCGGGTTCGGGTCGCTGCGGCCGGGGCGGCGCGCGGCGGCGGCGGCGGCGGCGGGCGAGGCGGGCGCGGCGGGCGCGCTGGACGCGGCGGTGGGCGCCTGCTGCGCCTACATCCTGGTGGGCGTGGCCGTGGTGGCAGCGGCCTTCGAGCTGCTGCAGGAGGAGCTGCGCGCGGCGCTGCGCGGCGTGGGCGAGCTGTGCGGCGGCCGCGCCACCGCCGTGCACTCGGCGGAGCGCTGCGCCGCGCTGCTGGCCGCGTCCTGACCCGCGCCCGCTCCCGCGTCCGCGCCCGCGCTCGCCCCCACGCCCGCAGCGCCCGAGCGCCGGCCGCAGGTCACGTTCCAGGTGGAGGCGCTGCCGCCGGCGCGCTTCAGCTCGCTGCCGCGCCGGCGCTCGGGCGGCGGCGACGCGCCGTTCGCTCGCGGCGGGCCGGCGCGCCGCTCGGCGGGCGCGGGCGGCGCGGGGGACTCCTGCGTCGAGTACTTCGTGCCGCGGTCGCTCAGCGAGTTCAACCTGAGCGCGATGAGCGGCGAGCTGTACGAGCTGAGCGCGCTGGCGGGGCGAGCGCGGGGTGCGGCGGCGGGAGGGGCGCGGGGGAAGGACAAGATGGTCACGTTCGAGGAGGCGCCGGCGCCGCAGCACGACGTGTTCATGTGACGACGTCGGGGGGCGGGCTTCTGGGGGAAGTTTGTTATACAATAAATATAAAGTTTTACATACGAGGCTTGTTTGCTTGTCCCCCCCCCTTGCTGCGACGGGCGGGCCGCGCGGCTGCAGCGGCCGCGGCGCCGCGCCGGCCGGATAATTACCCGGCGGCGGCCGATGAATAGGGTGTTTTGAAGCCCGAAATTTCTATTACAGAATTAATGATTAATGATTATGGGATGATACGAACAGGGGTGCGAAATTAAATACTTCGACCCGCCTCTACTTGAATAATGATGAGCGAGAGATTGAAGTTTACTTTTCCCGCAAAATGTATGTCACTTAGTATTTCCACAATGAGGCGCGCGGCGCGCTGAATGCAGTCGCGCTGTGCTCGTCATTCAAGCCATTCAAGAAACCAGGTCGCTAAATAAAGTGAGCGAGCTTTGCGGGAGGAGCGGAGGCGGGGGAGGGGGGTGCTAATGCCGCGTCTGCTGAACGTGAAGCAGTCAGTCCGACACCTGAGCGGGGGGGGGGGGGGGGGGGGGTCGACCCGCTGACACACTCCGCAGCTCGCATTGTCCGCGCCCGCGGGCGCTGGCCGAGCGACCGGCACGCAACAGTTGGGCCGCGCCTCACGCGCCGTCATCCTGCTACAATACAACGAATGAGTTGTTGCCAAACTTCGTCCATAAATTTATTTTGTCGATTACGGACCCTCAAGAAACTACTTTATAAGTTCAGAACATTAGGACATGTTTTTATCATAAGTAAGGTATGAAATACGGCGCTAGACGCGATGGATGGAGCAGCCAACATAATTAACTTTAAAAGAACACAATGAATATATTGTAGGTAGTTAAAAAGCTGTGCACTAGGGGCGTTTATGTCAAGTCATTTTCAGTGCTAAGAAGTTTTTGTTAAATGGTAACAACAGGAGAGTTCACTAAAACAATGTCTAGGGCCTAGTCTCTGTGCTTTGGATCAGAGCGGAGGTTAACTGAGGTCTGCGGCGAACAGGGACTCGAAGCAATTTGTCGCGCGCCGCATCGGGGCACTCAAGAGATTTCGTTTAAGCAATCTCAATATTAAAGGTGCGCTTCCATAGCAGCGAGTCTCTGTAATCAATCATATATTAATGGAAGCCCGCCTCCCACTCCCGTTCTAATGTGACAATGTGACGGGGATGAAAACTAATCCACGTCTCCGCTTTTTTCTCTGCCGTAAATAACTCGTATTGACTTTACTAATAAACCGTTTTACAAAACATGTGGTAGGGAGCTAAGTACATACCAACAGTTTTGAGGTTGGGGAGAGCGGGGCGCGGGGAGGGGGGGGGGTCTGCGAAGTGGCGCGGACATCTGAAAGGACTTCATTACAAGCCGCCGCTCTCATTTCAACACAAACATCTAAGTACATCTCGGTTTTAAGACTTTTAAGAAAATACGAAGCAAAATAAGCCTTACCCCGTTTCACTACATTTGATGTTAGAACCAAGTTGTGAGGTAAGCGGGGAAGAAGAACTAATCGCTAAGTAATTGTTGTGGCTTGTTCGAACAGGTGTGTCTCAGAGCATCATCCTCTGCGTCAATAACTGGAATCACCTTAAATCTTGGTACCTACTCACTTTATAAATATGTCTGCCAAAGTTCAAGTCTCTAGCTCAGTGGTTCTTAACCTTTCAGACATGAGGGACCATTTGACAAAAATGTTGTCTTGCCAAGGACCACCTTCGATCGGCCCCAACGTTTTCATTTAAATCTTGGGAATGAGCAAGTTCCATTCTGTTGCACATTCACGCGTTGTCTGGTTGTCACTTATCTAATGAATTTATTAAATTGGCCCCGCGGACCACTTAGGATGCTTCCAGGGACCACCAGTGGTCCGCGGACCACCGTTTAAGAACCGCTGCTCTAGCTTCAGTTCTTAAGCTGTGCATTGTCTATCAGTCAGAGACGTACTATTTTATACGTTTAGTTAGGTAGTTAATGACTTACATTCGCCAATGTTCATTAGAAAATATTGTTGTTGTTGACACCCAGGACTGGATAAAATTAAAATGGAAAGCACGGGAAATGCGCGCTCCTCACAGAACTAGACCGCTCTTCTTGTACCGCAATGCTCTCGGCGCCTCACCGCGCGCCGACGCCGACGCTACGCGCTCTGTTCCCGCGTGTTTGCTGTAATTCGGTATTAATTACCGGTTACGCTTTGATTGCACCCCCCTCCTCTTTGGTTACACAAACCTAATTATACGACGGAATTAGAAGCCGCTTCATCGAATGCTTTGGCGGAAGAATTACAGCCTCCGCCGGCAAATCGACTACCTTCGTCGACGGTAATTGGAGCAGTCACTATCATGCATTGAACCGGATATTAGTGGTTAAATATCTTGGTTTAAAGGAACTTGTTTGCTAAATTATGTGCATAATAATTTTTAACTAAACTTGCGACTAAAACCTCAATTACTTGCATAAACCATGACGGTTGTCGTGTTGACACCGTCTTGTTATAAACTAGGTTGGAAAGGTTTGTAGCTATCCAATTACGAATTCAATTTATTCAAATGTTTATTTGAACCTTGCTGTCACATGAATTATATTATTGTTATTTGAAATAGATTGAATTGAAATAAGAATAAGAATAACTTTATTTCACTACAGAAGTTACAAAGTGCATAACATTTTACAAAGGACATTGTTACATAGAGATAGGTAGATGACATTTGATGCAGCTTGCCGCATTCACACATTCACGTGGTCATTCGCATTGTTTCATTATGAAACGTCTTCGCACTAGACTCTGTATCGCAAGGGCCAATGAATTATCATTTCGCATAAGTATTTCCTTCACTGAATAAGCGTGCGATAAGTGATAACCCGAATACTTAATAGGATGTTTACTTCTCATAATAAGTAAACGGTCAAGGTAAAGATAAGCGAAAACATGCGCGGAATAAACCTGAGCTGCGTGTACTGAGTGCCGCGCGGCGTCGTGGAGCCCGTTGCGGAGTCTTGGAGCGTCTCAGCGCGGAGACGCTCGTGCCATAATACCTAGTATGTCGCGTCTGCAGCGTCCCGAGCCGGCTCAGCGCGGGCGGCACTTACCGCAGTAAAACGTACCGCCTTGCGCGAGTAATGGCATAAGCAATGAACAGCTCACGATCCACCACCTCGCGCCGGAGCTGCTTACTGTCTAACTCAAGTTCAACAGGTAACAGGCGAACCAGCTGTTCGCAGACTGCGAATGCTTTACTTATTATTAAAGTGGTAGGATCTTGTGCACGGACTATCTAACCGTACCCGGGCTTAAAGATTGCACTCGGTCTTCTCGGCTAATTTCTGCTTTGTAGAGTGTTGTCTCGCTCTAACTTACGTGGCGCCAATAGTCTCTTTCCAAAGACCGAAGTGCAATCTTTATGGCCGGGTACTCGCTGGCCACCAGCGCTTGCACTGCAGTATTCCGCCACGGAAAGTATGACATACGTACTTACATACATAAATCACGTCTTTATCCCTTACGGGGTAGACAGAGCCTAAGGTAACAAGACCTAAAGACCACATTTAGCATGATTGTCGGCATATGGATGGAAAGGGGAATCCCTAAAATTTTCGCTCAATCTCTCGGTGGGCTTTTACCATCTGCGCGGGAAGAGAAGCAACTGGTACATTCTATGTTTTTCTTTGCTCCCAGACCAGCATGGAAGAAAGTATGACAGCCGGCAAAATAACTGTCACATGGGTATTCTATCTTAGTCCCATAGGCTGGCAATGGATGTGCTATCCTCTATTCCGCCGAGTATCCTCTAGTGTCGCGAACGACCATGGATGGAGCTGCTCATTTATGTTAGGGTGACGTACTTGCTTGATGGACTTTCCTATAGCTTTAAAAAATCTGCCAAGTGCGGTTGGACTCGCGCACCGAGAGCTCCGTAAATTTGGGCAAGTGAATAGAATCCAGTGTTGGCAGAATCCGGCTCAGGAGCTTGCGATGTATAAAGGGAAAATATAGATATAGGCATGAATATAGGCAGGTCATTTTATATTGGTTACTTACATAGACAGACATAAAAATATTCAGATTTTTAGTATTTGTTGCTATAGCGAAAAAAATTGCATCATCTGAGAAAATTTCAACTGTCTATGCAACCGGTTCATGAGATACAGCCTGGTGACAGACAGACAGACGGTCAGTATAGTCTTAATAATAGGGTCCCGTTTTTACCCTTTGGTACGGAACCCTAAAGAGGTGGTTTGAATGCCGAGCGCTGCATCAGTAGAATGCTGATATAACTGCTGCTATTTTGGTCAGCAGCGTGGCGGCTGCGGGCTGTTATTAGGCGAGGTGCGGGGGGGGGGGGGGGGGGGGCCGTCAAACGCGCGGCGCGGCGCATTCCGGCGGCGACCCTCGTCTGCGCGGGAATGCGCTTATTGAATCCGTCATTTGAACAAAGAGGCTCATCCCGCGATGTGCCCAGCGCCAGCGAGCGTATGCGGAGATTCATTGCCTAACTCGGGGATGTCTACTAGGCAAGTAAGCGCCCGAAGGAACGAGAGTATAAAAATATATCAACAAGGAAACACATTTGGCGTTGAACATTTTTGATTAGCACTGGGCATAACAATATAAATATTTTAAAAATCAAGCTTTTTTTTTGCTCACCTCTGGTGTTGCTTTCATCTGGTGTAAATATTATCTAGTCGTACGAGTATGTCTACAAGACAGTCTGATGACTAAGTTGGAGTGGGTCTGAAACAAAATCATGTACCTACTCGAGCTAGACGCAATTCTACTATTTACTAACTAGTATTTTTTACAATAAACAGACAGACTGACAACGACAATAATTCCTTTCTTTTTTTCAAGGATTAATAATAATAATATCAATACTGATAGTGGTGGGTCCACCCTACGTGCCGAACCAGGTGTACCGGAAATTGCTTACATTTATATCCTACCCGTTTATTTTCTCTCAGTTTCATTCAACACACACAATCCTTTCGATAATGATAATTGATAAGCCGGCCGGCAGCGCTCCAGCAGTCCTAGTGGAATTATAGGTGTCTAAAATCGGCGGTGATCACTTGACATCAGGTGAACTGCATGCCCGTATGTTAGTTTATCTATACTAATATTATAAAGAGGAAAAATTTGATTGTTTGTTTGTTTGTTTGCATTGAATAGGCTCCGAAACTACTGGACCGATTTTAAAAATTCTTTTGCCGTTAGAAAACTGCATTATCACTGAGTGACATAGGCTACTTTTTACCACGGGAAAATACCTATTCCTACGGGAAAATTAATTTATCGCGGGCGAAGCTGCGTACGGAAGGCTAGTAAATTAATAAAAACATGTTGCTTTTAGTATGACTGCCAGAAAACTATAAAAAACTCAGTCCACAAAATGTTCAACACTGTTAGTGCCAATCATGTTCTAAATCCAGTATCTTCTTTGCGAAAGGTAGGTTACGGAAATATCCCGAGTCCGCTACAGCTGTCCGTTAACGTCTGACGGCATTACAGCAACTGCACCCGCTGCACTTGTCCCGCCTGTGCACCTACACAGTGTCCCAGCGTGCCGCCTGTACCACAGGCACTGCAGTGAGGGTGTCCCCGCTGCGACCGCGCGCGGCCCGGCGTCATTTCCCGATCAACTGTTTTTCCCCGACACGTTTCCAGCCTCCGGCATTATAAGGGTTATTTGATAAACGGAGATTTGATGGAAAAACTCAGAAAAACGAAACCGCTCCCGGGATGGCGCTCTACATTTTATTTACATATTACCATCAATGGAACTCCAAACGAGATCCGAAGACTACTTTTTTGTGTTTCTGTAGCTGATCGTTTATTCTGTGGAGATAGTTGACAAATGATAGTTACAAATGAGATAGAGTTAGCACAGGCTGTGCTGGCTTTTGCAAATGCCCCGCTTCTTCAGAACGCTGGGCCCTTCCAGCCCATGACGATGGCTGCCATCCTCGCACCAGCGCGCTGGCTCGTGGCAGCAGGGAGCGCCCCGTAAACAACCGCCAACAGACTGCCAGCGCCGGCGTACTAAGCCTTTACAGCTTCTAAACGGTAAGAGTTTCGAAAACCGAGGAGTTTCTCCATGTTTACTCACACACACGCACGCACACAGCGATTACGCAATGACAAGACGATGCTAAGTCTGTGCGTGGTTTCTTTGATCGTACTTATGCCGTTTTGCTGGAGAAAGTTAAATCACGATTTATTATAGCCAACATGAATGGAACTGTCAAGCTTTAAACTAGATTTAGCGATTAAAGGACGGTTTTAGGGCATGAAAATGAAGGGAAGAAATTGATACGGTTATGACAATAACTTTGTATCAATAGTAAGTAAGTAAATAGGTAAGTAAATGCTTTATTGTACAAATATAAAGAAACAGACACAAATCACAATAAAAGACAGAAAATATATACATGCACAAAGGCGAACTTATCCCTATTCTGGGATCTCTACCAGTTAACCTTTGAGTAGATGAGACAAAGAGCGAGTTTAAAACATCCATTATAGTGAAAGCCACAATAGAGCGTACATCTGAAAATACAACAAACAATTAATAAATAATAAACTACTGAATATCATTACGCACATGCATACATACACACTACATACAATTATGAGTACACACATACAATATCTAAGGAGGTGGTGTGAGCCACATCTTCCTCAAGCCCTCCATGAACGACGCCAGCTACCCTTTACTCCCCCTTTCCATCCATTGTCTACTTACTTTATGTCACAATCTAAACAATCCACAAACAAGGTAGTTTTACAACAAACAATGTTGTCCGCTCTGAATACACGCGACGTGAGGCGGCGCCAGCAGCCACGTCCTTTGTGGACCGACACCGCAGGATATCTGATGAATGGGCGCTAATATTTGCGAAACAATACCCGATGACGACGCGTCCGACAAAACGGTTGGGACAACTCGATAATTATTGTCCCGCAACGGTCATCAAATCAACAATCAAATACATCAATGGCTAAACGATGTGGTCATGAACGTGTCTCCCCCCCCCCCCCCCCCCCCATCCCCCTCGGGCGACACCCCTCCCCGGTGATGTACGGCGCAGGTTACCGCGGACGCCGCTGTCGTCTCACGAATCGGGCCGAGATTTATCTGTTCGGGAACAACGGGAAACTACGCTCTGGGACAAATGTTACTGCTATTTTTTATATGTTCTCCGTAAAAACTCATATTTCGCTTTTACTGTTCTGTTTTATTATTTTGTGAACTTTAAGAACTGTTCCGTACACTTACTTATGTACGGGTTTGGTTTTTGTCAGCATTCCTGTAACGACCAGTACGAACTCAACAAAAATCCTACTCCTACTAATGTTGCGAAAGTTTGTAAGGGTGCTTGTGTGGATGTACGGATGTTTGTTGCTCTTTCACGCCAAAACGGTCGAACAGATCTGCATAATATTTGGCACAGAGACAGATTATGGCCTGGAATAAAACTAAGGCTACTTTTTATTCGGGAAAATTGACAAGTTCTTTGCAGACGAAGTCGCGGGTATCAGCTAGTGCTATGTAAATTTGCGCGTTGCGTTCCTATCAGACAAAGACCGTTAAGCGCAGGACATTACACAAGACTGGGGCGAAGGGCTCGAAGGTCAGTGGGCAGACCACCAGCCCGTCGGCTTCGTCTACACTTTCCATCAGGTGAGACAGGGCATCACTGGTCAGTCCTACGTAAAAAACGTTGTCTGGAAACCTGTGGATGAGACTGGCACACAACGTGAAAATAAAGAGGCATTTACTGGGCAGTGGGTAGATGCGGGCTGATTACATAGATTGATCACGTATAACAGTTATGCTGCAGGTTCACATCTTCAACCAGCAGCTAGGCTTCACACTTTTACGGGAACATTTAAAAAATATGGCGTTTAGCGTAGTAAACTAGCACTGTACAGTGAGATAGAGTAATAACGAAGCCCACCGGCGCGGCGCTGCGTCCAAACAGGCCTTCAAACAGAAACACAGACAATAGCTGTGCTCCAAGGGATACGTACGCACTTTGAGGTGGAAATTACATTTTGCCGTCGGCGGTTGCTTCAAATTAAAGAAAAATCTAAACAAATTATAAAAATGATTTTCATGAACGAAAGAAAACACACGGCCTACATTTGCGAGATAGCTGACGGCGATCCAGATATGACGCAAAAATTACAGAAGAATTATTTGATCAACTAAAAAAGAAACAGGTGTATGATATGGAAAAGACGGTCAATATTATAAGTATCGTGATAATGGTGTGTCAATATAGTATTGTGATATCCATGGATCACCAGGGTGTACCAGAAGCGAAGGCTTACTTAACATATAGTTCTTTACGGATTATACGCTTTGCAACCCATTTCGTTCTAACGCACTTATTGGTTAGATAGAGACAAAACACTGAGGAGATCTATAAATACGTAGCCATTTTCACACCTTTATAAAGAGCCCTTATTACCGCAAAGGGAATACCGCTGTGGCGAGCGGCTCCGAATCCCCGCGACGTAACACAAGTTTTAATATCACGGTTGTAATTCAGCGAGCTCCTCCCCGCCCAATCACTTAACGTTAAGGTTTGTAACTTTTCGCAGGAAGTCTACAATTCTACAAATCACGCATTGAATTTAATTTACAACAGTAAATTTGATTGAGGGCTTTCAGTGGGTGGCTTCGCGAGTCGCGGCTCACATTTTGCGTGAACTTTGTCACCGCGGCCGCAGCCGCGCTCGCACGGCGGAGGGAAACTGTTCTACTCACGAGTAGATATAAGTCAGAGGCGGTTTTGATCTTTTCGGAAATTCCTTTTCTCGGCGCCATTCAAACCATTTTCGACTTCCTGTAATTTTGTACTGGCTAAAGCTAGAACTTTGAATGTGCAGTGGCAAATATCAGTTAAATTTGTACTGTCGTGAAACTCTTGCCAATGATATTTTAGTTTTGTTGTAGCGGACGCGAAGGCGCGGGTATTCGAGGCAGTATTGGAGGGTCACGCGCCATGCATTTTACACGCAAGCGGCCGTCGGTTGGTGCTTCGGTCGTCCCGCACCTGCCTGAGTGAGCGGGACCACTCATATTGAATACTTGATGCAGCATATCTTTAGTTAAGAAGCCGCAACACTCGGATCAAAGATTTATACTCTTTGAAAAGGTGCGCACCTACACCTACTGTGTAGGAATTTTTATTACAATGTAACTGTGAAAGTTGAAGGATAAAATTAAATAAGTTTTTGTTATTAAAATCGTTTATTTATTTCAAGCTAGATACTCTTCTGCCCTCGTTATCTACTGTGTTAATAGAAATGGTCAATTTTCGGCGCAAGACCTAAACATACAAACATAGTCATGTACAAAAATTACAAGTTTATTCAAAGTTCGTTTAGTATTCGTAAAGTGATGTTCAGCTGTTAGGCCGCGCTTCGGTCAGGCGGCGCTGCCGAATGGAGTCGGCTTGTTCAGAACCGACCAATCACGTAAGTTGAAGTCCACGTCTCGCCTCACACCCTTGTAATGTGATAATGTGACGAATTATACCGTTTCCATCTATTGGATCCCAAAGTAAAGCCCCACTCAATCAAAGCCTCACTCAATCAAATAATATTATTAGTGGATCCTGCTCCGCTCAGTTTCAATGGAAGTGCACCCTAAGTGATGACAGACTGTGGTGCTTCACCTGACCCGAAGACTCCGCTGATTGAGCGCGCCGCGGGGGAGGGGGCGGGCCGCGGGCCGCGGTTGACCCGCGCGATATAAAATGCAAAACAAAGTGGGTCGCTGCCACACTGCTCTAACGCAAAGCAGTACCCTTACCTTTCTTATTTCTCTTCCGTTTAAGAATGACGTTTGTTTTAATAATAATGAAATCGACGGTGTTGTAGATTTAACTCAATAAACTAGCTATCAAGTCGAGGTGGGTCACAATCATACTTAACCAGTGGCAAAGCAAACCTCAGTGTTGCACAATGAGTAAAGTTGTTACAGACGTCCATGTGCTGTGATAAATCTGTTTCAGTGGCGGCTAAAAAACTTCAACATCTCTATCATTAATTTAAGCGGGTTGCAGGTGGACAGGCTTGAATCGAAAACTACGACTTTCCAAAAATATGTTTTGGGTGTAACATAAAATTTCGCCACGTTTTTATAGTGAAGATAGCTAAGACGGATCGCGCTTACCTAGCAAATGTCTATTCACCCTTGATTTCGAGCTCGACTTCTAAGTTGAGCTCTGCATGTTGTCTAGAGTTGCAATTCGTTTTCGGGTCCGTACGGGGGGGGGGGGGGGGGGGAGCAGGGCTTCGTCTGGCGCACCCTGGGAGACATCGGTTAATGATTTCCTGTTCGATTCTTAGGGATATCATTGATCTTTGGATAATGGAAAGATAGCGGAGAGTGGGTCTTACGACCGTGTACAATACCCGACAGGTTTTAAAAGTGGGTTTTGCTTCGACATTAGCAAAATTCTCCAATAGACAGAGCCATCTTTTTTTTATAAATCAGTCTTGCCTTGCTGTTCCGTACAGCCACCGCGGCGAGTATGAAAATAACGCAGAACGTCGTCAAAGGCCTCCCCCGGGAGCGGGCGCGAGCGCGGCGCGGCCGCGGCGGCGCACCCGCGTCAAAGTCAAACTCCGACCAGGTTCTAAGACGCGATTGGATTCCGCGCGACGACCCACACGAGATTGCGGTATTCGATATATTCGACGTGCACATTGATCTGACCCGGCCCGTGACCGTATTGCCGTCCATTCCGCGGTAAAATAGCACTTGATCGCCAAACGCAACACGGGAAGTAATAAAAAAACTCGGAGATCGCTACTTGCAGGCTTATGTGACCGACAATAATCTAAAGTTACTCCTATGGCACAGAAGTACCATTTGGAAGTAAGTAACAGGTAAAAAGGATTACGAATTTAAAACAAAAAAAACAATTGTAACTGCATTGACTAGACAAAATAACGGGTCACTTATCATAGAATGTGTATGGGACACTCGTTATTTTTGTAAGTTAACGAGTAATAATCGACCAAAACTTACTGTTTAGTATTTTTCATTATATCAGTGCGGAACCCTACAACGCGCATAGCCCGACACGCGCTTGGTAGGCTGTTCCTCTGGCTTGGCGACTCGCGCTCCAACAACTAGGTAACCTCTACTCTTTATATTTGCCTACGAGGTGGCCCAGCCGAGGCCGGACTATCTGAATGCTTTATATTTTTACTAGTCGCTAGTTAGGGTGCAGTTTTACTTGGAGACCGTCTGCAGAATCGATCATTCACCTTTCTGGCAGGGGGAGTGCGGCGAAACGTGGATTTCAATGGACGTAATTGGACGGTGTGTCTAACAACCTTTTTGAAAACGCAGCTAAGATTTCCAAAGCTTGAAATTTGATACAAGTAGCAACATTATTGTAATAAATAAACAGTAAGTAAGCTTTATTATTAGTGGCCCCCGGCTTGGCAGGGCGCCTCAACTCGGGCCCGCTATAAATAAATGCGGCTCGTCCAGCGCCTCATTTGCATAGCAGAGCGGCCCGCGTCGCGGCGGCATAAATATTCGCCGGCCCTGACCGTGGTACAACAAACAGGCCTACTCCGAAGTTACAAATTCGAAGTTCATTTCGTGCCGTTTGCTTACGCTAATAGCCATTAATAGGAGAATGAGAAGGACGGTAATGACACGAACTTCGAATACCTTATTTTGGAGTAGCCCCGCAGCACGTACATACAACATCGAGTTATAGGGTGATTTAAACATTTGCGTAGTGATGGGTAACTTTGCGTTACATTGTGATGTCAATACAAAATAGCGCTAGTTTGAAGGTGTTCGGTAAAGTGTTGCGTTATTTGTTTTGATAGAAGCGCAGTTTAACGCCGTTTACAATAGAGTCACGTTCGCGTGTTGCGGTCGATGTCTATTCGGATGTTGCTGTGGTCGTATCTGGTGAAGGGTCGAGATAAAATTTTCCTGGGGAATATTCTCAGATTGAGAATATTTAACGACTTTTCAGAACTAGGTACTGATTTCAAGACCGTCTTAATTAAGTTTTCATTTCAGACACAGCTGGGCACTGGCTTCTTCTCACAATATGAGTGCTTATTGCTTTGTATCTACACCATGTTTATGGTAGATCAGTCATGTTTGTATACTAAGTTAACTTTTAACACACAACTTGTACCCGTCTTCATGCAATAAATGAGTTTGAATTTTTTCTGTAGTTCACACACACACCATGATCTACACAGGTGTGCAAAACGCTTGCGAGCAACTAAAATTTCAAATGAAATTTCTTACATTAAACGCCGAGAAACACAAAGGTGCCCAGGTTCTAACTCACGAACAAACTATGCTATCACGACTATTCCAAAATGTTCTCAATGTGTGAATATTGTTGTGTATTGCGTGTCCCTAATGGTGTCGTGTCGGCGTGTGTGGGCGTGTGTCGCGTGGCGCGCGTGTCCGGCATCGCGAGCGGCCGTGTAATCATCCATAAAACATGGCCGTCTCGCCTCACTTGTTCTCGATAGAGCTACGCGGAGTATCCTCAGGCAGTTGCGGCACGTACCGGCACGCAGCGCTGCCCCGTAGCGCGTCGTGTCTAACACGGCACCCCTTACATCACATGCTTGCGTTTCTTTTGTCGAGCGTGAATTGTTGTCTTCATATCTCAGAGAATCTTGTTTTGTTTATATTTTGAAAGCATTCTTGCCTAGTACAGACAAGTATTTTAACACTTGTCCCCTCATGAAAGCTAGTTAAGCTTGAGTTAAGTTCTTCTTCTTTTATTTGTGGCGTATCAAGTCGTTATAGTGACGACAACTTCGCCAATGTCAATGTAAAAAATGTTATTAAAAAATCTTGTGACAAAATGTCGGCAACGTTGTACGGTAATGGCCAAAGACCCCCCTCCCCCCCTGTCGGGCTCTTAGCCAACGGTCAATGATATCCCTCAGAAACTGCCAGGAAATCATTAGCCGTTGCCCAGGGCGCACCGGACCAAGCACTGCTCTTCCCCCCGGACGGATCCAAAAACGAACCGCAGCTCTTAATCACACGTGGAGGTAACCCGACTCGCACCCCTGTGTTAAGTTAACACTCGTTTGTCCTTACCTGTCACTTTGACATTTACCTTCGCCGCACACAGTCAAAACATGAGCAACAGTGTTCACCTATACAAATGAAAAACAATCTTTAGAAGCAAATTGGTTTCAGTTGTCTCACGATATATTTTATTGGCTTAACGAAGCGTCTCCGCTTGAGTTTTTGCAAAGGTGCTTCCGTAAGTCCAGCTGTCTGCTCTCATTTACAGGTCGGTAAAATTTATTGAGCAGATTCGATAACTAATCAAATAATATTTTAAAGATTTTTGGAGTCTTCAGACTCGCGCGAGGTCTAAAGCAGAGCAATTAGTTTTGTTTTAAGAAGTGCGAGTATCCGCAAGGAGTAGCCGCTCCACGAGTTGCAGTCCGCGCCCGCGCCCGCGCCCGCCAGTCATTACACTAAGTGTGTGTATTAACGGGGACTTAAAGGTTAATGATCAATTTAATCAATCAGCGGGGTCAGCAACTCCATTGAGACGATTTGGTTCGGGGTCGCGGGTGCGGGGATCCGGGGCCCAGTGGGCGCCGTTACATGAGCTAAAAATAGGTCAGTGATTGAAATGGGAGTACTGTAAATGTTGGATAATGCAATTGGAAATGTATTCTGAATTGACGAAAACGAAAGGAATAAACGCACAAAAACTTTTACCTGGCTACTCCGCTACCTAACAAAATAAATTTAATATTACTTAAAAATTTGTAGGTAGGCAGTAAGTAAAGGTTTTTGTTCATTTTTACGGGCCTCCGCGGAGTACCGTCTAATTCTATGAGTATTATATGCAAAACAAAGGATTACTCGCGCGTTATTATATCTTATATAGTACATACTTAGCAGAATTAAAATTTGAAATCTATCCCACGCAGCTTGACTCTTCCCGACACTTCCAATAGTTATGATTATATTTCAACGATTTTACACAAATTCAAGACAAATTGTACTCGTAAACGTTCCTCGTAAATCAATCTACATATCAGGCGGTGAAAACGACATGAATCCGTTAAAAAGTTTTTGAGATTATCGCGGACTTCGAGACCGACGCGGTTGTTTTATAATAACGTAGTGATAACTTTAACAACTTTACTATTAACCTCATCTTCAGTATTGAAAAATGTTAAAATCGGTGCGCTGCTTCTAACAGACAGTTCCAGGGCCTTTTTGAGATTGCATTGCTCCTGTGCAACAGGGAAATAGCACACGCTGCGGGTGTTAATGTCATCAGTAGTTACGGCGCGCGCGCCGGCGCCGCGCCGCTCCGCTAAAAGCCCACTTTGCTTCAAACTGTTAGCGGCGTCGATGGAGCGACCCAATCAGACTCGAGCACTCATCGAACTGGCTGCGGAGGCGCGGGCCTCGTCGTTATGCCACCAGGAAATAATGCAATACCTATGCATGACTTTTTTATCACATTTTTTAACAAAATATGAAAATATCACAGAAGAGATGACTAAAAGTGTTATCGGCGTTCAAATTTTAAACTACTAATTTGACAGCGATTACAAGGAAAGACCCGACATGTCACGTGAGGTCAAAAAAAACTACGCCCATATAAACTCTACACTTAAATTCTGGTTTTTCTATAAATAGATGGAGACAAATTTTTGATAGCTATATGTTAGTTGTTTTTATAGTTATAAGAAAAATATTTACATTAAATTCGTATTGGAGTTTAGATTCAGTTGTCAACAAGTATTTGCGTGACCTTGGCGCAGGCGCAGGCTGTGTACACGCCGCTTTAACATTAATACGTCATATTCTTATTTCAACAGGTGGTTGGCTGGTTTACTTTATTTTTAAAGCAAGCGGCTGCCTGCGGCTTCGTCTGCAAACAATTCACTAACATTATTTATTTTGAAGTTTGACTGAGCACCTGTGTAAATGTTTTTTGGTATTTTGAATTGTTGTTTACAATTTATTTACCAAGTTGAAGCAAATTTGAGTCGATGTTCAGTGTAAGTAAATTCATGAGCTGTTTTTTGAGTTACAGTCTGAGATTATTATCGCAACACACAAAGATCCCTGCTTGCCGTATTTAATCAGATCTCCACACCGCCGGCTGCCTCGCAAGTTAATTAAACAAGATCTTGTGGGAGGAGATGCCTATAGTCTGCCACATAAATTACTGCAGCCAAATGACACCTTCAAATGACATTTCACGTAATAATGATACAATATTTATTTCACTAGAGCTCGACTAAGGTCACGTAATGAATCATTTGAATACAGAACGAACGAAATATTGCCCGAACGACAGCAGCAGTGAAACCGAAACGTTATAACTTAAATTTATAAGTCAAGTACAGAGTTAGAAAAAAAATTCATCTGATAATTGTTGTTTTATTTATGGCAAAATGGGGAATGAGTGCAAAACTGGTAACTGATTTGACATGCTTCCGCACATTTCCTAATCAAGCTCTTACGCTACTAACAACTAGAAAACATAAAAACCCTATTAAACAAATCATTTTATTAAAATACGCTTTGATAATTTCTCTATTTCAACATAAATGACGCAAATTAATGTTATTACATCGTTCATTCTTTAATTCACTCAGAAAGTTCATCACTATTTAACATTCGCTAAAAACTGACAACACTGAAAGTGTCATTTTACTGCATGCCCTACCTGCCAGACTACAGCCGTGTTGCGCCGGAGTCACGTGGTTTTTGATAAAGAGCCCATTATTTCCTGCAAAAAAAGACATTTCACGCACTCTAGCTCTTTTCCGCGCACTGTATTTTTTGTTGACAACGCATAATAATAATATTATTATGCGTTATATGCATATCATCCAAATTCCAATCAAGTTAGTCTGACCGCTGCAAGAATCGAAAAACCGATGGACCGTAAAGTTTGGAGCGTGAATTTTGCGGCTAGCAACCCATCACTATTTGATTCCCTTTTCCACCTATAGGTCTTGTTATAGGCTTTGTCTACTCCGTCATGCTGATTATACATACATACATAAAAAAATCACGTCTTTATCCCTTACGGGGTAGACAGAGCCCATGGTAACAAGACTCAAAGGCCACGTTTCGCAGATTGTGGGCGTACAGGTGGAAAGGGGAATCAAAATAGTGATGGGTTGCTAGCTGCATCGCCTATAACGTGAATCCTAAGAATTTTGCCCATTCCCAATAATTATACAATACGAAAAACAATTACTTACCATCATTAATTTGTGAGTGAAAATATTCTTAAGATATTGTAAGCCATCCACGAATTACATAGAACTTTATAATATTAAAGGTATTTCTTGTTGGAGTGAGATGTGTACATAACAGAGAGTTCAGACTGATAATGTCCAATTAGGCCTTCAGCCGGACGCGGCCGCGGCGCGTTACTAGTCCATTATTCCCCTCGAGCGGCTCCATTGATAATTAAATTATAATAAGCAGACGTAAGTCGGGGCTTAATATTCTCGGCGCTCTTGGGAGGATATTTTTATGTAAATGTACACAAATTACTGCGATGAGGGCGGAGCCGGGCTCTTGGAAATGAGGGTTTTTTTTAATCATTATATTTAGGGTTGCATACTCAAAGTTAGGCGACCTACACGGCACAGCAAGCCTCTGCTGTCTGTCCGTCACGTGACTGTACCTTTGAATAGTAATAAGAAGACCCTTGACATTTTCACAATGTAAGTACGATAACTATGGCCACTCTAAAAAAACTCAAGTGGAACCACATTAAATACACTTGATAAATATTTAATATATTTTGTATAAAGAGCAGAAGAGAACCCTCTGTGCCCGAGTCCGTCTCGCCCTTGGCCGCGTAAACTGTGCTACGTGTTTGAATAAACCGGAACGAGATAATAATGTTATTGGGTTAACTAGAAGAACCGTTAAATTAACAAAAATAATGAATTAATAATATTATTAATTAATAAACAGAGGTTAAGTGGACGAGATCTAATTAAGGGATAAGCTTGCCTTTACATACAATTATGTACCTACTAACTGCAATGTAATGTTATTATACTTAGTCAAACTTTTCGGGAATTCTCGAAATAAGTCTGACGCCGTGCTTAGTGAATTAAGCAGCAATTTGTTTAGTTATAAAACAGTGGTTGTGCTCAATTGAATCTATGTGACAATTAGACATCGGTGGATACATTTCGTTTTTTTTTCTCGCGCACTCCCATACAGTCGAAGCATTTGGCTCTGCGACGCCTCGTCAGTGAACAACTGCAGCGCGGAGACTCCCGGCACGAGTGGCCCTCGCCTCCCTCGCTTTGGCACGCTCCCACGACAAGGTTCCATTCTCGCCCAAGACACCGCCACTTACGACCTTGCCGCTCTCGGCGGACCCTCGACGTGAGATCCGTGTCCTCGACACGCCGCGATCTGAGAGCTGTTCTCACTAATTATAGCAACAGCTGCCCGAATTCAACTCTATATCGTTGTAGTACGGCTTAGCAACTCGCAAAAAAGGGTAGACACTGACTTGTGTTCGATTCGAGCGATTTTAAGCTTCGAGCCCTAGTGCTGGCTTGAAATATTTGAAGAAGCTCGTACAGCAGCGGTGATGTACAAATTGCACCTCACTTTAAGCGATGTCAACAAGAGCCGCTGGCGGCCCAGAGGCCTATGCACCTAGGACACTTGGAATCACAATCACGTTTATCATTGCTTTCTTTTGAACGATAAGGGTTGAGGGTAGAAAAAGACGACGAATAAGATTTTCGCGAGCACCCGCGTTTTGATCAAGGTCTCAGTTTTGAGTTCGTTGCACAAGCTTGTATCCGGAGCAGAAGGACCAACTACACTCTTTGGTTATTTATTAGAAACAAGAGGGTCGCTCTGTTCCGTTACTGCTGAGTTGAGAGGAACAATTGTGAAAGTAACGAGAAGCAAAACAATCGCGGTTGATAACGGAGCGCGCTATCTCGGCGCGGCATTGTGCCGCCGCGACGCTCCCCGCATTGTGCGTACCCCTGGCGTCCTCTACACACCAACACACCAACACACCAACAGGACAGGTACAGTCGCTAAACATTGCACTGGATTCTGAGTTCTAAACTTAATGCTCTTTTTAATTATTTCGAGCCCTAAATCATGGTTAAGTCATTTGACCATCTTTTCCGTCCGAATACATTTTCATCAATTGCTCCACTCACAGTCGCACATATGAAATACACAATTTAGAATTTGCAGTAAAGTAAACTCTGCGCGAGGTAGGTAAGTGTACCAATTTAAGTTTTCGTTTTACAAACCACTAAATAGTAACACAATAGTAGTAATCTATTCTCATTTCATTATTGCCGTCAGCCGCAAACTTTGACATCTTAGAATGTATGTATGTATGTATGTATAACTCTTTACCTTTGTAACCAAAACAAGTCGCATATATTGTTCTGCAGATTGTGGAATAAGGCGGAATCTTTTCACTTACCGCTATTGACTATAGCCGTTATTACCCACGGCTCTTCTATAACGAGCCGGGCTCTCTGGGCCGTACTACTGCCGACACGGAAACATGCTTTTAGACAAACTTAGTTGTCTATTGCTGCTCGAATACGTGCAAAAACACTACCAATTTATTCCTGTTGTACTAAAGCAGTAGTGTATTTTGTCTCCGCCGCGGCGTTCGACGCCTCAGGGCCGTGGTGAAGGCCCCACGTTCGTCGGCGACGTGTGAGTGTTCGCTGTGTAGATGTTTCTTTTGAGGACTTGTTCGTGCATTTTCAAGATATCTATTGCGTTATGTGAACTATAAAAGTGCAATCGGAAAATGGTGAGCTAGCATTTATGTTTAACAAGAGCTGCAGCGACTGAAAGGGAAACAAGGCGGTGTGAGGTGATGTAACTGTCCTCTGTAGCGCCGCTGTGTAATTCGTTCCTGGAGCGGACAGTTCATCCGGCACGGCCGGCTTTAATTAATAGGTCAGCCAACAATGGGAACCAGGGCGCCGAAAGCAAGTTATGAAGTAATAACAACTCATCAAAAATTCCGTCTTCCCGCCGCCCCGCGCTTACACCATCATTTCCGTTACACAATAATGTCTTTATTCTCGTAAAAAATAAAAATATTAGCGCGCGGCGCCGCAGCATTGTCGCGCGGCACAATGCGCGCCGCCCCGCCCCGCTCCCCGCCGCGCCCGACTTTTAATTCCCGCTCAAAAACGCCTTTAACCCTGAAAACTTAACACTCCGCCCGAGAAAGTGTCGCGTCACTACCCCCCCCCCCCCCCCCCTCACTCCTCCGCCTGCTAGCCGGTGGCTGCGGGGAGGCGCTCAAAGCGAGTAGTTCTTTCAGAGCGGTTAGCAGTAATAGATGTATTGCCAGTACCTAAAGGCATTTTGTGCAGCAGAATTATTACCTCAAAAGAAGCATTTATAGTCGTAACTTCTATTACATTATTTTGCGGCTCGGATATAAATGTCCTGTGACACCCGAAAGCGTGATTGGTGCGACGTGACCGGTGATTGCCGATCGCTATCCTACCCTCATCAAAGCGAATTAGACCACAATCAAAATTCTAAAATGAAGTGGACAAAAACTATGATTGTAAGTGACGCCGGCGCGACACGGAACGCCCATTATCGCGCGACTTTGATCGCAGTTCGCGCGGCGAGAGTTTTTCATTATGCTGCTAAGATGAAAACTTTCGCAGGTATTAAAAGCTCGTACTGAACTTTATTTCATTGCTTAAGTTCGGTTAACTGAATGAGATGAGAGGCGGTCACGTACTGGGGCGATATAAAGCCAGTTCATAGACTTGAAGTATCCGCGTGTCGATGGGGGCCGTTTAAATAGTTCCTTTAAAATATCAGATTAATGGAAAGCAATAAAACTGAAGAAGCTTCGTAGCTAGTTGCTTAGTGCGAAATTCAATATTCTGCGAAGTGATAGCAATAAACATTTGCAGTGGTTGCCGGCGGCCTGCGAGGCGCCCTGCACTAACGACGTTAGGGCGCGTCCATTACGCGCGCACGCCGCGCCGCCGCCGCGCCGCGCCGCGCCCACGCCGCGCCGCGCCCACGCCGCGCCGCATTTAGATTCTGATAATGGTTACATTTTTACCGACGTTACAAAGGGTTCATTTAATGTTACATTCGAACGCGTGAATGCTTGAAATATAAAAGGCTTTGCGCCATTACGCGCGTATTGGGGATGGATGAGAGCTATAAATACCGCTCGAATTACTTTTGCGTGTGAAAACATCGGCAGCCTGTACTGGAACGGTCCATAATTAAATGAATGGCTGTAATTGCGTTCGCAGCCGTAAAAAGTTACCAGAATGGAACTCGCTAAGTGACTTCACCCGTTCAGCTTCGAGTTTCATTAGGCTTTATGTTATCACATGTTTGTTCGGCATAAGCACACTATTGCGGGTCTGGAAACGAACTGTTTACTGGCCCTGCTTTATGAACCGAATAACTACGTCTTGTTTTCGCGAACGATGTTCTATTTTTGAGTGCGTCGGGTATTGTAATTGGGTCACCGTTTGCTTCACGCACAAGATTAGCAGTCAGTTGGCGAGACGAGTCGCGGCGAACGAGCCCCGAGGCGGGAGTCAGGCTTGCGATCAGAACTAAGCGGTCGCATTACCTCGCAGAGTTTGAAGTCGTACGCTATCATCTAGAGAATTAAGCTGACGTCAGCTGATTCCAAGCGCTGTTCCGATCGACTAGAGTTGGGAATGGCGGCGGCACAATGGGCGGCTCGGACGCCTGCCTCGCGCCGCTACAAGCTGTCCACTTCATGAGCACATTATCGATTCGAATAGTTTCGCAGGGAATGTTTTAATGTTCTCATTTGTGGTGCCGCCAACTTAATTGCTGAACCTGAACTGCAGGCAGACTCGCCAGCTGCAATTATCTGCGCGCTGTTATAATGTCTGTATCTGTAAAATACTATGACCCTAGAGTCCTCGTTACCTGTATAATTAGTGTAAATTTTCCACTCACGGACGCGTTTGCGTTTCAAATAATATTACTATGAGACTTTTAACGTTCGACGGGTTTTTCGTGTCAAAAATGTACACAGAGGCTCGGAGTGGAAAATGGTAGAAAGAGGAACTAAACATTTCCATAGAAAGTATTCAAGCATATTCCGCCAACACGTCCACACTTCAGAAAAAGCAGAGCTATAATTTGTGCTCTTGTGTGGGACTTGTTTAACGGTTTAACAAGAACGATATTTTACAATGTTTATGTTAGCTTTACTTATTCACACTTAACTTTGGAACACCAACCTGACGTTCAGGCATCTGGTAAATTACTCCCTCCAACATAAATATTTACGGCTTCTTCATCTAAAACGGAGGTAATTTTCTGTGCTGTGTTGAGAAATTGTGTATACATTGCAGCACTATTTTATCCAGTTCTTTGTTATCCTTTTTTTAGATCTAGGAAGCTGTGTTAAAGTTTACAGCGATGAGATTTGCGAAGGTAAATCCTTGATCCTTGTAAAAGCTTCGTAGTAAAGTATTCGTCTCTGAAAGAGTTTCGCTATCGTAATCGCATTTTAATTCACGTGAAGAAATAAATATGCGACCGTACGAACTACGCAGCATCGTCATTGGAAACGCGTTTTAATCATCTACCTACTACATACTGTCGCGCGCGTAAACCCGACCCCGTGCCTGGCCTTGTGCTCTGTAATTCGATTATTAACTGACTTCAAAAACAGGACGTTCTCAATTCGGTTTCTTAACATGACATGCTCATGCAGATCTATCGGAAAATCTGGTTTCTATTCACAACTTAAAATTGTATTGTAAATATAATTATTATTATAGAAGTATTATATACGTTTTCCCTTGCATGCTGGGTCTGGGAACAAAGGAAAACATAGAATGTACCAGTTGCTTCTCTTCCCGCGTAGATGGCAAAAGTCTATCGAGGGAATGGGCGAAAATTTTAGGAACCATGTCATAGGCGATGCAGCTAGTAACCATCACTATTTGGATTCCCCTTTCCACCTACACGCCCAAAATTATAAACGGGGCCTTTAGGTCTTATGTTACCTTAGGCTCCGTCTACCCCGTAAGGAATAAAAAGCTGATTTGTGAAGGATAAACTCTTTTTGTACTGCCAAGACTTGTACTTTTTTATAGCTGGCAGTTGTAAACCTTGTGACAGCAGCATCTCATTTTTAGGGTTCCGTACCTCAAAAGGAAAAAACGGAACCCTTATAGGATCACTTTGTTGTCCGTCTGTCCGTCCGTCTGTCAAGACCCTTTTTCTCAGGAACGCGTGGAGGTATCAAGCTGAAATTTATATCAAATACTTAGGTCTACTGCCCCTTGGAGCTGTGAAAAAATCAAAATTCTAAGCCAACGCAATCAAAAGATACAGCCGTTTATGCCGCAAATTTCCGCAAATTTTCAACTCTCAAGGGAATCAAAACCTACAAGGTAGTTCCCGTGAACGCAGAATTTTGAAATTTGGTATGAAGGTAGGTCTTATAGCACAGATTAAAGAATAATTGCGAAAACCGTAAATGTGTATGTATGTCTGTATATAGCAGTGACCAATATAAAGTAACCCCACACTGCGTACATTTTGCTTTGGAGCAGGGCTCTGCTTACACTGGTTTTATATATTTATAGATAATGATACGGAACCCTCGGTGCGCGAGTCCGACTCGCACTTGACCGGTTTTTTTTTATATTGGATTCAGTTCTCTACGAACCACAGCAGGAGGCCCTGCTGCCACGAGGTCACTCATTTCCTGTTCTCCTATATTCATTAAAAATCAAGTCACCATCCTAACTTGTTTTCATTTTATATAAAGTCCACTAGTTCGCCACAGATTTATGTATGTATGTTTATACGTTTTCACTCAAAGGTATAAGACGTTCAGTGACCAAGGTGGGCTGAACTATAGTTTATTTGTAAGTTACTTTAATGAGACCGGGTATTAATATTGAGTTCGTAAGGAGGGAGGGAGCTGTGTCTACAAACTGTATTAGTGTGAGGTTAAGCACGAAGTTTAGCTGATACGCCGGGCGGGACTGCGCGGCGCACAGTCAGTTACATGCTGAGCAAGGACTGGCTAAATTAACTAACGCAAACATTCGAGTTTGCCAATTTGCTGAAATATGTAAAGGACGAGACTAAAATACTCAAAACATGTATACCTATCATATATTGCCATGGTATAACTCTTAACACTAGTACTTGTACATAATCTCCACGCAACCTTTGCAACCGTAAGAAGAAAGGAATAAATAATTTATTTGGCTTAAAAATATTATGATCGTGGAATAAAATAAGTCCACCAGCTTTGCTTACTTTGTGACGAGGCCAATTCGTGTAAATAGCTCTTTGTTATTCTAAGTTGTTTTCCGTTTAATTGAATACAAAATAAACGGAAAAGTGTTAAAAAACATAATGAACGCGTCGCGAGTATTGTTGCAACAAACAACGCGGCGACAACTAACAGCTGACGCACCGTCACACTGACAAGGTTGCTGAACCAGACTCTGTTGGAACACGTGGAACGCAATAACGCTGTCATTTCATTACTATCGATAATGTTTGTCCACCTGTATTAGCACTCGACGTCGATACACTTACCGGTAACTGGATTACCGGCGGAGGGCGCCGGCCCTCGATCAATGGCGGACAGCCTCCGGCCCGCCGGCCCGCTGCTACGCCGGCTGTTACTGAGACGAGAGCAGCGAGAGCTCCGACAATTCAACTTTAATAAAGCAGTTTCTTTCTCACAAAAAATGAAAATAGAACGACGTAGTCATTCTTTGTTATACATACATACATAAATCACGTCTTTATCACTTTCAACATGAAACACAAACAATTCATTCATGTGTTCATGTGTTCATTCAATTCATGAACATGAATATAGTCCGAAACATGTCGAGCAATCCGTTTCTGTGTCCGTTTATGGTGTATCCGTTTATGTGTAATAATGATACGTCTTTATCCCTTACGGGGTAGACAGAGCCTAAGGTGACAAGACCTAAAGACCACGTTTAGCATGATTGTGGGCGTAACGATGGAAAGGGGAATCAAAACAGTGATGGGTTGCTAGCCACATCGCCTATATAACATGGTCCCTAAGATTTTCACCCAATCCCTCGATGGGCTTATACCACCTGCGCGGGAAGAGAAGCAACTGTGTACATTCTATGTTTTTTCTTTGCTCCCAGACCCGCATGGAAGAAATGAATGAATGATTCTTTGTTATTACAATTGAAAATCAGTGGTTGTGCGCGCCATGTTTTCAAATTCTATGCCAACGGGGAATGCCATACTCCCACTATAATTTACGAAAAAACACTTTCAATACGTTCTATAGGAAGTTCTATCGCATAAAGTATTTAAAAAAGAATAAGTTCGCGAAAAACTGAGCCCTAAAGTGTTTCATATTATATTCAAGTCGCTTTACGCGTTTCCAAGAAAAAGGGGTTTGATAGATAGACGGACAGACAGATCGATCAGACCCGCCAGGTGGAAAACAAAGTGGGTTCCCTTTTTCTTTTCGAGGTAACCATAAACACAAGAAAGCTAGTTGTCAAATTGATTTTATATTTGAGAATATTCTTTGACCTTACGAGCCATCCAAAAGGGCATTGAACCTTACAGTGGCAGAGGAACTTCTTGGTCGTCTAGGTCCTATACATGAGAATTTAATTCGAATAACAAATTTCAATTTGAATAAAAATATTTCAGAAATGTTTAAATTAATTTTCTGTTTTGCAGCGTCACTAGGGCATTATCCGCTGTGGGGCGGCGGCGCCGGCAGGTGCGGCGGCGCCGGGCAGGTGCGGCGGCGGCGCTCCGGCGCGGAGGCCACTGCTGTCGCAGCCATTGACGCCTCAATCTCCGTCCCGCATGTTTACAGACAAATGGTTCCACCCTCAGGCTAACTGCCGGCAGTACCTGCGTTCCTGTTGCGTTACAAATTAGAACAAGCGAACTGAACGAAATTAACATTTTTAACCAACGAGGCCCCGACGCAAGTGTTATAAGTTTGATCTCTCTCTCTCTCTGTCTCTGTGTTTGTGTGTATCTGTAAGTGGTCCTGTCAATCGTTCGAAGGTTAACTGGAAGAGATCTCTTTAAGGAATAAGTTCGCCTCTGTACATCTGCCTATCTTCTTACCTGTAAAATGATCGTGATTTTTGGACAACAAAGAGTTATACATACATACATTATACATATACATGTACGGCATATATTTTTGGCATAAGATTGAATTATTTTTTATTTATGTATGATTAATCGACGTTAAGTTAATTTGTATGTTTTTTAATTTAATGTTATTGTTAGTATTCATTGTCCACATTTGATTTGGTATACTGTATTTATTAAACTTTTTTATTTCTGTGCAAGCCACTAGCAAAATACACCTAAAACACGCTTTGGGTGGACATATTGCCGTGTATTTGACACCTATTAAAACAGTACTTTTGTTACACACTCCAAACGACATCCAATGGCAAGATGTTCTGCACATTCCACACCTCAAATACCTTCGAGTACGAAGCATTCGCAGACTGAGGTCAAACAACATTCAGGGGACGCGGACCTCCAGCCATACAGCTGATAATTTCAAAGCTCGAACGAGCTCGAACTTTACCAAACGCATTTGCGGAATGATGAGAATTTCGGGCGCTTGCAAACGAATGCTTGCTCGGCATATTTCCCGGAATTATTTGTCATTCTTGTTCGCTATCCAGAGGTTATAAATGAAGGACGAAGACAGTCCTTGATGCGAATGACGCATAAACGATCCAAGGGATTTAAAAAAGGAAGTTCTGAGAGTGATGTAACTGCGTGAGTCGGGCGGCCGATGACGCCGCGACGCGACCCGCCGCGGTCGGTGTGCTGTCGCACATTCCGCGGGGAGCCGACGCGCCACTTCATTGTTCAACACCAACTAATAAAGAAATTAGTTGTTATACCAATGATGCACTGTTTTCCTGGTGTTGTTGGGAATATGAAGCCCTTTAGGTTTAAGTTTTGATTTAAACAAAAGTTTTTGGATACAACACTTGTGATTCTAGGTACAAAAAATACTTTAAACTGCAAACAAATAAATTATGCGCTCAGGCCAGGGAAGATCATGCTACAAAACTTTTAATAAATAATCGCTTGACAAATCAAGTATGCGTATGAAAGCAAGTTGCGTAGTGGATCTCGGAAGGGTATCGGTCGTGTTCCGTGACAATCAGCAGTTTGCTCGCGGCTCCCATTTCCTTACAATACCACTATTTACTTTTTCGGCTCGGCGTCTGTCGCTTTATAGAGGCAAAGGGCGCAATGTGTCGAAACTGCGCGCATACGCGGCCTCGGAAGGGTTGGCGCTAGCTCGACGTGTAATGAAGAGCGGGGGTTATCGGGATAAGTGCACGTCTCGCCGTAATTCCACCCGGGGCGATACGTGTGCGGTTCCGGCCGACGGCCGCCGAGCTAATAAGCGCTAGACTTAACGACGGCCGTAAACTTCCCAACCGGCGCTCGCTGCCATTTTAAACATCCCTTCACAGCGCCGTGAGTCAGGTTGAAATAAATGAATAACGAGATTCAAAAGACATTAAGAAGCCACAAAGCAACGTAGTAATTAACCCACGGGCCCGGGAGGAAATTAAAATTTCTGCACGAATCAGCGCGGACGCCGGCAGTTATTTACGTGGAAAATATTGTCCGCTTAGAAATTACCAACAACGAAACCTTTGCAGGGGCTGCGGTAATAATTTGCTCTCGCATTGATCTACGTTTATTTTTCATAATAACTTCAAACGTATTTACTGATGGAGTAGCCTCGCGCCACAAACGTGTTTCGTATTTTTCCTGATAATTCGAATCTGTGTCTCATTAAGGTGTACCGTGACGCCGAGACAGGTTCAATACGCTCCGACTGACTAATCTTTACTCATCTGAAATGAAGCCAACTGCTCGCCAAATACATTTAAGGAATAAGAGTGATAAGTTAGAATGTTTCCTTTGGAGTGGGCACATGTTCCCGCGCCCACGCGCGGCGTCAGGCCTCTGGCGCCGGGAGCCGCGCGTTGTACTCCGGCACCGATCATCTGCTGCCGTTGACAAAGTGAAAGTATTTTTGGTACTACTTCAAAGGAAACCGATCGCATTGCCATTAAAAACCTTTAGGTAGGTGATAAAGGCTAAAGCCGCCTATTGTTAACTTGTAATATTCTGTATACCTTTTTTCTGTTTGGGTTGTGTGGTGTTCAATAAAGAGTTATTGTGTTGTTGTATTGTATTGATACTCATAAGGAAGTCAATTGCCCTCGTCAATTTTTTTTATAATTATGCACACTGTTATTTGTTAAAGATGTGTAAGTTATATGTAGGTATAACGGGTTACCATTATAAAATATTAACGCATTCTACCCACAAATTTGTAAATAACTACTTAATTTGAAGCCTGGCAACTTCACTACATAGTATAAAACAAAGTCGCTATCCGCTGTATGTCTGTATATGTATGCTTAGATCTTTAAAACTACAAAACGGATTTTGATGCGGTTTTTTTAAAAGATAGAGTGATTCAAGAGGAAGGTTTAAATGTATAATTCTACGCAGATGACGTCGCGGGCAGTAGCTATATATTTTAATTCTTATGTAGAGGAAATACTACGCGACCAAATTAATTTAAGATTTCTTGCCTGCTTTGTTAGTGGCCGCACTATGAGCATGTTAATTAACATGAGCTGCTTATAAAACTGTAATGCCTGGTCGCTCCAGCGTTTAACTAGGAACTGATAGCGCCGCGGTTCCGACACATTATCCTTAAAGCTAATTCCAAACGATGCCGGGAAGAATAAACTTTCCCGTGATACTTTGCGACTTTGCCCGGTTGGCGTAATAAAAATTGATGATGATGAACTAAAAAAGGCCAGTTTTTATCACCTTAACCCGGACGTGTTACTGTCCAAAGGCAAGGGAGCTGGCGCGCAAATTAAGTGGGTACCTACTTCTGAAAATGGAGGCGTACCTATGTCCCTCTACACCCGGCGACTCCATTATTATTACACGAGATGAATCGAGACCGATTAGCTAGTCTTTTGTTACATTGTCTTTGATTTCAATAATTTGGTGTAGAATGATGATTGTCAATGTGGATTTTCCGTTCGCTTTTTTGGATTTCGAAATTAACATGGCAAAAACGGAACAAATGTTTACCATGTCTCTGTGGGGCAATAATTACACCGACAAATGGTAGAATTAGTACATTACACGCTTAGGGTGGTGAAAATAATGTCTTAGATCGCCGGAACTTGTCGTGCGAGCCAAAGGCGAGGGCGGTACATATGCGACCTGAGGCTTTCTTTATCACCGCCCAAGGTGCGTACACAAATTTGCGTCTTCCCCTGGCTAGGAAGTGGCAATTTCCGATCGCGTAGTGGGCGGTAAATTGCTGCTTATGGTCCGGGGTGACGTAAAAAAATTTGCATCTATACTAAAGCGTTACGTCTACCCATGGTGTGAGGTGTTGTTATACATATAGGTAGTTCGTTCAAAAATATCGCAGGTTGTGAAAAATATTATTTTTGGCTTCAGGGATTCGTTTGTGAAATATTAAGCTTGTCAGTGTCAAGCGAATAGCGATGCTAAAATGGTTATATTTGGACGTGTGAAAAATGTATAGCAATATTTTTAACACATCGAGAAAAGCAATAGGTAAAGTAGACTGCCACGTTGACTTGTAAGTCCGCAACACGCTTTTAACGCCCTAAGTTAGGAGTGTCTATGGGCTGCGGTGACTTTCCATCACGTGACACGCTTGCTCATTTACTCCCTATCATGTAAAAAAAAATTGAAACTAGTCCTTGGTGTTTAAATGAATGATATTTAACTTAGGGTGTTTACCTATTTGAAATTTATTTGAGTGTTAGTTATAATTCAGGCATTACTTCAACATTAAACGAAAGTTCGACTACAATTTTTCAGTGAAAGCAAACATCGTGGTACATGTTGTCTCAGCAGTGGGAAACACTCAAAAATAGTTTATCCGTTGACTTGGTGCCACATTATTACCTAAGTATACATACAACTTAACTTTTTTACTAACGTAATATCTTTTTTTTTGGCAGATTATAGTGTCCCACAGCAGGGCAAAGGCCTTCCCTTCTTTCTGCCACTCGTCCTTGTCAAGAGGACCCGTCCTTTTCGATATGCTTTCAAGTCATCCCGCCATCGCCTCTTTGGCCTGCCTCTACTTCGCCAGCCGTCCCGCGGGATCCAATGGTTGGTAATTTAGGCTCATCGTTGTGGGTGCATTCGGCAGACGTGACCAGCGTAATATCATTATATGAAAAGAATTCAATTACTTCCATGCTGGTCTGGGAGCAAAGAAGACATAGAATGTACCAGTTGCTTCTCTTCCCGCGCAGATGGTAAAAGCCCAGCGAGGGAACGGGCGAAAATCTTAGGAATCATGTTATAGGCGATGTGGCTAGCAACCCATCACTACTTTGATTCCTCTTTCCATCCATACACCCACAATAATGCTAGACGTGGTCTTTAGGTCTTGCTACCTTGGGCTCTGTCTACCCCGTAAGGGATAAAGACGTGGTTTATGTATATGTATGTGTAAAAGAATTCAAAACTTAAAAATAACTTAAAACTAAAAATCGCCCAAATCGCCGCTAATGCGGTTGGAATATTACTTCGCAACAACGACGCGTGTATCATATAGATTTCTATGCGTCCGGACTATATAGGTTTGTTTTTAAGTGTCCGTAGTGTCCGTGTCGTAACGGTCGCAGTTGTTCCCGGAGCCCCGCCTGCCTTTGCGGCACGTGCCCCGGCGACAATGTCGGCCAATCCCACATTAATCGAATCGCCGCCGCGGGCGCTCCGCCCTGCCCAGACACGACTCGGGAATGCCTTCACAACCCGCTCTGAGGCAACATTTTACTTGACCTAATCTTCGAAAAAATCGCTTGAGCATCTTTTTTGTGGCTGATAGACGGGCGAGTAAGTCCGCGTACTTACGGCTCGACGACTTTACTCGCCTGTGTCCGTCTAAGTACGCATACTTTTAGAGTAAAGTACGGGCGAGTAAGTCGTCGAGCCGTAAGTACGCGAATCTACTGCCCATCTGTATGTCTTTATTTGCTAAGAGATAATGTTACGTTATAATCTCCGAGCGTTGTCACCTTATCGACAGAGATTATCCGCCAACACTCACTTGATCGTCTGGAACGACCTCATAAAAATGATCGCCGAATCTAAAGCCGTTACGGGATAACGGGCGAATTCAATTAATCGCTTCGATCCTAACGAGGAAACATAACGCTCAAATCTCCATTAACCTTTAACGAGTCCCCTCCCTCACTAATCTATTCAGTTTAAAAGACCCCTTCCCCGCCGGACTTCCTGGCCGAGGGTCAAAGGGACCTTTGACGCGATTCGATTAGCGTCGCGCCGCTCCGGCCAGCACCACTGCCAACACTCGACATGTCCAAATTGTTGAAAGAACACGTAGTTTGAGATGTCGCATAGTTTATAATTACCTGATGAACTTCTAGATGGAACGTGGCTCAAAGTCGAATTAAAATGCCGGTTTATAAGAGACAAAACCGCAATGTACTTATTGCCGTCCATTTGACCCTTACGACCGTTACACACGCATGGCCTTCGCACACCCACAAAGGCAGTAAAGAGGTTAGAACATAATGACACTTCTGCAAAGTGATTTACATAGTTAGGGCTTGTAGGAGGTCTTCATTGCTGCATAATTACCTTAAGAAATGTTAACTTTGACTAATCAAATCATAACAAGTAAATGTAATAACGCCTTCAACCCATCAGTTCATTGGCTTAGTGAGCAAGTGTAACATAATAACTGTTGAATATAGATGAGAAATGTGCTTAGTTAATGAGCGTGTGACTGCGTGGGGTAATTGTTGCGGAGGCGGTCGTGCTCGCGGTATTACGCGGAGCGGAGACGCCGCGGCGCAGGCTCGGCCCCGGGGAAAGCTTTTGTCGAAACAAGCGTCTATAACGCGCTCACGTTAAAATATCAACTAGGTAAATAACTATGAGAATTGTTTGCTGTCAATACGTGCCGCTAGAGTAGATAGTAATTGAGACATTTACATGAACGCTTTTAGACGGCAAAGTTACACTAGAGACTGGGTGATCGAATACGCAGTGATTATTTATTGTACTTGGATCTCATAAAACGATCACAACACTCCCAATTAACCGCTGCAAGTCATCATGAACATGTTTACTTAAATTATTGTAGTTCCTGCAACTACCACAAACTCTTGGTGGGAATTGGTTTAGGGTGCAGGCTATGTTTACTGCATTACGTTCTGAATATTTTATTTAAATTGTGTCTGTATCTGTTTTTTTCCCAATAAAGAAAATAAATAAATAAACTGGTATGAAAACCTTGTACGTTTTTCGTACGGATACAGAACTAGTACTAGTATTTACCTCCTCACACAATCAGGTCACGCGATGTCTAAATTATTCCAACTAGCATTTTGTTACAAGCACCGAAGCCACCAGAAACTTTCCCCCAATCTACGTCCTACATGAACGTTTATTAAATTTGCGCCGCTCTCTACCGAACGGAAAGATAACGTGTGAGTACGCGGAAATCGTTCGTCCGCTTTTTACTCGTCTAAGATAATTATCGTTACAGGAAACATGACGCAGAAAAACAGGGTTCCGTCCCAAACAGCGGAATAACGCGGCAGGCTCTAATCAAATAATTATCTGCGGCGGCCGCCCGCAAACACGGCCGCAACGAAAACACACGAACACGCCGACCTGAGAGATATCGAGATCATTATTTGCTGTAGTTAAGTAATAAAACAAATTCATTTGTTATTTTCAAACGTTACATTTTCGTTACCGAACAAAAACCTTTACCTTGCTACTCCACTTGATATCGACCTCCGCAAAGTACCAATAGATTATTTCATTCATAGTTTAGTAAATAACAACAAAATTGCTACAACTTTTCACTGTTACCGAATTGTGAACTTGTGAACGTGGCTTCTTCCATGCTGGTCCGGGAGCAAAGAAAAAACAGAGAATATACCCGTTGCTTCTCTACCCGCGCAGATGGTAAAAGCCCATCGAGGGAATGGGCGAAAATCATAGGAATTATGTTATAGTCGATGAGACTAGCAACCCATCACTATTTTGATTTCATTTTTCACCTATTCGCCCACAATCTTGCTAAATGTGGCCTGTAGGTATCTGGTACCTTAGGCTCTGTCTACTCCGTAAGGGATAAAGACGTGATTTGTGTATTTGTGTATGTATGTACCAAATTGGTAGTCGGCAACGCAGGCACCACTTTCAGTCTCAAATTTCATTACGCGGCACAAACCGAAGACAGATGTTATAGCAAGAAACGAAGAATCAATTCATCGCGCTCGAACAGTGATAATGGCTTCGAAGTAATGATCAAAGTTGGGTGTGTAAAAATGATCTGGCGGTCGTCCGTCACACAATGGCCGGTGCCCGGAGCAATTTGCTTAGACTTGTTGAAGAAACCTCGCCCGAGCAAATATAACAGGAATCGAACCGGAGCGATATTCCGCCGGCGAGCGCCCGGACCATCAAAAGTGCAGCCGCGACCGGAACTGCAGCGGTGCAGGGTCGTAATATTCTTTTGGAGCTCCGAGTGGATTGCGGCCGCCTCGTGATCCCGGGAAGCTCAGCGAGGGCGGCCGCGCTCGGCCGGGCCTATAATATCACGGTGCAGTCGGCGCTGCGCGTACAATGTATTTAATACTATGTATGTCTACAGTTTTTGAAATGGGATGACGTAGACTACGTAGAGTCGTTTAATAAATATACAATTTGTAAAATAAAATAAGCTCTTCGCTTTTAGGATTTGAAGCCCGTGAGTATGGATAATACTTCCAGGAACAATGCCTCAAATATGAGCCTTTGCACTATATTATCTTCACACAAACTGCGTGTAGGTACATACTTAGGTTAGAAAAGTTAAAAGTGGTTTAAAGTTTGATGAAATTCAATGGCATTTGAAAATATTTGAAATTGTGAATTTTTTCATAAAATTTTTCACATTGACACTGATGTCAGTAGGATCCTTGACGTCCATGACGTCATAGTGCGATTCAATGGGGACTCTCGTTTCTTTGCTCACCAGTTGGCGCCGGTGTTGACTGAGGTTTAGAGGTATACCTGTCAACTATGTCGCAATGTTGTGCAGATCAATTTTGTTTGAAAAAAGCTTTCAAAGCGTTCACATTCATCGCCACATAAACCATATTGGCGATAATTTCACGAAGATCACTTTTCAACAGGTAAATGAAAGAAATTATAATTTATGTCACGAAGCCCGCCAAAACCAGTGAAAAGTGAAGACACTAGCGCCTCTGGTGGCAAATTCACACGCGATAGCCCCCATTTTGGGTTCGCTCGCTAAAACCTAAACTGAGTGGGAATTGAATCGTATTAAGACGTCATGGTTAGGCCCCAGCTATTGTCCCGATGGACAGATGCCACGCGCAGAAGGAAAGCATTAGGTTATAAAAATGTTTTTACCTTTTACTTTTTGCTGAGCCATATCTCTCACCATTCCAAAAACCATTACGCAACCACTTATTTGTCCAATAAGCAGCCGCGTAATTTTCTTAAAAGTCTCCAGTCACGGTAATATTATCCGTGTTTGCCGGAAGTACCGGGCTGTTCCGGCGGCGGCTCGGCACCAAAACGGCGTAAGCGAGTTTCCGGCACTTGTTTGGCTTCAATCGCTAGATGCTTAACTTCGTTATTTCCAATTTTGCTGTAACAATAAACGCGTAATTAATAAACATCTTTTTCGCGAGAGAAAGGCAAATACTTAATTTAATACGTGTCGGGACCCGACGACGTAGCCTTGTTGCTTCAACTTCTCGATGCTTCTACGTGTGCGTTAACCGTTAACCTGTTCTGATTTCAAAGTTTTTTTATCAATCGGGAGTTTATAATTGGAAATTTAAAAGAACCGAATCGGGTCAAATGTCAGGTGAAAGTTACCTCTGCGGGAGCGCGGGGGGGGGGGGGGCGGCGGCAAGGGGCGCTTTTCTCGTCTACTTCAGAACATGAGGTACCTATTGTTGGATAGTTTATCAAATTGCGCTTGATAAATCCGGCTGGAATCGGTTTATAATTAACTGTCGTGATTCTCATTCAGAACTACAGCCACCAGACCACGGCTCGGGGCCCGCAGCGATGTGATGTCGCACTACCTGGGCGTGCCAGCCGCGACGCAGCGCCCGCGGTCACGAGTGCACCCATTCAACTTACGTCTACTCGTGACCACGTAATAGTGCTACCGTTTTCCAATTTAGGGATTCATTTGCGACAAATTAAGCTTTCAAGCGCAAAAACGTCAAACTTATAAGAGTCCTTTTTTGCGTTGGGGGTTGAAATAGTTTTGAATAGATTGCTTACGTAAGTATGTTTGTCCGGGTCTATTTATTCATTTATTCATTTATTCATACACATTTTAATTCATACACATTCTACGACCAATTGAGCTGGAATTTTGCATACTTGAGTAAGTCGGATGACAATACAATAATCTGGTAGTGGAGTTCTGGTGAACCAGCCAGGATCGTCTCCGCAACACTCTTCTACGGTTGGTCCCATTTAGTCCACATATTTAGGACGGATGACAAAGCAAGTACAGTAAGCAAAAAAAGCTACACCCACTAAAAAGATACATCCACTGTTTTCAGTTAAATATATACCCTTATTACTCTGTAGCGCGGGTCGCAGCTCGCGCATACGGTAAACACGTTTGTGGAGACAAATTGAATCGACCAGTCCAGGTACAGACAGGATATCGAGAAGCATTTGTATTTTTAAAAGGAAGAATCCAATAGAATTGAACTGGCTTTCAAAGTATTTTTAACGTTTTGGAAGGCAAAAATCCTGTTCAATCTTTATTCCTGACTATACTTTTTGTTCACTGTGTTTACCTACGCTGTGATCCATGCTATAAATGTACCACAATTCAAATCAATCCGACCACTAGAATCTTGCTATGGCCAAATTTAATCCACAAATCTCTATCCAACACCGGGCTTGTAATGTCGTAATCGTTTTTATGATTGAAGTCGCTCGGCCGCTTACATTTTGGTCGCTTTAATTATGTCCTTACAATCAGTGAGTCCACTCAACTACGAGTCAGTAAAAACGGTTGTTGCTCACTTCAACCTGTGGGAGGTACCCTGTACCAGTCAATTTGGATTGTATGATTAGTGAATAAAGTTGTGTTTGTGTTGAGAAGGGCTGCTTGCGGCGCCCTTAATCAAAGAGACCACAAACAAACGGCAGGAGAGGGCTGCGAGTGACTCGAGAATGACGGTCGCCATCAAAGGGCAGTGCTATGTTATTATTTGAAACGGTATAAAATTAAACCTGCAATAAACTTTGACAAGGGACGTATTTCATTCCAGTGGAGAAAACACGACGCTTCCAACGATCAAAAGGAAGGGAGCCGGGACACTTCTGTGATGCTTACCGTTCGCGACAAAACAGTGAAGTTAACTTTAAGGGAACCCCTTAACATTAAAGTATACCAGACTGCAGTACACTTTCATACTCAACGTTAATTATGGGAGTAAAACGAAATAGTTGTTTTAGCACCTTTATGAACTTTTTATTGAATTTTATAGCTTTTTCTTCATGAAATAAGTTGTCAGTAATTACAGTATTATAAAGGTATTATTTTATGTATCAGTAGCGCGGTAGGGTATCTCTATAAAAACATAATCATGCGTGAATTCTATAGCTAAATCAACTGACATAAGTGGAGGGGCTTCCACCGGAAAGCCAACTCTACACGACAAGAAACACACATCAGCTCTTAGTCGTTCGAATGGATGCAATATAACACAAAGAACAACAAAAGCGTGGGTAGACTTAAAACTCGCTCGGATAAACTGACGTGGCACCCGTTTAAAGTCCCGGGAGCTTGGCAGTATAGCGTTGGAGCTCGTCAGTATGCGGGTGGTATTCATAGGGCCTCATAGTTGCGTATATCGATGCTCTGTAGCTATCGTTGCGCGGTTGCAAAGTGCTTGTCACAGCGGGTTGTTATTTGTAAGTGTTTGGAGCTCGGCTGCCAATGCCGGCGTCGCCGCGCGGTCTCGCGGCGGGGTCGCCATGTCGCGCGACAAATGACAGTCGCCGCGCGATGATATATCGCCCCGCGTGTTCCACGTCACGCGACGACCGACGGCGGAACGCCCTGCGAGAAAAACTGTCTTCGCGTTCCATTGCGGCGGCATTTCAGTCTGCAGTGACACGTTAACATCTACGCTACGCATTGTAATGCAAGCTGTACGATTTTCTTTGCATGTCTAAAAAGCTTACGGCGTGTGATAAGTTATGAGCGCGGTGACGAATGGAGGCGACGGGGCGTGGGTAATACAATAATAGTGTTTATCCGACTGCGAGATAAAAATACATTTTACCCAAGATAGGCGTCGCGTAACAGTATAGGTACCCAGTATTGCTAATAGCACTAAGTCTCGTTGGCGTTCACTTCTCTCTGACTAAGTAGTAAGTAGGCAACGTAGCGTGGTTGCAACTGGAGACGATGCCTCCGTTTAGCAACCTCTATGAAATTTGGATATCTGGAATAATACACGAGACGACCCCGAATCGACATTTACGCGCAAAATTCCGAAATTTCAATAAACCTCACAATCTACCTCATTTTACATTAATGTTCCTCATGCAACATAAATAAAGACTACCTACCACAAGATTTCTGGCAATTCCTATGGAATTTCGAAAACACTTGTGGGGATTCAATAAAATTCCGTTGTTTTCGACCACAATATCGGATAAAAGTTAATGCTAGTCTTCTTTTCACTGTTATCTATCTATACATATAAAATTCAAAGTCCTGACTGACTGACTGACTGACTTAACTATATATCAACGCACAGCCCAAACCACTGGACTTAGAGACTTGAAATTTTGCACATAGATACCTTATACAATGTAGGCATCCACTAAGGAAGGATTTTTGGAAATTCCCACGGGATAAGGAAAAAAACGGGAATTATATATTCGACTCCGAGTGACGCTATCTCAGTAACTATAATAACTAGACTCTTCAAATTTGATACAAAAGTGATTACAAAAAGAAGAAACTGATTTCAGGATTTTTGGAAATTCCCATGGGATAAGAAAAAAACGGGATTTATATATTCAGTTAAACGAAATCCTATGAACTATAATTACTACTGTTCAAATTTGGCATAGAAGTAGGTGATTATAATAGTAAAAAAATGTCTTAATGATTTTTGGAAATTCCCACGGGATAAGGAAAAAAACGGGATTTATATTTTCAGTTCTACGGGATCGATTTTTCGTTTTACTGGTCGTATAAAATTGAAATTTGGCCTTCAAGTTCCCTTGGAGAGTGTAAACAATAAAAAAAGGATTTCCCGAAATTCCCACGGGAACCGGAAAAACGGGACTTTTCGTTTTACTGGTTGCAGAAAGCTGAAATTCGGCATGTAGGTTGCTTCTGGAGTACAGAGGAGCATTAAGAGAGTACTTTCCCAAATTCCCACGGGAACGGGAAAAATATTTGTTTACAAAGAAATACTGCGGTAGGCATAATATGGCTAGAAACTTGAAATTTGGCACACATATACCTTGAGTATCCTAGAGGTGCACTAAGAAGGTATTTTTCGAAATTCCCACGGGATAGGGAAAAAACGGGATTTTTTGTAATACTGGTCGTAGAAAGATGTAATTTGGTAAGAGCCTTCCTTGATGAGTGTATGGGAGCACTAAGAAAGGATTTCCAAAAATTCCCACGAGAACAGGAAATACGGGGTTTTTCGTTTACTGGTCGTAGAAAGATGAAATTTAGCATTTAGTTTCCTTAGGGAGAGTAAGGGAGCATTAACAAAGGATTTCGTAACATTTTTACGGGAACGGGAAAAATATTTGTTTACAAAGAAATACTGCGGTAGGCATAATATGGCTAGAAAATTGAAATTTGGCACACATATACCTTGAGTATCCTAGAGGTGCACTAAGAAGGTATTTTTCGAAATTCCCACGGGATAGGGAAAAAACGGGATTTTTTGTTTTACTGGTCGTAGAAATTGGTAAGAACCTTCCTTGATGAGTGTATGGGAGCACTAAGAAAGGGTTTCCAGAAATTCCCACGAGAACAGGAAAAACGGGGTTTTTCGTTTTACTGGTTATAGAAAGATGAAATTTAGCATTTAGCTTCCTTAGGGAGTGTAAGGAAGCATTAACAAAGGATTTCCTAACATTTTTACGGGAACGGGAAAAACCGGGATTTTACGTTTCCAGACGAAACAGCGGAAGAGAGAGACTTAACATTTATAACGTGTGTTTCTTTAAAAGCTTTAAGTGTACTCCGAAAGCACTCCCCAAAATTTTCACGGGAACGGGAAAAAACTTATTTTTTCGTTTTACATCTTAGCGCGTACGAAGTCGCGGGCAAAAGCTATTTGGGGTAGGTATATTTTAGGACAGCCCTTTAGGTTAGGTTAGGTTTGTTTTATAAAAATCCTGTAATATTTACAGTTTCAGAAAAATTAAGGCAGCGGGGCAATGTGGCGGCTTGCTTGCATGCTTGCTTGAGTCCTTGCTTTGCATGCTTGATTGCATACTTGCTTTCATGCATGCTTGCATGCATGCTTGCTTGCACGCTTGCTTGCATGCTTGCTTGAGTCCTTGCTTTGCATGCTTGATTGCATACTTGCTTTCATGCATGCTTGCTTGCATGCATGCATGCTTGCGTGCTTACTTGCATGCATGCATGCTTGCGTGCTTACTTGCATGCATGCTTGCTTGCATGCTTGCTTGCCTGCTTGCATGGGTTTGGGTGTTCGCTTGCTTGATTGCTAGCTTCTTTGAAATGCTCATGGTTCACGCGTGCGAAGCCGCGGGCAAAAGCTAGTTGAACCTATTTGAACTGATTGCAACAACAGCCGACTGTATTTGTACCAGTGTTGGTCGCCGCCTTCCGGCCGACCGGGCGCGTCGCCGGCGGCGCCCCGCGCGGGCCACGCACGAAACCCGCACTTATGGGATTACCTGTCCCAGGATCGGAAAGGCTTCGACTTAATCGTGCGCCAAAGAGGTGAATAAAATCCGCGGAAAAGGTTTTGGATTAAGTATCAGGTAACTGCGTGATAAATGTTATCAACAAATTATAAGCTTGCTGCTAGAAATGTATCCTTCATTTCTGAAGTTGAACTCTTACTCAACATCAAGCTTAAGTATACTTTGTAGAGTTCCACAATTAACTCCGTCATAACTCTTATTATAACAAAACACAAGGAGATTTTAATCACACTCACGACAGAGGTATGAAATTGCTTCTCCAGCAAGACTTAACAAGAAACAACGTATAAACTGAGTTGTTGTAATTTGCTGAGGGCCTTTCGGGCTCGTGTTACTCGCAGTCGGCACAATGGGCTTTGTTGAAAGATTAACAAACACTAGCTGGTTGTCGGTGAGGTTCGACGCGACCCTTAGTCCGTGTCGCGCGACGTCGCCCGGCTTGTAGCTGTCGCGCCGGATCCGGGCGGTCGACCCTTGTTCTTGTCTAATAACAGGCCGGTAAATTATGATTAAGAAAAGTGAAGTTATTTGGGTGCGCGGTGCCAGGGTAGTGGGCAGCGCCCTCTCGACTGCGTTGTTGGTTTAGTTATCTCCAACGGTCAATTCTACAAGCAAGGAATTACCAATGGACTGGTTAAGCTCTTCACACAAAGACTTATCACTTACAACATACTAGCACTAGTTTTTCACGATGGTGTTCCTTTTATCTCTATCTGAATTATGAATGTGTGTTATAGTGTGGTGTTATTCAATAAGACATTTAGATTGCTAAGAGTGTTTATTACAATTAAGACAAAATAAATTGTATCAAGATAAACTACACCGTGCGCCGGCCATAGCTGAAGAGGGCGCCTGTGTTGCCAGCTATTACAAATCAATTCACATTATCAACAATGTGTTGACTTTTTATCCTGAAAAATAAGTCCATGACATCGATTATAGGAGTCTTTGTACAATTCTACTGCGCTGCTTGGTCTTGAATCAACTTAGTCTAATCTTTATTTTATTTTATATTTCATCTTTTTGAAGTGTGAAATCTTTTTGACTATGCGAGCCATGTGAAACATTTGGGCTTTAAATGCAGATGAGGTATCCGGGCGCGGCGCGCTCGCCGTCCGGCGCCGGATCCCGGTAATCCGTTTTTTGGCGCCGATAAATCAGCCTCTCCCGGCGGCCGCCGCCAGAGAAATTAAATCCAAAACGCTATGTTAATTAGCGAATTTTTGTAAAAAACTCTCAACAGTCGAGAGTTATTTAAAGCTCGCCTTTCGGCGGAATCACTTCGCGATCTGTTTGTCAAGAAACCAAATAAAGACTAATTGAGTACATACTTGAACGTCTTCGCTTACGGAAGGAAAATAATAAAGAGATATCGGGGACGAGGTGCGCAGCGGCTTCGTTCGCATCCGATTAATTAATTCGCCACTTTAATCGCGAAAATAATTGCGGCCGCAGAATACGAGTAGAACACGCGTCGCGCCCGATATTGGACCTTTAATTTGGGCTGAAATTGGCAAACAAATTCATAGGCATGGCCGTGCTGATAAGGTTTTAATAAGACCTTTAAACCTATAGCTGCGACCCGCTACCTGCCGCCCATTACCAGTTCGTCATGCTGTCAGCGCTACTAATTAAGTCAACCCTTCCCCCCCGCCGCCGCCTCCCGCTCGCAGCTTATGTAGCTGCAGCTATCTCACTAAAATCGTAGTCCACTTTTAAAAAAGAAGACGCCATACACATGCATGGACGACGCATTTCTTTGTTGGCTTTGGCCGGAAAAATTAACAAAAGCGCCTATTTTGGTCGCTGTGTTAAGTTTTTGAGCTAAATGGCAACTAAGTAAACCTGGCGACAGGCAGCGCCTGCCGTGTTAATCGCGGCAGATGGCACAGCGATCAACAAAGTGTATTTTTGCGTTTGATTGTAGTGCTCATACTATATCCAGCCTCATTTCATGTGTAATTAAACATTACTAAAAAGAAAATTGGAAGTGAATTATACAAGGAAACGCTCTAGTTTTTGTGATCTGGGGCCACAGGAGTGCTCTCGTCAAGACCAAAATTCTTATGTTTAAGATTATAGGGGTGACAAGTTATCTAATTATTATAAATCTCAGCCGGAACTGGAGCTGCCTAACACATATAAATGAGAGCCTCGTTTGCGCTCGGCGTTTTAACATACATACTCGTCCGAAAATCGGCTACCGGCCACAGTAATAAACTATTTCCTGGTATCGAAACTAAACTACGGTATGGTAACTGGCAAAAGAAGTATGAAAGTAGAATAAATGCAGTAGAAATGAGAGCGTTAAGGAGTATGGAAGGTGTATCACTGAAAGATAGAATAAGGAACAGTGTGATAAGGGAACGTGCTGGTGTGAAAGAGGATAGAAAAAAGTATGTTTAGTTGGTTTGGGTATGTAGAGCGGATGGATGAAAGTAGGCTAACTAAACAGATCTATATGGTGAGTGTGAATGGTTATGTTGGGAGAGGAAGGCCTAGACGGACGTTCCGAGACCAAATAGGAGACGTTTTTCGAAACCGACGAGCATCTATGAAGAGATTGATGACAGTGGATGAAGCGAAAGAAATATGTCAGGATCGTACCAAGTGGAACAAAGTAGTCTCTACCTGCCCCTGTGGGAAAGAGGCGTGGCGGTATGTATGTATGTATCGAAACTAGTGATGTCGCTGGTGCAGAGCGGCGCGGCGAGCGCGGGCGCAGCGCTGGCTAATGGCACCGCGGGCGCATTACGCCACAACGACGCCATTACAGCACCTTGCCGCCCCAACGTAGTTGATAACAGTAGATTGGCAGCGCGAATATCCCGTTAAAGTGACAAGGTGACATGTTAACGCTGAAGAGGTAGTACAAGTTCGGCACCGGCTTGAAACGCCGGTTATGATTTCAAAAGCGGCTGATACGAGGCAAATAGCACGATCGTGTCCCGTTGCTCTGCTCACAAAGGCACGGCGCGTGGGCTGGCGGCGGTAAAGATTGCAGTAATGAAGGTTCTAGGCGATGCGGGCCCTTTATAGCTTGTTTCCGGACCCTCGGAGGTCGATATCGGAGGGCCCGAGACGTTATTTAACGGCTAGCGACTCGCACAAATGAGCCGTTAAATTTACGCTCCGAAATAAAATGCGAATAATAACTCGCAGGATGGGATGCGCTGAGTGATTGGAGTCGTTGTGCGGCGAGGGCGGGAGGGGGGGGGGGGGGGGGGGGGTCGCAGGCAAATTGCAAGAAACCTGCCAAGAGCGAGTCAGTCCACGCAACGAGGCTTTCGTACTTTAACTTCGCTACTCACGTACAACGTACAAGAAGCCAAGCCTGTACGAAATATATAATAATATGTGTTACACGCAAGCCTCTCCTCTGCTGCCACATAAAACGTACACAAATCCCACAAGCCTAACTGTCCCTTACACCACATGAAACACTCACGCGTTTCGAGCCTTCTACAGGTTCATCCTCAAAGTACAAGTGTACACCGAGCACAACTATCTATTTGCAAACGTACGATGTCTATATTTGCATAAACATTAATTTTGTTCGTAGGTATTTAGTAATCTATATAAATAAAAAATGAATCTCCAAAATGTATGTACGCGCATAACTTCCGAACGACTGCACCGAATTGGATAATTCCTTTTTAGTTGTATTTTTTACTACCTGGACAAGGTTTGCATAAAATAAAATTTTGGAAAAAAAAAGTATTTGCAGTGTGGGTGAAGCTTCGGACAACAGCTAGTTTAGTAATATTTCTATGAAAAACAAAGTTGTTTTTATGCACTTGACGAGATTTTCAATTCAAATGGATATAAGTTATACACTAATTTGGGATTGTGAGACCTTACTTCTAGCCAAGTTTAATAATTCTGTACCAATAGGGAAGTTTGTAAGTATTTTACCTACATTCATTTCTACTAAATACTTTTAGGGAGTGAAAATTGACTTCAGAGATTGAGAGATACAAACATAGATAGATCGATGGAAATGAAGTTAGGAGTAAGTATCAAAATCTTACTTAAACCTTTCTTTCAAAATTGAAGCATTTGGAAAACAGTAAAGTGCCCCAGATAAATGACGTAGGCATGTTAGCATAAAAAATGAACTTATTTTCCGACATCTTGTTGCCATTTTATTTCTATCCCGGAAGCCACGTGATGGCACTTTGTTGAACTCTGTGTCAGACGGAACTTAATTAAAAAGGTCCAGGATTCTGCGTCACCGGGAAAGGTAAAAATTACGGAACGTGACGTCTCACCTGAGAAACTGTTCAGGATTATTAGGAGCTATACTACCTAGTAGCAAATAAGCACACACACACACACGTTCTTTTCCATTATGTTTAACCAGACTCGCCTCCCCCCATTACGTTACATAACTAAGTGATATTCCCATACCTACTGTAAATCTAGCTAAAGATACGTATACTTTGTGTTTATTGAGTAAACCCTTTTTGTAACTTGAATTACGTGACAGCCTCTTCCTAACGTGGGACCGTTGGCAAGCGTTTTTGTTAATGTTTTACTTTTCATTAAATATTTTTTATCGGATTTTCATTTCAGATGAACTACGAGCTTTTATTGCCGGCCTAGAGGGATGAGATAGAATACCCCATGCAGCAATATCGCATACGAACCTATGCGCTTGTAAGTAAACTGTAAATCAATCAGCAAACGATTTAGCGGGCCGCCATTTGCATAAAAACAAAACGCGATCCCAAAATGGCGGCCTCCCGTACCCGTATTAAGATAGGCGATTTGCTGTCCAAAGATTTACGCTGGAGCCTTTTGCTCGGTCGGTATTCCTTGATTTATGTAGTGGAAACAATGTAGTCCGCAATTGGGCGTCAGCGGCGCTCATTACGTGTCGCTGTTCGGGGATATTGTGTATTCGCGCGGCGCGGCCCGTTTATTGACACTCCCTTTGAGCGGAGCGCGTTTTTCCTCGGCACGTGCTGCTAAAGGGTTCGAGAACGCGTGTAGAACTACTTATATACTTTACTAGCTTCTGCCCGCGACTTCGTCTGCATAGAATTATACATTATAAGCCTTCCTCTAGAATCACTCTATCTATTAAAAAAAACCGCATCAAAATGCGTTGCGTACTTTTAAAGATCGAAGCATACATAGGGACAGACAGATAGCGGAAAGCGACTTTGTTTTATACTATGTACAGTTTGACAACAAAAATAATGCTCCACGATGTACCTGCGCAGTAGGCCAATTTTAGTAGCGCGGGAAACTGGCGCTGTTATTGGTCGATCGATTTCGTACCAACAATGGCAAAATCGTGTAAGTGGGACAGAGCTAAGAATGCAAAGCAAGCAATACTCTGTCAGTTGCGCTTGCAAATAAAGTTCAATATAGATTATTTACATGTTCGGCTACCATCGGAAACTGGTCTGCGCTTCTCTGCGCAAACGAATACTGCCGATGCGCATTATATTTGTTGTCAAACTGTAGTGATTTATGTGGTTCCATACATATATTACTAGCTTTTGCCCGCGGCTTCGCACGCGTGAACCATGAGCATTTCAAAGAAGCTAGCAATCAAGCAAGCGAGCAACCAAACCTGCAAGCTTTCAAGCATGCATGCAAGCATGTAAGTACTATTTAAACTTTTGTCGCCAAGCGTCATCCCTTTGAATGATGTGTATGTACGACACAATTACAAACTCCCGTGGAACGTCTACTGCTCACCAGGAACGAGAGAAGGCGCTGTTTTTTCAAATGAAAGGTACTAAAAAATTAATCAATAATTTTACGTATACTTAATATGTAATATGAGCATACTGGAATGCAATGCAAGCATTCGTTAATTAGAAGACTTATAACCACTTCAATCCAAGACACAAAATTTTGCCAGGATTAGACCGACCATACTGACAGGTGGTGTATCGGTTTTATGACGCCCGGTATTTATGCACACCTAAATAATATTCCCACGCACATCAAAGTTGATTCAAAGCGTCGAGGACTTGAGTTGTGACAGCGTGCCTAATGCCTCCAAAGTGCTGGGAAGTGGTGAATTCACCGCATTCTCGTGTCTGAAGGAAACGAACGGAAATGTGTCGTTGTGTGAGTACTCGTCCGGCGTGCAACAGGAGCGAGGTGCGGGTAGTTGAGCGCCGAGCAGTAATTGACGCCCACGAACTTGACAGTCTGAAGTTGAAAACTGCGTCCTGCGAACGGAGAAGTGAGGTCGCTTTGAACTACGCCTTAACGTGTAAACGGTCGCATACAACATACATACAACGTGCATACTGGTTGAGGCGACGCAACAACGCCGCATTTTGCCGTTTGGAGAACTCTGTCTTGATTTTTTTTTGTAGAACTGCTGCATAATAATATATACCAGTGGCGTGGCTTCCATAGAACTCGAATTCCCGCCGGCTTGCCTATTTTAAGGCAGCTGGGCACTTGTATCGTGCAGAATTAGAGGAAAAGGCTAAATAAATTCCCTTCCTTTGCCTAAGTTACTGAGCATTACTAGGTTGTTACTTGGATATAGAAACCGTTCAAAAGCTTTCAAATAAATATCCAGAAGTATTATGGTTCTGTGCCGGTCATCAAAAAGTAAAGAAAACTAGCCAGTGGGTCACACAAGCAATCACCCAAGAGCAAGATGGTGGCAGCCATCCTTGCACCATTGTGCACTTTTCCCACCCCCAATCAGCAGTGTTCTTGTAGTGGATTGACGACCGAATAGCCTAGTGCTTAGTGGCCCTGTCTACGAAGCTAAAGGTCCCGGGTTCGAATAAATACGATGCTTGTGCCGAGTCATGGATGTTGTACGTATTTAAGTATGTTGTATTTATCTAAATTGTACAAGTAGGTATGTTTATCCGTTCTGGTACTCATAGCACACGCTTTGATTGGATTGGGACTCGGTCAATTGCTATAATTTGTCTCGTGATATTTATTATTATTATTAGATACAAATACCCGGCAAAATAGGATAAGTTCAGTAAATCAGGCGCGTGAACACAAAATAGCGACGTAAATTACCGCGTGAAGTGTTCCGGCATTAATATTCTTAACCGCCTCGTGTGTGAAGGAGGGCGGCCGCCGGAGCCCTAATGCGATCCCGCCGAGCGCCGCGCTCGCTTTCATATGATTTTCTTCAAATAAAGACCAACGGCGGTCGGTCCGAGGGAGCGGGAACATTCAATAAAAACCGGTCGAGTGCGAGTTCGACTCGCGCAAGAGGGTCCCGTACAAATAAAAGAATTTAAATAAAATTACACCTTTACATTCTGTTTGTTTAAAAACGCATAAAAATAACTTTGTTTTGATTCGTACTATGTTTACTACTAATGATAGCGTAGTAGCAAGTTTTGTTTTGTAAAATAGAATGGAAAAAGGTCCATATTTTTTTTTTATATAAGAGGGGGCAAACGAGCAGACGGGTCACCTGATGGAAAGCAATCACCGTCGCCCAGGGACACCTGCAAGACCTGGGGAATCACAAGTGCGTTGCCGGCCCTTTGAGGAACAGGAAGGCTCGCTTTTTAAAGATCCCTAAATTGTACCGCTCAGGGAATGCTGCAGCAGGAATTTGGTTCCAGATCTTTACCGTCACCGTACCGTGATTGGGTCACCTCACCTGACGGTAAGTGATCACCATCACCCATGGACTACCCGCACCCTATATTTTCAACATAGATGTATGTACGAAACATTTTTCTAAAGGGCTACGATACTCGTAGAATATCTTATGCGACACGGAACACAGCAGCGCAGCAGGCGACAGAATTATACACACAGACGTACCTACATAAATCACGTGTTTATCCTTTACGGGGTAGACAGGGCCTAAAGTAACAAGACCTAAAGGTCACGTTTAACATGATTGTGGGCGTATAGGTGGAAAGACGAATCAATATAGTTATGTGTTGCTAGCCGCATCGCCTATAACATGATTCCTAAGATTTTCGTCCATTCCCTCGATGGGCTTTTACCATTTGCGCGAGAAGAGAAGCAACTGGTACATTCTATGTTTTTTTGTTTTTTCTTTACCTACTTCCAGACCAGCATGGAGGACAGTATTAACGGGTAAGACTATTAAAGGGTTTCCCTTTAGCCTTTTGTCGTACGGAACTCTAAAAAAGCTATTCCTAGTTGTAACACAGGCTGCCCACAAATTGAGGGTATATGATCAGTGATACAGTTGTTGGGAACTCATTACGGGCCGCTTCGGCTGCGGCGCGGTGCATGGTGCATATCGCATTAGCATGGATTTGTGCAATCGGTTTAGGCTCGCTGCAAACCTATTTGTTTTGTAGTTTACGAGAGATTATATCCATTCACCGCCGACAACGTATTTACGCTCGCATTTGGATGTTGCACATCAGAGCCGAACGACAGCAAAGCCGAAGCTGGATCAGAACAAACTATGCCCATTGTATCATCGCGGCTTGCTCTACAATAAACCAGTAGCATTCTTTTTTATGGAAAAAGGGAGTCAGCTGAAAATACCCCTCGAAAGTGGTGAAACATTGCGCTGAATTTGAAATACAAGTAGCATAGAAGACAATCACAGCTCTCATTAATCTTGTGAACTAGTCAAAACTTTGGTTAGAGCTGTAGTTTTGGAGATATAAGCTGATTTATACAACTTTTGAGTGGTGCTTTCGAGTGATGTGCTTTCAAAAATCGGGCCCTAGCTATTAGACCTTAGTAGAAATGTATTCGTTTTTAAAGTACCATAAAGCATCAAGCACTTGTTAAAAGCTATTGTATTATGATAAACTGATCGTCATGTTTGAATATAAAATGGCGTTTCAAGTTGTGTGTGTAATAATAAACTTTAAAGGCCATTCGAACGAAACAAATCTTGTTTATGAGCAAACTTCGTGGATTGATGGCCCGGAGCGCTGCCAAATGTCAACTTATTGACAACTCCATTATTTAAATTACTTCCAAACTTGTGATACAGAGTTTTGAGTACATTTTAAAAGCATTAGGAAGCCATCGTCTGCGTGGAACGGTCCAAGCGAGCGCGGGATCACGCATTTGATTTACGACAAAGCCCCGCGCCGGCAGTACCCTTCACTGATCTACCTTTCTTCCTGCGCACGCGACCTCACTCAAATGTGACTCTAATGAGTATAAAATCCACCTGTCCCGCACTAACGAACGTCGCGAACCTTCCAGAAGCATCGATCACCGAATCCTCAGAACCGCGACTGCTTTAACTTGAGCTCTCTTTCCAGCGCTTATGAAAACCACGCCAGACAACTGCAAAGCTGGCCGCGATAACTGCTGACCGGGCTAGTTTGAACCTTGTTCTTGGCACGCGAGGCTCCGGCGCGGGTTCAGCGGAGGCTGGCCGGCGGGTAATCAATTATGATTAAGGATTGGCTCCCGCAGGAGCTCGCGCGGATTAATGTGGTTAAATACGAATGCGACGCAAACAACATCAAAGGTGAACTATCGACTTTCTGGCGGTTCAAGGGTAAAATGCGGAGCGTGAATTATACGAGTTGCTTTACGGAGAGAAGTTACACAAACTTGGAAGTTTCTTATTACAACGACAATCTTTTGTAAAATTCTCTAGCTTCTAACTCCTTCCAACTTCCTGCGGCACGCGTCGGAGGACACTAAGAATTTAGATTAAAAATTCTTGATTTCGTAAAAAAGCGGAGCCCGTGCAAGTGTTGCCGCGCGAGATGAAGGAAGTTGCGGGGGGCGGGGCGCGCTTGAATAGGACGGGGGGGGGGGGGACGTGAAACTTCTTTTTCGTTAATTACAGACTCGTCAAAAATTCTGCGAAAAATTCCCGGACAAATTGTGTGTCCTCAAAGTTCGGCGAGCTTCAGGATTAAAATACATTTTTTCGACGATGAAGAGGAGAGATATGCTTTAAATTTGAAAGGTCAAATATGCTACGGCGGGTAACGTTTTATTTAATATCAAACGGGTATTCCATTTCGTGTGAACTGTCAGTATTCACGTCGTAAGTGTAATGTGGTGTCGCGGTGCGGGTGCAGGCGCGTGATGCCGACTCCTCTCCTCCAAGCCCCGATACCGATCGCGAGTTAATCATATTTACGCACGACGATAATAGTTGCCTTATAACGATATTCCTGGAACTTGTCCAATATCCATTGTCGGCGAAACCCGTGTCGGGACAAAACGTCACATCTCTCGTCTGAATTCCGTGGCAATACGACCTGTTGGTTCTGAGTGAGAAATGTAAATATAACGGCAAAGACCACATTATGCCCGCGTTATTAATGTTAGAATTAGTATTAAACTTCGAGCGACGGGAGGGGATTGCTCAATAAATCAATGTTCGAGGGGTTGGATTACTTAACAAATACTCCAGTACAATGTCATAGCGTTACAGTGACGTAGTCGCGGCTGGAGTGTATTGTGCTGGCGCTGACAAAGGGTGGTTTTGAGTTTCAAAGGCTATTATTAGGTTAAGCTGTAGGTTGACCACGAACACTTGGTTTCGGGCGTAATAGATGTTTTTGCTTTTGGATATCAGAACTATTATGTAGTATGTGTCTTATTGGGTAGGAGGTACTTCAACAGCCCCGTGAGCTAATAAGGTCGTTACTGCGTCTGGAAGCTTTAATTGAACTTGCTAAAATATCTCAATTTGTATGTCGTTTCAACAAAAAAACATTTACCTTGCTACTCCGCTACTCGAGAGTTAGGCTGCGGCTCCACTGAGGCGGAGACGAGCGGAGCGGAGAGGAGACGTGTGGGGATCGACCAATCATATTACAGATCGGAGACGAGATGTGGATTTCATGTAATATGAATGTAATATGATTGGTCGATCCCCACACGTCTCCTCTCCGCTCCGCTCGTCTCCGCCTCAGTGGAGCCGCACCCTTAGAGTAGCGGAGTAGCAAGGTAAATTTTTTTTGTTCAATGAAATGGACCTTCGCAAAGTAACGCCTCATTCAATAAAATATGTTTGTAGTTTGTTGAGGTCAGGTCAATCTTGCAAGTGAAATTAGACCCACTTTTAGTGGTCCGATTGACTTGAAATTTGGTAAACATAATTATGTAAGACTAGCCTTCCGTCCGCAGCTTCGCCTGCGATAAATTAATTTTCCCGTAGGAAAAGGTATTTTCCCGCGGTAAAAAGTAGCCTATGTCACTCAGCGATAATGTAGTTTTCTAACGGCAAAAGAATTTTTAAAATCGGTCCAGTAGTTTCGGAGCCTATTCAATGCAAACAAACAAACAATCAAATTTTTCCTCTTTATAATATTAGTATAGACTAGCGACCCGCCGCTGCGTCGCCCGGGTGCAGTGCTATGTGCTATGTACATACTAACACAACGCTGTCACAAGTATCGTTATAACTTCGACCGAATTACGAAAAAACCTAAAAATTATATACTTAAAACCTTCCTCATGAATTATTTGATGAAGGTTTTTGGGTTAACGCAATCAGTCAGCCAGGCGCGGCGGAGGACTTTGTTTTATAATTTGTAGTGATGAGAGACAATCAATATTTTTTATCAAAAGCCTGCGTAAATCCGGATGATTCTGTATCCGCAGACGTGGTTAGGCGGGCAGGCGGGCGCTGCGCCGCACGCGCCGCTCATTTCCATCTGAATGCGCGCGCCTGGCTACCCCTGTTTGTTCGCAAATCAGATCATCCCACGCAGTGTTCGGGTTCGACTCCTGGAAGGTATTTGTATCCAATCATGATTGAATTTGTCTCGAGGCCGGGCCTTTGTTTACAAACTGCTTACAAAATGGCGGACCTTTGACACGGTGTACAATCAGCGCGAACAGCGAGGTTGTTTTCGGCAGGTGCCCCGAATTTACTGTATCAGCAAATTATTGGGTAATATATTTAGTATTTATATATATATAAGATATTCATTATTTATTTATTTAAATAAAAAAATTAATACTATTGACCAAAAATATGTTTCTTTGTGTGATAGGGGACAAACGAGCACGCGGGTCGCCTGATGGAAAGCAATTACCTCTGCCGAAAATTAAGATACCTATACGTTTTAAAGCGAACTTACCCTTGGAAGGGATTTCAACTTTGTAGTGAATTAGAAAATATTTAACTAGGGACCAACAAAGAGTGAGTTGGTGAAAAAACAAATACAATACATCAATAAATGCGTGTAATGACCACTGAGGAAGATATAATTTGCTGTCACTGAAATAAATTCCAAATAAATTACAGGAGTGGGCCTGGAGATCCTCTGCTTGAAAACCCATAGATCAAATCACTATGCCATTGCAGCGTTTGAGAATCATAGAGGTGCATTAAGAATTTCATTTTCATAATTCCCGCTAGATGTGGTCACTGTTTTTTTATTCTTCGATAGGTAAGATTGTCGTGGGTACAAGCTAGTCTGTAAATAAATCTTAAATCAACAATCGTAGGTCTGCCAACTTAAATAACGTGGCCTGTTTCAACACGCCGCGAGCCAACAAGCCGAGAAATGTGCGCCAAGCGAGGGGGTCACACTCCGGACAAAGACAACGAACAACATATGAGGTAAAACTTTTACCCTTAGGTACTACCTACTATTTCTCTGACATCTAGTTTTTAAATTAAATAAATATCTTGGGACAAATTACACCAATTGACCCAGCCCCAAACTAAGCAAAGCTTGTACTATGGGTACCAGGCAACGGATAAACATACTTATAGTAGACTAGCCTTCCGTCCGCAGCTTCGCCCGCGATAAATTAATTTTCCCGTAGGAATAGGTATTTTTCCGCGGTAAAAAGTAGCCTATGTCACTCAGTGATAATGTAGTTTTCTAACGGCAAAGAATTTTTAAAATCGGTCCAGTAGTTTCGGAGCCTATTCAATGCAAACAACCAAAATTTTCCTCTTTATAATATTAGTATAGCTAAATACATATAACATCCATGATCGGGCACAAACATTCGTATTCATCATACAACTGTCTGCCCCTACCGGGATTCGAACCCAGGACCTCTAGCTTAATAGTCAGGGTCACTAAATATGTCATTATGTCTTAAAATTAATCTAGAACATCTCAGCAGGTCGTCGGGTCGGTGACGCTACCATTTTATGCGCCAGTGATTTCAAGCAGATTGACTGGCTCATTCCACGAGAACATTTTAAAATAACTGCTACTCTTTAGCAGGAACATAACACGTAACATGGTGTAGTTGGCGTAAAATAGTTTTTGCTTTACAGCATTCAGAGACGGTGAACAGATTAAGTTGGTAGAAATAAACCCCTAGCGTTTGTGTACCGGTTTGGGGGCAGCTGGCGGCCGCGGTTGGCGACCTAATAATTGCTCCATCTAATTACATGCAGCAGCAGGGTTGTCTCGAGCCAAGTGGCAATACGGCCTATCCAATATTGCCAATATAATAATATAATAAATTATACACCACCACACTGAAATCTGTTTGTTCAGAATCAGAATCAAGAGTAAATTCAATACATATGTATGTTAATACAGGTATTTTTTTAATGAAACTTTTAACACACTAATATCTATAGCTTTTTATACATGGATACGAGCACCATCATAGTCAAGTTTGCAAGAAATAAACTCTCCGATCGTTAAAGCCATTGAGCTTGTAGAATGACAATGATTATTGTTAACTCTTTTTATTTTTTAAACACGTTTTCCCGTTAGTGTTTGCGAAAGGGGGGAACACTTTTCAAGATATCTCGGTTTGCAAAGTTGAATTTTCCTTTTCTATTCTTTGTTCAAGCTTTGCGCTCTCTTGGGGAATAAAATTCGGTACCACTTTTATTATGATCATTTTCATAATTGTTAAACCCCTCAGGTTGTCGAACTACTTTCGAGGCGGTATAAACCACGCCAGACAAAGAGTAAACATCAGTCAGTTAAAACGTAACTTCGGAACGACTGCCATAACCTCAGGCATTACCTTTGCACCTTCCTCGGCGCGTCGGACAGCACGACGGTTGTTAAAAAGTTACAATTGCTCGTTGGACTCTTTCCCCACTCCGCAATCTGTTTAAACATTGAAACTTTCAAGTATTCTTCGCTAATGCATAATTTAGTGATGCCGGGTTCGGACGCAAACTACAGTTTTGTTGTTTTAAACTCGGGAAGGATATATTCCCGTTTTAATACGGGGAACACTGGGTTAGTCAAAGTTTTATACTAGTTTCTTTTATACAGAAAATATCTGTCAGAATAGTCATTGTAAATATCTCTGCAACGTTTCGCACCGTTGGTTAAATTATTTATATTTTAACAAACAAATATCTTCAGTCACCCATTTCAATACTATGTTCTCAGTGCATTTTAAACTCATAATTCGATTTTGAAATTTTACAAACATTCTGACCAAATAACTCGACAAGAATATTTTTTTGTGACACACGGTGCATCCAGTCAAGGAATTTAATTCCTAACGAACCCTTTTATAGTAATTAAGTGTCGTAACGATCTTTGCTAAGCAATGCGATGTCACTATGATGTTTTACGTAAAAAATAATAATAAAAAATAAAAAATCTAAATTTCATTTTTGCAAATTGGCCGCCAAGGGCTCTTTTTCTTTTACACGTCTTTTTTGAAACTACCAGCGCATTCGGAAAGACCACCATTGCCAAGAAGAATGCGCCGTAAGAAACTAGACAGAAAGTATTTTTTACAAAATAAAATACAGTAAGAATACTTAAATTAAAAAATACATTTACAAAAGGGATGTATAAGGTCCCCGAGCCTTAAATTATACTATATTATGAAAAGGTTCGTCGATGGGGCGGGAATTCATTTCCTTGGCTGTACTATCGTACTACCAGTACCTAGTATGTTTATCCGCGCTTCTGCAGCTCCGCTGGCACGAGTCCGGATGTATCTTTACAAAACTCGGTTCTGACACCATTCCGCCCACGACCTTCGCCAAGGTCACTGCCAACGAACTATTTGGCCGAGATACGAGCACGTCACTTGTACTCCGTGAACCCGCATTAGCGTATCATTATAATAAATAAATAATTAACTATGTAAATGAAAGCATGATTGAATGTATACACGCATGCATTATGTATGAGTGAAATCAGCGCGGCTCGAACGACAGCAAATGCCGCGTGATTCTTTGATATTTAAAGTAGCTCTCTTTGTAATACACTACAAGCCCATGAACAAAAAAAACATGCGAAATGAACCAGCGTGAATGAAGCTTAGAAGGCTGTTACTATATCATAAAATAACTCTTAGCGCTATGCCGTCATTTCTGAGCGGTACAGATTTTTTCTCATACATTGAAATAAAAAAAAAATTACACTAACATCCGGCACCATTATTTTTAATAGTCGTAATTGCTCACTTGTACCTGAGAAATTCTATAAATGTACCGCTCAGAAATGACGGCATAGCACTCAGAGTTATTTTATCATATAGTAACAGCCTTCTAAGCTTCATTCACGCTGGTTCATATTATCACGTTTTTTTTTCCATGGGCTTGTAGTCTATAACTCATAATTGATGGAACTCTATTTGTGCACAATCGAACCCGTTCAGCAATTGGCTGGCTATGCAGTATATATGTGAGTTCCGCTGGCAAAACATCGTCATCATCATCAGCTAGTAGCTGTCCACAGTTGAACAAAGGCCTCCCCGTAGAGCGACAACTTGTTCGCCGCAGCTCTCGCGACGTCGGTCCATGCAGTCTGCGTCTTCCAGCTTGTAATCGCTGCTCGAGAACCTTCCTCCAACTGCTATGTCTTCTACAAGCGGTGTGGTCGGTAACTCTAGTTTTTAACCCCCAATGTAAAAAGAGGGGTGTTATCATTTTGACGTCGATGCTGTGTGTATCTGTCTGTGGCATCGTAGCTCTCAAGTGAATGGACCGATTTCGATGCGGTATTTTTCATTCGAAAGCCAGTTTCCTGGCGGTGTTTTTTAGCTATATTTGGTAAAAACCGGTCCAGTAGTTTGAAGAGTATCAGTTCTTTTTCAAAATGACGTAAGGGATTTTGGCTTAAATCGTTTTTTTATTTACGTTTGATTACTCGATTAATGCGTGCAGTGGCGTAACTATAACGCCTGGGGCCCGTGGCAAATTCGATAGATGAGGCTCCTTCCTCAATATAAAGAAGTGCACCAGCGTCCCTTCTGTACTCGAAACCAAGCCAGTTGGGGGCCCCGTAGAGCTAGGGGACCGTGGTATTTTGCCACTCCTGCCACTCTATAGTTACGCTACTGAATGCGTGGGGGTTTTATTCAAGTTTAAATTTATTATAAAAAACAAATTAACGCACCGCTTGATCACTTTTAGGTCCACCCTTTTACCGAAGAATTTGTAATTCCTGTTGAAATGTTTTGTATCATTGAACCAGCCCTGAGCTGCAGCTGCTGAGGCGGGCACTACCCGGCGACTACCTGCGGCATTGATTGAATGCTGCAGGTTGTCGTCACCCACGGCCCACCGCCCCCAAAGCACCACGCAATCAACGCCTACTGCCTTGTTCACAGCACAACAACCAACTGGCAGGCTGTTCATCACTGATGAGTGTAATGAAATATAGTAAAAGGAAATGTCAGTAAAACATAGTATGTAGAAACAAGAACAGAATTTCTCTAACTGGTTGTATTACTTTTATTTAATAACGCAAACTTAGACACTTCATTTATTTGCAGTTGGAAGCCCCAAGTATTTGTATATTTCTTTCAACTTGATACCTACATACGTTCCTGAGAAAAAGTGTCTCGAAAGACAGACAGACAGACAACGGAGTGGTCCTGCAAGGATTCCTAATTAGTTAAAGATGGGCGTAATTCTTAAAAATTGATTGAATTTGATACTGCATACATAGTAACAAGAACGCGTTACTCTAAATAAGTGCTGGTCTGCCTTTGTCTGCTGACTCTCACAAAGCTCATTTCTTCCATTTATTCGGTTGGCATTCGTAGCGCGCTACGTGCTACAGCTACGGCGTAGCAAAGCGTGCTACGTGCGTAAAACAATGTACGTTCGTGTATCGGCACTGCTCTTACTATATTATGTGTATCAGTTAAATCAGTTTGTCTGTTTCATCGTTGCGGTGAAAAGAGTCGAATTTGTGGCCTCTAGCTTCATAGTGAGGATCACTTAACCACTAGGCAATCCGGTCGTCGAAGCTAGTTCATCTAAGGTTAGCGAAAGTCATCTTCATATTATCTCATCCCACTGCTGGGCACAGGCTTCTCTTAGGATGCGACCTTTGCCCACGCGGGCCACGTGCGGACTGGAAACTTCCTACACCCTTGAATTGCATCGCAGGTGTATTACATTTCTCCACAATATTTTCCTTTACCGAAAAACTCGTAGCAAATTTCAAATATCAATTCCAATTGTGTTCAAACACACGACTCTCCGATCAGGCCATAGGACAAACCACAAAATTATACGAATAAACATTAATTACATTTATAATTATTTAGATTAAGCGTGCTATATTGCGGCGGAGCATGGATTCACGTTATATCCAACTGGCATGTAAATACTTATAAATAGCACCTGTGTATATTACAGCAAAATAAAATCATTTCATTTCACTAGGCTCCCATGGTTTTCTGCGAGATTAGTATAAAATCGGGAGCGGATCAGAGTATTTTATAAATGTCTTCTTTCTTTCTTTTTCTTTCTTACATAAAGTTTAAAATGTATAATGGGTTAAAATACATAATGGTTACAAAATAAATAACGCAATTTTCTGTAAAACTGTTAGCTAAATGAACTTTTTTGATATCGTAATCTATAGATTGGTTTAGGTTAGGTTTGTTTCATAACAATCCTGTTAATTTGTTACTTTCTGAGAAAATAGCATTATATATTATAAACCATTATGTATTTTAACCCATTATACATTTTAAACTTTATGTATTTTAATACGTACCCATAAAATCACCTTATTAAGGACCATGGTTTTGATATGTTGGTCCGCCTGTCACCGTTGTAATGGCTGCCCATTCCAACGCTGTCCCAGGTACGTTTCCCGGAAGCCGGCGAGGCGAGTAACAGCTAATGCCGGCATGAATGCGGCGCCGGCGCCGCGCGGATATCGAATAAACATTAGTCCCGCATTCACCCACCGATAAACGCCGCATGTTTTATTGAAGACAGGTTTGTGCAGCGCTAGCACAAGTGACCGCTGTGCTTTGCAATAATAACGCAGTATTTCGTGGTTCCGCAGTCTAAATGGTAAAAACGGAAGACTTATAGTTGCGCTATATGCGACTGTCTGTCCTAGAAAGCTGTAATTTGGCGTGGGTGTATGGTCGACCAAGATACTTCTTTACCACCATAAGGTTCTATGTAGTAATTTGTACGGCTTAAAAGGTCAAAGATTATTTTCATTTACAAATTATGACCACCAGCCTCATTTCTTTTTATCTGATGTAGGAACTGGCATAAAATGTAACAGTACTTGGTCGACTATAATAATATATGACATAGGACCTCAGGGTGCCCAAGGAATAAAAGTGAAAAGGTGGTAAAAAATGTGTGCGTATCTCCTCAGCATAAAAAGGGGGAATATATAAACCTTCCTCTTGAATCACTCTATCTATAAAAAAAAAACGCATCAAAATCCGTTGCGTACTTTTAAAGATTAGCATACATAGGGATTAGGGACAGACAGCGGAAAGCGACTTTGTTTTATATTATGTAGTGACGATGCACTGAAGATTTGTGTGGAAGAGCAACCCCCTTAACATAGCTACCCACAGTGACCACCGAAGCGTTTGTTACTTTAAATCGGTTGACAGCTCTCGTAATTTTCACATCCTTACATGGTAGGTCGGGATAGTTTTACAGTTCCACAGTTCTATCTAACAAATGGCAGGATCCGGCGATATATGTTACTAGAGCACGCTAAGCGAGGGCGGGCCGCTCATCTATCATCCCCGTATCCTTCCGAACGAATTATTACACTAAGAAAATAGGTAAAGGTGGCTTAACCTCGCCACGTTACTTATACGCGAGTGAAACGTTTACACGCGCTGTTTTGCGAAGGCCGGCACGTGGGAGACACGTACAGGGACTTTCGTTTTCGAATTCGACACCTCCTCGATCAGAACACTTTACGTCTACGGGGGAGGAGTCGAGAGGGGAGGGGGAGTGAATAAAAGGCAATAAGTTATTGCAAATGGCGCGCCCCGAGACGCACGCAACGATATTTATAGCACCAGCATTCAAGACCTCCGAGCCCCGCTCTAAATAGTGTAATGAAGGTCACGGAGGGGAAGGTTTAAGGTTTTAGAGAGGTCTACCTTAGATGGTGGCGTTAGGTGAATGAGACTTACACACAATAGCCGTTTCGCGAGTTTGAGGGAACCCACTCGGTCGAGATTAGTGTTATTTTTATTCGTTGTTTACTGTGTGAATATTGCATTACACATAATTTTATTTGCTGACTTAGATGGATGGCAGTTGGTTAGCTAGCGGTTTTTCCTCGTGCGTACAAAAATGTTTAAATTTCCTCCTCGGCTTTTATTACAGTATCTGAAAGCCTCTCGTTTTTCAAACCCTTCTTTAACAGTATGATTTTATTTTGGAGAATTTTTCGAGAAATCATCTCATCCTTTTGTGGCATGAGTTCGTGTACTTCTTACTAAAGAAAATAATTTTATTTAGAGCCCCGGCGGGTGGCGGCCGCGGGCGCCGCGCGACGTTCTCTTTGTCGATAATCCAAACTTGTAATGTTTTTACGGTCGCTATATAATATCGCTGTTCCGTAAGTGCTTCTTTGTAGCCGAAGTAAATTGGCTATGAACCTTTGACTACATGAAGTACCCACACGTGCCTGTGATGTAATGTTGATTTAATTGTGTATATTAAATGCCCCGCCACAAATAAGTCAAAATACACATCTGTGTGTTCTACCACACAGGTTCCGATTAGTTTGAAGTTGGTGGCTATTTCAATAGGTAATGTATAGTGGTATGTAGGTCCACTCCAGTCATGGCTGTCATTCTTTGCAATGTGATGAAGCTAAAAATATTTTCTGACAAATTTCGGCTGATTTCACATTATATTTCACTTTTTTAAGGTTCTGTATACCTCTAAAAGAAACATGGAACTCTCATAAGATCACTTCGTAATCTGTGTGTCAGCCTGTCTGTTCGTGCGCGTACGCATTCTTGAGAAAATGGGGTTGGACTTTAAACTTGGATTTGAATTATTTCCAACACTAAGCTAATAAACAGCCTTCAACTGTTTCCCTGCTTTCTCTCGAGGGGTTAAAAGTTAAACAGTTTAAATTGTTATTAAAGCAGAAATCGTAAATGAGGCGGCGTGTTGACTCCAGCAATTAACGGTCAAACAGCGGGCCGGGCCGGGCCGCGGGCCGCTGTTTGCCGAGCAAGCCCTCTGCACTTTGCGACTTTACTGTGACTAGGCAGGTTTGTAGATCTAAGCCTAGGCGGCAACATGGCATTTTAAGTTTGTTTCATCAACAAACAAACTTTCAGGGCATTTTATGCTTATCAACATAGTATTGTTTTGTGACATAGGGTAAAGTAAGAAAATTATGGGCTTCTGAATATAGTTACCAGTCAGTCGGTCTCCGAGGTCGAAAACTTAGATTAGTCTTTCTAGTCACCTCAAAAACCTGTTAAAGTTCCATCAACTTGGGAATAGTTGCAGGTAAAAGTATGAACGGCCAAGAAAGTGATTTACAATTTATTTGACAGTTCCTACATCAGAAAACGTACAATAAGACCGATTGTAAGTGACTTGTAAGTGAAAATAGTCTTTACTCGTAGCCCATTACACTTTATTACGTCCAAAGAAACTCACAAAAAGTGTAATCCAGCATGTTTTCTTGTCCAAAATTATTAATAACACTACAAAGGCTTTACCCTTGGCCTGTGTCGGCTGCACGCGGCTAATATGGGAGCATTATCCGAATAAATACGCGCTTCCAGCCGCTACAGATTATTGACTTTGTGCCTTTACGGGAAACCGACCGCCATATTGAAATTGAAACTAACCCTTGTCTAGGTAAGAGGTAATATTAACTCCGCGGCGGTTTATTAAAGCATGTTTTGTGTGGTACCGGCGCAACAGCCGGATATAATTTACGTTGAATCCGCGCTTGGGGTTTATTCGACGTGTAAAATTTGATTGATGTTTTCGTAGCGATATAGGTCCACAGTGAACAAACGAAATGAAAAATGACGTGGGGCCCCTTTGTGAGTGGATTGCGGTTTAACAGTCAATTTGACGTGACTGTTTAGAATGAGTGTAACGTGTATGGTAATCAATACCTACATGTGTAAGCGAGATAGCAAGTCCACATAGAGCTATAATCATTCGAGGCCGCCAAAAGAGAAATGAATGGAATTCGTGAGGAGCGAATGAACTATGAATTCGAATGGTCGATTGAGGGTTTGCAGCTACGTATTTTACGCGAATGACCTTACTGTCGTCGGGTCTGAAAAACCAATAGTTTACTTAGAAGTAACACGTCATTCAAAGAAACGCTTGGTGTTAGTCAAGCAATGCGCTGCCAGTCATGAGCGGAGTCGGGGTATCTATAAACATTAATTAATACTTACTAAAGGCCACGGGTTGGTTCTAAGATTCAAATGAAGTAGTTAATCCTGTTAGGGATGCTATTTCCACACATTTTGACACTTCTTAACCCTGGATTAGCAGTGAACTCGGAGTTTAATTACAGAGCTATACGCAACCCTAGTACGAGAAAGCCCGCTCAAGACTTTACATACGCACTTTCCCATAGGGTTAGGCACTACTTTGTTCCATTTGCTACGATCCTGATATACCTTAACAAGACAAGACAAGACAGTTTTATGAAGACATTAATTATAATACAGCCCCTTTTTTCCGTTTTGCTACAATTTCAGTACATTGTGTAGTCTTTTTTTTATATAAATTATCGCGTAATTCGGCGTGCCTCATGGCATACGCCTCCTCCATTTATAGGAGGGTTTGGGCTATAGTTCCCACGCGGGCCCAGTGCGGATTAGGAACCTTACACACACCATCGAATTGCTTCGCAGATGTGTGCAGGCTTCCTCACGATGTTTTCTTTCACCGAAAAGCTCGTGGCAAATTTCAAATTTAATTTCGCACATAAATTCCGAAGAAGTCAGAGGTGCGAACCCAAGATTCGAACCCACAATCCTCTGCTTGAGAGGCCACAGGCCAAACCACTAGGCTACCATGGCTTTTTTACCATAAAAATAGAAAACGCGTGTCAATAAATTCATCACAACAAACTCTATTCAATTGAAGCGATTACCTACCGTTACTGGGTACACACCTGGCTGGCTGTGCCACAAAGAAATGTAGGTACTAAGTTTTGTACACAAATGGACACGCCTTTAAGAATCACCCTGTAAAGCTTCCAACATTGTATCTTGAGTCCTCGCAGTTATATGCGGCCGCTGGCAAGGGGCCGAGATTCGGCAATAAACCGCTGGCAATATTGCCCCCAATACTCATCAGCATAACGACCATTATTCTCTGACTTATTGCCGAAATACGACGTATGTATCGATGTAGTTAGCTTTGTTTTTGGATTTCATTGTGATAGAAAAATGTTCGCGGGATTGGAGTTCAAATCAGATTGTAAAGAGAGTTTTTATACAATACTAAGGAATAAATAGTAATCTTTTATAATACATATTAATTGACACGGGGTATTGGCTGTTGAGGTTTCAAAAAAATACTTGTTGTGTAAACCGTTAGCCAATTTATGTGTTTGCCACTCTAAGGTTGAAATCTTTGGCACGTCATAGGAAAAGCGATAGTTCGCGCCATTTAATCGTGAAAAAAAAATTACTGCGTCACCTTTAAAATAGAAAGTGCGAATAATATTGTGGTTTTAAAGAGCCAATAAACCAACGGATAGTTAGGCCGCTTGTATACGTCCATTGTTTTGAAAACTACGGACTAGCGGCCTTAAGCCTTGTTTAAACAAGCACACATACTCACTTGTAATAATAAAAATGAGTACAATATACGGTTTGTGGAAACGCGCCCAATGCCACGATTTATCGCTTAATGCGACGATAAACTTTACTCATTCCCTTTTCTCCTCCCACAAAAGGATAATCAAAAGATTACAATAATATATTTCGGGGATTACAATAACTTAAATATTATTATGATAATATCGTATAAATCCCGTTGCCACCCGCAACTCCGCGATTACCATTGAATCTATCGGGCGATATTTAATAAAAGTAAATAAATTCGATTCATATTTTTTTCCACCGAAATCCAAGCCTAGTTTTCCAGAGCCTGGGAAATAATAACTTGCGTCAATCCCCTTTGAGTATTTCTAGGAACCGGGACAACGAGAATGTCAAAAGATACATTGACTCAGACGGCTCTCTCGACGAACAACACGAATTCTCTCGAAATGGAAAGTTATGTTTATCAAAATGATAACTTCAATACGAAGTCGTTCCCGTTTTTGAATTATTCAGATTTCTAGTTTCGCAAGCCCTTTGCTCAGTAGTGGACACTCCAACAGACCGCCCTAATGAAAAAAAGTTTTGCAAATGTGACGGCTTAAAGAGGGCACGAAGATGAACAACTCTCTAGAAAGAATACTAGAAGGAACAGGCAGGTGGTAATTAAAAGGCTGCTATTATCTTTCATACAAGAAGCTGCCGCACCTACTTAGTTATTTATTTATTTATTTATTTAGTCAATAAAAATTACAGCATTACAGTCGAAACCAATGCGCTATAAAATTCAAAAAATATAATAAATGTTATTTAGGCGACGAAACGTTGTGGCTCCACTGCGTCGTCATCTCCGGTGTTGGATTCGGTAGTTTGCCCCGGAACCGAAAGAAATTAAAGAGTTATATGAAAGAAGAAATACTAAGATCGAAAGACTTGTTCGGTATTCATACTTCGACGCATTCCTGAGATTTTTCTTGGTCTTGACATACAGACGAACGGATGATCCTAAGAGGGTTTTTTTATCTTTTGACTTACGGAATCCTAAAAATCAACTTAAAAGTGGATTCTGCTCGGATCATGTAAAGAAAACACATCGACCGGCCTCTCAGTGTGCTTCTGGTTCCTAACGGCGCGCAAACACTCCGGAGCGCCGTGTTTGCTGCTACGGGAGCAGTCCGCAAGCGTCGGGACGAGGCCTTGTTTACTCTGCGGTGCTACATACACTGCTTCTGCAAACTCGAAAATCAGACGTGAGCTGAATATTGAACATTATGTCCCTTCGGACGTCGGTTCCATTTGACACTGATTCTGAAAAACTGCGATACATACATACATGCGCAACTGTAATTTTCACACAAAGAAAGAAAAGGACACACTGTACCTCGCAACATCGGAGAACTGTCGATGCGTTAACCTGGGGCTGAGATAATATTCATGTGTCAGTGATTTCTCTGGCGGTCTAACTCAGTACGTAGGAACACAGCACCGCAAGAAGGATGAGCGAGTAAGATTATGGAAGCAATCTAGACTGATCGTACACAAGGTCCTACTACACTATTAATGTAGTAAACGGTCGCTATTTATTGTTAACCCCCACCGCAACGATGTCTGTGTGTCTGTCTGCCTGTGGCATCGTTGTTCTCATGCGGGTGGACTGATTTCGATGCGGTATTTTTCATTCGAAAGCCAGTTTCCTTGCGGTAGTTTTCCGCTGATGATCTATCTTTCATGTCTGTGTTTTTTTTCTTGTTTTTTTTTCTTTAAAATTGTGTATAATCTCTTATATTTGTGTGTCTTGCAAAATGGAATAAATATTGTCTTCTTTATTTCTTTCTTTCTTCAACTATGTTTGGTGTAAATCGGTCCAGCAGTTCGAAGAGTATCAGCTCTTTTCTCTTTTCCATATCAGCCCTTTGGCATTTTTGGCATAAAATTGAATAATCTTTTTAGTTACTTACTTTAATTACACTTGATTTAATGGGGGATTCTATTTTTTTATTGCTCATAATCACTGCCATCCCGGGACTTAATATCTCGATCACGGCCGATGCAATGCGAGGCATGTTGCGACATGTTTACGTTTTGTTTGCTTTACTCATTGAAAACTGTAGTTTTATTTCGTACTTGAAAACAGGCGCCAAGTATGAGAATAGGTCCGCGGTGGGTCCGGTGGCGGGCGCGGCGCACTTCGTACTAATATCAAATTAATTAACTGTAAAGTTGTGAAGTTAACTACATCGCCAACGAACTTTTTCGTCCAACACAAAAGCCTTGATTCATGTGGGTTAGAAAAAGATCGTCTTATTTTCCCAACTAATAATGTTGTTCTTGTAAAATGCTACCAGAGCCAGAGCACTTTTTGCTTTGTTCTCATGTTATCGTAAAGAAACATTCGGCAAACCCACACAGGGGTTATGTTACGTGGAGTAGAGGACTTGCGAGTAGCTATGTAGTACAGCCAGGCGACAAACTCGCGGATCCAATTCGGGCGACATGACATGCGACAATCACAAATAAACTTTTTTCATAACAGAATTGAATTTTGTCCGCTTTCCCGCATCGGCTTGGGACCTGGGCCTCGAGCGGGGGCCACGGGGCCCCGGAGCGAGGGCCACGGGGCCCCGGAGCGGGGCCCGGCGGGAATACAGATGACTCGCCGGGCCCAAAGCCGGACAATGCAAATAAACGTTGTTTCGGGATTATTTTATTAAAATAGAGACCTCGATTGGGGCGGGAGCGGGTCCCTCCGCTTGGTAACAAATTGGCTTTATTCTTTTTGGGGTTGATAGAATATGTTGTTATTTGTTTGTGATTCTGAATTACCCGCAGGTGGATTGGTTTGGTCATGAACTTCGTTTCGCGAGAATTCATGTCTTTAACAAAATAATGAGACATATTTTAATAAACAAAGTGAGAAAAGAAAGAAATAAAAAATTTTTAAATACAAATTTAACGTTAGACCGTCGGTACAAAAATTTAAATATTGATTTGAGGTAAATATCGGTTCAGTAGTGTCAAAATTTACGGATTTGTCAGCCTCAGAATCAGATTTAGCGACTAAATTGAGATTAAATTTTCCCGTGTGACGTCTACGGAGTCTCATCAAAATTCGAAACAATTGAATCAGCTCGCTTGTTTCAAATTACTTTGCAAATATTGCAGAATCACGCGGAGCACTGACGGGAACAAGTGGCAGCTTTAATTTAAATTATTATTGTTTGCGAACCCGTTCAATTGCGATTAAAATATCGGTAATGGAGGCGAGAGGCTGATTGCTTCGTAGTCGCGGTGTAAGTGATTCACTATTTTTTGCTATTTATACAAACATTAATCATATCTTTATCCCTTACAGGGTAGACAGAGCCTAGGGTAACAAAGCCACGCTTAGCATGATTATGGGTAGGTACGGGAACCAAAACAGTGATGGGCTAGTCGCATCCCCAATAACATGATGCCTAATATTTTCGCGCTAAGAAGCAGCTGGTGCAATCTATGTTTTTCTTTGCTCCTAGACACGCGTAGAAGAATCAGGTCACTGTGTCGCTTTATTTCTAAAACTGTTATTTTCTGAAATCATACAAAATATCGAAGAATTATTCTGCAAATTTCAGCAGGTCATCGGCCGTGTCATTGAACACTAGTGTAAAGGTTACTACTATTCATACCGGCCCTTATACGAGGGAACCGGCGAAAATACCAGGAATCATGCTACAGGCAATGTGGCTAGCAACCCATCACCATCACAATCATGCTAAACGTTGCCTTTAGGTGTAGGCTCTATCAACCTCGTAAGGAATAAAGACGTGATTTATGTATGTATTTGCCCTTGTACTTAGATGAATAGTATGGAAATACATCTGTTTGTTTGTATGAATAACGCTGTAATGTCCCGACTGCTAGCTATGTATAAAATATCTTAGAGAGCGGTCTTGTCCGCCGGCCGGCAGCCGGAGAGCGCCGGGGAGCGCCGGGGAGCGCCGGAATAATAAGATTATTATTGATGGCCGATTGCTCGGAATTGGGTCGGACTCTACACCTACTTATTCCTTGATTGGTTTACCAACGGGCTTATTAGTGACGTTCCAATACAAATGATTGTTTTCTTTCTTAAATCATAGGAATCAAATTTAATTTTTTTTTAAGTTAAACCGACGAGCATGTACGAAGAGATTGATGAATATGGATGATGCGAAAGTCGGGAGCATAGCAGGTGGAACTAAGTAGTTTCTGCCTATCAGTGGCGTGGCGTCCATATAACTCGATTCCACCGGCTTGCCTATTTTAAGGCAGTTGGGCACTATATTGTGCAGAATTAGAGGAAAAGGCTAGTAAAATTCCCTTCGGCTTGCCTTCTGGTATACTTGACGCCGCGCCACTGCAGAATAACCCTATGGGAAAGAGATGTGATGGTATGTATGTATGTTAATTTAGTTACTTGAGAGTATGTAGGTATTCATGTTATGTCTACATTGTCATAACATGAATTCCTCAGCCGCGTCGGTATTTGTCTATGCGCGATTAAAATTTAAAAAATGCAGAATCGATATTCGTACGGTTTTCCCAAATAAATAGTGATTTACGAAAAAGGTTCATGAATATCATTTCGTAAATTGTTTGCAATATGTATTGTGGAACAATGATTGTTTGAGGTGTCGAGAAAAGTCAAGTTGCCTGAGAGAGAAATTTTAATTTTGCGCGGACGAAGTTGCTGGCAAACATACATGGCATAGCTGGCTGGGTACACGAATAAATAATTTTGTGTTTCATTATTATACCTACGTAATAATAATTATAATTGTGTTGTAAACAGATGACGCTTGGCGACCAAAATTTGCATAGTAACAAGGTCACGTGACAGCTAGTAACAGGTAGAAAAATTGGAAAGCTTACCCACCTGCTATGGGTGGTGTAGGGGTATAGCACGCGTCTCGCAATGATGAGGAATCGGGTTTGATTCCCGGCCATAGCCTTACTTTCGGGATTTTTCTGTGTTCAAATTTTCAGTGTCGCTTAGAAATTTACGTAAAGTTTTCTTTACTTTGTTCTTTGTAATCAATTACTTGTAAGTCAATCGCTTAGGGCTATGAAATTTCTAGAGAAATCTTGACGATGTAGGTCCCTTGAGCCAACAAGTTAACGTATAAGAAATATAAATTTTCCAGTAAGTTTTAATTGTAACTAGCCAATTTATTAAAGCAACATAATTATTTGTACACGACCGTATTTCGTTCGATCTCGCCAGCCTTGGTCCTGCGCGTGGGATGGTTCCCTGCGGAGGTGTCCATTTATAATGTATAGCCAGTAAGTTTAAAATAAAGTATTATGCGGCTTTTAGGCTAAATGAGACATTGTATCCCATATACACTTCTATCTAATTATGTATTTTCATGTAATTTTGAAGCTTCACTAATGTTTCGCCCACAAACGTTTGAGCAAATGCTTAGTATGACAAACACGTTCTTAAATTTGAAAACCCTTGATTTTCTGCTATGATGATGATGATATCAACTTAGATTTTTAAAAAGTTTATGGTTTAGCAGAAAATAAAGAGTTGCCAAACGAACTGGTTGCCAAACGATACGATTATCAATGGTTTATCAACTTTGAAACCTATAGAAAATTTGACATCGCATCACTTTGGCGTCGCATCTTTTGTTAGTCATTATGTATTGTTAAAGTTAGTTTTAGTCACCCGACGCATAGGCCGGTATTGTTTTGACTTGTTTTTAAACTGTTACTTGTAAGTGAAAGTTTAAGTGAACTTTCCTTTAATAGAGAAGTTGTGCTACTGCTGTGCGGGGGAAGCGACAAACTGACAAAATGTTCCTGGTGGAGCAGAGTGCTCGGACAATTAAAGGGACTGTTAAAAGTAAATAATGAGCCAAGTTGTAAATGTCTGCGGGACGAGAGGCCACAGCGCACGGGCGCAGCGGACGCACTAAGCTCTTATCTTTTCTTGTTAATTGTGTCTGTTTCATAAATTATCGAGAACTTTGCTTTCCGATTTTGGATTTTATTTTTGGCAACAAAATTCGCATAGTAATGAAATGACATGACAGCTGGTAGAGACAGAAAAATTCGAAGGTTCACCTGCGTGCTTTGTGTATACCATGCAGCACGCATTGACGAGGATCAGGGTTCGATTCCCGGTCATAGTTTTACATTTCGGATTGTTCCAGTGTTCTAGTTTTCAACAGCGTTGAGAAATATGAAGAATTTAGGTACAAATTTAAGTTAGATAATAATCTTTAGATGCACAGTAGTACGGTATATCTACCAGTATTTATTTAATCTACAATGTATGTCATGTAAGTTGAAATAATGTATGTTAATCTACAATGTATGTAATAACGTGTATAAAAAGTTAAATCTTTCATTCCAATTTTGATCGGTACTGGACTGACTTAATTATTTTCACTATTTCCTTTTCTGAATATTTTAATTCTACATACATACATACATATATCACGTCTTTATCCGTTACGGGATAGACAGATCCTAAGGTAACAAAACCTTACGGCCACGTTTAGCATGATTTCAGGCGTGTAGCTGCGTAACTAAATTCTGAGCCGACGAAGTCGCGGGCGACAGCTAATGTACTATACTTCCACGATCTTACGCTATAAAACAAACTATAATAATATACAAATTTATGCAACTTTTTACTATGTAATTATGTAAAACAGAATAAACATCTAGTTTAATGAAGCCGAGTACAACGCGGCCGGCAGCCCGCTGCGCCGTATCAAAATGTAGCAGGTGAAGCTGTATAATCCGCAGTAAAACCGAATATAATCGAATATGAAAGCGCAGAGCATGTGTAGCTACAGCGAGGGTCATACGCCTCCAATACGGCTACGAGTATCCAGCTTATCCGTGTTCGGTGTAGCCGGCGGAATGAACTGAATTAATTACTAGTCAATTAATAAAAGTCCGTACGTGCATTCCGTGTTTAAGTAGAATCTCATCATGATCACCACTTTTAAACAATGGGATCCTTATAACACCACAATGAACGACAACTTGCCGCCGTCTTGCATCCAGTTCGTCGTCACTCGAGAACTTTTCTCCCCCAACGGTTATCTGTTCAACGAGTGATGTAACCCACCCATTGCCACTTCAACCGGGGGATTGAGTTCCCGATTCTATCGCTCAAAGAACCAATACATAACGTTGTCAATAACTAACATAATTCATCATTATAATCGTCATTCTCACGTTGGTGTCGGAAATAAAAGCAGTCAATGGACCACCTCAAATATTTATCAGCTGGAATATGTCCACTGCTGGATATAGGCTTTCCTCGGCGATCTCCACGACGATCGGATGTTTGCTGCCCGCAGCCAATGACTTCAAGCTGTCTTTACCAACATGAACTGGGGCGTTACCATGACGTCATAATGCGATTCAATTCCGACTCAGTTCAGACTTTAGCTGTCATTTTTAGAATATATCTGACAGCGAGCGAACCTAAATAGAATCGGGATAGAATCGCATTAAGACGTCATAGTAACCAGTCGTCACTCCAGAACCTTAACAGCCCCAAATAGTTGCCATTTTTTTTTATATAAGACTAGCTGTTGCCCGCAACTTCGTCTGCATAGAATTCGTTTATCGCTATCCCGCAGAAATTACGCAATCCGTTCTTAGAGGATGCCTACGTCATTGTAGCTTTATCCATGCAAAGTCTCAGCCCGATCGGTTTGAAATTGACAAAGTTTCATACAAACTTTCATCCCCTATTTTATCCCCTTGGGGGTAGAATTGATCAAAATCCTTTCGTAGCGAATGCCTACGTCATAACATGTACCTGTATGCCAAATTTCAGCCCGATCAGTCCAGTGGTTTGGGCTGTGCGTTGATAGATCACTATGTCAGTCAGTCAGTCAGTCACCTTTGAGTTACATATATATATTTAGAGAATAAGTAAGGCATACGAGCAAGTGGGTCACCTGATAGTAAGTGAGCACCACCCACGGACACCCGCAAAACTAGAGTAGTGCAGACGCGTTGTCAGCCTAGAGGGCTAAGATAGAATACTCTTGTGCCAGTAATTTCGAGAGTAAACCTGCTGGTACCTACAGCAGCGAAATAGTGCCACCTTTGTTGTAACATCTGTGTTTCCGCGATTCTTTTTTTCTTTGTTTCGTTCTTGCATGGTTGGCTCGGAGACGCCGCAAAGGCTTACGGCGCAGGTGCTCGCCGGATTAATCCAGGACACGGCATTACGCTGATTGGCTTTGAGCCGGGAATGCCGGGATGCCTGGATGGGGAAAACACAAAAAGCAGGTATCTTCTGCAGCTTGGGCTTAAAAATTGTTACGTCGGTTCGTTAGGCCCACATTACAGCAGCGGAAATTCTACAGCGTCACAAACTCAATATCAGTTAGGTCCAGTCGGCTTATTACCTAACTCGCTCGCAATCGCCATCGCGTTCATTTTGACAGTTCATGTAATTATTCAATTTAATTTTTAAAAATCTAGCTCCATCGATACTGTCGATGATTCTGCCAATGTCGAGGTTGAAGACACTACTTGTTTTTATTCAGCCGTTGTTCGGTAGCTTCAGCGTGCGGTACTCTGATGAGAATCTAAAATAGACAACACATACATAAATTGTTAGACTACCTACAAATATAATTTGTTAATTTTTATAAATTTACATAGTACAGTTATAAAGGAGGTGTGTGCTAGTGTAAGAAGGAAATTTAGGTTAACAGGGCGAGAGATTTTGGGTGGAAGGAGGACATAAAGGGGAGTAACAATTTTGGAACAGTGGAAGAAGATGTGGTCGAGTGAGCCCTGGTCCATGCCACATTCACACAAAGAATGGTCATGTATGGGCTGACAATCAGCCAGCTGTCACATTCATACGAGAACTGTCAAAATGAACACGATGGAGATTGCGAGCGAGTTAGGTAATACGCCTACAGATGTTTACTATGATACTATTTGACCGCGTGCCTTTTATATACTCATAGCCTTGGTTAAGCTTTGACTAGTTTGGAACTTGAAAAATTGGTGTAAATTGTCCTGTGCAGTAGCAAGGTAAATGGACCTCCGCAAAGTAACGCCTGTTTCAATTAAATAATTAAGAACTGATGTTAGTATATTCTGCAATAAGTATTTACGTTATGACTTTAGGCAGTTACATCCTTTCACATTTTAGCGGTATCCCACGGAAACTATGCAATTTTTCGGGATAAAAAGTAGCCAATGTTTTAACTTAGGGTACCAGCTACTAAAGTTCCAAATTTAATCCAAATCCGTCCAATCGTTGCAGCGTGAAGAAGGAACAAACACACACTCACTAACTCACATCGTCACAAACATTCGCATTTATAAATTTAGTAGGAAATCAGGTAATCGGCGTCATAAGCAGGTAGAGCAGGAACGCTGATTGGCACAGTTCCTGTTATGAGGTCGTAACTCAGCCGGCGCCGGCCGCTCCGCATGGCTCTATGAGATAAATTGCTATTTTCCTGCTCCCTTTGTGGCAGCTAAAACAAAGTGCACGGGGATGCATTTCCTGGATTCCCATGATAAGAACATCTTTTAAATTCACCTTTATACTGTGAGTTACGAGGTAATACCGCGAGATACCATTCTAGGGCACTCAAACTCTTTATTATGGTAACTGCTGTGATGAAAGGATTTTGGAGTACTTGGTACAAGTATTGAAGAGGAAGGAGAGATGGAGAATGTTAACCGAATACATAAGTATGGGATGGTTTCCCTAACATTAGCAAAAATTTGCCATAAATCATAAATGTATTGTTTTCTGACTCTTAAACTGTTGATTGTTCAGGATTGTTGTCATACTTGTCTAACCTGTACACACACACAGTGTCAGTTCTGAAAAAATGGCGGTTTAAGATAAAAAAGAGTTATAGCAAATTACCAAAACGAGCAAAACAATGGATTTTAATATGGGATGTATCAGTATTGCGCAAAAGCAAAAAAACTCTCGTGTACAATAATGTTCAATTAGATAATCAGGCGGTTACCATGACGTCTTAATGCGATTCAATTCCGATGCAGTTTAGCTTCGCTTGCTGTCAAATCCATACTAAAAATGACAGCTGAAATCTGAACTGAGTCGAAACTAAATCTCATTATAAGGCCCCAGGTTATTCTCGCTCATCATCACTGCATAGTATTAAACAAAGTCGCTTTCCGCTGTCTGTCAGGTCAGCCCTTATGTATGTTTAGATATTTAAAGCAACGCAACGGATTTTGATGCTTTTTTTTTATAGATAGAGTGATTCAAGAGGATGGTTTATATGTATGTTTATGAGATGTCGCGGGCAGAGCTAGTTCTACACAATGTAAACCAAATTTCATGCCAATTCAACTTTTACTAGAAGTCGTCGAAAATATTTAGCAAAATTGGAATCGGACAACTTACACACAAACATTTCGAGTACCCAATAAAAGCTTGTAAAAATAAACGCAAATATTATCAGTGCATTTGCACACTTGGAAACTGCGATATTTTAGTGCATACCCTAAAAACTTTAGCCAGCTTCGGTTTTATAGTTCTACTGAACTGTTTTTACAGCGATCTTTTGGTGGTAGTTGCAATAAAAATGGAGCGTTTGATCCGCAGTCAGTACCTTAATCCGACTGCGGCCGAGAGTGGGGGTGAATTGAGACAAACAGAGCTACTGCTCGCAATACGCGGTAAATAATGCCGTAGCGTTTCGAAAATACCGTTTAAATTTTCCAGCTTCTTCGGATGGTTGCGTACAACGAGCTATATGTACTGGAACTTTGTTTGTTTAAGAACGTAACGATCAACATGCGATAGCATTATGATTTATGACGTTCACTGTCCGAGCTTCCAGCTACGCCAAAAAGAGCACCTAAACGGAATAAAAGCTTACCACTGTTTATCATTGAATACTGATATAAAATCATCACTGGATAGTCCAAAATTGAAATCGTACACAAAACTTGGTTAACTACATAAACATGATCATGTAATCTATACCTATAAAAAAGTAACTGAACTGACTGATTGACTGACTGATAGACAGACAACGCACAGCCTAAACCACTAAGGCTATAAGGCAGAGGTGTACTAAGAAGGGACTTTACGAAATTCCCCTGGGATAGGAGATAAAGACGATTCAGATTCTTGGTATTTGGCAGTAATATTCCTTGAGGATTAAAGAGGTAACTCCGAAGGGATAGATGGACAGAAAGAAGTTGCGGGGGAAAACTAGTTAATATCATTTCACGGACTTCAGCGTGGCGAGACAAGTGACATACGCTCCGAAGCGGGAGCGGATCAGAATACATAAAGTTTAAAATGTATAATGGGTTAAAATACATAATGGTTCAAAATATATAACGCAGTTTTCTGTAAAACTATTAGTTAAATGAACTTTTTTGATATCGTAATCTATAGATTGGTTTAGGTTAGGTTAGGTTTGTTTTATAACAATCCTGTTAATTTGTAACTTTCTGAGACAATCGCATTATATATTATAAACCATTATGTATTTTAACCCATTATAAATTTTAAACTTTATGTATTTTAATACGTACCCCTCCGAAGCGCATCGTTGTTGACATATGCTTACCAATAGTATACATTTAATTCCATTCTCTTAACGTTATCGATAATAGAAAGTGACCTTTGTCTAGGTATTGTAAATGTATCTGGGGAAGCTGGCAATGACATTTACCTTTGTAGTCATCCGTCTCAAAGGCGGCTTTAAGAAACTGTAGCCCGGCCTAGTATCTAGTAATCTGAGCAAGTCTAGAGCAAGTTAACTCGACGATCAATAGTCGAGCCACTGAACTTATTTGAATATAAGAGCTCAAAGGGATTTCTCACAAAGCATTTATATCAAGTAACCAAGTAACCCTTTTTCTATTGAGTGGGATCACCTTTGTTGTCGGATTGCGAGCTTTGTTCACCTGTCCGGCGCCCGGCTGCGGATCCGGCAGTTGACTTAGCACTCGCTGGCGGACAGCGCAGTGATCGCAGCGCGGCACTAGAAGATACTTCGATTTGTTACGAAGCGGAAAGGAGTTTCAAGCTGAATCCAATTCAGTGACGATGACTCAGATTGCTTTATTTTTAAGTGTTTTGGACCAAAAGGAAAAAGGGGCCCTTATGAGATCACTTTGTTGTCCATTTATCTATCTGGCCAGCTCGTTTGTTTGACAAGATTATTAGAAACGCGTGAAGGTCAAATTGTTTTATTTATTAATTAAAAATAACAATACATAAATACTACATCGCCAAACTGCAACTCAGTTTCTTGGTGAATACTGCACACCTTATTTGAAATAAATGAAATATTGAGAGCTATGATTTTTTAATTTCCATGCTGGTCAGATGCAAAGGAAAAACATAGAATGCACCAGTTGCTTCTCGTCCCACACAGATGATAAAAGCCCATCGAGGGAATGAGCGAAAATCTTAGGAATTACGTTATAGGCGATGCGGCTGGCAACCCATCACTATTTTGATTCCCCTTTCCACCTATACGCCTTCATTCATGTTAAACGTGGCCTGTAGATCTTGTTACCTCAGGCTCTGGCTACCCCGTAAGGGATATAGACGTGATTGTGTGTGTGATTTCTTTCAACTGATAAAAATGAAGTCTTTATTTGATGATGGCAATAGAAATAGTTATTTTGAAATCGTACTTTCATAGAAAAACCTTGATGTTCAAAATCAAAACTCCGCTAACATAGAAATATCAAATGATGCTAAAAGTCAGGTCTCATAACGCAAAAATCCGAAAATAACTGATCCACAACAAAATACTACGTATTTTTCACTTTCTGCAACAACCAGCCATCGTAAAAATAAGCGCTTGCATTTGACCTCTCCGGTGTCACAGCTAACGAATTTCAGCAAATCCCATTTAACCTTTGTCCCCATTAATTCCACTCATGGGTAGACCACGAATCAAATCGAAGCACAGCCTTTGTTTTCTCCGCATGCCCATTGAGGGCTGCACGCTTAGGAGTCATGGGGCATAATGAAACGTCGGCGTATTAATACCGAAGCGATGGGGGAGGGGGGGGGGGGGGGGGGATAAGAATCGTTAGAACAACATATGTCGTAGACGAGACAAGAGCCGTGGGCGAGGGCGGGGGGCAAGGGATAGGCTGTAGGGGGTTTAGTTCTTTGCAGATTTAAATGATAACCATTTTATAGAATTTCATCATAATCCCCCTCCCTTAAAGGGGCCTTTGTGCATGTATCTCAGTGTTTGTCAATTGTATTTGTCTTGTTTATTTTGCACAATAAAGAGTTTACATACATACATACACAATCGTTATGTGTAGACAATACAAACATAAATGGAATTACAATTAAGTAGATATTGACGACGAGGGAAATGGCGAAAATCTTAGGAATCATGTTGTAACCCATCACCTTTCAATCTATACGCCAAGCAATCATACTAAATATGGCCTTTAGGTCTTGTTACCTTAGGCTCTGTCTAAAAAAAGACTCTGTCTAGCCAGAATTAGTGTAAATAAGTAGGTATACAATCATGTGATATCGTACTCTGATGGGACACAAACTAGACATTGTCTCGTATTTCCTCTACGTTCATTTATATTATTGTAAACAAGCACTGTCGATTGTCAATACAGGTTAATTCCGACTCCCAAGACACAGATAGAAAGATATTTGGGATTCACTGCAACAGGCAAACTGTAATCTCCTGTTGTGTAAACAGACATTTTCATTTTCTTTTCCGTACCGACCTTCTGTGTCTATGTGTGTGTGCAAGAGAGCAAGAATCAAACTTTAAATTTGGTAGTACATACAGTTTCTCTCGCCTCCTCTCGCTTGCATCAGAACGATGGTTATTGGCGTCTGTACGAAATAATTCGGGCCCGTTACCGGCGGCGTGACCGGCGTGCCGATCCGCCGGATCCGGCCGAGGTACCTTCCCAAACTCACTCGACACCCGAGTACAAACTGTACTTGTGAATCAACTTCTTCTTAAACTTAAGAGTGACAAGAGCTCTTGTCGGTGAAGCATTTTCCATGTGGTCCTTTCCAGGGCTCTTTCTATGTCACCTCGATACGAGACTTCTACTTTCTCTTTCACTTGCTCCATAAATGAACAGAAGAGGAAAGGTTTGGGACACCTGAAACGATGAATACATTAAAATTTTAATAGAAGGAAAGGTTCAAGGGAAGCGGAAGAGAGGAAGGCCAAGAATCAACTTCTACATTAAGGAAATAAATTCCGACGAGTTGGGAACCTAAAGACAGACAATGAAGTGTTCTTATAATGGTTCCTTATTCAGTATTCCGTGACTTTAAATGAAAAACAGAGCCCTCATAAGATCTCTTTGTTGTCCGTCTGTCAAGAGAATACCGTTTTTCTGAAGAACGCGTATAGGTACAAAGTTAAAATGAATACCAAATACTAAGGTTCGCGTTTCTTTGGAGCTGTAAAAAACCAACCCTATACTCAGTGACTCAAACAGAAGTTACAGCCCCAAGAAAAAAAAATCTTACTTTCAGTTATCCTAGAATTTTGAAATTTGGTATGAAGATCGCTCTTATAGCACAACTAATGAAAAATACATTTTTTCATGTTTGTCTGTGTGTTATGTAATCTACCAATATGAAATGACCTCACACCTGCCTACATTTTGCTTAGGAGCAGGGCCCTGCTAACTGGTATTTGCATTAACTTGCCGAATTTTCAACAAAACCACCGGTGCGCGAGTCCAATCCGCACTTGGCCGGTGTTTTTAGAAAAAAAGACAATCTGTAGTCAAGTGTGAGGTAATTGCGGTCCTAGCCCTTGAACAGGCTACATAAAAATATGGTGCAGCAACAGGTAACCCTTCCCCGGAGTTAGGAATTTCAATTTCGCGGCCCACCGGCGCGAGACCCCCAGCCGCCACTTTTCGCCTCTGGTTTTTCGTTCAGTCACGTAAGCAGAACGCTGATACGAATATGCTAATGTTGATGAAGAAGACTTTAATAGCTTACGCGTTGCTCGCTTGTTTTATGAGGGTTGCGTACCTACCTCTAAGGCAGTGCTTCTTAACCTGTGGTCCGCGGACCCCAGGGGGTCCGTGTGTATACGTATGGGGGTGCAGTCCCATCTTTGGACCACTTGACGACAGTAAATAAATACCACCAAGTCTCGAAACAGCTACGCGTCGATTTATTTGTTAATTAAAAATAGTGTTACTTTTCCTAGGGGTCAGTGGCTGAAAAAGGTTAAGGACTTGGTCACCGTTAAATTTTTAAGCCCTTTGCAATGATACCAAACACGGCATATTCGTCTCATTTTTCTTTAATAAGTAGAGTACTTAATGCCCTCTAGAGGGCGCTACATTACATTAAGTGACATAATCATATAGCCTATAACCAGCGGACAATCAAGACGCTTCTAACGATACCTCATTTATGCTGTTCTGGTAAGTAGTTTAGGAGCTATGAGGGAACAGATGAACATATATATATAGCGTGTCAAAATCATAACCCTCCTTTGACATTGCCGTAGTCGGGTAAAAAGGGTCTTGACTGACGGACAGACAAGTGTGTATTTGCTTTGACCAGAACGTTATTCGATAAGTAATTAACAAGCTATCCTTCCGTCTTATCTTCTTGATTTCTTTTTATTGTTCGTCTCTCGAGCTGGTGTTTGCTGTTGCCCGCCCGACTGCAAGATGGAGTGTTGTCGATACTTCCATGTTCGCGCAAATATACTCAAACTTTCCTGGCGTTCTTCCGGAGTCGTTATACGTGGTGTAAGTTTGTACGCCTTTAGTGTAACTTTCTCGTAGAAACGTCTCAAACGCGTTAGTCCGGGTATCCGATTTTTCGACCAAGCATTTTAACAAATGTATCGTTTGGCAAACATTTCATAAGACAACCTTTTAATATCTGATAAACGGTAAATTTTTTTAAAAATATAAAACCTTTATGCGTGGCTCCCACTAGGTTAGAAAATAAAAGGTTCTCAAACGATGCATTTGAGAAATGTTGTTTAGCAAATTACGGTAAATGGTTAGTTCATAACTATGTCGTACAGACACATCATTCAAATAGATGGCGCTTGTCGACAAAAATACGCTCGGTAAAAAAAAAACTCACGTGACAGCTGCAAATAGAAAAAATCGAAGGCTCACCTGCTATGGATGGTGTAGGGGTAAGCACGCATCACAAAATGATGGCGATCTGAATTCGATTCCCGGCCATATATAGTTTTCAGTGTCTTTTAGAGATTTAAAAAGTACGGTCATAAAAGAAGCTTATATTTATTGTGTCACAACTGAGATTAAAGTGGTAGAGGAAGACTTAGACCTAGAATGTCATGATAACTATTGCGAAAGTTACCACTCTGGCTAGAGGCTAGAGTGGAGAAGCCCAGAGAAGACTTTCGCGTGGTGACCGCTGACGTCCGTTAGGGTGTGGCACGCTAAAGAGCTCACACAAGAGAGACAGAATCCATTATTTTACTCATTGCAGTGTGGTATAATAATTGATGTCGTCGAAAATTGTATTATCTGTGTGCAAAGGTAAATAAAATAAATAATAGCTGTGGATTTCAGCGCCAATATTTAATAAGCGAATCTCTCTGAAAATACCTGCCAGTTGTGTACATTTATTTGATTTTACATTTGCTCCTTTGAAACCTCTCATATCGCGGTGTATGTAGGATTGGATTGTACAAACAAACAAGCTTTGAGAGTTAGCAACGGGCGTATCTGAGTACACGTTTGCTCTTAAAGTCTCCATCAATATTGTACCAGAAGTTTCTATTTCTTTTTACACACACAAAGCAAACCGAGTCGTTATCCGTTACGGGGTAGACAGAGCCTAAGGTAACAAGAGCTACAGGCCACGCTTAGTAAGATTGTAGGCGTATAGGTGGAAAGTGGAATCAAAATGGTGATGGTTTGCTAGCCGCATCGCCTATAACATGATTCTTAGATTATCGCCCATTCCCTCAATGGGCTTTTACCGTCCCAGAAACAGCTAGTACATTTTATGTTTTTTCTTTGCTCCCAGGCCAGCGTGGAAGTTTCTTTATAAGAGGAGAGTATAGATGCAGTGTTGCCAGGTCACTTCCCTTGAAAATTACATCGCCATCCCTAAAAAGTTCCATTTTTGGCAGAAAAGTTCCATTTTCATTTAAATCTTGGGGAACGAGCTTATTTTTTTTTTTTACCTCATCTAGGAATTAGGAATAATATCTGTGTTAGTAACAGAAAAAATAGTCTGTATTTTTTAGTGTGTAGTTAAAGTTTTTTACCACGTATCTTTATGCCGGGACCTTAAAAGTTCCGAAAAATGTACCAAAATACAAAGTTCCTCCCAAGTTCCGCGGGGGTGTCAAAAGTTCCGCAAAACGGAAGAAACGGAACCAAACGGCAACACTGTATAGATGAGCCCGACGGTGTAACTCACTAGTTCAGAAACAGGCTATTCTGGCCTTGAAGAGCGCTAGGTTGTATGTATCCGAGAAAACAGACGATGAGAGCAAACCCCAGTCTTCGGCACCGCTTTGTGCGGGTCAGTGGGATGCCACCAACTTAAGGTTGCCTTTCTACCAGAGATGTGTGTGCAGTTTTGGAAAGCTATTCTACGACACTATGTGAACGTTTCCACTAACAGCCGCTCGGAGGAGAATTCCAATATCACTTATACACACTCGCGACCGTCCATAACACGGACCCAGAGCACACGTCCTTCCATATAAAAACCATAGCTTAGTTGAATGCGCTTCCACTAGTGCTATTCTATATGGGCCAATCATACATAGGTAAATCACGTCTTTATCCCTTACGGGGTAGACAGACTGGAGCCTAAGGTAAAGGCCACGTTTAGCACGACTGTGGGCGTATATGTGGAAAGGGGAATCTCGATGGGCTTTTGCCATCTGCGCGGGAAGTGACGCAACTGGTACATTTTAAGATTTTTCAATGGACCAATTAATATTGGATAGGTTGACTGGAAGAGATCCCTTAAAGGGATAAGTCCGCCTTTGTGCATGTATCTCAGTGTTTGTCAATTATATTTCTCTTGTTTATTTTGTACAATGCAGAGTTTACATACATACATACAATATTCCCCATATATACAATTTCCCCTAACACATTATGTATTTTTTTTTTATCTTACTAGACAAATTTATTTAAACCAACTAATCTAAAATTACAACATAATACAATACATCATGATTAATCTAAAAGTTAACTAAATATACAAAACTTAAAACTATTATGTATTTGTAACTATGCTAAAGCATGATTGCCTAAAATTGTATGCCTGTTCAGGCCACTGTTGATACCAATCTGTTCACCCTTATGTACCTATCCTACACAGTTAAACAATAAATGTTCTGATTCTGATTCTGATTCTATTATTGGTGGATATCAAACACATCCATAGCAACGTAGCGCACATCTCTAATGGAAAGTGCCTGGCCGTCCACGCCGATTCCAGCTATAAGCGCATTCAGGCTCGAACAGTTTGAAAACAAGCGAGAATCACTAAATTTTAAAACAGCTGCCAGCTACCGCCCTCCGCCCCGCGGCGTGCGGATTACGGCTGCAGGTGCTCTGCGGAAAGAATAATACGAGTGCGGAGGAACGGGGAAGATGCGGAACACGGGCGACGGACAGCCAGTGCAGCGTGGCAGGCTTGCGATAAAGTTTATCCGCTTTCATTTCTGGGACTATCTTTATATAAGTAAGTAAGTCATCATCAGGGCCCGCTCAGGTTGCAGAAGAATCGCAACACGTTAATAGAGCAATAACTGTGACAGAAATGCAACTAAAAAAGGTCAAGTTAAATGCGAAAATATACTGTTTAGGTAATCAATAAATTTACCTCGCTACTCAGCTACCGAGCGGCAAGCTAAAGGTGTTTTGGTTCAGTCAGTGCCAGTTATTTAGCTTGTGAGTTTTCAGTCTGTAATACTTGTAAAAAAATTGTTTGTGATAGGCTTTGTGCCACGTAACGTGATTTATGTATGTAGGTATGTATTGTGATCGATCGCAACGGACATCGGTTTTATCTGGATTTATTTCCGAGAAATTTTCTGCGGTACAAGTAAAGGGGTTGGCGATATCACCGAGAAAGTGATAACGTCCTTCGGCAAAAGAACCGGGTTTCAACCGCGTGCGAGCCGGCGGCGCAAACCGGCCGAGATAGCTGACAAACTAGCCGCAGTACCGCGCACACTCACAGTACGTTTCAATGATATTCGTAACAATAAGATTAGTATCAAAGTCTTCCTCCATGCAAGTCCGGGAGCAAAGAAAAAATATTGAATATACCAACTGCTTCTCTTCGCGCAAATCGTAAAAGCAAATCGAAAGAATAGATGAACACAGCCTATGCTGCATCCTAGATAACGAGTTAATGTAGCGTTCTCTCTGTTGCACTTTTGTATGCAAATGAAAGGGACAAAGTAAGGTCGATGGGCGTAAAAAATTGCACGTGAATGCTAGTATGTTCGTTTATTCGTGGAATTAGGCATGTTAAAAGTCAACATCTTACTTCTTACTATATAAAAGGCGAAAGTTTATGAGTTTGGATGTTTTGATATTTGTTGCTCTTTCATGGCAAAACGGCTGAACCGACTTTATTGAAATTTGGTATAGTGATAGTTACAGTCCCGGGAAAGGACATAAGATAGTTTTTATCCCAGAAAATTGCATAGTTCCCGCGGGATATCATCGCAGTCGCGGGTTACAGCTAGTTAAAAAATAAAAAGCAAAATGTAGAAAGAGGCTGGCGCAAGGAGTCAGACAGAAACATACAGATGTTGACTGAACTCTGGCCGCCATGTTAACATATCAGCTCGATATTTGTGACTCATACTGCTGACCAGTCGCGTGCTTTCTGAGTTTTCTGGTACGAACTCACGTGTGATTAGCCCAACTAGTTTACTTGCCGCAATTTGCTCTAGCAAAGTTATATAGAAATAGTTCCGAGTGAAACCGAAATAAACCGGTATTTACTGCTATTTTTTAAACCAGAGCCTTGAGACCGATAAACTGGCGGTTGGTTTTGTTCGTTTGCCAAATAAACGGATGCAACTCTACCCACTGTGCGCCGAGCATCGTTCCGCACAAAAGATTGGCGCTCGCGGTTGTTTGAAAGACGTAGTTTGCGGGATTCCGCACCCGACCCGTAGTGTTGCCGCAAAATCTATATTTTCCCTATCGATAGTTTAGATCTACTATCGATCTCTTATTTAAAGCAATACTAACGGTAGTATCGATACAATTTTACAGAACATTACGAAAACTATATATACTACTGAAATAAAGGTAACAATTGTTCAAAGCTATCCGTAGTATCGATACTATCGGTAGTGTCAATAGCTTTTAAAAATTCTAAACAACACTGAAAATTAAAACACAGAAAAATCCGACAAGTACAGCTATGGCTGGGAATCGAACCAGGGATCCTCATCATTCCGTGATGCGTACTATACCGCTACATCACCCGTAGCAGGTGAGTAAGCCTTCGAGTTTTTCTATCTGCAGCAGCAGTCACGTGACCTTGTTACTATGCGAATTTTTGTCGCCAAGCGTCATCTGTTTGAATGATGTGTCTGTACGACACAATTACAAACTCCCGTGGAACATCTACTGCTAACGGGTAACACCGTAAAAGTAAACATAAAAGATCAATAAGTAAAATTCTTGATTCATTTGACAGTCAATAGTATATGTAATATTGAAAAGCAATTCTATCGATACTATCGATAGTTTATTAGACGTTAATGATCGAAACTGTCGATAGTATTGTAGTTTACCAAAAGTATCGATACTATTGTCTTCGCTCAGACCATCGAAACTCTATCGAAATACTATCGACAGTGGACTATCAAGCGGCAACACTAGATCCTCGCCGTCGTTATACGTCCACGTCACTATTGCCTGCACTGTACAGTCAAGGGCATAAATATAATGCACGTTGCCGAGACGTCAAACACTTTACTGCCACAAACAATAAGATCGCGGACACATATATGTGTCGTGATGGCTGTGCGTACTGCACGTGTCTCGTGTGGGTGAGGCAAGATATCGGTGGCTATGGCTCGCGGGGGACAGTTTGGATTTACGTCACGATGTATCAATAAGCAATTTTATATGCAATAAAGAGTTTACATACATACATAAGCTTGGACATAGAGCTGAAACATCCAAACATCCAATTATCTATTATGTGTAGTTTATTATTATATCTTACATTATTAAAAATTTAGACATTTAGGATTATTTTAGGTTTCTATCGGTTCTTTTACTTTTTCTGTGTGTCTACTCTTGCTTAATACTTATGTCCTGTCAATCGTTCAAAGGTTAACTGGAAGAGATCCCTTTTAGGGATAAGTTCTTTGTGCATGTGTGTTGTCCTGTATTCATCTTTTTCTTGTGTTTTATGTACAATAAAGAGTTATACATACATACATACTATCTATACGAGGCGCTTAAAAATTATCCCCGAAATTTCAGCGGCTGGTTCAGTTAGATTGGAAGAAAAAAAGAAGATATTTATTCTCTTTTGACATACATACATACATATATCACGTCTTTATCCCTCACGGGGTAGACCGAGTCTCAGTTAGCAAAACCTTAAGGTTTTGCCATCAAAAGCCCATCAAGGGAATGGGCGAAATTCTTAGGTTATGTTAGTTAGTTAGGCGATGCGGCTATCAATCCATTACTATTTTGATTGTTTTTTCCACCTACAATCATGCTAAACGTGGCCTTTAGGTTTTGTTACCTCAGGCTCGTCTACCCCGTAAGGGATATAGACGTGATTTGTGTATGTGTAGGTGTATATGTAACAAATAGCACACACGCGATGTAAACGTAGACATTTCTTTATGTAGTAACAACTCTAGTCCCGACATTCCTTTAGAATAATACTCTTGAGACAGCGAGCATTTCTTTGTGTCAAGCGGTATATGTATATACCGATACAGTATCATGTTCCGCGAAACGTTTTATTCGTATTGTGCTAAACAAACTGTCGTGGAAAAATAATTCATTGTGTGCTGAGAGTATTTACTGCAATATGTAGGACATTGTAACTTCACTGGAAAATGGAACTCGATATAATGTGGGAGACCGTAGAAATCCTTTTAGTACGAGATGCACCCAGCCCCATAGGCACGCAGAGACCGACCAGTTTAAAACACATTTTTTAACGAGGGATGCACACACGATCCTTTGTATAAGAAACAAGGTACAACCTGAAGTGTCATAATATACTTGTCAATGTAAAAAGGAATTAAATTTCTAAATGTCAGTGAAAATTAGAACACATAGAAAAATCTGAAAAGTAAGGCTATGGCCGGGAATCGAACCCGGATCCTCGTCATTCCGTGACGCGTGCTATACCACTACACCACCCATAGCAGGTGGGTAGTCTCCGAATTAAAAAAAAAGTAAAAAGTAAAACATAAAAATCAAGAAATAAATTTTCTTGATTCATTTGATAGTAAAAAGGAATTAAGGCCGCCTTTACACCTGTAAGTTACTTGCGTAATATTTACATAATTTACTTACAGTTGCATTTACACTTGCAATAAATACTTACGTAAATAATGCTTACGTAAGTTGTGTAAGTTTAAACTTGGAGAAATTATTACACGCCCATTTACATGCTTCCCAAATCAGTAATAAAAAATATGATACATAAATTTCATTAGTACCGCTTCCGCTCTTCTTTTTCTTTAATTTTGTCACTTCTTGGCTAAATTGTGCTTTCAAATTATGCAATTTTCTAATTATTTCCTCTGGAGTGGTGCTAAATATCTCACTAAGTTCAATATGTAACAAATTTGTTTTTACGCGGTTTTTGTACTCCTTATTTTTGTAGTCCCATAGTATGGGACGTGCCTCAAGAGCAGTAATGAAAGTTTCCACCTCGTCAGGTGACCAGCTTTTATTTTGTTTTTGTTTTGAACCGGACATTGTAGCGTAATTTCTCAACTTATCAATTTAGTTCGATAAGCTGTGAGTCGCTTCCGTAAACAAACTCGAACGTGTTTAGACCTGTAATTTTCCAACTTACGTAAGCTGTGAGAAATTACAATAAGTCACTTACAAAAACTATTTACACTTGAAAAATTATCGTAAGTCGCTTACGTAAGTGACTTCCTTAAGTAAAACTTACAGGTGTAAAGGCGGCCTTATTAATATACAAACTATTAGGCCGCCTTTACACCTGTAAGTTTTACTTAAGGAAGTCACTTACGTAAGCGACTTACGATAATTTTTCAAGTGTAAATAGTTTTTGTAAGTGACTTATTGTAATTTCTCACAGCTTACGTAAGTTGGAAAATTACAGGTCTAAACACGTTCGAGTTTGTTTACGGAAGCGACTCACAGCTTATCGAACTAAATTGATAAGTTGAGAAATTACGCTACAATGTCCGGTTCAAAACAAAAACAAAATAAAAGCTGGTCACCTGACGAGGTGGAAACTTTCATTACTGCTCTTGAGGCACGTCCCATACTATGGGACTACAAAAATAAGGAGTACAAAAACCGCGTAAAAACAAATTTGTTACATATTGAACTTAGTGAGATATTTAGCACCACTCCAGAGGAAATAATTAGAAAATTGCATAATTTGAAAGCACAATTTAGCCAAGAAGTGACAAAATTAAAGAAAAAGAAGAGCGGAAGCGGTACTAATGAAATTTATGTATCATATTTTTTATTACTGATTTGGGAAGCATGTAAATGGGCGTGTAATAATTTCTCCAAGTTTAAACTTACACAACTTACGTAAGCATTATTTACGTAAGTATTTATTGCAAGTGTAAATGCAACTGTAAGTAAATTATGTAAATATTACGCAAGTAACTTACAGGTGTAAAGGCGGCCTTAAGAACTAAATAACAATAAAGAACACTAAAACTAGGATACTTGATTAAAAGTAAAGTATGTTAAAAATGACTAAAAATTAACATAAAAAATCTGTTTCGTGGGTGGTTCAAAGGTTCCCATTATGCTGGCCACGTTGCCTCTGAACTGCAATGGCAACCCTTTGAACCAGCCACGAACCAGCGCGGGGATGGCAGTCCCTATTTGTCAGTCTGCGGCCCAGCTGCCTGAATAGCTCCGAGGCCCACGGACACTGTTGACAATGTTAACTGAAGTATATAGGTAATCAATGTTTAAAAGTGGCCATTGACTGTACATAATATCTGTCCCGACCGGGAATCGAACCCAGGACCTCAAGCTTCATAGTCATAAAAATGAAAATGAAAATTTATTTTTGCAAATTAGCCGCCAAGGGCTCTTTTACATGTCTTTTTGAAACTGCCAGCGCATTCGGAAAGACCATCATTGCCAAGAAGAATGCACCGCAAGAAACTTGGCAGAAAGTCATTTTTCCAAATAAAATACAGTAAGAATACTTAAATTAAATACATTTATAAAAGGGATGTATAAGGTCCCCGAGCCTTAAATTATATTAATCTATAGTAGAGATGTACAGCCAGTCAGAGTCAGTGTCCCTAACTGCTAAGCCATCCGGACGTCAAGTCACTCATAATTATGTGTATCAAATTTCAACTCAATCGGTCCAGTAGCGTGCAAACAATTTCCTGGTGACAGGCAACGCGAGTAACCCTGCGAGCGCTCCATTTCAGGTGCCGCAAGATCCCTCCGCGGCCCATTTGCGGGGCAAACTTTTGATTTGATTTTGATTACGAATGAGTTGCTTTAAATAACGTACACGAAGAGTCTTCAACTTTAAAACGCCATTACGCGACGCGAGCCCGCCCGTCATTATGCCGGCCGGGGGAGTCCCCGGGCGCTCGGAGTTCAACTGTTTTAACCCGACCAACTTAAACTACGTAAACGAGCAATTAACCAACTTGTATGAAATAGCCTTCCGTGCATGTGTAATAGGAAGGAGCATAGAAAAAACAGAATGCACCAGTTGCTTCTCTTCCCGCGCAGTTGGTAAAAGCTTCGAGGGAATGTGCGAAATCTTATGGCCCAGTCATTTAAGGTTAGATTAGGTAAGAATCTCGGAATTCGAGATACCCAGCTGTAAGTCTGTAAATACTTGTATATTGACACCCTAAAAGTTGTCTCAAAACCTACATATGGTAGGGTGTGCGCAACTATTAAATTTCAAGGTCAAAGGTCACAAAAATCGGTTTTTTGCGCTTTTTTTGTAAATATCTCATTTCCTATGGGTTTTTGCTATTTGTTATTATAGACGATATTGTAGAATACAAAATTCCCTACAAATTTTGTTTAAATTTTTTTTATATACGGTGAACCGTTTTCGAGATAGAGGGCGGAGAGCGCGCGGTCACAGCACTTCAGGTCAACCGGTGCCTCCGGTCGAAAATGCGCCATATATAGTTGATGAACTATCGATATATCAATTATATTATATTTTATCATTTTTTTTCCTAACCTATCCACTTTTTATTCAGTACTAGCTGACCCGGCGAACTTTGTTCCGCCTTAAATTTGAAAAATTCCAGTGGTTTGGGCTGTGCTATCCCGCGGGAACTATGCAATTTTCCGGGATAAAAACTATCCTATGTCCTTTCCCGGGACTCAAACTATCAGTATACCAAATTTCAACTAAATCGGCCCAGCGGTTTAAGCGTGAAAAGGTAACAGACAGACAGAGTTACTTTCGCATTTATACACTTTTTATTCAGTATTAATTAACAACACTTACCTGCCCATGTAATTCACGCTTAAACCGCTGGGCCGATTTAGTTGAAATTTGGTATACAGATAGTTTGAGTCCCGGGAAAGGACATAGGATAGTTTTTATCCCGGAAAATTGCATAGTTCCCGCGGGATAGCACAGCCCAAACCACTGGATTTTTTCAAATTTAAGGCGGAACAAAGTTCGCCGGGTCAGCTAGTACTGAATAAAAAGTGGATAGGTTAGGAAAAAAAATGATAAAATATAATATAATTGATATATCGATAGTTCATCAACTATATATGGCGCGTTTTCGACCGGAGGCACCGGTTGACCTGAAGTGCTGTGACCGCGCGCTCTCCGCCCTCTATCTCGAAAACGGTTCACCGTATAAAAAAAAAATTTAAACAAAATTTGTAGGGAATTTTGTATTCTACAATATCGTCTATAATAACAAATAGCAAAAACCCATAGGAAATGAGATATTTACAAAAAAAGCGCAAAAAACCGATTTTTGTGACCTTTGACCTTGAAATTTAATAGTTGCGCACACCCTACCATATGTAGGTTTTGAGACAACTTTTAGGGTGTCAATATACAAGTATTTACCGATTTACAGCCGGGTATCTCGAATTCCGAGGTGAACTTGCTATAATGACTGGGCCATTAGGAATTATGGTATAGGCGATGCGGATAGCGACCCATCACTATTATGATTCCCATTTCCACCTATACGCCCACAATTATACTAAACGTGGCCTGTAGGTCTTGTTATCTTAGGCTCTGTCTACCCCGTAAGGGATAAAGACGTGATTAAAGTTGCAGTAATGTAGAAAGTGTTATTCGTACCTTGAAACCGCGAGTGGCCTAGATATTTTTATCTTGTATCTCGAGAGGGAAGCCATCAAGTCACTCTTGGAATAAGGCAATTTCCAACGTACATAGCGTAATATCCGGGGAAATTTAGGTGCTCTACCAGTCTTGTGGAAATATGGGTAACCACAAGTTTTTTGAGGCCACTAAATGTAGCAGCCTATCGTAGAAAACTTGTTTGGTTGCAACACATGGAGGCCACTTTTCGGGGTTGTTTTTAGAACCGAAACTTCCACGCGAGTTTAACTCATTGCTATTTAGTTTTAGGAAGCCTTGTAGATGTGGCGAGAGCTGACTCACGATCTGTAATCATGCTTTGTGACAGAGAGCGGAATTTTCGTGGTAAAAATCAAACGTCAGGGACTTAGAACGTCGAATTTTATCGACTATCGATACGTTTTACGAAGGGTATATCATGTTTTACTAACAAAGAGACCTCAAATCCATAATATGTAAGCAACACATTAATAACAATACGATATATACATTAAGAAAAAAAATACTTCATAAAATCCTATCATTGGTATGTCGGTTGCCATGCAAGTCGCTAATCAAAGAAGTCAAATGTTATAGTCCTAGAACAATGTAATGAAAAAATGCATTGAATTAGGGAGGGGGGGGGTTATAGTGAAAAGTAGATTGTATAAGTTTCATAAAAATATAAGCTTTTTGTCTTTAAGCTTAGAACTTTTCAGCCGCCTCTGCTAATGTTAAAAGTCAGTAATATAAGAGATTAAATTTATCGATATTTGGAAATGTCGATACAACTTAACGTTCCAACTCTATTGACGTTTGATTTTTACCATGAAAATTCCACCCTATGCTTGTGAGGCATGGAGGCGTCTGGTATCGGAGGCAAGAATCCACTTCAGGGGCCTTACCAAGATGTCGTAATGCGATTCAATTCCGACTCAGTTCAAATTTTAGCTGTCATTTTTACAAGCTTTTTATTACCTTGCAATGTTTGTAAAAGGTATCAAAATTCAAGGAGTACGCAACAAAGTAAGTTAGTGTTTAGATTAGTTTTAGTTTTGTATGTATGTATGTATGTATAACTCTTTATTGTACATAAAACACAAGAAAAAGATGAATACAGGATAACACACATGCACAAAGGAACTTATCCCTAAAAGGGATCTCTTCCAGTTAACCTATGAACGATTGACAGGACATAAGTATTAAGCAAGAGTAGACACACAGAAAAAGTAAAAGAACCGATCGAAACTTAAAATAATCCTAAATGTCTAAATTTTAAATAATGTAAGATATAATAATAAACTACACAAAATAGATAAATACAATAAATAAAATATACTACATAATATATAAATATATAAATACACACACAAGTTACAAAACAGATCACTTTCAACATGAAACTACCGTGAGACTTAATCATTATTACACATAAACGGATAACTGACGACTCACTGACTGACTGACTGACTGTTTTTATACGTGAGTTATCCGTTTATGTGTAATAATAAAACAGATCACATTCATTTAAGAGGATCCATCGAGCCAATACGCCTTCAAGCGCCTGCGCAGGGTAGCAACAGTCTGCGATTGCCTGATATCATTTGGCAACCGATTCCAGAGTCGAACAGCGTGCAGTTTTAATTTTTTAGTAGTAGTTCCATGAACAACGGTCCTAACAACGGGTCCATTTACCTGATTGGCGGCCCGCGAGCCCGTGTGCAGCGGCCTCGGCGGCGCACCCGCACTAAGCGTTGTTATTTATTTAAGCTCGCAGCAACCCGACTAATATTGTAATGGATGGCGTGTTCAAAGTCATTTACTTTGACAAATGAGGCAACTGAATTCCAAATTAATTTACATCGCTTCATTATGCGTGTAGCATTCGCATTGAATAAATAATTTGGTCTGTAAGCTATAATAATAATATATATTTATAAGCACATGTAATTATATAATACATTCAGAAACAGTTTCGTAATGACCAACGTTACAGCACCGCTATTATAACGTCGTAATGATACCGAAATCGATAGTCATTTCTAAATAGTTTTTCCGCTTCCGAACCCTTAGAATAGGTACTTGTAATTATTATGTGCGTTGACAAAATATTGTATGCGTTTTATATATTATAATTATGCCTTATTACCAGAGACCGGACAAATGGGTGCTATTACTCGCAATAACGTGGACATGACTCCAAAGATTAATTAATTAACTAATTGATTTCTTAGTGATAATTGCTAAGACTTCAATGGGATAATAAAAGATTATCATACCTCTTTTGATTTCCTTCTTAAAAATACAATGATTTTGGCATTGACATTAATATGCTGACATTCATTAAATTTACTTTATGATTCTTTCATTCTTATGGTAATTTTTATGTGCAATAAAGAGTTTACATACATACATACATACATATGTGTATAATTAATTTATTGATTAATATTTTACGAAGTATACAAATTAAATTACAGGTATCAATAATTAATTGATCTTTGGAGTCATGTCTATATTATTGCCAACAATGACATCCATTTTGTCCGATCTCTGCTTATTACACTCGCGCGAGTTTATTACAAAACTCGCCAAGGCTCGTTTCAAAAAGCCACACTCATGTTTTAAGGACCCTCATTATACATACATCAGTACATAAACTACCAATATATGTAGGTATGTACCTAATAAAACGATGTAAAAATAAGTGAGCAAAAAATGTACAACGCCAAAATACATGAAAATGTTTTCTGATTTTCTGATTTTTTTATCATCGTTTTTACTTCACCATCTATATATTAGACTCATACATCCCACAGCTGGGCACAGGCCTCTCAGAATTAGTGGGCGAGCCCGAGGGCTGTAGTTCTCACCTGGGCCCAACTCTTCTAGATAACTTCGCATACACTTTTGAAAAGTTCATGACAAACGAAATTTTGTCGGTTAATTCCGAAAATCTAAAATGGGTACAGCTTCAACCCTATGATCCTCTGCTTAAAGAACCGTAGGTTAACAGGCTTTTTATCGTACTGACTTATTAAGAGATTTTTTGTTTAACGCTGGCAACTTATGGCCATAAAAATAACCTAATTCCGTTAAACTTGAATGTTAATAGATCATAAGCTCTGCGGGCCCGCCTCCTCGCCCCGGGGCGGTAAGTAATGGCTTCCTTAAACCAACACCGAAAAAATCCCTAATAATTAACCCCATTAAATTTAGTATATTCCCCACTCCGCCTTCTAAATGCGTATTTAAATGTTTATTTATGTGACCGATTGCGGTGAACCACGGGGATGATAAACGCGGGGAGCGCAGACACTGCCGGAGACGTTATCTTGGAAATTGTTGTCTTTTTTTTTGTACATGCATACATAAATCACGCCTTTATCCCTTACAGAGTGGACAAGCCTGGAGTAACAAGACTTAAAGGCCACGCTTAGCATGGTTGTGGGCGTGGAAAGAATCACAATACTGATGGGTTGCTAGCCGCATCGCCTATAACATGTTTCCTAAGATTTTTCGCCCGTTCCCTCGATGGGCTTTTACCAGCGCGGGAAGAGAGCTACCTGCATGCGTTCTATGTTTTATGATATGATGTGTGTGTATATATACACCTACTTTGTTGAAGTACTCCCAATTTCTAGTACCTTTATGGTAGTGTGATTTGTATATTTGTGTGATTAGTATATTTGTGTAATTCATGTGATTTGTATATTTGTGTAATTTGTGTGATTTGTATATTTGTGTAATTTGTATATTTGCATAATTTGTATATTTGTGTGATTTGTATATTTGTGTAATTAGTGTGATTTGTATATTTGTGTAATTCGTGTGATTTGTATATTTGTGTAATTTGTATATTTGTGTGATTTGTATATTTGTGTAATTCGTGTGATTTGTATATTTGTGTAATTTATATATTTGTGTAATTTGTATATTTGTGTGATTTGTATATTTGTGTAATTCGTGTGATTTGTATATTTGTGTAATTTGTACATTTGTGTGATTTGTATATTTGTTTGGTTGCTATTAGTGCGTGTCTTATTTACTGTTGACGTAACCATCTCTACTGATATAGATTCCGGAATAGTTTTAAGCCACCTTTTATTATATTTGATGATACTGAATGATATCCTCACAAGGCAAACCTTAACCAAAAGCTAATTAGTACTCATGATGCCCATTCGTTCAGTCACATAATTAATGAAGTCAGTTCCGATTGAAATCCGACTAATTTGCATAGCTCACGAGTTATTAGAAGGTTTATTGAAATAGGTCGCGCTGCCTTCATTTTCCGTGAAATATTGAAGAGCCTATTGTATGAGGGATATAGAAACCTCAAAAAGATCAAATACGAAGCATTTAGCGTGATCGGCGCCATTCACTGCTAATGAGCAGGTTGCCGGCGTCGGGGCCGTGAATGGCAACTTTATTTGGGTGATGGTAATTAATTTTATTGACAAAACGACTGGCATACTCGCTAGCTTGTCGAATGTTACATTCATGGGCTAAATCAGATATTGCAAGATTGAAGGAGAAATAACATGTTATATTGTATGGGCGGCAGCTTGCACGTTATCTGATCGTCACAGGGGCCTTTTTTAGACATAAGTTAGCTTTAAGAAAGCACTTTTATCTCACATTTTAATTTGAATTTGTTAGTTGTATCCTTTTTCTTTTGTGTAATATTTCGAATTTAAAAGTTATCCAATAAAATAAAAGTTTAGTAAAGAAATAGCTGGGTATATTATATTTTACGAATCGGAAATTTGAAAGATGCAGTAGTGTGTAGGACATAGCCAAAAGTTCCGGTGCCTTCTCAAGCTGAAGAAATGACCGATTAATTTCAGCTAGATGTCACACATGCACATTCTTGACACCGGCAGTCTAAGCTGGGGACACGGCAGTGCAACCGCCAAGTCGAGCAAAAAAACGGCATTCTTACTTTCTGATTACTGAAGCTATTAGCGCAGTTGAGCTTGCCAAGCGGAAGAGCTAAATCATTTCTTTCGGCACTGCCAAAAACCAAGGTTTGCACACTTTTTCTGAATAGGATAGAAAAACCGATCAAGCGCGACTCAGACTCGTGCAGCGATGATTCCGTACAATTTGGCAAGTGTGTGTAAAATTCCATTGTTAGCAGACCTTAGGTGATTTACGTAGACAGACGACATAAAAATGATTTTTAGATTTATTTCGTCAGTTTTGTCATAAGAGCAATAGCTAATATAGCTTCGTACTAAATTTAAAATTTTCACTACTCACAACAAGAAAGTGATCCTCTACAAGGGATCTGTTAATGCTTTAGCATAACGGAGTAGCAGCGCCATCTGTGCCCTACACTGAACGTTATACATGCAAGTAGTTATTGGTAAATACAGAAGTTACATCAGTATTTCCATAAATGGCATTGTTCTATAGTATAGCGACAATCTCTAACAGATTATTACTGAAACTAATATCCAGCCAGGTCCAAGTCCTTTGCATTGTATAATGAACAGATGGCGCTATTATAGGTTACAAATAGGAAAGCTCATTAGTCGTAAGGCTCTTCCGACTTTCTGCTGAATGAAGATTACATTAAAGATAATAAGTTTTTCTTTTTACTGGCCACCATCTTCACCCTCACTTCAACAGGATCCGTTTTTGTCGGATAAGGTACGGAACCCTAAAGGTTCAGTTCCGTAGCAGAGACATATATTTTGGCAGCCGAGGTGTCGTCGGGCGGCCATTATCTTGCGGTGCCCCGTGACGTATGAACCCCTGATACCCGCAATCGAGTCCCGCCACTCCCCAATTAGAGGGATTTTTTATTCAATTGCGAGCTAATTACTCCACGAGTACGCGGCGGATCTCCTCGATTTGCATTATTATTAGATTGTGAGAGCCAAACGGAAATTTTCTTGGAAAAAATATCGATAAAATTTAATAGGTTTCGCTAAGTAATAACTTGGCGATTGTTTATCAGGCTTTGAGATTAATTAGTAGATCAAGTTTGTAGATTTTTTATAACGTTTCATTGGGTGTTGTTATTCCATTTCGATCTTATTAAAAGATAAAAGATGTTTTGATAAGAAAATCATTTTGGCATTCAAACAATGTTTTTTGAGAGCGTTAAAAAACGTTATTAAAACCGTGTTAGCCCAGTGTTTTGACTAATGGCCTCTTTATTATAGGGTCGTGGGGCGGCTCAGACTTTCACCTTGAATATTATGAAAATTTGAACGCAAAATTACATTAGATATTTACCAAAAAGCACGCTTGAAACTATGAAGCGGTTGTTGCGCAAGGGCACTACAGCTCTCTCATTCCGAGTGGAGGTCTGTTCCCAGCAGTCAGACTTAAATAGACTGGACGATTATTATGCTAGCTTCTGCGCGCGACTTCGTCATATAATTACTCTTTAATAGAATTATCTACTCTTGAATCAGTCAATCTAAAAAACCGCATCAAAATCCGTTGCGTACTTTTAAAGATCTGAGCATACATAGGGGCATGTTTTGGGAGAACCTCTTTTTCTAACATTATAACTATAATATACAGAATACCAAGAGAAACATTAGAACCGGAGGGATGTCTTGTTTATGGATAACTCAAGCGCAGAGTTATGTTTGTGCGGTCTCTTAATTTCCCAGATGAGATGTAAAAAGCGTAGCTACACGTCGCGAGTATCTTATCTTACTTTAGTTGCTTTGTTTAAACTTACATTGTTTGTAAGTTGAGTGGAAGTTAAAATAGAACAGAGCCACATAATACATATTAAATATATGTACACATAAGACAGTGGTTGCCAACCTTTAACAACAACATTGTATTAATAGAATATCACAATTAACAATATAGCTTCCTTGCTGGTCTGGGAGCAAAGGAAAAACATAGAATGTACCAGTTGCTTCTCGTCCCGCGCAGATGGTAAAAGCCCATCGAGGGAATGGGCGAAATTCTTAGGAATCATGTTATAGGCGATGGGGCTAGTAACCCATCACTATTTTGATTCCTTATTCCACCTATACGCCTAAAATCATGCTAAGCGTGGCCTTTAGGTTTTGTTACCCCAGGCTCTGTCTACCCCTTAAGGGATATAGACGTGATTTGTGTGTGTGTGTCAAATCAATGTGATTTTGAGCGTTCGTCTTCTACATAAATTCAGTGGGGACATTACGAACTCAAAAACTATTATGGTCTTTAATTAACGTACACACACAGAATATACACAAATCACGTCTTTATCCCTTACGGGGTAGACAGAGCCTAAGGTGACAAGACCTACAGGCCCCGTTTAGCAAGATTGTGAGGCTAGGTATAGATGGAAAATGGAATCAAGATAGTAATGGGTTGCTAGCCGCATCGCCTATAACATGATTCCTATGATTTTCGCCCATTCCCTCGATAGAATTCCTTTTCTTTCAATCTACATAATTATTGTACAAACGCGTGAATGGTGATTGTTTGCATACCTAATTTTGACTCCTGTGGACCATTGGTTGGTCACCACTGATATAAGATGTGCAGCGATAGTAAAATTTGCGAGTGGTATGACCTTGTTGGAGGTTCGTCGGCCATCTTGCTCGCTTATTTATTGAAGACTAGCAGTTGCCCGCAACTTCGTCTGCGTAGAATTCGTTTATCGCTATCCCGCGGGAATCACGCAATTTTCCGGGATAAAAAGTAGCCTATGTGTTATTCCAGACTATAATCTATCTATGTTCCAAATTTCATCCAGATCAGCCCAGTACTTTTTGAGCCTATTCATTACAAACATACAAACATACAAAAATAGGTACAAATCTTTCCTCTTTATAATATTAGTATAGATAATTAGCAGTAGTTTTAGTTATGTTATTAGTCTGTTTTAAAATAATTATCTTCTACTTATTAGTTTTTTTAATTAAATGATGTGGCAGATAAAAAAATGGTTCTGGTTGTTTTTTTTTTGGTTTAAATTAGACTTCTAGTCGGATTGCCTTGAAAGGCACACCTATGTAGGATGCAAGTGTAGTAAAAAAAACCTGTCAGCAAAAAAAAATTGTACTAAAAATTTAATGTTTAACTACACTGCTTTGTGTTTATTCTTCTCTTTGAATGAATTTCGAATATTGACTCGTATTAATAATTTCCAGCCCATAAAAACTCTTTCAAAAGTTTCTAGAAAAATCTGTTTTTAAATCACCGGTCACGCCTCATTCTTTTAACTTACAGTCATTCTTAACTCTCTCCATTCTACAAGGTAACTTATTCGGCTTGAGGAAAATCTCAGTGCATCCCTGAAGCAATCTACTAGCGTAATCCAACTAAGAGCTTGCAAGAGCCAGGCTAGCACCAGCTAGCACCGCTATGCTGGGCTGCGGCCACACTCGGGGCGGTGAGACACAACGGAGACTTTGTTTCATACGACCCGCCGTGCGGCCACACAGAGCAGCTGCAGAATATAACAATGAAGAGTATAGAAAACGGGTAGAAGAACTTTAACTAAATAGTCAATAAATGCTTTAACAAAAAAAGGGCAGTTTTGTTTTATTTTGATATTTAGGAGACCAGTCATTTTGTTAAAAAAATAAAGTGACCTCAAATTAACTTACAAACAAACTTAAAAGTTACAAATAATAAAATAAAGATTAATATCATGTGTCTCGTTTGGCTGAAATAACTGCTGCAACTCTTGGTGGCATGAAAAGTTTTGAGTGCCCCTTTTTTCCAATACACACATGAATAAATCACGTCTTTATCCCTTACGGGGTAGACAGAGCTCAAAGTAACAAGACCTGCTATAAAAAATGTAACAAAGGCAGGCAATGGACGTGTTCGTTCTGTCCTCGAGTGTTTCATAAGCGATTAGCGGAACGCTCGCCGCTCAGCCTGCTGTGTGGCCGCGGCCTGAGTGTGTTAGCCGACACGTGCTCTGGTGGAGCGCTAATACCAAACAATAGAGGCGCGACGCCGCAACGCCGTGTTGCTTCTAGCTCTAGCTCCTACAAATTGGTTGTATTAGGTACGGTTTTAATTCGGCTAATAACAAAACAGTTTGCTACAAATTAAACAGAATAGGCTACGAATAATAATAAGAGAATACCTATCTGTTCTTCCATCCTACTATCCTACTAATATTATAAATGCGAATGTAAGTTTGTTTGTTACGCTTTCACGCGAAAACTACTCAACCAATCATCATGAAATTTTGTACACATGTTGTTGGAGGTATTAGAAGTAACATAGGATACTTTTTAATAAAAAAAATGTTTATGTCGTCACTCTGACGTTATCTGCTTGGACATAGTAGTCCTATTAATATTGTAAATGCGAAAGTTTGTAAGTATGGGTTGTTTGTTAATCTTTCACATCAGAACGGCTGGACAGATCTGGATGAAATTTGGAACATAGATAGATTATAGTCTGGAATACTTTTTATCTTGGAAAATTGCGTAATTCCTGCGGGATAGCGATAAAGGAATTCTATGCAGACGAAGTTGCGGGCAACAGCTAGTTTTTTTATAAAATGATTTGGGAAACAAACGAAACGGTCACCTGCGACCGTACAGCCTAGTGGTTAGACAACCTGACTATGAAGTTTGAGGTCCCGTGTTCGATCACCGGTCAGGGCAGATGTTTGTATGCAAAATACGAATGTTTGTTCTCGAGCCTTGGCTGTTTAATATATTTAAGTGTGTATTTACTTATATAAGTATGTTTAAGCGGTGCCTAGTACAGTCAAGGGCAAAGATATATATGCAAGTAATGTGAAAGAAAATAAGTAATCATATAAAGTTAAAAAGATATATACTCATTCAAATGGGAATTAATATGCAAACTACACTGGCAACATAAATATGTACCTGGCAAGTCCAAAAACTTGTATACAATCAAAATTCCATTATTAGTATCCTGCAAATAATGCAAAATATTATAGTCATACTTATGTAATTAAATATAGATTCAGTAATTGCCACAAAAATATGTATACAAAATGTAATCTGCGAATATCAACTTTACGGCCTAGTCACACGAAACAAATTTGTAAAGTATGTTTTGACAATTCACGAAAACAGTACAGACTTGTCATTGCATATGTTTGTCGCATGTTTTGACCTGTCACCACGACGTTATCAATCGGCATGTTTAATAGATTTTACAGATTCAGATTTCGTTGATTTTGATTGAAGATGAAAACGCTAGGTAAATTCAGGGACAACTCAAGAAGGCTTGTGTTATGGGTATCTACTAGTTACGAGTAGATGACGATATACATACCTATATAAATAAATACATACTTAAATATATAGAACATAGAATGTACGTATGTATGTATGTATGTGTGAATGTATGTATGTATAAGAAAAACATAGAATGTACCAGTTGCTTCTCGTCCCGCGTAGATGGTAAAAGTCCATCGAGGGAATGGGCGAAATTCTTTGGAATCATGTTATAGGCGATGCGGCTAGCAACCCATCACTATTTTGATTAATTTTTCCACCTACACGCCTACAATCATGCTAAACGTGGCCTTAAGGTTTTGTTTCCTCAGGCTCTGTCTACCCCGTAAGGGATAAAGACGTGATATATGTATATCGTATGTATGTATGTATGTAGAACATCCATGACCCAAGCACAAATATTCAAGTTGATCACACAAACATTACCCTGGCCGGGTCTCGACCCCGGGACCTTCGACTCAGAAAGCGGTTGCTTCACCACTGAGCCATCCGTGTCGTCAATATCAAATCATACAGTAATTGGCGATTTACGCTATTTTCAATTTTTTTTTTACTTCATCACCATCATCATCATCATCATTTCAGCCATTACAAGTCCACTTTTTTACTTAATAAAAGGCAAAGTATACATAAAATAACTGTATAATAAAGAAAACCACTCCTTAAACTTAAGACAAAGTGATTAGAGAGTAATATTTTCTATAGTACGTTATTATTAACATGTTTAATATTTCTTACCGTGATGCCTAATTCGTCAGCAGAGCTATATCAGGCACGGATATACCTTCCTCGCATAAGGCAACAATCCTATGTTTTAAATGATCGCTTAAACGATACATTTTCTCCTTCAAAATTAATGAAAAGCCGCCAGATAAACCATAAGAAACGGTAAGTCAAATGGAATTAAAAAATCCAAAAGTGACACATGACACATGCACATACATATGCACAAATCACGTCTTTATCCCTTACGGGGTAGACAGAGTCTATGGTAACAGGTACCTACAACCTACAGGCCACATTTAGCAAGATTGTGGGCACATGACATGATTTAAAATAAATAGAGTAATGATCAGTTAAAGAGTTTGGAATAGCAGTTGTTGTATACGACTTGAAGCTTCAAGTGGTTGGCTGATTACATTAAGATTACAGAGTTCGATGTTACGCAAATACGTTCATAAGCTCCTGACAATAGAGTTGTGTTAATAGAATTTTGGATTGTTTACATATTTTTGGTTATCATATTAGATACATAATTAATGGTTAAATAGTGTATACATATTTTTGAACTTTACGGTGTTTCTAAGTTTATGGCCTAATACATGAGGACATAATATTGCAAATGTTGTATACATAGTTATCTCTCAAATCATGTATATTAATTTATGTACTTTTGCATGTTGCCAAATTTATGACCATTTAGATGACCATGCTTTTTGACATTCAGTGGTGTTTACATATCTTTGCCCTTGACTGTACTAGTTACGAGTAGATGACGATATACATACCTATATAAATAAATACATACTTAAATATATAGAACATAGAATGTACGTATGTATGTATGTATGTATGTATGTGTGAATGTATGTATGTATAGGAAAAACATAGAATGTACCAGTTGCTTCTCGTCCCGCGCAGATGGTAAAAGTCCATCGAGGGAATGGGCGAAATTCTTTGGAATCATGTTATATGCGATGCGGCTAGCAACCCATCACTATTTTGATTAATTTTTCCACCTATACGCCTACAATCATGCTAAACGTGGCCTTAAGGTTTTGTTTCCTCAGGCTCTGTCTACCCCGTAAGGGATAAAGACGTGATATATGTATGTATGTATGTAGAACATCCATGACCCTAGCACAAATATTCGAGTTGATCACACAAACATTACCCTGGCCGGGTTTCGAACCCGGGAACTTCGACTTAGAAAGCGGTTGCTTCACCACTGAGCCATCCGTGTCGTCAATATCAAATCACACAGTAATTGGCGATTTACGCTATTTTCTAATTTTTTTTTACTTAATAAAAGGCAAAGTATACTTAAAATACTCCTTAAACTTAAGACAAAGTGATGAGAGAGTAATATTTTCTATAGTACGTTATTATTAACATGTTTAATATTTCTTACCGTGGTGCCTAATTCGTCAGCAGAGCTATATCAAGCACGTATATACCTTCCTCGCATAAGGCAACAAACCTATGTTTTAAATGATCGCTTAAACGATACATCTTCTCCTTCAAAATTAATGAAAAGCCGCCAGATAAACCATAAGAAACGGTAAGTCAAATGGAATTAAAAAATCCAAAAGTGACACATGACACATGCACATGCATATGCACAAATCACGTCTTTATCCCTTACGGGGTAGACAGAGTCTATGGTAACAGGTACCTACAACCTACAGGCCACATTTAGCAAGATTGTGGGCACATGACATGATTTAAAATAAATAGAGTAATTATAGTTAAAGAGTTTGGAATAGCAGTTGTTGTATACGACTTGAAGCTTCAAGTGGCTGGCTGATTACATTAAGATTACAGAGTTCGATGTTACGCAAATACGTTCATAAGCTCCTGACAATAGTTGTGTTAATAGAATTTTGGATTGTTTACATATTTTTGGTTATCATATTAGATACATAATTAATGGTTAAATAGTGTATACATATTTTTGAACTTTACGGTGTTTCTAAGTTTATGGCCTAATACATGAGGACATATTATTGCAAATGTTGTATACATAGTTATCTCTCAAATCATGTATACTAATTTATGTACTTTTAAATGTTGCCAAATTTATGACCATTTAGATGACCATGCTTTTTGACACTCTGTGGTGTATACATATCTTTGCCCTTGACTGTACTCGATATGATGATAGTTATTTATAATTAACAAACTTAATGAGATTCAAGATTTATTATTTAGTCAACAGTGGCGCCAACTGGTGAGGAAAGAAACGATAGTCCCCATTGAATGGGCAAAATCTTAGGAATCATGTTATAGGAGATGCGGCTAGCAACCCATTACTAATTTGATTTGCTTTTCCACCATTATGCCCACAATCATGCTAAACGTGGCCTTTAGATCTTGTTACTTTAGGTTCTGCCTACCCAGTAAGAGATAAAGACGTTATTCGTTTATGTATTGTATTAGCGTTTAGTGATATATTTCAAGATTCTAGAATCTTGACGTCTTAAAATCAAGGGTGCTCCACACTATTATTTTTAGCCAATTTTAGTGTCCCATGGCTGGACAAAGGCCTTCCTTTCTTTCTGCCACTCGTCCCTGCGCAGAGCATGCTCCTGCCACATCTTCGCCTGCCTTAAAAATAAGATTAGGAAGGTTTTATTTCGAGCTTTCAGAGAAAACCAGCATCCACGTCTACAATAAGTCCAGACAAACTTTTCACGATAATCTATCCCAGTTTTACCTTTTTTCTCGTTTCTAATAACTCCGCGAACCGCAAAGATATTTCTGACTTAGACAGAACCTAATTTACCACACTATTAATTTCCTTAACCGTCTTAGGGCTTCATTATTCTGCTAATTAATAGTTCTTTGGGCGGTCACTGGCTCGCGCAGACTAATGGCCAGCACAGAGGGATATTGATGGCGGGTCTCTGCTTCGCCCACTACTCTGTGAACACGGCCATCTGTTAAAACCTAAAGGCTATTTTTCAATATGCAGCAACAAGTAAATTACTGGTGTAGTTTTACGACTGTAACCCTCTGAACAACGCAGTTTTCTGAGATAAAAAGTAGCTAGTGTATTATTCCGGATTAAAATATAACTTATACCTTAAATAAAACTTATAACAGGGCAACATGACACGTTCGTTTCATTCATCGTCGATACAACTCAATCAAATGTGTGCTTCCTGGCTGATAATCAGTGCTGGTGTCTAACGCCTCAGCGTAATGCTGAGCCAGCAACCGTTTCACTTTTGCGAAGACACAACGCTGATGATATATTTTACGCGATAGGCGATGCGGCTAACAACCCATCACTATTTTGATTTCCCTTTCCACTTATACGCCCTTAATCATGCTAAACGTGGCCTTAAGGTTTTGTTACCTTATGCTCTGTCTACCCCGTAAGGGATAAAGACGTGATATATGTATATATTGTTGCGTATAAAATTTCAACCCCCTACCCCTTTTCACTTTTGTAAACAATTTCTGTAGTATTTAAGATCAGTGGCAGTATGGAGCTGTGGCCTTTGTCTTTTGTTGCGGTTGGGATTTAGAGAACGAAGTGGCGAGTGTTGCAAGTGTCAAGTTGGTCGTTCGCATTTCCATTTCTTATTTCAGCAGGGATTGTTTCTAAAATTCAGTTCGTACCTGAATCGGATATCTAAAATTCGTAAGTACTATATTACAAAAATTGAGAGTAGTTGGTGGTCGTTTTCGAAACCGATTTGTTTATTATTTCGTTAACTGTCTTTGCTCTGGCAACCACGGTGACAGATTCGTTTATTTCATTTTCTGCATCCCGTCTCGTCTCGAGTAGACGATTCCTTTTTTTTATTCCCATTCCGGGATATGTAAGTTGTTTTTAATCCGAAATACGGTGCTTATGATCTTTGTGGAGCATTCCGTCATGTGTGGGATTGTTTTCAGATTGGGCTGAAAAGGTCGGCTGCCTCCACGTCATCGTGCGTGGCCATGTCGCCTTTCCCCTATTTTGATGCCTAGTAAGATCAGTTCATACTATTTTTATTCAGCATTTAGACTGATGTTTCTTTGTGCTAAACGTTGTCGATTATTTCAGGTGTACAGGCGTTTTAAAACCCCGATTGGTTGAGGAGCTCACTTTCTGCGGCCTGGTCATCCGTACGCAGGAGTTCTATTCCCAATTCGGTAAGCAAACTGCGATGGTTGTTCCTTCCCTGAATGCGTGGAGCCCTAGCCTCCAATTGACCTGTAACTGAAGTGCTTGTTTTCTTTGTTACAGGGGTTTTTTTTTCCTATGGTATTTAATTTTTTATTGACTCGACTGTACTCCTGGTCGGAGTCACGAGAGCACTCCGGGTTCCTGACGGCTGCAGCGGCGTGCATGGCGTCTTGCTTGCCTGCCCTATTCCGTTGCCTGCTCCGCTCGTACCCTTGGTGAATGCTTTCCATATTTTTTTTTGAACCGCGTTTCTTATTCTTTTACTTTTTGAACGGTCGGCCTCCGTATGGTCGTGGCGCCCATCCGGCATATTTGCCCTCGTAAACCTATACAATAAGCAAAAGCCACCCCCTCAGCTCTTCTGAATGCCCACTGCCCTGTAGATTCTTATTTTGTACCATTGAGTTAAGCCGTGGCATGTTTACTCTTGTGGGACTGAATAAATGCCCTGTATTTTGTAAACCTATTTTCATTTCCCTCCTTCTTTCTTTTTAAACGAGGTAGCGCTCTACCTGGACCCTCTCGGCCCGAGTAGAAACGCAACAGTTGCACCCTCCGAGGGGCTTATTTTCAAATTCAGTAAGTGTGTTGTGTCAGATTGCTATAGCACAGGGGTTGCTTTTGCTTTTGCTTTTGCTTATTTAAATTTAAATAAATTTAAATTGTATTTTAATTTAAAACTTATATTTATGTTTAATTTTAAACAAAACTTAAATTTGGTCTATCTGTCGTAGGTAGCCATATAATTTAACCTACTACTACCATAATTTTGTACTTATACTACCTATAGTGGTTTAAAGGCTAATTAATTTACTTTATTTACTTTGTATTGGCTGAACTTACAGATTTATTAGATAACTTTTGTTTTATAAAACTATAAAATAGTTTGAAGGTACTTCTAAATACTAATCTAACCTTTTAAAAAAAAACAATTTCAAGCTCATTGTTGTTGTGCTGTAATTAACAGTTGAAGGAGCCCTGTTTGTAGTACAATTGCTCACAATATTTATTGAATTGGCATTATTAATTTCTTTCACATTCTTTTTTTATATTCCTTTTAGTGTGTGAATCCTTGCTTGTACAGCCGGCCACAATATTTGGTGACTTGGAAATATTATTTAATTTTTTTTTTGCTCAACCTGCCTTGAATTAAATATTACATTGGAATTCAGTTTTGGACACTTGGTTCTTAACTTAGTACAGTCAAACATATATATATTTTTTTGACAATATAGTAATAAATTTAAATTTACTTTTAGACAGTTACTTTATTAACATAATACAAGGAATCACATTATTTTCAGACAATAGCGGTTGAATTTAAATTCAATTTTTTCTTAACTTAGTACAAGCAGCCATATTTTTTTTTTTGCTTTTGCCAACTACCTACAAATAATTTAAGAGTACAATTTTAATACTTAGTGCTTAAATATTTCTACATTATTGGAGCTTAATTTTAGCATTCCGGTTTAAGTACAGTCTGCCAAGTTTTTGTAAAACTTTATCTTTTAACTGTGAGTTACTTTATTCGGACTGATGAACTTAGTGTTTTAGTACTACTGGTTTGACTTAACGTCTTATTGTTTTTAGTACAGTCAGCCAAGATTGTTTGTGATCTGTGTTACTTTTTCAATTTAATTTGGTTCACTTAGTGTTTTGATATAATTGGTTTGGCTTAGCCATACTTTTTTTTAAGTACAGTCAGCCAAGTTTATTTTTTTAACTTTTGTTAACTTTCTATTTTTAAGTAAGTAGACACTTGTACCATACGGTTATTAATATGGAGGAACGCCCTATAGCGTTTAATTTGTTACATAAAGACGAATTGGAGTATGAGATTTTGTTAAGAAATGAAAAACCAGCAGGCGATGTTAATGCCATGCGAGTTCAAATACGTAAGTTAAGTAAGGACATTCCTTCTGATGAAATTTTGTTTGCGGGCGATCACCAAAGGGAATTAATATGTATCTCTGGGAAGTTGGAAGAGCTGACGGAGTTGACTATTGCTGCCGCGAAACCATTAACTTTGAAAGTTTTAAATCGCGTTCAAGCCTTGGCTCACCACATATTTCACCGCCTAACCCGTTTTATGCCAGAGGAATCGGATGTTGCATTACATACTGAACTTACAGATAAACTTAACGTTATTTTAGCGAAGTTAGACAAAATGTTTTCCTTGTTTAAGTCTAGTTCTAGCAAATGCGAGGTACCTGAGGATATTTGTTTAGAAAGTAACGTCTGTGTTACTCCGTCTAAATTTCAAACTGTTCATTCTTTGAACCTTAAATTTAATGGCAAATCTTGTGTCAAAGCTTTCTTGCAGCGCTTGGAGGAACTCCGTGAGTCACGTGGTATTCACACGGATCGTTTGTTCTCCTCCGCGGTTGAATTATTTGAAGGAGATGCTCTTTTGTGGTATCGTGGTATTAAAGATGATGTTTTTTCTTGGAACCAGTTGAAATCAGCCATGCTAGCTGAATACTTGCCTTTTGACTACGACCGACGTCTTTTAAAGGAAATTCGCAACAGGACGCAGGGACCTAACGAATCGATTTCCACCTATGTCAGCATTATGCTTAATTATTTTACTAGGTTGACGCAGCCACTTACCGAGAAAGAAAAGTTCGATATAGTGTACATTAATGTTCGTCCCGAATATTCGATCCCGTTAGCGCTGTATTCCGTCTCAACTCTGAAGGAGCTGAAACATCATTGCCGTGTTCTTGAGGAAAGCTGGCAGCGTGCTCATTCATTTGTGGAGCCGCCTAAACCTTCTTCTAATTCGCTTGCAGTGGATTTATGTTGCAAATCGTTTCCAAAACCGAAAGTAGATGTTGCTTCGCCTAAGCAGTTTTGTCCTCGTTGTAGGACTAGTGACCATTCCTTGCGTAACTGTCGTTCGCAAGCTATAATTTGTTTTAAATGCGGGAAAGAGGGAGTTAGGAGTACTTCTTGTCCCAATTGTTCTAAACCTTCAGGTTCGGGTGCTGATAAAAATAGTTCAAAAAACTAGCAAACCCGAACCGTCTGAATATTTCTTCGAGTACTTATGCTAATGAATCTAAGCACTCTTTTAATAAAGTAGGTAGTTTTAATATCTCTTTTGATAAGCCGGGTAATTCTAAAATACTCGAAGCTTTTGTTTCTCCTAGCGTTTCGGCGGTTCGGAACGTTATTGATCGATCAGACGATCGTCCCCACATTTCGGTGGAAATTTATGAAAATCAATTTATTGGATTGTTGGATTCTGGGTCCTCTATATCTATTATAGGATCTGACCTATTTAATTTATTTTTGTCTTTGGGCGCTACCTTGGACGGCTGCGATGATTTTACTTACATCGCCACCGCCAATGATTCCCAGGCAAGAGTTTGTGGTTGTTTATTTTTACCAGTCAAGGTTCGTAACTTGACTCAGGTAATTAAGTTTTATGTTATACCGGATGTGACTACGCCTCTTATTTTTGGGGTTGATTTTTGGAAAGCTTTTAATATAGCTCCAAATCTATTTTCAGAATATGGTGGTCATCAGGACACTATCGCCGGGAACTATGTTTCCGAGGTTCGTTTACATTCCTTTGATCGGTTAGATTCCGACCAACGTGTACTTGCTGAAGATATTATTTCGAAGTTTCAGGATATTTCTTTTGAATCTAAAGGATTGGGATGTACTGATTTACTTATGCACACTATTGATACTGGAGACTGTCCACCTATCAAGCAGCGCTATTATCCTATTTCACCTCATCGCTTAACTGAATTGAATAGGCAGTTAGACGAAATGCTAGAGCAAAAAGTCGTCGAGCCTAGCACGAGTGCTTGGAATAATCCTACTTTATTTACTCCAAAATCTAACGGAGAATTGCGTTTTTGTATTGACAGTCGAAAGTTGAATGCTGTGAGTAAGCGCGACGCGTATCCGCTACCTTATATTTCTGGTATTCTGGATCAATTACGCGACGCAAGGTTTCTATCGTCAATTGATTTAAAAAGTGCATTCTGGCAAATTCCTTTAGATACTGCTTCTAAGGAGCGTACCGCGTTTACCGTACCTGGTCGCGGATTGTTTCAATTTAAAAGGATGTGTTTTGGATTGACAGGAGCACCTGCTACCCAACAAAGGTTAATGGACCAATTGTTTGGACCAGAATTTAGTGGACGACTTTTTGTCTATTTGGACGATATTATTATCGTTAGTAAGACTTTTGAGGATCATATCTCGTTACTTACGCGTGTTTTAGACCGTTTAAAATCGGCTAATTTAACTATCAACTTTTCTAAATCTCAATTTTTCCGAAATGAGTTGAAATATCTAGGTTACTTAGTTGACGAGCATGGTTTACGTACTGACCCCTCAAAGGTTCAGTCAATTGTTAATTATCCTACTCCGTCAAATCGGAAGGAAGTTAAAATGTTTTTAGGGACTGCCTCGTATTATCGTAGATTTATTAAAAATTTTAGCGCTATAGCCGCTCCTCTTAATGCTTTGACGTCTACGCGTAAAAATGCACCTCCGTTCTCATGGACGAAGGAGGTTGATGATTCTTTTCGCGAATTAAAAACCGCATTAATTACTGCTCCAGTTTTGGCCTGTCCAGATTTTTCTAGACCGTTTTCTTTGCACTGCGACGCATCAGGATTTGGTATTGGTGGAACGCTGACTCAAATTTCAGGGGATGGCAGCGAACACCCGATTGCGTTTGCAAGTCGTTCTCTAAACCGGGCAGAGCGAAATTATTCGGCTACAGAAAGAGAAGCTTTGGCAGTCGTTTTTTCGGTGGAACATTTTCGTCCATATTTGGAAGGCGGTCCACGTTTTAAAGTTATTACTGATCACTCTAGTTTGAAGTGGTTCTTTAATCTAACCAATCCTACTGGCAGATTAGCACGTTGGGGTTGTCGATTATCACCTTACGATTTCGAAATTGTTCATCGCAAGGGTAAGGAGAATGTCGTTCCGGACGCTTTGTCGCGTACCGTTCCCGTGTTGGAAATTCATACATCTAATTGCGACTGGTATAATAAAGTCTTCCGTAAATGTGAGAAATTTCCAACTTCTTGTCCAAATTTTAATATTAAAGATAATAAATTATATCGTTATTCGAAAAATAAATTCCGATTTCCTAGTGATTTCGATTGGAAGGAGGTAATTCCGACTGATAAGCGGATTGCATTATTAAAACATTGTCATTGCAACGAAGTTTCACATTTGGGAGTTTTTAAAACTTATAAACATTTATCATCTCATTATTATTGGCCGAACATGTACCAAGATGTGGTTAGTTATGTTCGTGATTGCGACGTGTGTTCTGCATATAAACATTCGCAGGCACCACCTTCAGGACTTATGGGGAATCCCAAAATTTGTACTCGTCCTTTTGAAGTTATAAGTATCGACTTGGTAGGTCCGTTGCCCCGTTCCCGGGCTGGATATACTTTTATTTTTTCTGTTGTTTGCTGCTTTTCTAAGTATGTACTTTTGTTTCCTCTGCGACGTGCTGTTGGCAAGACTATTTCACAGCGACTGGAAGATGAAGTCTTTCTCAAGCATGGTGTGCCGCGTACAGTGATTGCGGATAATGGAACGCAATTCACTGGCAGTGAGCTGACCGGCCTGTTTCAGACCTATGATATTCCTCAAGTTCATTACACTCCTCGTTATTGTCCACAAGTTTCCACTGTCGAACGATATAATAGATCCGTTATGACAGCTGTGTCTATCTTAGTAAACGAAGATCATCGTTCATGGGATACAACCTTGTCGAAAGTACAGTTTTCGCTAAACACCACTGTTAATGAGTCAACTCGTTTTACCCCTTATTTCTTAGTTCACGGACGTGAAGCTATTCCAAATGGTAAACTTTATGGTGATCAGAAATCTTCTCTAGTAGATTTGACGTTTGGTTCGTGCGAAGATTACGCCACCAAATTGGGAGGATTATACGATGTTTTTCAGAGAGTTCAGGTTGCTTTGTCTAAAGCTCATGATAAGGGTGCTCGTCAGTATAACAAAGGTAGGCGACAAGTTGCTGAACCTCAGGTAGGTGATGTTGTTTGGAAAAAGACGTTTCCGCAAAGTGATGCGAGTAAGTTTTTTATGGCGAAACTTGCGCCAAAGTTTGAAAAGTGTCGTGTTGTTTTTAAACATTCGCCTCTCGTGTATGAATTGGAGAGTGTAAGTAGTGGTAAGAACTTGGGATCTTGGCATATACAGAATCTCAAGGCTGATTAGGTTAAGATTTATTTTGCCCTTTGGGTGTAGTTTCCGTTGTGGTCCCTGGACGTGCAACCCGTTGTCGAGTTACAACTCGCTGCACCGCCAGAGTCCCAACGAGTAAGCGAAAGCTGGTATGTTTAGCTTCAAGCTTCATCTAGCATAGCTTGTCATTTTGCTTCGATATAGGTATATAGCGTACAGTCTACTGTCGATTTAAGACGACTGACTGATAATTCGCGTGGGTTCGGTTTGGTGTTGCGTGTTAATTTTGTTTGTAATTCTTAGTAGGTAGAGTTATCTGCAACTTTGAACTTGCATTCTTGTTCTTAACTTTAATGCAATTCTTTGTGCTTTTGCATGTTTTTTCTTTTAGATATGGAGTTGTTGGTGTTGCTGTAGCTCTTGGACGTACAGCCAGCGCTGACCACGTTCCGCTGTGCCGCCAAGGTCTCGGTGTTTCCTTTGCGAGTTGTAAAGCTGGGGGCCAGCTTAAAATTTTGCTGACTCAAAATTTTCCTCGAGTGGGGAGGTACTGTTGCGTATAAAATTTCAACCCCCTACCCCTTTTCACTTTTGTAAACAATTTCTGTAGTATTTAAGATCAGTGGCAGTATGGAGCTGTGGCCTTTGTCTTTTGTTGCGGTTGGGATTTAGAGAACGAAGTGGCGAGTGTTGCAAGTGTCAAGTTGGTCGTTCGCATTTCCATTTCTTATTTCAGCAGGGATTGTTTCTAAAATTCAGTTCGTACCTGAATCGGATATCTAAAATTCGTAAGTACTATATTACAAAAATTGAGAGTAGTTGGTGGTCGTTTTCGAAACCGATTTGTTTATTATTTCGTTACCTGTCTTTGCTCTGGCAACCACGGTGACAGATTCGTTTATTTCATTTTCTGCATCCCGTCTCGTCTCGAGTAGACGATTCCTTTTTTTTATTCCCATTCCGGGATATGTAAGTTGTTTTTAATCCGAAATACGGTGCTTATGATCTTTGTGGAGCATTCCGTCATGTGTGGGATTGTTTTCAGATTGGGCTGAAAAGGTCGGCTGCCTCCACGTCATCGTGCGTGGCCATGTCGCCTTTCCCCTATTTTGATGCCTAGTAAGATCAGTTCATACTATTTTTATTCAGCATTTAGACTGATGTTTCTTTGTGCTAAACGTTGTCGATTATTTCAGGTGTACAGGCGTTTTAAAACCCCGATTGGTTGAGGAGCTCACTTTCTGCGGCCTGGTCATCCGTACGCAGGAGTTCTATTCCCAATTCGGTAAGCAAACTGCGATGGTTGTTCCTTCCCTGAATGCGTGGAGCCCTAGCCTCCAATTGACCTGTAACTGAAGTGCTTGTTTTCTTTGTTACAGGGGTTTTTTTTTCCTATGGTATTTAATTTTTTATTGACTCGACTGTACTCCTGGTCGGAGTCACGAGAGCACTCCGGGTTCCTGACGGCTGCAGCGGCGTGCATGGCGTCTTGCTTGCCTGCCCTATTCCGTTGCCTGCTCCGCTCGTACCCTTGGTGAATGCTTTCCATATTTTTTTTTGAACCGCGTTTCTTATTCTTTTACTTTTTGAACGGTCGGCCTCCGTATGGTCGTGGCGCCCATCCGGCATATTTGCCCTCGTAAACCTATACAATAAGCAAAAGCCACCCCCTCAGCTCTTCTGAATGCCCACTGCCCTGTAGATTCTTATTTTGTACCATTGAGTTAAGCCGTGGCATGTTTACTCTTGTGGGACTGAATAAATGCCCTGTATTTTGTAAACCTATTTTCATTTCCCTCCTTCTTTCTTTTTAAACGAGGTAGCGCTCTACCTGGACCCTCTCGGCCCGAGTAGAAACGCAACAATATGTATGTATGTCTAATAGGAAACACTGAATGCCTCAACTTCAATTCCCTAAACGACTTAATCTTCCTCTTAAAGTCTTAGTTACAGGAAAAATCTAGTTAACTATATCATCTATTTAGTTTCTCAACTAGTTTTCTACGTTGACTTTTCGTTTCGTTGATGCTAAAACCTTCAACGACCCTCCACTACAGTGACTTAGTACAGGCGGATTAATCTTACTAAACACCCACCAACTTCCACCCTTATTTTGGACAATAGATACCATGTTTATATTTTTGTTAAAACAAAAGGATAGCTTTACGTTGCTGCTCCGCGAGGTAGACAACGCTTTAGAAAACGCAAAACGAAAAAGCACCCGAAACGCGAACGAAAAAGTAACCGAAATCACAATCGAAAATCTATGACCGCCGTGTCCGGAGTACGAATATGTTATGTTGTGGTAGAGGTTATGATCGTGATGGACACACGTTACCAAAGAATTGTAGATACGTAGCGCAGTTGACGACGCGTCTGGCCTAGTCGATAGTGACCCAGCCTGCGAAGCAAGCGTCCCGGGTGCGAATCCTGCTAAGGGCATGTTGTGTGATGAACACGAATATTTGTTCCTGAGTCATGGATGATTTTATCTATTTAAGTATGTATATCGCTGTCTAGTACCCATAACACAAGCCTTACTAGCGCTTACTTTGGGACCAGTAGGCTTATGACCTACCTAACTCGCTCGCAATCGCCATCGTGTTCATTTTGACAGTTCTTGTATATATGAATGTGACAGCTAGCTGATTCCGATGCCAATAAATAATTGTCAGCCTGTAGCATGTATGAACTGTCAAATGAACACGATGGTGATTGCGAGCGAGTTAGGTAATAAATACAGGTCAGTTTGTGTGAATTATTCCAATTTGTTTATTTATTTATTTAGTTGTTGACATGAGATAGATCGGAGCTGTCTAGTGCATAAAAATATCTGAATACTCATACGTATTTGAAAATACGGCCATGTTCAAAAATTTATAAGCACTAAGACAGCTGCTATTCTGTATCCGATGGAGACTGTAGCCTGTATAGTATTTCAAAGGGGTAACTCGGTTTGAAAACAAAGTCTCATTCTTGGCCCGGCCTTGTTGCTAGGAGCTGAGGGGGGATATGGGGGAAGGGGGAGCGGGGTAAACAGCATTGTTCCAAAACGGAGAGCACTCACGCGCCGCACACTACCGCGCTAACGGCAGCGTCATAAGCGGGGATGGATCAGCACATTTGGGGAAATGCAAGATGATAAGCTTGAATGAAACATAATTTAACAGGAACCTAGATTCCAACATATTATGAGTAAAAATTTAATGAGAACTTGAAATATTTACTTGACTAAAACGACAAATATTACAAAAATTAACCAACTCAAAGTACAGCTAAGTTAAAAACGAATTAATTCAATCAAACCTAAAATAAAACAACGAAAAATTATTGACACCCCCCGGGCCATAGTACCGCAGATTCTGGCAGCATTTTCTCTTCGGATAGCGAAGAATTGAGAAGAATTGAAGATTGGATTTAATTGAATAATGTTCTCGTAGTGGTGCTCTGGTATTCGTACTGTAATGTGATAGTCTGTGCACTGCGGCGGAGCGCCGCGTCACGGCCGTCGCGTAATCCGCGACAGCAGATTGCTTTCGCGCGGCAATTAAAAGATTACGACGTCCCCGACCAAAGAAATTACAGAATGTCTCCAAACTTGGCGACATTGGGAACTTCATAATAAAAATCGCAAATGTTCTTGTTACCCAATGGTTGGATCACTGGATCGGTGGCGATTACCGAAGCCCGCTGTTAGCGATTGGCTGTGTTGAGGTCTAAGAATATTTTTCTATTTCATTCTGCATTCTTCTTGGCAATGATGGTCTTTCTGAATGCGTTGGTAGTTTCAAAAAAGACATGTAAAAGAGCCCTTGGCGGCCAATTTGCAAAAATGAAAGTAGAGCCCTTTTGCAGCAGACATTTAACCTTCATTCGTTCCCTATCCCGTGGGAGTTTAAAAAAATCTCTTCGTAGTGCACTTCTTTGATACTCAAGGAATATACATAATATAATGTCAAATTTTAAGTCTGTGGCTTTAGTGGTTTACGGCTATGCGTTGCCTGTGAGTCAGTTAGACACGTTCTTGTTTTATATGTATTATATGTATGTATAAATAGTGTGTCAAACGAGAAAATATACGACTCTGTGACAATCGAACTGATAAACAACGAAAACGTAAGTAGTAGGTTCTTTTTCTTCCTCGCATTGGGTTGAAACTCAAAGACTCATGTAGTTTTTGTGCATGTAGTAATTTCTGGTAGCTCACTGTTTTGTGGGCCATCAAAACCGGCTGCGTCCGTGGTAATTGTTTGCTTGACAAGCATGGGCCAGCATTTTGCACACGACAACCAGAATGTTTGCGCAAACTCTACACCGACGCCCTCACAATGCTTGCACTCGCGTGACAGTTTGTTTACGACTAAACTGCCCAAAAATAACAAATCACTTTTAGCGCGTCTGCATATTTTGACACCGCTGTAAAACCATGGACAGAGAGGGGTTGTGTTCTCCAAATGCATTGGAGATGGTTGCCACAAACGAACGCTGTGCCGCTAGCACAAAGATCTCAACTTCCTGCGGTTCACTTCGTGTGGAATGATTTTTTGGGCTTAGTTACGCTTCTTGACTTACTATTATTCGTAGGGTATTGTATTGTATGTATTTGTACGGGATGCAAACCACGATTACTGTAACGAGCTCCCGCTATTTCGACGCAATTTCATTAAAATGAGGGTAATGAAACGTGAATCATTTAAATTTATTAAGTATTGGGTCCTTCCTGTTTAAGTGCACGCGACAGCCTTCACCTATTTACGACTCCGAAGACGTTGGCAGCATTTCCCTTCTATAGCTATACTGTAACAGGTTGTATAGTTTATTGTGCGTCTGTTGGATTATAATTAACCCATTAGCAGTGTTGCAAGCCTCGGGGCGATGACTCGGCGCTCCGTTTGTCGTTCCTTCATTACGGCAGGAGCTAATATTTACCCATTATCCTGAGTTATGGTGTTCGGTGTTTATGGGCAAGACGCAACTGCGCAGGTTTGAGGTTAAAGGGATCAAAGAATTTACGGCTTATTGCTTTAATGTGGCCGATTAAAAATTAACTAACCGTTTTGTTGGTTAACTTTGAAACAATTCAGGAGCTAATTGAAGGCGAAAATAATAGATGTTGAATTTTGTTATTCGTGCTAAAAGTTTTGGTTGTTTAGGTTTTCACGGGTTGTGCTTGTGATTTTATTGACACAGTTCATTAAAAAGTATAGCTCAGATGGCTCACAATTCTATTTAATTAAACTTTGAATGTAAATTCAGTATTTTATAACCCTTTAAGCTCATAAAATCAATACATCTGCTTCCAATGGAAGCCCTAAGCAGACTGACTTTTCTCTTGTTTCGAATTCTCGTTTATTTTTAATTTTTATATTTAAGATTCGAATTCGATAAAAAGTAAAGAAGGAGTCTTTACAGTACTTAATCAAGCGTGAATCAGACTCATGCACTCAGGGTTCTGTAAAAACGTGAAAACCGCACTTTCTATTTAATGAGTTCGTGTTGCCGCGGGTAAACACTGTTTTTCATAAAAATCATACAGAATTCCTGACAGCCGCTCTAGTAAATTCAGCTAAAATAAAACTAACAAATTTAATTGCTGCTGCTATAATTCTCGTACATTTCTCGGAAACTTCTTAGCGTCGTAAGCAACCGTTTGGTAAAACTAGGAATTCGTGAAATAATGTTATAATGACTTATTTTATTGCTAATTTATCAGTCGCCGTCTTCGTCGGTCCAGAAACTTAATTAATTTTTTAATGATACGACTCGCGTTGAGTAGGCACTAGGCACCAATGAACGTACTTTTGCATACATAAATACATATATCACGTCGTTATCCCTTACGGGGTAGGCAGAGCCTAAAGTAACAAAACCTTAAGTCCATGTTTAGCATGATTAAGGGCGTATAGCTGGAAAGGGAAATCAAAATAGTGATTGCATGCTAAACGTGGCCTTTAGGTATTGTTACCTTAAGCTCTGTCTACCCCATAAGAGAAAAGACGTGATTTATCATGATCAGACTATTTATTACAACAAATTTAGAGGTGCAGCCCGGGGTTTGAACCCACGACCCTCTGCTCCCGAGGCTGTCTGTCCTGCATGCTCGTTAATGTACCTTTAGCATGCTCATAAATTTTAAGCACGGCTGCGGATTAATGTTTAAAGGCAGTGGGCGGTAAATCAGTTCGGCCGCGTTTTAAATGCGCAGTGGAGGAGCTGCGCAGCGCTGCGGTCAGCTCATTTGAAATTTATGTAAGGTTCGTCATTTTTCACAGCGAATTGTGCAGCTAGAGCGGTTGCTGTTACTAACAGTTATTACAATCATACATACACACATACGTCTTTATCCCTTACGCGGTAGACAGAGCCTAAGGTAACAAGACAAACTCAAACTCAAACTATTTATTGCATAAAAATGTTGTGACAAAGATGTTATTATTGACAAAGGGCACTTTTAGCATGATCGTGGGCGTAGGTGGAAAGGGAAATCAAAATAGTGATGGGTTGCTAGCCGCATCGCCAATATCATGAGTCCTATTTTATATTTTTGTATTTTCGTCGTTCGTAGAATAAATGCTGTAGAAATGAGAGCGTTAAGGAGTATGGAAGGTGTATCACTGAAAGATAGAATCAGGAACAGTGTGATAAGGGAACGTGCTGGTGTGAAAGAGGATATAGTGACTAGGATAGAAAAAAGTATGCTTAGTTGGTTTGGGCATGTAGAGCGGATGGATGAAAGTAGACTAACTAAACAGATCTATATGGGGAGTGTGAATGGTTACGTTGGGAGGGGAAGGCCCAGACGGACGTTCCGAGACCAAATAGGAGACGTTTTAGACGAGTACCCGAAACCGACGAGCATGTATGAAGAGCTTGATGACTGTGGATGAAGCGAAAGAAATATGTCAGGATCGAAGGAAGTGGAATAAAGTGGTCTCTGCCTACCCCTGTGGGAAAGAGGCGTGACGGTATGTATGTATGTATGTATAAATCACGTCTTTATCCCTTACGCGGTAGACAGAGCCTAAGGTAACAAGAGAAACTCAAACTTAAACTATTTATTGCATAAAAATGTTGTGACAAAGATTATTGACAAAGGGCACGTTTAGCATGATTGTGGGCGTATAGGTGGAAAGGGGAATCAAAATAGTGATGGGTTGCTAGCCGCATCGCCAATAACATGATTCCTATTTTCGTCCATTCCCTCGATGGGCTTCTATCATTTGCGCGGGAAGAGAAGCAATTGGTACATTCTATGTTTTTCCTTTGCTCCCAGACCAGCATGGAAGTAAATGGAATGGAAGAGGGTCGAAAGTGTACATGGAAGATATATTATATGAAAAAAAATGGCTGGGGACACTTAGAATCGAAAACAAAACATGTTCCAAAAGTTTTTAGTGTCTGTTTGTCTGTATGTTCGCGAGCGCATCACGTGAAAATGGCTGAACGGATTTTGATGCAAACTTTACTAATCTGTTGAGAAATGTTGTAGATAATCTGTTTGAACTTGCAAAATCTGGAACGAGCTTCCCGCTGAGGTCTTCCCATCGAGTTACGACCTGGGTGCCTTTAAGAGGCGAGTGTACAATTTTCTGCAGGGCCGACAACGCACTGGCATCGCGTAAAGCGCTGCGGGTGTCTATGGACAGTGGTGATCATTTACCATCAGGTGACCCACTAGTTCGTTTGTGTGTCACTAGTTGTTGTCTCTAACATAAATATATATATACTTGGCCAGGTGATAGGCTACTTTTTATCCCGGAAAATTGGACATTTCCCGCGGGATAGCGTTAAACATGTCAATTGCTAATTCTACGCGAACGAAATCGCGGGCAGAAGCTTTAATAAAATGTATGTATGTAAATCATTTTGCAGGGTCATCTTCATAAAACGTTAATTAACTTCCATGCTGGTCTGGAAGCAAAGAAAAAACATAGAATATACCATTTATTTCTCTTCTCGGGCAGATGGTACAAGCCCATCGAGGGAATGGGCGAAAATCATAGGAATCATGTTATAGGCGATGCGGCTAGCAACCCATTAGGTACTATTTTAATTCCATTTTCAATCTATACTCCTACAATCATGCTAAACGTGGCCTGTCTTGTCACCTTAGGCTCTGTGTACCCCGTAACGGATAAAGACTTGTATTATGTGTATTGTGTGTATTGTGTTACCTTTCATGCTGGTCTGGGAGCAAAGAAAAAACATAGAATGTACCAGTTGCTTCTCTACCCGCGCAGATGGTAAAATCCCATCGAGGGAATGGGCGAAAATATTAGGAACTATGTTATAAGCGATGAGGCTAGCAACCCATCACTGTTTTGATTCCATTTTCCACCTATACGCCCACAATATTGCTAAATGTGGCCTGGAGGTATCTGTTACCTTAGGCTCTGTCTACCCCGTAAGGTATAAAGACGTGATTTGTGTATGTGTATGTATGTGTGTGTATTGTATGTGTACATTAATTAAAGACCACAACATAACAATTTTTGAGTTCGCAGTGTTCCCACTGAATTTTAGTAAACCCCTAGACCGAATGATTTTTTCAGGCATTGAATGATATGTATGATTTCTGACGCGTAAAAATGGCAGTACGAATTTCGTGCTCCGTCACGGGAACTGTCACGCTTTGCTGTCACGAGAGCAACACGACATGAAAATCACAGTGGCAGCTGCAAGCCGGAACCGATTGGAATCGAGGCCAAGTGTTGCGAACAAATTCAGCACGTGAATGAAAAATCCAGTGTCAGAAGAACCCAGGTCCTAAGCAAAACGTTGGCAGTGTCCTCACACTTTGGCAGAAAAAAAAAGTTTCATTTTATTAGATGTACTATCACTTCACTATCACTACATAGTATAAAATAAAGTCGCTTTCTCTGTGCTCCCTATGTATGCTTATATCTTCAAAACTACACAACGGATTTTGAAGCGGTATTTTTTAATAGATAGACTGATTCAAAAGGAAGGTTTTTGTGTATAATTCTACGCAGACGAAGTCGCGGGCAGAAGCTAGTTATACATAAATACATAAATCACGTCATTATCCCTTACGAGGTAGACAGAGCCTAAAGTGACAAGGCCTAAAGGCCACGTTTAGCCTGATTGTCGGAGTATAGGTGGAAAGGGGAATCAAAATAGTGATGGGTTGCTAGCCGCATCGCCTATAACATGATTCCTCAGATTTTCGCCTGTTCCCTCGATGTTCTTTTACCATTTTACTCTCAGATCCGCATGTACTATAATTAGTATTATTATATTAGCCTAATGGAGTGTCCCAAATCTGGGCAAAGGCCTCCCTATTTTTCCGCCACTCGTCCCGATCAGCAGGCAGGTCTTTATTTGTCATTTGTCTCTGTTTCTTTATATTTGTACAATAAATCATTTACTTACTTACTTACTTTGATCTCAGTAATCTAACTACCGCTGACGTACAAACTTTCGCAGGTTAAATATTAGTGTAGAGTTGGTGTAGACGTTTATAATGTACAATAAGCTGAATCAAGGCACGTAGCGGCATTACCACTTCAAAGGGACGCCCTGCGACCTCGCTAGGGGGAGGGGGGTAAGGGGGGGGGGGGGCTCGGCAAAAAACTAACTGGAGCGTTACCCTGGATGATACACATTTAAAATTATGGTAACAAATTACAGTTTAAGCGGTTTACAGTTGCAAAGGATATTTTAATACGAATGAGATGTAAAGATTGGGAACCTCACACACACCTGAATTGCTTCGCAGATGTGTGCGGGTTTTCTCACGGTGTTTTCATTCACCGATTGTCTCCTGTCTATTGTTTGATGCAATTGCAACCCTAAAGCTAAACTACTGTAATACGTAGTGAAAGACAAAGATCCGACTAAGGATGTTAGGTTTATTTATTTCAGCACCTAAATTGTGTATGTTCTCTTTTATTTGTGTGTCTTGCAAAAAGGAATAAATGTCTTCTTTCTTTCTTTCTTTCTTTCTTTCTTTCACCTTCCTAATAAAATAAAATAATAAATCTTAGTAAAATAAAATAAATATATCGGGACAATTGACACCAATTGGCATTGTTCATTTTTTTAACACGTTTATTTCATAGGATGGACTATTTCAAGCAACTAATTTGATCATTTATGCTTTTACGTAGCTTTGTTTATTAATAATAGCCTTCCGTCCGCAGCTTCGCCCGCGGTAAATTAATTTTCCCGTAGGAAAAGGTATTTTCCCGCGGTAAAGAGTAGCCTATGTCACGCAGTGATAATGTAGCTTTATAACGGCAAAAGAATTTTTGAAATCGGTCCAGTAGTTTCGGAGCCTATTCAATGCAAACAAACAAACAAACAAACAAATTTTTCCTTTTTATAATATTAGTATAGATAGTATAGATAAACATTTTTTCGCTGTTTGATAATTTGTAAATTTTGGCACGATTCCAATCATCTTCGTTCAGCAATTTAAAAAAATGTTTTTTTCTACGGTTTTGTCTATACGTCAACGTCATAGATCTGTAAATGTGTGTGTGAAGTCAACGTCAGCCAACGTTCGTGTGTTCGAATCGTTCTGTCCGTCGGTGTTTTCTGTGCTGTTTTTTCTTTTCTCGTTTGATCACAGAACAAAAAGTTTAACCCCTGTACATCTGTCTCGATTCCTACTTACATTAAAGTAGTCTTTGCAACAATACATCGTGCAAACTTTGAAATATTCCACATTAGTTTGCGTACACCATTGCTTCCGCAAATCTTCTTTTTTCTCTTCTTCTTCTCTTTGATGTTGTGGGGGCTATTGTTCGAGTTATTGTTGCACCCCGGCACAAAACATTTAATATCCATTGTGTAAATTGCACCACCTGCTCAGATCTGTTCTGTTCTCCAGTCCATTATGGTTGCCAGGTAGAGATCGCTCTGTAGCGATAAGGCCGCCTATTGTTACCTTATAATATTCTGTATACCTTTTTCTGTTTTGGTTGTTATATGTGGTGTTCAATAAAGAGTTATTGTATTGTATTGTGTATTTCACAGTTTTCTACTTTAAATTTGCTTTTATTTCTAACGTTTGTAAATTAAGTAGGAACGTTATGTTATGATGTAGATGTGACAGTGAAAGCTGATAGTTACCGGTAGCTCAACTTTTATTTTCATTTTTGTTGCAATTATTTAATGCCCGATTCTGCCAAAAAACCGAGTCGGTAGGTCAAACAAAGGTCAAAAATACTATTACAAAAATGTCTGCAATCGTAAAGATTTTTTAAATCGGACAGGATATGTTGCGTTTCTACTCGGGCCGAGAGGGTCCAGGTAGATCGCTAACTTATTTAAAAAGAAAGAAGAAGGGAAATGAAAATAGGTTTACAAAATACAGGGCATTTATTCAGTCCCACAAGAGTAAACATGCCACGGCTTAACTCAATGGTACAAAATAAGAATCTACAGGGCAGTGGGCATTCAGAAGAGCTGAGGGGGTGGCTTTTGCTTATTGCATAGGTTTACGAGGGCAAATATGCCGGATGGGCGCCACGGCCATACGGAGGCCGGCCGTTCAAAAAGTAAAAGAAAAGGAAACGCGGTTCCAAAAAAAAATATGGAAAGCATTCACCAAGGGCACGAGCGGAGCAGGCAACGGAATAGGGCAGGCAAGCAAGACGCCATGCACGCCGCTGCAGCCGTCAGGAACCCGGTGTGCTCTCGTGACTCCGACCAGGAGTACAGTCGAGTCAATAAAAAATTAAATACCATAGGGAAAAAAAAAAAAACCCCTGTAACAAAGAAAACAAGCACTTCAGTTACAGGTCAATTTGGAGGCTAGGGCTCCACGCATCCAGGGAAGAAACAACCATCACAGTTTGCTTACCGAATTGGGAATAGAATTCCTGCGTACGGATGACCAGGCCGCAGAAAGTGAGCTCCTCAACCAATCGGGGTTTTAAAATGCCTGTACACCTGAAATAATCGACAACGTTTAGCACAAAGAAACATCAGTCTAAATGCTGAATAAAAATAGTATGAACTGATCTTACTAGGCATCAAAGTAGGGGAAAGGCGACATGGCCACGCACGATGACGTGGAGGCAGCCGACCTTTTCAGCCCAATCTGAAAACAATCCCACACATGACGGAATGCTCCACAAAGATCATAAGCACCGTATTTCGGATTAAAAACAACTTACATATCCCGGAATGGGAATAAAAAAAAGGAATCGTCTACTCGAGACGAGACGGGATGCAGAAAATGAAATAAACGAATCTGTCACCGTGGTTGCCAGAGCAAAGACAGGTAACGAAATAATAAACAAATCGGTTTCGAAAACGACCACCAACTACTCTCAATTTCTGTAATATAGTACTTACGAATTTTAGATATCCGATTCAGGTACGAACTGAATTTTAGAAACAATCCCAGCTGAAATAAGAAATGGAAATGCGAACGACCAATTTGACACTTGCAACACTCGCCACTTCGTCTTCTAAATCCCAACCGCAACAAAAGACAAAGGCCACAGCTCCATACTGCCAATAATCCTAAATACTACAGAAATTGTTTACAAAAGTGAAAAGGGGTAGGGGGTTGAAATTTTATACGCAACAGTACCTCCCCACTCGAGGAAAATTTTGAGTCAGCAAAATTTTAAGCTGGCCCCCAGCTTTACAACTCGCAAAGGAAACACCGAGACCTTGGCGGCACAGCGGAACGTGGTCAGCGCTGGCTGTACGTCCAAGAGCTACAGCAACACCAACAACTCCATATCTAAAAGAAAAAACATGCAAAAGCACAAAGAATTGCATTAAAGTTAAGAACAAGAATGCAAGTCCAAAGTTGCAGATAACTAACTCTACCTACTAAGAATTACAACAAAATAATACGCAACACCAAACCGAACCCACGCGAATTATCAGTCAGTCGTCTTAAATCGACAGTAGACTGTACGCTACATATATCAAATCAAAATGACAAGCTATGCTAGATGAAGCTTGAAGCTAAACATACCAGCTTTCGCTTCCTCGTTGGGACTCTGGCGGTGCAGCGAGTTGTAACTCGACAACGGGTTGCACGTCCAGGGACCACAACGGAAACTACACCCAAGGGCAAAATAAATCTTAACCTAATCAGCCTTGAGATTCTGTATATGCCAAGATCCCAAGTTCTTACCGCTACTTACACTCTCTAATTCATACACGAGAGGCGAATGTTTAAAAACAACACGACACTTCTCAATCTTTGGCGCAAGTTTCGCCATAAAAAACTTACTCGCATCACTTTGCGGAAACGTCTTTTTCCAAACAACATCACCTACCTGAGGTTCAGCAACTTGTCGCCTACCTTTGTTATACTGACGAGCACCCTTATCATGAGCTTTAGACAAAGCAACCTGAACTCTCTGAAAAACATCGTATAATCCTCCCAATTTGGTGGCGTAATCTTCGCACGAACCAAACGTCAAATCTACTAGAGAAGATTTCTGATCACCATAAAGTTTACCATTTGGAATAGCTTCACGTCCGTGAACTAAGAAATAAGGGGTAAAACGAGTTGACTCATTAACAGTGGTGTTTAGCGAAAACTGTACTTTTGACAAGGTTGTATCCCATGAACGATGATCTTCGTTTACTAAGATAGACACAGCTGTCATAACGGATCTATTATATCGTTCGACAGTGGAAACTTGTGGACAATAACGAGGAGTGTAATGAACTTGAGGAATATCATAGGTCTGAAACAGGCCGGTCAGCTCACTGCCAGTGAATTGCGTTCCATTATCCGCAATCACTGTACGCGGTACACCATGCTTGAGAAAGACTTCATCTTCCAGTCGCTGTGAAATAGTCTTGCCAACAGCACGTCGCAAAGGAAACAAAAGTACATACTTAGAAAAGCAGCAAACAACAGAAAAAATAAAAGTATATCCAGCCCGGGAACGGGGCAACGGACCTACCAAGTCAATGCTTATAACTTCAAAAGGACGAGTACAAATTTTGGGATTCCCCATAAGTCCTGAAGGTGGTGCCTGCGAATGTTTATATGCAGAACACACGTCGCAATCACGAACATAACTAACCACATCTTGGTACATGTTCGGCCAATAATAATGAGATGACAAATGTTTATAAGTTTTAAAAACTCCTAAATGTGACACTTCGTTGCAATGACAATGTTTTAATAATTCAATCCGCTTATCAGTCGGAATTACCTCCTTCCAATCGAAATCACTAGGAAATCGGAATTTATTTTTCGAATAACGATATAATTTATTATCTTTAATATTAAAATTTGGACAAGAAGTTGGAAATTTCTCACATTTACGGAAGACTTTATTATACCAGTCGCAATTAGATGTATGAATTTCCAACACGGGAACGGTACGCGACAAAGCGTCCGGAACGACATTCTCCTTACCCTTGCGATGAACAATTTCGAAATCGTAAGGTGATAATCGACAACCCCAACGTGCTAATCTGCCAGTAGGATTGGTTAAATCAAAGAACCACTTCAAACTAGAGTGATCAGTAATAACTTTAAAACGTGGACCGCCTTCCAAATATGGACGAAAATGTTCCACTGAAAAAACGACTGCCAAAGCTTCTCTTTCTGTGGCCGAATAATTTCGCTCTGCCCGGTTTAGAGAACGACTTGCAAACGCAATCGGGTGTTCGCTGCCATCCCCTGAAATTTGAGTCAGCGTTCCACCAATACCAAATCCTGATGCGTCGCAGTGCAAAGAAAACGGTCTAGAAAAATCTGGACAGGCCAAAACTGGAGCAGTAATTAATGCGGTTTTTAATTCGCGAAAAGAATCATCAGCCTCCTTCGTCCATGAGAACGGAGGTGCATTTTTACGCGTAGACGTCAAAGCATTAAGAGGAGCGGCTATAGCGCTAAAATTTTTAATAAATCTACGATAATACGAGGCAGTCCCCAAAAACATTTTAACTTCCTTCCGATTTGACGGAGTAGGATAATTAACAATTGACTGAACCTTTGAGGGGTCAGTACGTAAACCATGTTCGTCAACTAAGTAACCTAGGTATTTCAATTCATTTCGGAAAAATTGAGATTTAGAAAAGTTGATAGTTAAATTAGCCGATTTTAAACGGTCTAAAACACGCGTAAGTAACAAGATATGATCCTCAAAAGTCTTGCTAACGATAATAATATCGTCCAAATAGACAAAAAGTCGTCCACTAAATTCTGGTCCAAACAATTGGTCCATTAACCTTTGTTGGGTAGCAGGTGCTCCTGTCAATCCAAAACACATCCTTTTAAATTGAAACAATCCGCGACCAGGTACGGTAAACGCGGTACGCTCCTTAGAAGCAGTATCTAAAGGAATTTGCCAAAATGCACTTTTTAAATCAATTGACGATAGAAACCTTGCGTCGCGTAATTGATCCAGAATACCAGAAATATAAGGTAGCGGATACGCGTCGCGCTTACTCACAGCATTCAACTTTCGACTGTCAATACAAAAACGCAATTCTCCGTTAGATTTTGGAGTAAATAAAGTAGGGTTATTCCAAGCACTCGTGCTAGGCTCGACTACATTTTGCTCTAGCATTTCGTCTAGCTGCCTATTCAATTCAGTTAAGCGATGAGGTGAAATAGGATAATAGCGCTGCTTGATAGGTGGACAGTCTCCAGTATCAATAGTGTGCATAAGTAAATCAGTACATCCTAATCCTTTAGATTCAAAAGAAATATCCTGAAACTTCGAAATAATATCTTCAGCAAGTACACGTTGGTCGGAATCTAACCGATCAAAGGAATGTAAACGAACCTCGGAAACATAGTTCCCGGCGATAGTGTCCTGATGACCACCATATTCTGAAAATAGATTTGGAGCTATATTAAAAGCTTTCCAAAAATCAACCCCAAAAATAAGAGGCGTAGTCACATCCGGTATAACATAAAACTTAATTACCTGAGTCAAGTTACGAACCTTGACTGGTAAAAATAAACAACCACAAACTCTTGCCTGGGAATCATTGGCGGTGGCGATGTAAGTAAAATCATCACAGCCGTCCAAAGTAGCGCCCAAAGACAAAAATAAATTAAATAAGTCAGATCCTACAATAGATATAGAGGACCCAGAATCCAACAATCCAACAAATTGATTTTCATAAATTTCCACCGAAATGTGGGGACGATCGTCTAAACGATCAATAACGTTCCGAACCGCCGAAACGCTAGGAGAAACAAAAGCTTCGAGTATTTTAGAATTACCCGGCTTATCAAAAGAGATATTAAATCTACCTACTTTATTAAAAGAGTGCTTAGATTCATTAGCATAAGTACTCGAAGAAATATTCAGACGGTTCGGGTTTGCTAGTTTTTTGAAATATTTTTATCAGAACCCGAACCCGAAGGTTTAGAACAATTGGGACAAGAAGTACTCCTAACTCCCTTTTTCCCGCATTTAAAACAAATTACAGCTTGCGAACGACAGTTACGCAAGGAATGGTCACTAGTCCTACAACGAGGACAAAACTGCTTAGGCGAAGCAACATCTACTTTCGGTTTTGGAAACGATTTACAACATAAATCTACTGCAAGCGAATTAGAAGAAGGTTTAGGCGGCTCCACAAATGAATGAGCACGCTGCCAGCTTTCCTCAAGAACACGGCAATGATGTTTCAGCTCCTTCAGAGTTGAGACGGAATACAGCGCTAACGGGATCGAATATTCGGGACGAACATTAATGTACACTATATCAAACTTTTCTTTCTCGGTAAGTGGCTGCGTCAACCTAGTAAAATAATTAAGCATAATGCTGACATAGGTGGAAATCGATTCGTTAGGTCCCTGCGTCCTGTTGCGAATTTCCTTTAAAAGACGTCGGTCGTAATCAAAAGGCAAGTATTCAGCTAGCATGGCTGATTTCAACTGGTTCCAAGAAAAAACATCATCTTTAATACCACGATACCACAAAAGAGCATCTCCTTCAAATAATTCAACCGCGGAGGAGAACAAACGATCCGTGTGAATACCACGTGACTCACGGAGTTCCTCCAAGCGCTGCAAGAAAGCTTTGACACAAGATTTGCCATTAAATTTAAGGTTCAAAGAATGAACAGTTTGAAATTTAGACGGAGTAACACAGACGTTACTTTCTAAACAAATATCCTCAGGTACCTCGCATTTGCTAGAACTAGACTTAAACAAGGAAAACATTTTATCCAACTTCGCTAAAATAACGTTAAGTTTTTCTGTAAGTTCAGTATGTAATGCAACATCCGATTCCTCTGGCATAAAACGGGTTAGGCGGTGAAATATGTGGTGAGCCAAGGCTTGAACGCGATTTAAAACTTTCAAGGTTAATGGTTTCGCGGCAGCAATAGTCAACTCCGTCAGCTCTTCCAACTTCCCAGAGATACATATTAATTCCCTTTGGTGATCGCCCGCAAACAAAATTTCATCAGAAGGAATGTCCTTACTTAACTCACGAATTTGAACTCGCATGGCATTAACATCGCCTGCTGGTTTTTCATTTCTTAACAAAATCTCATACTCCAATTCGTCTTTATGTAACAAATTAAATGCAATAGGGCGTTCCTCCATATTAATAATCGTTTAGTATAAGTGGCTACTTACTTAAAAATATAAAGTTAACAAAAGTTGCAAAAAACTTGGCTGACTGTACTTAAAAAAAGTATGGCTAAGCCAAACCAATTATATCAGAACACTAAGTGAACCATATTAAATTGAAAAAGTCACAGATCACAAACAATCTTGGCTGACTGTACTAAAAACAATAAAACGTTAAGTCAAACCAGTAGTACTAAAACACTAAGTTCATCAGTCCAAATAAAGTAACTCACAGTTAAAAGATAAAGTTTTTACAAAAACTTGGCTGACTGTACTTAACCTGGAATGCTAAAATTAAGCTCCAATAATGTAGAAATACTAAAGCACAAAGTATTAAAACTGTACTCTAAATTATTTGTAGGAAGTTGGCAAAAGCAAAAAAAAAAATGGCTGATTGTACTAAGTTAAGAAATTAAATATACAAAACTGAATTTAAATTCAACCGCTATTGTCTGAAAATAATGTGATTCCTTGTATTATGTTAATAAAGTAACTGTCTAAAAGTAAATTTAAATTTATTACTATATTGTCAAAAATATATATATATATGTTTGACTGTACTAAGTTAAGAACCAAGTGTCCAAAACTGAATTCCAATGTAATATTTAATTCAAGGCAGGTTGAGCAAAAAAAAATTAAATAATATTTCCAAGTCACCAAATATTGTGGCCGGCTGTACAAGCAAGGATTCACACACTAAAAGGAATATAAAAAAAGAATGTGAAAGAAATTAATAATGCCAATTCAATAAATATTGTGAGCAATTGTACTACAAACAGGGCTCCTTCAACTGTTAATTACAGCACAACAACAATGAGCTTGAAATTGTTTTTTTTTAAAAGGTTAGATTAGTATTTAGAAGTACCTTCAAACTATTTTATAGTTTTATAAAACAAAAGTTATCTAATAAATCTGTAAGTTCAGCCAATACAAAGTAAATAAAGTAAATTAATTAGCCTTTAAACCACTATAGGTAGTATAAGTACAAAATTATGGTAGTAGTAGGTTAAATTATATGGCTACCTACGACAGATAGACCAAATTTAAGTTTTGTTTAAAATTAAACATAAATATAAGTTTTAAATTAAAATACAATTTAAATTTATTTAAATTTAAATAAGCAAAAGCAAAAGCAAAAGCAACCCCTGTGCTATAGCAATCTGACACAACACACTTACTGAATTTGAAAATAAGCCCCACGTTGGGCGCCACTGTTGCGTTTCTACTCGGGCCGAGAGGGTCCAGGTAGATCGCTAACTTATTTAAAAAGAAAGAAGAAGGGAAATGAAAATAGGTTTACAAAATACAGGGCATTTATTCAGTCCCACAAGAGTAAACATGCCACGGCTTAACTCAATGGTACAAAATAAGAATCTACAGGGCAGTGGGCATTCAGAAGAGCTGAGGGGGTGGCTTTTGCTTATTGCATAGGTTTACGAGGGCAAATATGCCGGATGGGCGCCACGGCCATACGGAGGCCGACCGTTCAAAAAGTAAAAGAAAAGGAAACGCGGTTCCAAAAAAAAATATGGAAAGCATTCACCAAGGGCACGAGCGGAGCAGGCAACGGAATAGGGCAGGCAAGCAAGACGCCATGCACGCCGCTGCAGCCGTCAGGAACCCGGTGTGCTCTCGTGACTCCGACCAGGAGTACAGTCGAGTCAATAAAAAATTAAATACCATAGGGAAAAAAAAAAAAACCCCTGTAACAAAGAAAACAAGCACTTCAGTTACAGGTCAATTTGGAGGCTAGGGCTCCACGCATCCAGGGAAGAAACAACCATCACAGTTTGCTTACCGAATTGGGAATAGAATTCCTGCGTACGGATGACCAGGCCGCAGAAAGTGAGCTCCTCAACCAATCGGGGTTTTAAAATGCCTGTACACCTGAAATAATCGACAACGTTTAGCACAAAGAAACATCAGTCTAAATGCTGAATAAAAATAGTATGAACTGATCTTACTAGGCATCAAAGTAGGGGAAAGGCGACATGGCCACGCACGATGACGTGGAGGCAGCCGACCTTTTCAGCCCAATCTGAAAACAATCCCACACATGACGGAATGCTCCACAAAGATCATAAGCACCGTATTTCGGATTAAAAACAACTTACATATCCCGGAATGGGAATAAAAAAAAGGAATCGTCTACTCGAGACGAGACGGGATGCAGAAAATGAAATAAACGAATCTGTCACCGTGGTTGCCAGAGCAAAGACAGGTAACGAAATAATAAACAAATCGGTTTCGAAAACGACCACCAACTACTCTCAATTTCTGTAATATAGTACTTACGAATTTTAGATATCCGATTCAGGTACGAACTGAATTTTAGAAACAATCCCAGCTGAAATAAGAAATGGAAATGCGAACGACCAATTTGACACTTGCAACACTCGCCACTTCGTCTTCTAAATCCCAACCGCAACAAAAGACAAAGGCCACAGCTCCATACTGCCAATAATCCTAAATACTACAGAAATTGTTTACAAAAGTGAAAAGGGGTAGGGGGTTGAAATTTTATACGCAACAAAAAGCAAGCGGAAAATTTGGTTGTTTTCCTCCAAATGGTTTTCGAATTAGAGCATACTAAAAAAAATAACAATACCAATTGACCAGTCCCAAACTAAGCAGAGCTTGTAATGTGTACAGTCAAGGGCAAAGATATGTAAACACCACTGAATGTCAAAAAGCATGGTCATCTAAATGGTCATAAATTTGGCAACATGCAAAAGTACATAAATTAATATACATGATTTGAGAGATAACTATGTATACAACATTTGCAATATTATGTCCTCATGTATTAGGCCATAAACTTAGAAACACCGTAAAGTTCAAAAATATGTATACACTATTTAACCATTAATTATGTATCTAATATGATAACCAAAAATATGTAAACAATCCAAAATTCTATTAACACAACTCTATTGTCAGGAGCTTATGAACGTATTTGCGTAACATCGAACTCTGTAATCTTAATGTAATCAGCCAACCACTTGAAGCTTCAAGTCGTATACAACAACTGCTATTCCAAACTCTTTAACTGATCATTACTCTATTTATTTTAAATCATGTCATGTGCCCACAATCTTGCTAAATGTGGCCTGTAGGTTGTAGGTACCTGTTACCATAGACTCTGTCTACCCCGTAAGGGATAAAGACGTGATTTGTGCATATGTATGTGCATGTGTCATGTGTCACTTTTGGATTTTTTAATTCCATTTGACTTACCGTTTCTTATGGTTTATCTGGCGGCTTTTCATTAATTTTGAAGGAGAAAATGTATCGTTTAAGCGATCATTTAAAACATAGGATTGTTGCCTTATGCGAGGAAGGTATATCCGTGCCTGATATAGCTCTGCTGACGAATTAGGCATCACGGTAAGAAATATTAAACATGTTAATAATAACGTACTATAGAAAATATTACTCTCTAATCACTTTGTCTTAAGTTTAAGGAGTGGTTTTCTTTATTATACAGTTATTTTATGTATACTTTGCCTTATATTAAGTAAAAAAGTGGACTTGTAATGGCTGAAATGATGATGATGATGATGGTGATGAAGTAAAAAAAAAATTGAAAATAGCGTAAATCGCCAATTACTGTATGATTTGATATTGACGACACGGATGGCTCAGTGGTGAAGCAACCGCTTTCTGAGTCGAAGGTCCCGGGGTCGAGACCCGGCCAGGGTAATGTTTGTGTGATCAACTTGAATATTTGTGCTTGGGTCATGGATGTTCTACATACATACATACATACGATATACATATATCACGTCTTTATCCCTTACGGGGTAGACAGAGCCTGAGGAAACAAAACCTTAAGGCCACGTTTAGCATGATTGTAGGCGTGTAGGTGGAAAAATTAATCAAAATAGTGATGGGTTGCTAGCCGCATCGCCTATAACATGATTCCAAAGAATTTCGCCCATTCCCTCGATGGACTTTTACCATCTACGCGGGACGAGAAGCAACTGGTACATTCTATGTTTTTCTTATACATACATACATTCACACATACATACATACATACGTACATTCTATGTTCTATATATTTAAGTATGTATTTATTTATATAGGTATGTATATCGTCATCTACTCGTAACTAGTAGATACCCATAACACAAGCCTTCTTGAGTTGTCCCTGAATTTACCTAGCGTTTTCATCTTCAATCAAAATCAACGAAATCTGAATCTGTAAAATCTATTAAACATGCCGATTGATAACGTCGTGGTGACAGGTCAAAACATGCGACAAACATATGCAATGACAAGTCTGTACTGTTTTCGTGAATTGTCAAAACATACTTTACAAATTTGTTTCGTGTGACTAGGCCGTAAAGTTGATATTCGCAGATTACATTTTGTATACATATTTTTGTGGCAATTACTGAATCTATATTTAATTACATAAGTATGACTATAATATTTTGCATTATTTGCAGGATACTAATAATGGAATTTTGATTGTATACAAGTTTTTGGACTTGCCAGGTACATATTTATGTTGCCAGTGTAGTTTGCATATTAATTCCCATTTGAATGAGTATATATCTTTTTAACTTTATATGATTACTTATTTTCTTTCACATTACTTGCATATATATCTTTGCCCTTGACTGTACCCATAACACAAGCCTTCTTGGGTTTATGTATACATATTTCGATACTTTGGGTATATATTTATTTTTGTCCCTGTATGTACCTAGCGTTTTCATCTTCAATCAAAATCAACGAAATCTGAATCTGTAAAATCTATTAAACATGCCGATTGATAACGTCGTGGTGACAGGTCAAAACATGCGACAAACATATGCAATGACAAGTCTGTACTGTTTTCGTGAATTGTCAAAACATACTTTACAAATTTGTTTCGTGTGACTAGGCCGTAAAGTTGATATTCGCAGATTACATTTTGTATACATATTTTCGTAGCAATTACTGAATCTATATTTAATGACATAAGTATGACTATAATATTTTGCATTATTTGCAGGATACTAATAATGGAATTTTGATTGTATACAAGTTTTTGGACTTGACAGGTACATATTTATGTTGCCAGTGTAGTTTGCATATTAATTCCCATTTGAATGAGTATATATCTTTTTAACTTTATATGATTACTTATTTTCTTTCACATTACTTGCATATATATCTTTGCCCTTGACTGTACTATGCCGCAAAGTTGTGCAGTTCCGTTTTGTATGAAAAAAACCGATTTCAAAGCGTTCACATTCATCGCCACATAATCCATGTTTGCGATAATTTCACGAAGAAGTTCACTTTTCAACAGGTAAATGGAAGTAATTATAATTTATCTCACGGAGCCCGCCAAAACCAGTGAAAAGTGAATGTTGGACGCGACACTAGCGCCTCTAGTGGAAAATTCACACGCGATAGCTCCCATTAACGGGTTTTTACCATCTGCGCGGGAAGATGAGCAACTGGTACATTCTATGTGTTTCAGACCAGCATGGAAGGCCTAATGTACCTGATCTAATTCAATAATTACAAAAATAACACATGTGATGCTTTATTTCTATTTTTTTTAAAGCTTTCACTTAACTTGACTTACTTGACCTTTGTTGTCGTGTGAGACTAACTTTTGAGATGTTTTTATTGAGATCGTGAATAATACTATACATAAACGAATCCTAAAATTCTTTTGTGACACGTTTCACCGTCAAATTTAATGCAAGATTATCACTTAATGCGACAGCAGTCTTCTTCGGTCTATAAAGAATCAGCCAAAGGTCAAGCTCGGCAACAAAGTCCACGTGCACCAGACCTCTGGTTATCAAATTGAAATTCCTTGTCGCTATGAATTCGCGGGACTCAAAAGAGGCTTTTAAGGAAACAATTACCTACTTATTGCCCCCGGCTACTCCCTTTAATGCGTATTTGGGTTTTAATAATTATGTAAATTCTAGCAAAAATTCGCCTGTTAAATTGAGCAATGCGATGACGAACAGAAAAGTAAGAACCCGGTGTAGATTACAGTTCGGGCAATGGTTTACCATCTACCAAATGAACAAAAAACATTTAAACTGCCTACTCTGCTAACATAATCGTGTTGGCAACCCAACAGAGTAAATTTTGAAATGATCCGGTTCGAAGGACCATATGTAGCAGTCCCTGTGTGGTTGGTTGGTAGACGGAGACACGTTGAAACACTTAATTTCATGTAAAATAGTTTATTTTTATAATAAAACAAATAGAGCACAGTGCATTAAGTTTAGATCTCGAAGGCAGAAGAAGGGGCAACGGGGTTGCCATGGCAAGTAGCAGGCACCTTCGGGTGCCCAACAATGCCTTTAGCTACAGTTAATGAAGGCAATCAAAAAAACTTCAACGTTCTCGTTCCACGTGTTCGCTATTAAAATGAGCGGGTTGTGTTTTAGATACTTCCCCCCCCCCCCGGCCCGCTCCCCCCTCGTAAATGGTCCGATTGTTATTGTGCCGTCTCCCCGGGGTCTGTTTGCGGGCAGCTTGTGCCCATATTAATGAACTATGGCCGGTGTCCGTTCTCGCCGGAGGCCGCTGCCTCTGCCAGGAATGTAACAATGCGTTGATCGACGAATTAGGATTTGAGGTTTCGGCTCGAGCGGTGTCTTGAATTGAAATAAGACGGCACCGGAGGGGATTTTTCGTACGCAATATTGTCACAGTATATATATAAACTAAAGCAGTAAGGAAACTATGAACAAAATGGTCAAAACGAACGCACACATAGACGCGCGCTTCTACAAGGCCCCTAACTGGATCTCGCGGTGCCGGCAGTCGCGAGTGCCGCGTTGAGATGGGCGGCCGTTTGTTACGTACGCACAGATAGTCCGCGATCTTTTAGTTTTAAACATGCCACGACCGTATTGCGCTGTGTGCCCATATTTCCCAATAGTTTATTTAAGAAAGCTAATCATTTGGATGAGCATTTTTCAAATCATAAAATTTAATACTAGAGCTTTCCGAACGTGTCGTAGCAGGCAAAAGTATTTTTCAGTAAGTAAAATATAATACTTACCTACCGACGAATAAAAAATCTTAAACTGTTGAAGTTTATTTTACTTTTTTACGGAAATTAAGGGTGCCAACCCGGATACTCTTAATTAAGTATAGCTAGTTACTTTAAAACAGACCTTACTAGCTGAGACAGAGCTAACTTAACAGAAAGCTTTTCAATTTTACAAAAATTAAATCGACAACCCTAACGCTCTATTGGAGCGTAGGTATTTATTTCAAAAAATAAGCCTAGTTTCCGTACTGTACTGTGATATTGTTTTAAAGATCGTAACGATTAATAGTTAAGTTATTACGTGTAAAGTCAACTCGATTATCGACAGCGGGCGCCGCACTTTATACCCCTTTATACTACACTCAGATTTACATGACTTGAACTCACTATTTCACGGAGTAGCAAAGTAATCCATTCAGTTTCAAGCTGCAAGCGTGAACCAATATTTTGGAAGCATATACAGCCATCTGTATTTAATCTGAACAAAAACGAATCGCAAATGCTTACTTTGAAAGCAAAGCTGCCATAACATGTGTTTTGTGTAAGCCAGATTAGAATTTATTCAGCCTTTTTTACATTCACGTGAATACAACGTCAAAGACGAAAGTCAAGGCATTTTATTCAAATCAAACTAACTGAAAGAACTCGTGCCTTTAACGATCTATCACAAATATTTTAATAATAAATAGTAGGCAAGTGTTTTTCTTTCCTTTCAGTCTGAACAACCCACTCAGTGTTTATATAAATTCTGAGAATGTTACCCATTGTGAGATACTATTTGTACTTGTACTTGTTACCTCAGAATACAGTTCGTCATCGGCCAACTAGCAGCGTTTCTTAAACTTTTGTAGTCACGGACCCCTAGGACAACAAGCACGATTTTCAAGGACCCCTAATAAAAAAAAATGTGACGTAGCTGTGTCAAACATGTGACATTCATATCTGTATCAAACATAATGTAGGTAGATAGAGGTTTTGTATGTATAAAGCAGTTGTACGGTGACCGCCCACGCAAAAGCATTAAAATATTATTGTACTAGAGATTGGAAGTGGAAATACAGTCTTTTCTATTTGTATGATCGGCGTTTCCTTTAAATAAGACCTGCGCCGCTTCAGTAGCTACTACGGGAATTTCGGTGGCATTTGTTGAAGTGAGCCACTAGGGAGCACAATGATGTATTTACGGCGAGGGCGGTACATTGAATCCAGAATGTAGCGAAGGATTCTACAATAGAATCCTGAGCGTAGTGAGGGACTCTAAAGTACAGTCCTGAGCGTAATGAAGGATTCAAGTGTCAACGCCCAAAATGAAAAAGATAATTTCTTAAATTAAAAAATAGGCACAAATAACTATTGTTATGAACTTCGAGGGACTTGTTTGCTTACAAAAGGAACGGACTATACCAACTTATATATTTAACTGGAAAAAGGAAAACGTTCCTACAAAAGCTTGTTGAAAAGGAAAAGTTAAGCAAAGGAAATAAGGTGTAATAACAAGGGAAATTTGGAATGAGGTTATTTTCCGCGTTCATTAAATATTCAGTGTTCATGTTCTTAAGTTTCCAAATATATTCAGGGGTGTAGCAGTTTGCTCGTAGCCCGGCTACGGCGTAGCACGTCTACGCGGCGTAGTGCTAACATGCATCGGCATTTTAATGCTCTACGGGAATATATTAACGTTTATTTATGAGCGTATATATCATATATATGCTATATAGGAAACTCTAACACGACACAAGTTGCATACAAGTGATAGGTGAAATAAGGTAATGCGGTTTGGGTAATACACACCGGGTATTTACCTGTGTTCGCGTCCCATACGCAACTTCCATCCTTAAACCATGCGGTCATTGCCCCCTGTCACACTTTATACTACGTGCGATGTTTTTTTTTCATTATTTGTTTAGCTATAATAAAGTAAATAATTTATTTGATCACTGAAGTGGATAAAAGTGAGTGGACTGTATAATTAGAAATGTATCTGAATGAAAAAGCAGTTCCTCAGCTCAAGACTTATAATACCGAACAGCAAAATACTAACAACTGACAAAAAGTCATATCAAATCAAATTCAAATTATAAAAACATAAATGTCATAAAAAAGGAAAAGAGTTCGCAACAATCACATTTTTTATCTTATTTCTTCTTCTTCCACGCTGGTCTGGGAGCAAAGAAAAAACATAGAATGTACCAGTTGCTTCTCTTCCCGCGCAGATGGCATAAGCCCATCGAGGGATTGGGTGAAAATCTTAGGGATCACGTTATATAGGCTCTGTCTACCCCGTAAAGGATAAACACGTGATTTATGTGTATGTGTACGTGTGTGTTTTTGTTTTCTTTAGCCAATTGTGTTTGTCATAAATACACTTTTTCTTTCTTTCTATATCAGTATTACCCGACTGCGGGGTAGCCACGGATCTACGAGTACATTGACGTAGATGAAGATAAAAAAACTCGCTTTCCACCAAAAAGCTCATTGTGAATTTCAAATATGATTTTGCGCACAAGCTCTGAAATACTCAGATAATTAATTGGTTCAACCCACGACCTTCTGCTTCTGAGACCAGTCAAACCACTGAAATACCACGGCACTATAATGTAACAGACATCGCCCTACAAAATAGTTAAATTACGGGTGATCCAACTATTTATCATTTTATGTAACTAGTAGCTGAATCAACCTCGACTTGTAATTGGGGTAAAAAAACGAATTCTCTTCATATTTATTTGGTTCGTGCATTTTCCCCTTTTTAATGAGCTACCCTGATATTCAGAGAGGAAATAAATCCAATAAATCATACACCAGTCATTAAAATCTTTGCAATCTTGAGCTAACTTGACTTTATTTGATACGCTGTGTCTTTTTAACCGACTTCAAAAAAGGAGGAGGTTCTCAATTCGTCTGTATTTTTTTTATGTTTGTTACCTCATAACTTTCGACTGGGCCAAGCGATTTTAATGATTCTTTTTTTATTTGAAAGCTGGTGCTTCCTGTGTGGTCTCATTTCAATTTGGTCCAGTTCTAACAATGGCACCCATGAGAAAACCATATAAGTCTGAAATTAGCGTTAAGTATGTGTGCGACAAATCGTCCGTTTCATTTAAACGGCGCTGTCATACGAGCAGCACGTTTAGTAGGTCTACCCATATTCAGATTTTTTTTTAGTGTACTTCAGATTCACTAAAAATCAAAAATTAAACAAAAAAATAAATAAATCATACATAAGTCATTAAAATCTTTGCAATCTTGAACTAACTCGACTTTGTTTGATACGCTGTGTCTTTAATCCAGAACACTTTAGCAAACGGAACACCCCTGTATATATAACTGTAACTGAACACCCTTGTAAATATTACTGTAACTGAATACCCCTGTAGTTTTTATTGAGGTTAACAAGTACTTCAATAGGGCGATGTTCAAAGTGTGTGGCCTCAGAGGGGCGACTTAGCTTCACTACATAGTATAAAATAAAGTCGCTTTCTCTGTCCCTATGTCCCTATGTATGCTTATATCTTCAAAACTACACAACGGATTTTGATACGGTTTTTTTTAATAAATAGAGTGATTCAAGAGGAAGGTCTTTATATATAATTCTACGCAGACGAAGTCGCGGGCAGAAGCTAGTAAAATAAAAAGTTCTTTACAGAAAGTGTTAAATCGAAGTAACTCAAGCACCTGCTCATATTCCAGAACCAATTCAGAGACACCTTGTATAGATGTATACACACATACACACACATAAATCACGTCTTTATCCCTTACGGGGTAGACAGAGCCTAAGGTAACAAACAAGACCTAAAGACCTTTTTCTATTTATTTATTTATTTATGTGTAGATGGCCGTGGTTTGACCTGTGGCCTCTCAAGCAGAGGCTCGTGGGATCGAATCCCGGGCTCGCACCTCTGAATTTTTCGAAATTTATGTGCAAAACTACATTTGAAAGTTACCATCAGCTTTTCAGTGAAGGAAAAACATCGTGAGAAACCCCGCACAGCAAAGCAATTCAGTGGTGTGTGTGAAGTTCCCGATCCCACGGGGCCCCCGTGGGAACTATAGCCCAAGCCGTCTCATTGCGAGAGGAGGCCTGTGCCCAGCAGTGGGTCGTATATGTTTGTGCCCGAGTCATGGATGTTGTATGTATTTAAGTATGTATTTATCTACATTATATAAGTATGTTTATCCGTTGCCTGGTACCAATAGTACAAGCTTTGCTTAGTTTGGGGCTGGGTCAATTGGTGTAATTTGTCCCAAGATGGTTTTTATTTTTTTATTTTTTTTTTATATGATTTGGTAGGCAAACGAGCAAGTGGGTCACCTGATGGTAAGTGATCACCACTGCCCATAGACACCCGCAACCCCGGGGGGATTGCAGATGCGTTGCCAACCTAGAGGACTAAGATGAAATGCCTCTTGTGCCCGTAATTTCCCCGGCTGTCTTACTCTCCACACCGGAACACAGCAGTGCAAGCACTGCTACTTAGCGGCAGGATTAGCGAGTAAGATGGTGGTAGCGATCCGGACGGACCTTACTTACTATTATTATTATATAGACTGGACATGATGATGATGATTGTATAGATGTCTCACACGAGTTTCAATAATACAGTCCCACAATAAATTGGAGCGCCGCGGTACGCCAATTGATCGTCGTGAGAAGGGCCTCTCAAACTTCTGTGAGAGGCATTCGCGGGGCCTCTGCAATTAAGAAGTTAGAGATCTTTTTCTATTTATGTTTGTATGAATATGAAATTACGTCCTTAAGAGGCGGGCGAGGGTCGAGGGTCGAAGGGCGGGGGGCGGGGTCACCTGCCCGGACAAACTCATTATGCAGGGAATTCGTTATTGACGTATAATCAAAAACTAAGGTAATTTTTGGACAAATGAGTCATTGGTAATTGGTATTGATGGTCTGCCGCTAAGTAGCAGTGCTTGCACTGCTGTGTTCCGGTGCGGAGAGTAAGACAGCCGGGGAAATTACGGGCACAAGAGGCATTTCATCTTAATCCTCTATGTTGGCAACGCATCTGCAATCCCTCCGGGGTTGCGGGTGTCTATGGGCAGTGGTGATCACTTACCATCAGGTGACCCACTTGCTCGTTTGCCTTCCTATTCACATAAAAAAAAAAAAAATTGGTGACAATTTGTTTGCGGTATTACTACTTCCACATGTGGCTCGCATCGCATCCGATAGAAATGGATTTACAATGTTATCTGAACAACCCTGTAAATGTTTTTATGGATTCCTTTATAGGGAATATTCATGATGTTTTTTCATGTCTTTCATTAAAAGCTATATTTTTCAAATAACTATTAAAACAACCGAGATTATACCCAGCAAATATTGGTCTCTATCTCTTTTAAAAAAACGGAATTTTAATATATGGAGTTTATATGTTGTGACAAATAACGTCAATCATAGCGAATCTCTCTTTCTAATCGGTGACTAATTAGGAGTTTAAAACTCTTATATTTTCCGTACCTACTTCTTGACCGATTTGATTTTTGATTTTGATATTTTATTAAGAAAATGCGTTATTTTTTTAATGCACATTCCCTATTGTGGTTGACAAAAAAATTCCACACATTGGTCGACGTTACTTGATAACTTAACATTATTATAACTTTACCCAAGTAACGTTATTTTTATTGGTAATTTTATATTTAATTGCAGGGCTTGTTAACGTTATCCAATTCACAATTATTATAACGTTACCATAGCAACACTATTTCAATCGGTAATGCTACGTTGCCACACCGCGCTGGTTGATTGGCGTTGTTGCCATTCCGTACACTGGCTACTGTGAGCGTGCGGCGCGTGTGAACATCAGTGAATCAAAAATAAATAAGCTGCTATTAACGTTACTTAATAACGTTAAAAAGGTTATCAATACCTTTGACTTAACGTTAGCTCAATGCACAGCTGATAACATTACTATTTTTAACTGGTAAAAAGTATAAGTAACGCTACATGGGTTAACGTTAATAACAACTTAACGTTAAATGTCTCAAAGTGGTAACGATACCAACTTTTTAACGATATTTCAAGCCCTGGTATTCTGAATAAATTTTGAGACAATTTAGGAACATCACGATTTTAAATTTAATAAATACTGACAGCCGTGGTAGCCTAGTGGTTTGACCTGTGGCCTCTCAAGCAGAGCGTCGTGGGTTCAAATCCCGGGCGCGCACCTCTGAGTTTTTCGGAATTTATGTGCGAAAATAACATTTGAAATTTGCCATGAGCTTTTCGGTGAAGGGAAACATCGTGAGGAAACCTTGCACACATCTGCGAAGAAATTCAATGGTGTGTGTTAAGTTCCCAATCCGCACTGGGCGCGCGTGGGAACTATAGTCCAAACCCTCCAATACACGGAGGAGGCCTATGCCATGAGGCACGCCGAATTACGCGACAATTTAATAATAAAACAAAAAAAAAAAAAAAAAGCAATTGTAGCGAATTCGGAATAAAAAGGCTATATTATTATTATTATATAAATACTGACAGCTCTGTCTTTCTGCTGCAGCGAGCAGGTCGGACTCCAGGAGCAGGCTCATTAGCATGGCCGCCACGCGCCAGAGCCCCTGCATGTAATTAGTAACATGGCTACATAGCTAACGAGAGCCACGCATCAGGTTAACCTAAACCTGGGGCCTTATTATGACGTCTTAATGCGATTCAATTCCGACTCAGTTCAGGTTTTAACTGTCATTTTAGTATGGATCCGACAGCGACCGAACCTAAATCGGAATTGAATGGCATTAAAGGCCCCTGAACAATACGAGCACACCGTCAAAATAATTTATATTATGCCAACTGATAGGTATGCCAGGTATTATGGCTATGTCAAATAAAAAAATAAATGTAAATATCTTGGGACAAATTACACCCAGCCCCAGGTTAACCTAAACCTGAAGCCTTATTATGACGTCTTAATTTGATTCAATTCCGACTCAGTTCAGGTTTTAACTGTCATTTTAGTATGGATCTGACAGCGACGAACCTATATCGGAATTGAATGGCATTAAGGGCCCCTGAACAATACGAGCACACCGTCAAAATAATTTATATTATGCCAACTGATAGGTATGCCAGGTATTATGGCTATGTCAAATAAATAAATAAATTTAAATATCTTGGGACAAATTACACCTAGCCCCAAACTAAGCAAAGCTTGTACTATGGGTACCAGGCAACGGATAAAAATACTTATAATAATGTAGATAAATACATACTTAAATACATACAACATCCATGACTCAGGCACAGACATTAGTATGCATCATACAACTGTCTGCCCCTACCTGGATTCGATCCCAGGACCTCTAGTTCTAGCTATGAAGAATACGAAGGATCACTAACCTATCCGTTATCCGGTCGTCAAATGATAAAAATGATAACTCCACTAAAAATGATTAAACTTACAATTATGTGTGAAATGATTTTGGAAACCCATTTATTGAAAATTTGAATTGATTAATTGTGCGTGATACGGGCACCATAATATTATTAAACTAGCTTTTGCCCGCGACTTCGTCCGCGCAGAATCAAAATTTGCGCTAAAACTTCTTCCTCTCTCCCATCGAAAATATACAAAAACCAGCCAAATGCGAGTAGTACTTTAGCACGAAAGATTTCGTACTAGCAACCTACCACAACGAAATACCCGTATCTTGCATGGACAGTCACTTTCATTATTTTTTATCTCATCCATTTGCTCGGTGGGAAATTCGAGAAATCCCTTTTTATGACGCCTACGTGATCTTCAAAGAACATGTTTACTAAATACAAATTGCATATTTTCTATACCGTCCTTTTATCCCATGGGATAATTGGAAAATCCCTTTGTAGTGCACTTCTATGATCATCAAGGAATATCTCTGCCAAATACCAAGAAACTGTATTATTATTACACATAAACGGATAACTCACGTATAAAAAGTCGAGTGATGCTCGACATGAAATATATATATATATATATGAATAGTCCGAAACATGTCGAGCATCACTCGACTTTTTATACGTGAGTTATCCGTTTATGTGTAATAATGATTAAGTCTCACGGTAGTTTCATGTTGAAACTGTATTATTATGTCAGTTACTCTTTATTTTTATCCCACGGGAATTTCGCAAAATCCTGAAATAAGTTTTCAGGTATCATAATTACCAACTTATTGGTATGCCCAATTTAAAAATTCTAATAATAATAGTTATGGAGATAAGAAGATATCAAAACAATATTATGAATCCGTATTTCTCCCTATCCCGCGGGAATTTTGAAAAGTCTTGAATTTGATTTTCAGCAGTTATGATTAAGTACCTATTTGTGTACCAAATTCCAAAACTCTAGTAATTATAGTTATGGAAATAGGCTTCCTTTTCAGTGGACTTACAAACCCCATTTATTCCCTATCCCGTGGGAATTTCGAAAAATCCCTCCTTAGTGCACCTCTAAGATACTAAAGCAATATTTATTTGCGTTGCGACTCCAGGCAGCTGCAACCTTTGACATGTTTATCGTTATGCCGCGGGATCTATGCAATTTTCCGGGATAAAAAGTAGCATATAACCTGGCCGGTGATATTCTCAACAGATTAGCAAAATTTGCATTAAAATCCGTCCAGCCGACACGTGGCGTGCTCGCAAATATACAGACAAACAGATAAAAAGTCTAAAAACTGTTGGAAACTGTTCTGTTATCGATTTTACGTATCCCCAGCCAATTTTTTTAAATATCTTCCATGTACAGACTTTCGACCCTCTTCAGCTTTATTATATGTATAGATAGAGTACCTATCATTTGAAAAACAGCGCCTTCTCTCGTCCCTGGTGAGCAGTAGATGTTTCACGGGAGTTTGTAATTGTGTCGTACAGACACATCATTCAAACAGATGACGATTAGCGACAAAAATTCGCATAGTAACAAGGTCACGTGACAGCTAGTAACAGGTAGAAAAAATTGAAGACTACCCACCTGCTATGGGTGGTGTAGGGGTATAGCACGCGTCACGGAATGACGAGGATCCGGGTTCGATTTCCGGCCATAGCTTTACTTTTCGGATTTTTGTACGTGTTCTAATTTTCACTGACATTTAGAAATTTTATAGATAGATTCGTAGCAAAACGAGTTGGCGGGCCAAACACCTCATTACGTAAGAATTTTAATTCAGCGCGAATTTCAAGGACACGTCGGATGTGAGACGAACACAAAGAGCTGCCAAAGACGCTGCCAGGCGCGGTACAGTCGGCAGCAGCGGGTTGAATAAACAACACGCACCTACGGGGATAAATAATACCTAGGTGAAATAAACAAACAACCTCTCTCAATGCGTATACCTTGTTAGTTCCATTATTGGTAAAATATAAAAATGCAATCGTTTCTCCTTATCTGTGAAAGGTAAATGTCAAAGTGACAGATAAGGACAAACGATTGCTAAGTTAGCAGACGATAGGCAGACGGACAACGAAAAGATCTTATATGTAAGGGTTCCTTTTTTTCTCTTAGAAGTACGGAACCCAAAAAAGGTCAATCGGTGTCAGTTGTCTCTTGATATTTATTATTATTTACTTTTGGAGCTAACTGTACGTTATCGGGAACTTATTACGCGGTGCCAGTGTATCGGAAAATAAAATCTTTCCGCGCGGCGAGTTCACAACGGCGTGACACACGATTTTCCCCCTAACCCCGCCAGGGGGCGCCGTAAGCCGGAGCCCTAAGAACTGATGATCTGGTTAAGGTTGCGGAAAATCGCTGCTGATGGCCCGCGTTACATTTTTGGGGAAAAAATTGCGAAGCTACGACGTGATAAGTAATGGCAAAGTTCGGGGTGGGTGCTTAAGGCGTGGTGGCCTAGCGGCTGACGCGTTGCTTCTCACGCAGGGGTTTGAGGGTTCGAACCCGAGAATGCTTACGGAGTTTTTCTAATTTACTAAAAAAATGGTTTATTAAAAGTAAAATTATCAAACCCGCATTGTTAATAGAGACTGGGTGCAGCCAGAGTCTGACAAAGAGGCAAGCTGATAAGAGCATATTAACCACGTCTTTATTCCTCACGGGGTAGACAGTCTAAGGCAACAACACCAGGGCACGTTTAGCATGATTACAGGTGGAAAGGAGGAACAAACTGATAAGGGGTACGAAAAATGTTTACTCAAGAAACAAATGATTCCACAGTATTTATCTTAGCTTTTAGTGCTTACCAGCTTCTAGTACTCTTTAGGACTTCCATGCTGGCATGGGAGCTAAAAAACATAGAATGTACCAGTTGCCTATCTTCCCGCGCAGATGGTAAAAGCCCATCGAGGGAAGGGCGAGATTCTTAGGAACCATGTTAAATATGGGTGGTGCGGCTAGCAACCCATCACTAATTTGATTCCTCTCGCAGTGCAGGGGTGCGGGCGAGGACTCATTTTAGCAGTCACATGATTCTTATGAATTTCGCCCATTCCCTTTAAGCAACATACATAATACTAAGGTCAGGTCAGGAGTACCCGAAACCGACGAGCATGTATGAAGAGATTGATGAATGTGGATGAAGCGAAAGAAGTATGTCAGGATCGTAGCAAGTGGAACAAAGTAGTCTCTGCCTACCCCTGTGGGAAAGAGGCGTGACGGTATGTATGTATAATACTATAATTAAAATGACGGGGAAACCAATGACCCCCCAGGGGCCTCGTTAGCTCTGAATCGCGTTTACAAACTAGGCACGTGAGCTACGTTTTCAACTAACAATTCGCCAGACGAATTACAATTTGGTGTAATGACGTAATGGCAGCAAGCAGGTGCGGGTAGATGACTCTCATAGAGCAAGCAGCCTAATAGAGTGGAAACGTCACACAATTCATGTGATATAAAATTCCGCCAAGCCGAAATTGCCGAGTACTGCACTGGGGTAAATAAAATCTCGCTATTATGATCGACATGGATGGTTAATGTTTAGGCATTACGAACTCATATAATTTACAACATTTCAATTTTAAATAATTACTAAAGTACTTATTTAACGTAATATTTACAAAAATCCTCAAAAAATCCGAAGTAAGGCATCGTCGTAGTATACCTTTGCCCCCCTTAAAATTATTTATGAATAAAAATGTCAATGTCAAAAAGGTGTCAATGTCAAATATCAGTGTTGTTTGCCGATCGATGTTGTTTGTTCGTTTTGTTCGGAAAAAGCATTGTTATATTTATTAAATTGATTTGCCATGAAAGTTTCGGACGGTTATGCCATGGCAGAGGCAGACAGCCGAAACCTTCCCAAGGTGGATTATGATGTTGTTGCAATACATGCGTGCAAACGATTCGTTTAATGTTGCAGAAATCCGGGGAGCTAAGGTTTTGTTGTCATCAAGGGATGCTTACGTTGAAACTTCTGTAGGCTATGTGAAAGTGAAACGAGAGAGTGCTGTGTGTTTTATCAAGGGCAGAGTACCTCCTGAGCACCGAGTTCGTACTAAAATGTACGGGATAAAGACGTGATTTGTGTGTGTATGTGCTAATTACATAAATGGTTGTCCATGTAGAAGATAAAGGTAAAAAATGGTGTAATACGAAAAAGACTGATATGTTACCATAATCGGATAGCCTTTTTTACAGCTCTAATTAGTTGATTCCTCTATGATGACGCTACAGAAAAGCATGAAACGCGACATCTTGAAATCACGCGAAATTTACCTTTATATTAATGGCGTAAGCACTTCGCTGTACGACTTATCACCTTGGCGGTGTAGTTTATGTTGGATTAGAGTAAATTCGACGTTATTTCGTTGGCTGAAGAGCTTTGTTGCGCGTTTGTTTGATGGCGGTTACATCGCGGTTTCGGCCAATCAACGTATGGTAATCGGCGCGCGACACGCGGTAATCGACGATATCTCCATGAATAATGTTCGCGATTAATATTAGAATTGTATAAACAGTTGATTAATAAAGGCAGTTTGCGATTAATGCGGTTCCCGCTGAGGCGCGGCTCGGAGCCAGTCGAGCGATCCCGACACGTAATTCCACGTTTAATGACATGATAATAAATTAATAACTCCATTATGTTTGCCTGGTAGAGATCGCTCTCTCACTAGGTCGTTTCATGAGTCACAGACGGTTCGGGCTGAAAATCAGTGCTGCAGATGTCTAACACCTCAGCGTAATGCTGAGCCAGCGACCGTTTCACTTTTGCGAAGACACACACAACGCTCATGATCTATTTTTCAAATCTTGATTATTTTCTATAAAATTGTATATATTCTCTTATATTTGCGTGTCTTGCAAAAAGGAATAAATGTTTTCTTTTTTTCTTTCTTTCTTTCTCTGTAGCGATAAGGCCGCCTATTGTTACCTTGTAATATTCTGCATACCTTTTTTTCTGTTTTGGTTGTTATGTTGCTCAATAAAGAGTTATTGTATTGTATTGTCACTATCATCACTACATAGTATAAAACAAAGTCGCTTTCTCTGTCCCTATGTCCCTATGTCCCTTTGTATGCTTATATCTTCAAAACTACTCAACGGATTTTGATGCGGTTTTTATTAATAGATAGAGTGATTCAAGAGGAAGGTTTTGTGTATAATTCTACGCAGACGAAGTCGCGGGCAGAAGCTAGTAATAAATAAATATCACATCCCAAAGCCCATCGCCAATTGGCGAGTCTTAAGAATCATGTTATAGGCGATGCGGTTAGGATTTCCCTTTCCAGCTATACGCCGTTAGTCATGCTAAACGTGGCCTTGAGGCTTTATTACCTTAGGCTCTGTCTACCCCGTAAAGGATAAAAACGTGTGTGTGTGTGTGTGTGTATGTGTGTAAAAACAGTTCTTATAGACTACAGGCCCACGTACAAATAGGCATAGTGCTGAATCTTATTATTTTATGCTCTTATATCGTCCTATATACGTCACCTGGTGGTTCATATGACCCACATTTTTTGTACGTGGGCCTGTAGTCTATTATTAAGGTGTCTGAATGGAACGGAATAGCGTGGGAATAGCTGCCGAAACGCCTGTCAAAGTGGAGGCGTTTTTCCAACTGCAAGCATTGTTTTTATGGTTCCAAAGGCAACAATAGTTTTGTGTTTATACAATTTATATACACAAATAATCGAACATAATGACACTACGGTGATAATAGCAAAGTGTTATATATTATAAAAAGGTTTCCTTCTTATAAAAAATGTTTTTGAAAATAAAATCTCATTGAATTATTTAAATAGCAAAAGCCATTGCCTTATGAAATATGAAAGCCAATAAAAACGCCTTTAATTTGTCAAAAATTTTCACTGCTAAAGTTAAAACTTACTTCATTCTGTGTTTTTTTCGCAACTGTATTAAAAAAACGACGTTCTATACACGCGCGGAAATGTCATTCTTCACTCGTCCCGAGTCTATCCCGGGTCTCGTTGAGAAATGACATACTTTCCGCACTAGCATCGACATGTACTATCGTAAATTAGATAACGATGCAAGCGTCAGCAAAAACTACAGCCAGCAAAAACTACTCGTATCTGTTGTCGTCACGGTGTTTTGGCGTCTACGTTGGCAACACTAAGTGTGACGTATCCGGGACTGTCAAACTACACATTACAAAAGACCCAGACTGACGGCGGGAGCTCCACTTTTCGTCTCACCACCGGCAGCCGAAGGAAGTTCACCTATTCTGTGAAGCTACGCAGAATACTCAAGTATATTGTGTCAGCCCCCTTGCAGATAAACCTATCAGTGTAACGTATCATAAAAGATGTCCTTATGTTCGGCAGGAAGACACGAAGATTCGGGGAGAGTTGCTGTGTGGGAGCGCTGCTGGGACAGTAACCGGCGTCTCCTGCCAAGGGGAACTGGGCTAAATGATCGCCACAGCGGATCGCCAGCCCGCCTGATCCAGCCAGGCGTCCCCACACATCATCATCATCATCAACGTATCATAAACATTTATCTAGAGCCCAATTAATTAGTGTGTACTAAAAATAAAGTTAAACCAATAAACCTTCCCCAATAAGTATTTCCTTTAACGTATGTGATTTGAGTAATGTACAATGTATGTTTATGGCTACTGGGTTAGTGGTTCGGCTATTATAAGATGCCTATTGCATTCATAGGAACTGTGTTTTGTATTATTCCTTAGGGTGTGAATAAATCTATATATATAAAAGAAAGTCGTGTTAGTTACACTATTTATAACTCGAGAACGGCTGAACTGATTTGGCTGAAAATTGGTAGGGAGGTAGCTTAGAACCAGGAGACGGACATAAGATACTTTTTATCCCGATTTTCCCCACGGTATTGGAAAATTCCGAAATGTTGAACTAATTAAGCTACAGACATTAAATTTAGCATGCCTACACATTATTCCTTGATTAGTATAAAGATGCACTTACAAAGGAATTTTTCAAATTTCCCACGGGATAAAAACACAAGGTAAATAATTAAGACTATAATTAGTAGATAATATTCCTAGAGGATCAGTAGGTGCTCTAAGAAGGGATTTTCCGAATTTCTCACGGGATAGGCAATAAAAACCTTATACTTGGAGACATGAGTGGATGTATGGGGAGTGTCGTCACTCTGATGTTATGTGCGCGGACGAAGTCGCGGGGAAAAGCTAGTAATAAATAATATGTTATAATGTTGCTGATGTTTCTGTTATAAATATCCTTTAACTTTACCGTATTTGGATGTCGCCGCGTCTCGCGCATATGGGAGCCGTGCCACTCGGCGCTCCGCCGGCTAGCCAAACATTAATATCGCTAGCATCTGATGCGATTGACGGGCGGCTGTATTGGATATACCCCCCTCCCCCCCCCCCTCCAGCCGCCTAATTAGAGAGTTGCAGCTGTCGCTGGCTGCACTCGTGAGATTGGCTTCATCGTATGGAGAGGATGTCGGTCCATAGTTTCTATCAACCGCCATACGTAGTTCACTATGCCTCTGTCCGGACGTGGAATTTTCTAGTATCTAAATATATATATAAAAAAACTCAAAGGTGACTGACTGACTGACATAGTGATCTATCAACGCACAGCCCAAACCACTGGACGGATCGGGCTGAAATTTGGCATGCAGGTAGATGTTATGACGTAGGCATCTTGATCAATTCTACCCCCAAGGGGATAAAATAGGGGATGAAAGTTTCTATGACACTTTATCAATTTTAAACCGATCGGGCTGAGATTTTGCATGCATAAAGCTACTATGACGTAGGCATCCTCTACGAACGGATTGCGTAATTTCTGCGGGATAGCGATAAACGAATTCTATGCAGACGAAGTTTCGGGCAACAGCTAGTTTTTAAATAAAAATGTTTGATAAAAACTAACAAAGAAACTTTAAAAGCATTTTCTCAACAATATTAATTAAGCGCATGAAACGTATACACCGTCTGTATAATTAAGTATTCAAAGCTCATAGATATTAGAATACCCCTTTGTATTTTTTGTAATCTCCCGAGGTCTAAATAAATAAACACTCTGTATGTTTTATACAAATCTGTTTCGCTTGTTAAGCTCGCGAAGTCGCGTCGCGTTACATGAAACCTAAATGTGCGACGTTTTTGTCGGCTTACGCGTAATCCGCGCGTCGCGTGGCGTGGCGTAGCGTGGCGTGGCAAGGCGTGGCAGAGCGTGGCAACCTCCGATAATCCCGGGCCGGGCGGCGTAAAGAGCTTATGTCTTTATGGAACCAGAAGGCTTCGATTCAAAATCAAATGGGAGCGTTTTTAAAAATTGAAAATATTATTCTGCAATATCCCAGCGCTGCCACACGTAAGATCACGTCCGCGTTCATTTCATATTGGAAGACAGGGCTTCATTTCTAGGGTTCTGTAGTCAACAAGGAGCCCTATTCAAGAAAAAAAAAATACAGACGAATTGAGAACCTCCTCCTTTTTTTGAAGTCGGTTAAAAATAGTCTGTCTAGGGATGTTTTTTTTTCATTTTCCCCATACGGTGGGATGTATGTATGTAAACTCTTTATTGTGCAAAATAAACAAGATAAATACAATTGACAAACACTGAGATACATGCACAAAGGCGGACTTATCCCTTTAAGGGATCTCTTCCAGACAACCTTTGAGTGGACGAAAGGAGTATTATATTAGGGATGGACGAGCGAGTTTAAAAAATGTCGTTGTGTTGTCGTGGGATGTCGTTGGAAAGGTCGTTCAAAAATATTGTGGGTGTGGAAAAAACATTTTTCGATTCAGGGATTAATTTGCGAAAATGTTAAGCTTTAAAGTTCTAATCACCGTTAGAATCAAATGTTCCCCCTCCCTTGCCAGCTAAACAGTTATTTGGATGGGTGAAAAATTAAAAGTCCATCGAGGGAACGGGCAGCTAGCAACCCATCACTATTTTGATTCCTCTTTCCACCTATGCTCCCACAATCATGTTCGTGGCCTTTGGGTCTTGTTATCCTAGGCTCTATCTACCCCGTAAGGAATAAAGACGTGATTTATGTATGTATGTATAAGTAAGACAAAAGCTGGGATCGATTAATTCAATTCATTTTTAAAGCAAATAAAAAAAAAACTAGGTAACTTCTGAATATAACAAACACTCATAACACTCGAGTCAATGAATCACATTTGTGTGTCCTAACATGAGAATCTGGACGCGAAACCTATATTTTTTTATTACTTAAATCCGTTAGTACATACATACATACATAAATCACGTCTTTATCTCTTACGGGGTAGACAGAGCCTAAGGTAACAAAACTTTAAGGCCACGTATAGCTGGAAAGGGAAATCAAAACAGTGATGGGTTGCTAGCCGCATCGCCTATAACATGATTCCTAAGACGTTCACCCATTCCCTTGATGAGCTTTTACCATCTGCGCGGGAAGAAGCAACTGGTACATTCTATGTTTTTTCTTTACTCCCAGGCCAGCATGGAAGAAACATTTATAACGTTCTTATATTTAGTATATTTTAAACTTTAACATTGGATAAAAGGTCGATACGGAACTTGTCGAGCGTGCTCCTCAACTTCAAATTTTTTTTATTTTTTTATATGAATAGGAAGGCAAACGAGCAAGTGGGTCACCTGATGGTAAGTGATCACCACTGGCCCATAGACACCCGCAACCCCGGAGGGATTGCAGATGCGTTGACAACCTAGAGGACTAAAATGAAATGCCTCTTGTGCCCGTAATTTCCCCGGCTGTCTTACTCTCCACACCGGAACACAGCAGTGCAAGCACTGCTACTTAGCGGCAGGATTAGCAAGTAAGATGGTGGTAGCGATCCGGACGGACCTTGCACAAGGTCCTACCACCCGCAAACTACTGGGGAAAAAGTCACTTTGCACTCGTATGTCAATGTCTCCTTTTCGTAAAATCAGGTCGAAGCAACAGAGTCCTCCGTTATCAAAAGAAAATAGGACAGCTTACAAGAGGAACTAAGTACACTCTTACATCGTCTTTGCAGCACGCTGTCAACGTCGCCTTCTAAAAATTACCACAAGTTTTCTCTGCAAGAACTGTCGTTTAGGATTTTATAAAATACACAATGTATGTGCGTGTGTCTATCTGTTACTATAGTCTTTCCAATCATTTATTTTCTCGATGACAGATGTAGTTTGATAGTTATAGTGTTGTGACCTAATAAGTGATCAGTAGATACGATATCGATCCAATTTTATTATATATACGAGTAGTTGAGAAGTATTCAGCTATGTAGCCAATAAAACAACCGACTTGAATGCTAATTTATTACTAAGCGTGCAAAATGGCCGAATGACAGTATGTTTGTAATGAATAAACGAAAAATTACTGGACAAACAAAAAATATTTCACCATTAAAATGCTACATTATTCCTGAGTAGCATAGGCTATTTTTTATCCCGGTAAAAAATTACAACGTGTACAAAGTCGCAGGAACACATCTAGTTCAATATATACAATACCGATACAATATCGATATTTCAATCATAACATCACTATTTGCATTCCCATAGAATGTAACTTTATTAAAACGTTTATTGTTTATCGTACTTTAAAAAGATATTACTGCATATCTGGACTCAATTTGTCTTAGATGCATATTATATGGGATCAAGGAACAAAATTAGGCAGTCGTCATATTTTTTATACCTCGCATTTAAAAGTTATTTTTTGCGTAAAAAGCGCAGTTACATTCTACGGGAGCTGTCATCGAGAAAATAAATGATTGGAACGACTATAGTTACTTTATTCTGTTGTTACCTTTTCTTCCCGCGCAGGTGGCAAAAAGACGTAAAATCATAGGAATCATGTTATAAGGTGATGCGGCTAGCAACCCATTACAATACAATACAGTAACTCTTTATTGAACACCACATATAACAATCAAAACAGAAAAAAAGGTATACAGAATATTTCAAGGTAACAATAGGCGGCCTTATCGCTCCAGAGCGATCTCTACCACTACTACTACTATACTATTATTTACTATTTTGTTTCACCTTTCCACCTATACTATACTTTCCACCTATATTTTGGGTCTTGTTACCTTAGGCTCTGTCTACTCCGTAAGGGATAAAGATTTTATTTATGTATATACTAGCTTCTGCCCGCGACTTCAGCGTAGAATCTGACTTTAGAACTGATTGAAAAGGGGGTTGTTGTAATTTGACGTCGATATATGTGTGTGCGAGTGTGTTTGTCTGTCTGTAGCATCATAGCTCTTAAGCCGATAGACCGATTTCGATGCGGTTTTTTTCATTCGAAAGCCAGTTTCCTTGCAGTGGTTCTTTGCTATGATTGGTAATAATCGGTCCAATAATTTGAAGAGTATCAGCTCTTTTGTAAGGCATAAGCTAAATTATTTTTAAATTTACGGTTTGATAACTCGATCAATGTGTGGGGCTCTTTAGTTTTCTTTAATTTAATGATATATAATAATATTATGTAGTGATAAGAAGTATAGTGATGAATGCGTATCATATTGGAGTATATCTCGCGTTTAACCATAGCCTTGTGAATTGATAGACTCGGCGTCGGAGCATTTCCACGTTGAGTGGCGAAATACGTTTAGAGGAAAACAACAATTTACGGGAGAAATAAAATGGCGGAGATTAGCAATCAATCGCGGCACGCCCGGCGGAACATTCTCCATCTTTAGATATGGCAGTTTTTTGTTGGTTTGCTTCGATATTGGGACCTGTACGCTTATTATCTAACTCGCTCGCAATCGCCATCGTGTTCATTTTGACAGTTTATGTATGGCCTGACAATTGGCATCGGAATCAGCTAGCTGTCACATCCATACAAGAACTGTCAACATGTACACGATGGCGATTGCAAGCAAGTTAGGTAATAAGCCTACAGTAGGCTTATTACCTAACTCGCTCGCAATCGCCATCGTGTTCATTTTGACAGTTCATGTATGGGCTGACAATTATGGGCTGCCAAAATGAACACGATGGCGAATGCGAGCGAGTTAGATAATAAGCCAACTGGTCTTACAAATCTTTTATTTGCACAAAAGTACCAGTTACGACTTGTTGACGCAATTATTAAGAAACTATGTTTTTTACTGCTCTAACTACCTACAAATGAAACATTCTTTTATCACTTTTAAATGCTGTTTTAAAAAATGTGATCTTGGATGTCACGTCGGGATCCAATTGTTATTCAAAGTACGTATTAATTCATCTCTCTCTCTCACATCGCTTGGAAAAAATACTATACATACATATATCACGTCTTTATCCCTTACGGGGTAGACAGAACCTAAGGTAACAAAACCACGTTTAGCATGATTAAGGGAGTATAGGTGGAAAGGGAAAAATAGTGATGGGTTGCTAGCCGCATCGCCTATAACATGATTCCTAAGACTTTCGCCCATTCCCTCCGTGAGCTTTTACAATATGCGCGAGAAGAGAAGCAGCTGGTAAATTCTATGTTTTTTCTTTACTCCCAGACCAGCATGGAGGAAAAAAATACTATCAGAAAAATAATTGGTGAACTTAAATCTTTATCATACATACATACATACATAAATCACGTCTTTCTCCCTTACGGGGTAGACAGAGCCTAAGGTGACAAGACCCAAAGGCCACGCTTAGCATGATTGTTGGCGTATAGATATAGGTGGAAAGGGGAATCAAAATAGTGATGGGTAGCTAGCCGCATCGCCTATATGATTCCTACGCCCATTCCCTCGATGGACTTTTACCATCTGCGCGGGAGGAGAAGCAACTGGTACATTCTATGTTTTTTTTTACTCCCAGACCAGTATGGAAGAAATCTTTATCTTTATCTTTAAAATAGAAAAACAGACAATGCTAACGCCAACTACTAATCTACGACTTAAAAAACAAACAAGCGACCAAAATACGGGTGCCTGCACTCCGACAAATTTTATTTAGCCACGTAACTTTGACGTGGAAGTTCGTAAACTTCCAAGAACCAACAAAATGCCTACGGCTTCAAAAATGCCACTTTATCCGAGGCGAAAGGTCTTGTTTGCCGCCCGCATGGCAAGAATGGCCGAGTTTGTAAGCATTGTTTATCACTTTACCTTCGTGTGTCGCGGGTTGTTACACAACCTTCCGAGGGCACAGAGCACGGCGCAGACAACTCCATTGTGAAGGTTTCCCTATTTAAGCTACCACAAAAGAACACGAATAAAAATATGTAGACTATTCTTTTGCTGGTCAACTATAAAAATAAACATGGCGAACTAGTCGGATACTGCGGGAAAAACGAACAAACTATTCCGGTGATATTGCGGTTTTATTTCACAAACATTCATACCGTCACGCCTCTTTCCTACAGGGCTAGGCAGAGACTACTTTGTTCAACTTGCTACGATTCTCACATAGCTCTTTCGTTTCATCCATATTCATCAATCTCTTCATATGTGCTCGACGGTTTCGGGTACTTGACCTGACCTTTTTCCAAAACGTTCCCAATTAGGTCACGAAAAGTCAGTTAAAGCCATCCGCTCCCAACGTTTACACTCCTCATATAAATCTGTTTAGCTGACCATCTTTCATCCATCCTCTCTGCGTGACCAAACCAACAAAGCATACATTTTTGTATCCTAGTCACTATGTCTTCTTTCACACCAGCAAGTTTCCTTATCCCACTATTCAATTTTAACTGTAGTAGACAAATATTTCCATGATAAAATGTTCAAAGTGTACGACTTCAAAGAGATAGCCTCATTTTTAATGAAAAAATACGATTAAAAAACCGTTTTAGAACCGCTATAATATTCCGAAACAATAATAAGTCACCTTGTCGTCGGATAGCTCGACCTTTATTCCCCAAAGATGGTTCATAAATCCGAGTCTTTTCAATACGTTTTAGTTGCATACATAAGAAAGAAAGAAAGAAAGAAAGAAAACATTTATTCGTAATATATAATGACTGGGTTACAAAAACAAAAAGAATAAAAAAAAATGAGTACATACATCACGAAATGGTCCCATCTCAGCATAATGCTGGCCTTGCAGCCAGCGCTGGTCTTCCGATGGGACCATCAAGTGCTAACTAAGCACATATTAAAATATATATATATAAATTAAAAATGTGAATACATACACACACACATATACAAATCACATCTATATACCTTACGGGGTAGACGGAGCCTGAGATAAAAAAAACCTAAAGGCCACGTTTAGCATGATTGTAGGCGTATAGGTGGAAAAAGGAATCAAAATAGTGATGGGTTGCTAGCCGCATCGCCTATAACATGATTCCTAAGAACTTCGCCCATTCCATTGATGGGTTTTTACTATGTGCGCGGGACGAGAAGCAACGGGTACATTCTAAGTTTTTCCTTTGCGCCCAGACCAGCATGGAAGGTATTTAGTTAGTAGCGTGGCAGCGTGGAAGTTTTAGTTGCATGGTTGTACAAAATTCCATTCCAATTTTTAGATACATGTATCTATCTCAGCGTAGGATCTTTTCAAATAAAGCCGACAAAATATCTGTAGTAAGCTGTCTGGCCCGGCGCGCTGTAGCCACAGTTTGCGCAACTTGTGTATCAAATCCGCGTTTTATTAAAAGAAGTTGTCAGCCGCGGGCGGTCCCGGATAGTGGGAAGTTTGTCCACATTTTTGTCCCGGTTTGTTCCCCTTGTACTTGGAAAGTTCTCGAACAATTTGCATTGATTACGCTACGTAGAATTCAATTGTTTTGGCCGTGCTGTGATTAATCGCGTGTCGTGAGACTTACGAGTTTGAAATTGGTTTTGAAATACATTTTTGAAATTGAAAAAGATACTAACGGATTCCTTCCATGCTGGTCTGAGAGTAAAGAAAAAACATAGACTATACCAGTTGCTTCTCTTCCCGCGCAGATGGTAAAACCCATCGAGGAAATGGGCCAAAATCCTTACCCGAGGCTCTGTCTACCCCGTAAGGGATGAAGACGTGATATATTTATGTATGCATGTATAATGTCTGAATGTCACAGTAGTTTTTGTGGAAACGTCTCTTCTCTCTAAAGGGAGATTTTATACCATCGAAGAATACTTGGTTTTGTCACAGACATAGCGATATGTTTGTATTTCCCGCACCTTTGCATCATCGTATGGATAATCATCAAGATCATCACCAGTCCAATGGTCGAGCCTCGTCCCACTGAGCACAGGCCTCTTCTCAGAGTGAGAGGGCTTGCGCTGTGCTGCTCACGCATATCCAATGCAAATATTGGAAACTACGCACACACTCAATATGAAACTATTTTGCAGTTGCATGTAGACATCCTCGTGGTGTTTTCCTTCATCGAAAGGCTCTTGGCAATTACGAAAATAGTTTATTTAAGTTGTTTTTAAGATTAGCGCCAACAAACACATAGACGAACAGATTAAAAATAATACCCTAAACAACTTTTCTCAAGTAGTTTTACGTAGAGTTGTAAGTAGTAATTTACCTGAAGTTTCCTTTTCCTGGCCAGTGGAAGACGTAATATTGTGTACACACCTTGGGCGGTGATAAAGAAAGCCTCAGGTCACATGTTTATAGCCCTCGCATTTTGTGCGACAAGTTCCTTAGATCTGAGACATTGAATTCACATTGGAGACATCTCCAATTAATTTATTTGACGGTGGAGGTGGACACGTTTTACACCTCCACTGAACTTTTTTTTTTTTTTAAATTATTTTGACTAGTAGAGACTTTATAAATCTCTTCTATAGATTAATATAACTTAAGGCTCGAGGACGTATAAGGATACATCCCTTTTATAAATGTATTTAATTTAAGTGGAATTCAAGTATTCTTACTGTATTTTATTTTGAAAAAAACGACTTTCTGCCAAGTTTCTTGCGGCGCATTCTTCTTGGCAATGAGGGTCTTTCCGAATGCGCTGGTAGTTTCAAAAATACATTGAAAAGAGCCCTTGGCGGCCAATTTGCAAAAATAAATTTTCATTTTCATTTTCACACTAAGCGTGCATGTAGATATACATACACGCAGGTGCAGATTCTGGTCAATTGAATTGTATAGATTTTAGAAATAGATTTATTTCCTAATACTTGATTCAATGATCCGTATAATCTGTGATTTGCAAGCTGTCGTGTACATTGAATATCAATATATTATGAGGGTTCGCGAGCCGGCTGTTTGCATGCCCCGGGTCCTGCAAGTTTTATGAGCGCCTCGGGAGCCAGCCCGTAAAGAGGCAGTAAGAGACAGCATGTTTGGACAGATATAGCCGTTCCATTTTTATGCCGGAGACATATGACGTTGGGTGCAATTGTGTTCGATTCATATAGCATCATTTTATGTTTAATACAAGCTTTTTTTGCTGACTGTACTTGCATTGTCATCCGTCGTATACGTACATACCAAATTTCAAGTCAATCGGGTCAACGGTTGAAGAGTTCCCTCCTGCGGAGACGATCCTAGCTGGGTCGCCAGAACTCCAATACCAGATTAAAGTACTGTCCGACTTACTCAAGTATGCAAAATTTCAGCTTAATTGGTCGAAGATAAGATAAGATAATACTTTATTTGCTTAAACATGGTAGGTACATACAGGTGATAACAGGTATTTAGTACACATGTTTAGCCAACAGTGGCATGCGAAGATATCTGCATCAAAATTGAGCCGCAAGGGTTCAACAGAACAACCATAATTTACATGCAAACATTCGTTACAAGTTAAATAAAAGCTTATAAAAGTGACATACATACATACAAAAATCACGTCTATATGATATTGGAGTTTAAAACATTATAATTTCCGATGTGCCCCCAAAAATACCCCCACATTTTAAATTTCGTTCGTTCATGTTTAAATCAAAAAATGTCGTCATTTTTTATTCATTTCCACTTTATTGCGTATATTTTACTGTCAGTAATCAATCGCCTTTACGTACACGCCCCAGGGAAGAAAATAGCTGTTTTTTTAACCGTGTTTTCTAACGAACATTTTCACCAGTAGCCACAGCCCTAAAAACAAAAAAAAAACAAGTTTGATGAACTAGGAGTCGAAGTGGTCACCATTGCCGAAATCAGTCGGAAGGATCATCATCATCACTAGTTTGATTCCTTTTTCCACCTATACGCCTACAATCATGCTAAACGTGGTTTTAAGTTCTTGTTACCTTAGGCTCTACCCAGTAAGGGATGAAGACGTGATTATAATTTTTTCTACCTTCCTAAGGGTGTTTGCTACTAAAAATTTCTTCACATGAATTCAACAAGATTCAATCTAATGATTGGCCAAATAAACAGTTGACAAGCGTGGAGGTAATAGCTATTTGGCAGTTGTTTGAAAACAAAACGCCAAAGTTTTATAATCCGAAGACGCGCGCTATTTGCCAGAGCACAATAAGCGATCAAAAGTTGCTATCGGCCACCACCAGGCGGCGCTGAGCTTGCACTCCGGAGGCTCGTACAAAACTTCTACTTCGTATTAAAAAAAGTATTACTGTTTGTAAAACTTAACAACATTCAAAAGGCTCTGCCAATTTTCACACAGAATTGGACAGTCGGATACCCAAAAACTCTTGGTAGGATCTAGTAAGGACTTAGAAAGACTTTGGTTCCTGCATCATGCAACATTTTGCGGTTACAGCTCACAGGTGACTCCCGGTTTTAAACATACTAGCCGTTGCCGGCGACTCCGTCCGCGCATAATTCGCTATCCCGCGGGGACTATGCTGTTTTCTGCGATAAAAACTATCCTATATCCGTCCCTGCACGTCTAGCACGAGAACGCACAAGAGTCGCGTCACGCGCGAGATAGATTGCCCGTCCTTTTCTTACTGTACCAACAAGAAAGAGACGGGTAGTCCAACTCGCGCGCGACGCGACTTTCGTGCGCTCTCGTGCTAGCGGGGCTGGGACTGAAACGAACTGTATACCAAATTTCAACTAACAGAGACGATGGACAATTCATTTGAATATAGCGGTCGCCCACGACTCCGTCAGCGCAGAATTCTAATTATATAAGATGTTCCGAGATAAAAACTATGCTATGTCCTTCCTCGGAACTAAAACTACCTCTGTACTAAATTTCATTAAAATCGGTCCGGTGGTTTAGGCGTGAAATCGTAACAGACAGACAGACGGAGAGTCACTTTCGCATTTATAATATTAGTAGGGACTAGGAGCCTCTAATGTCATTTTACAAACGAAACAGCCTCAAACGCGATCTCGGCGAGTTAGTACTTGTACCACCGCCGATTTTTTTTATAAGATTATGGCCTGGATGCAAGTCTTTTAAGCCACTTCATTTGGTTACACTTCATTTTCGCTTTAGGAGTTTGAACACTTCACTTTAAGATGAGCAAGACGCAAGTAGAGCTAAAGCTATTTTTTTTTTATATATATGAATAGGAAGGCAAATGAGCAAGTGGGTCACCTGATGGTAAGTGATCACCACTGCCCATGGACACCCGCAACCCCGGAGGGATTGCAGATGCGTTGCCAACCTAGAGGACTAAGATGCAATGCCTCTTGTGCCCGTAATTTCCCCGGCTGTCTTATTCTCCACATCGGAACACAGCAGTGCAAGCACTGCTACTTAGCGGCAGGATTGGCGAGTAAGATGGTGGTAGCGATCCGGACGGACCTTGCACAAGGCCCTACCACCCGCAAATATCTAGAAACAAGCTACACAGCGAGAAGCGAGTGTGCATAGCTACAATAGTCTTGTCGCTTTTAAGACGCGAGTGTGTGAGTGCGATGGGCGATCACTCGCACCACTCGTAGCAGAATGATTGGTGGTTAGTCTCTCGAGTGAACACTAAGAACTGACGGCGTGCTAAAGCTTTTTTTTTCTCTTTGTTTTTTCCATATCTACTTTGTTTTACTTTGACTAGTAGAAACTTTATACATCTCTACTATATACTAATATAACTTAAGGCTCGGGGAGCTTATACATCCCTTTTATAAATGTATTTAATTTAAGTATTATTACAGTGTTTTATTTTGAAAAAAATACTTTGTGCCAAGTTTCTTGCGGCGCATTCTTCTTAGCAATGATGGGATTTCCGAATACGCTGGTAGTTTCAAAAAGCGGCCAACAAAACAAAACAAAAATAAAATTTTGTTTTGTTTTGTTTTTGTATCACACAGCGAGTTTTGTCTTTGATTGCTTGTCGCAGCGATAAACTAGTGGAAAACAGTTCTCGCCAGCAGTGTGAACAGTCAGCGATTAACTATCTTAATCTTTATAATACCTACATTTCTTCCGCGAGAAACTAGTCGATAGCTAATCGCTTTCTCGTCGGCGGGGACATGTGCCTTGTCCTACGGGCAAATCGATTTCGCCTATAGCGTTGCAGACCAGCAACAATTTGTTTTTATGTACCTTTGTGTATCAAAGTAAAGGCATTCGAGACGTCTATGTCAAAGAACAGACACCAGAGAGCGCTCTTTGTCTCTCGTGTCGCTGCAGGCGTCGTTGTAACAGGTGTTCGGCTGGCCGAGGCAGATACGTTTATTTTGCCGGTAACGGCAAACAGTGTTTCAAACAATGTTCTCTTTAGTCAATGCATAACTGTAAGCTTCTTTAAAATTCGATTTCAAACGACAAGTAAATTTATTCCAAGCTGGTTTGAGAGCAAAGAAAAAGCAAAGAATGCACCAGCTGCTTCTCTTCCCGCGCAGATAGTAAATGCCCATCGAGAAAACGCGCGAAAATCTTAGAAATCATCACTATTTTGATTCCCCTTTCCACTTATACGCCCACAATCATGCTAAACGTGACCGGTCTTCTTACCTTACGCTCTGTCTACCCCGTAAGGGATAAAGACGGGATTTCGTTACAACACAAGATGTTTTACAATATTCTGAATTTTTTCAGCATGTGGTTAAGTTTTTCACGCATACGACCTAAGCCCCCAACGGGTTTCAAAATGGCGCTCTTCGACTTAACAGTGGACGGTATGTGGCTTAAAATGTACGGGTATTTGTTCACACGCCGTCACGACTAACGCCTCGAGGCGTGAACCCGCGAAGTGCTTCTATTCCGCACCTTACGAGGACCTGCACTTTGTGGCTCTGCCAGCTCAGCCTGTCAGCTTTCAAATTTAAACAGAGCGACACAGCTCATTATATTCGTATAACCTTCGCGGTCTACGAAAATGAAAATATTTTTTGCACTAAACGTCCTCGCAACTTCGGTAGTTTCACGTTCCCGTCCCGCCTTTTTTCTTAAGTTTTTTTTTATATCATCTGTCACCGTAAGCTATTTGAGACAGTGATAAAAACGTTAGACTCGAACAAAACGCGCACTCGGCCATCGACTTGGCTGTATGATATTTTTGTTCATTATTCCAGTCTCTTTGACTTTTTAAAAGTTAAAAACAAATGCAAAACAGTCCAGCAATCCGATTTATGGTCAGAAAATCGCGCCTGCAATGTAATTCGGCCGTCAACAAGGCCCTTCGTGTTCTGTTACTTAGAATACAATGACGACATTTACGACAATGTTTGCGAAAACAATGTTATCTTTAGTAAGCTCAATACTCCGATTTTTTAAAATTCGATTTCAAACGACAAGTAAATTTATTCCAAGCTGATCTGGGAGCAAAGAAAAACAGAATGTACCAGTAAAGTTGCTTCTCTTCCCGCGCAGATGGTAAAAGCCCAATCGAGGGAATGGGCGAAAGCCTAAGGTATCAAGACCTAAAGGCCACGCTTAGCAAGATTGTGGGCGTATAGGTGGAAAGGGGAATCAAAACATTTTCGCCCATTCCCTCGATGGGCTTTTCCGGAAGAGACGCAACTGGTACATTCTATGTTTTTCTTTACTTGGGAGTGAAGAAAAATACTATCATTGAAGATTCTTCTAATTTTACCATCTCAGTTTCAAAAATCTAAGGTAAAATTCAACCGAGTGCTACATTAACATTCTAATTTCAGAAGGTACAGGAAAAGCCGCGAGGTAAAGCTATTTGGACAAATTAAACTCACATTTGACATAATCCTTGAGTAAGCTCAGCCGTAATAGTTAATGAGCGCTAATGAGGCGTCGGTAATCTAATTTACGGCGCCAACTGTACCCGCGCAGGCGCTGGCTAATAAGATTATTTCATTTTATATGAGTGGTAATTATTCGGGAGCGGCGAGACAAAAAATATTTGCAGATTGAAACGACGCGAAATATTGTTAACCGACTTTTAAAAAGGAGGTTCTCTACTAGGACGTTTTTGTAAGAAAATAGCTTACAGTTAGTCCCATAAAAAATTTACCAATTATCACTACATAGTAAAAAACAAAGTCGCTTTCCGCTGTCTGTCCCTATGTATGCTTACATCTTTAAAACGACGCAACGGATTTTGATGGAAGTTTTTTTAATAGATAAAGTGATTCAAGAGGAAGGTTTATATGTATAATTCTACGCAGACGAAGTCGCGGGCAGAAGCTAGTTATATCCTACTAATATTGATGGATGGATGTTTGTTACTTTTTCACGTAAAAACTACAGAATGGATTTGGATAAAATTTGGAACGGAGATAGCTGATACCCTAAATTAACAGACAGGCTATTTTTAATCCCGGAAAATTGCATAGTTCCCGCGGGATAGCAACAACTATTTTTTTGCAGACGAAGTCGCGGGCAGCAGCTAGTATAATTATAAACGGGAAATTTTTGTGAGGTTGTATGTGGGTATGTATATTTGTTACTCTTTCACGCCAGAACGGCTGAACAGAACTAGATGAAAGGCACAGAGGTAAATTATTACAGTCTAAAATAACGCATAGGCTACTTTCTATCCGTATATTCTCACGGGATTTACGCATGAAAAATCCTAAAGCTGCGTAGTTCCCGCGGGATAAAGTCTTAAACTGGGTTCAGTGAAAATCCATTCGCCTTGAAATTGAAGAATATTCATTTTAATTAATTTTGATAGGTATGCATCCCACATATTTTATTAAACAGCTGGAGGAATTGGGCGAAAAGCTTAGGAATCATGTTGTAGGCCATGCGGTTAGCAACCCATCAATATTTTGATTTCCCTATCCACCTATACCCCCCAATCATGCTAAACGTGGCCTTTAAGTCTTGTTACCTAAGGCTCTGTCTACCCCCGTGATGGATAAAGACGTGATTTATGTATGTATGTATTTACAGCTGGATAACTGATTTTCAATCATCACTATGTAAATTAGCAGATCATTATGCACCGGCACAGCTTTCAAGTAATGATGACAATATTAATGACGAATAAAATTTAACATCCAGTAAATCGACAATGTTTGCATCAAATGAAAATTATTATCCAGCTATGCTAATCAAGGGAACAGGTAAATTATTAATTATACCACGAATTAATAACATTTTAATACTCCTGTATTGTAATTTATGTAATCACGAGCACCACCAGTCATTATAGCAAGTTCACCTCGGAATTCGAGATACCCGGCTGTAAATCGGTAAATGCTTGTATATTGACACCCTAAAAGTTGTCTCAAAACCTACATATGGTAGGGTGTGCGCAACTATTAAATTTCAAGGTCAAAGGTCACAAAAATCGGTTTTTTGCGCTTTTTTTGTAAATATCTCATTTCCTATGGGTTTTTGCTATTTGTTATTATTGACGATATTGTAGAATACAAAATTCTCTACAAATTTTGCTTAAACTTTTTTTTTATACGGTGAACCGTTTTCGAGATAGAGGGCGGAGAGCGCGCGGTCACAGCACTTCAGGTCAACCGGTGCCTCAGGTCGAAAACGCGCCATATATAGTTGATGAACTATCGATATATAAATTATATTATATTTTATCATTTTTTTTCCTAACCTATCCACTTTTTATTCAGTACTAGCTGACCCGGCGAACTTTGTTCCGCCTTAAATTTGAAAAATTCCAGTGGTTTGGGCTGTGCTATCCCGCGGGAAATATGCAATTTTCCAGGATAAAAACTATCCTATGTCCTTTCCCGGGACTCAAACTATCTGTATACCAAATTTCAACTAAATCGGCCCAGCGGTTTAAGCGTGAATTACATGGGCAGGTAAGTGTTGTTAATTAATACTGAATAAAAAGTGTATAAATGCGAAAGTAACTCTGTCTGTCTGTTACCTTTTCACGCTTAAGCCGCTGGGCCGATTTAGTTGAAATTTGGTATACAGATAGTTTGAGTCCCGGGAAAGGACATAGGATAGTTTTTATCCCGGAAAATTGCATAGTTCCCGCGGGATAGCACAGCCCAAACCACTGGAATTTTTCAAATTTAAGGCGGAACAAAGTTCGCCGGGTCAGCTAGTACTGAATAAAAAGTGGATAGGTTAGGAAAAAAAAATGATAAAATATAATATAATTGATATATCGATAGTTCATCAACTATATATGGCGCGTTTTCGACCGGAGGCACCGGTTGACCTGAAGTGCTGTGACCGCGCGCTCTCCGCCCTCTATCTCGAAAACGGTTCACCGTTTAAAAAAAAATTTAAACAAAATTTGTAGGGAATTTTGTATTCTACAATATCGTCAATAATAACAAATAGCAAAAACCCATAGGAAATGAGATATTTACAAAAAAAGCGCAAAAAACCGATTTTTGTGACCTTTGACCTTGAAATTTAATAGTTGCGCACACCCTACCATATGTAGGTTTTGAGACAACTTTTAGGGTGTCAATATACAAGTATTTACAGACTTACAGCTGGGTATCTCGAATTCCGAGATTCTTACCTAATCTAACCTTAAATGACTGGGCCATATAAGAACACTCATAATAATATAAGGTCTATCATTGCCTATATTCCCTCTAAAAGCACTTGTTGGCTTATGTTGCTTTAAAAGTACTCCATCGTTACTCTGCCAGCCGAAGACTGCCAGACCTGAGTAAAACTTTTAAATGATCAACATTGAATTTATGATGAAAATGCATGATCTTAACAAAATTATTTCATTCATATGGTTTTTATAGAATTAAAGCTTTCCGAACTAAATGCATAGCTGCCAACATAACAAACAAGATTTTTTAATTAAGTCACTGGCAAGTTGGTAAACGTTTTGGCTAAATGCGCCAAGAACGCAAGGCTATAAAACAAAGTACCTAAACTTTAATTAAAAACAAAGTTTACTATAAACAAACTTCAAATTTTGTCGTTTGTCGTTTTCATGTTTCCCGCTCGTGTCTTGTTTCACTTGTTTGTTGTTTCATTGCAATAGTTTTAATAAAGTTTTGTAACGTATCATAAAAAAGCATGGATGAAAACGAAATTAAATCAACATCGGACCAAATATCCGCAGCGGCCCAAAATTTGTTGCCTAGCAAAACTTGGCAATGATAAAGCCTACAAGAATTTCATGGCGTGGAGATTGAAACACCGGACTTCTTCATTTTCGGAGAACGTATTACTTTCATTTATTAAGTAACTTCTTAGTCGTAAAAAAAGTATATACAACGTTGTATAAATAAGCAAATCAAAAATAGCTCGTGGCGTAACCCACACCACTGGCATTTTGACCCCTTGTTGCATAAAATGCTATTATTACCTACTGATCAAGAATTAACAACGCGTATGTCTGTGTGTCTATGTCAGGGGGTTCCCTAACATACAATACAATACAATACAAATACTCTTTATTGAACACCACAAATCAGTACAAAACAATACAGAAACAAAGAACAAAGTAGACAATAGGCGGTCTTATCGCTTAATAGCGATCTCTTCCAGACAACCAATAACCTAAATAACTTGGAGACAGTTTAAGTAGGTGGCGGAAACAAAAAGACAGGATAAACCCAGGGATAATAAAAACAACAATGAAACTTAATAAGCCCCTTTCTAAAAAAATGTCCGCGCTCTCTCGAGCCTAAATATATGAGTATATCAAAAGCTAGTTGTCTATAATAAAACAATATAACTTGGAACTCGTGTTAATTAGCCTATCCTCGCAGCTCAAACATCAAAGACCATTTTAACAACAAGTTATGTGAGAATCAGCTTTATTGATTTTTTCTGATCTGTACGCTTAGTCTAAGTTTTCGGGCACAATTTTTTTTTAAATATGAATAGGAAGACAAACGAGCAAGTGGGTCACCTGATGGTAAGTGATCACCACTGCCCATAGACACCCGCAAGCCCGGTGGGATTGCAGATGCGTTGCCAACCTAGAGGACTAAGATGAAATGCCTCGTGTGCCCGTAATTTCCCCGGCTGTCTTACTCTCCACACCGGAACACAGCAGTGCAAGCACTGCTACTTAGCGGCAGGATTAGCGAGTAAGATGGTGGTAGCGATCCGGACGGACCTTGCACAAGACCCTACCACCCGCAAAATACGTCTGAAACGCCTTTGCGTCAAAATGTCAAATACTATGAGAACAGTTTGTTGCCAATTTCTCCATAGTAATTGGGACGGTCGCATGAACGCGATCGAGACATTTGTTTGTGTGAAAACTTACACTAGAGGCTCTCTAGGCTTATTGTCTAACTCGCTCGTGTTCGTTTTGACAGTTCTTGTATGAATGTGACAGCTAGCTGATTCCGATGCCAATTGTCAGCCCATACATGAACTGTCCAAATGAACAAGATGGCGATTGCGAGCGAGTTAGACAATAAGCCTACGGATGTACACAGAGGAACTGTCAAAAAAAAAGGTAAATCACTTTCTTGGAGGACTCCCCAGTTCGTTTTAAAGCAGCTGTTGAACGTGAAACAGTTATTTTTCTTCCAGCTAATACAACGGAGTTACGGACTTAATAAAGCACTCAAGATTGTCCCAAACTCGATTGATAATGAAGTTATTTCACGCATCGGCCGTCGCGAACTTTTGCACCCTTCATCTTATTAATTTAAGCACTCCGAATCTTAAAGCGAATTCCCGAATAAATGTATAGGTGCTGGGAGAGGCTTTGTCTTTTTGACGCCGGTAATAATTTATGTATTTGTAAAATCAGAGGCGAAAATGTGGTGCTTCGAAAACCGTTGCTATTTTGATGAAAGCTCATTTTGTTTTTACATTGCTTTCTACGGTTGCGAGGATTCTTTTTTGAATTTTAGATTTGTTTAGTTTATGTTAAGTACTTGTATTAGTGGTTAAGTAGAATTAGTTAAGTAGCTAGTTAGTTAGTTTTGAAAAAAAAAAACTTTTACCAAATTTTTCTTCTTGATAAATTTGGCAATTCCAACTGCGTACTGGGCCCATAACCTATTGAAAATATTATATTTAAATGTTTTTATAATGGTTTATTAAATGTAGAAAACTCAGAAGAGACAGTGACAGCTACTCTCATAGAAAAGAGCATTATGAAATACCTTGATAGCCTCCACACTCAACAATCTTTCCGAAAACGCTGGTAGCTTAAAAAAAAGACATGTACAGCCAAATACGCCAACAATAGCGAACCATTTTAAATAGCACTAAAACCAATATTCCCATCGAATAAATTATGACGCTTCATAAACTGCCAAAATGAAAAAAACCGCATACTCGATCAAATGCATTTTCCATGGCATATTGCACGCAAGCCACTGCCGCCTGGCCGCCGCACAGACCAAATCCAACCTTATAATTGACGTATTAAACCTTTATCAACCGCATGACGTGTACCAACTTAATAATGCTGCTCTGTGTTTATTATTGAGCTTTAGGCAGTTGTTTTAGAGGTGGGTTTAGGTGAATGGGATAGTTGGTGGAGCGGGCGACGGGTACATATTGGCTAGCATATGAGAAACGGAGTGCGAATGCTCTCTCGGTCTGAAATTAAATTTCTGTATAATTAGTCCGAACTATACGAGTGACCTTCCATGCTAGTCTGGGAGCAACGAAAAAAACATAGAATGTACCAGTTGCTTCTCTACCCGCGCAGATGGTAAACGCCCATCGAGGGAATGGGCGACAATCATAGGAATCATGTTATATCAGGAAAGGTAAATTAAAACAGTGAAGGGTTGCTAGTCGCATCACCTATAACGTGATTCCTAAGACTTTCGCCCATTCCCTTGATGGGCTATTACCATCTGCGCGGGAAGAGAGCAACTGGTAAATTCTATGTTTTTTTTACTCCCAGACTTACCTCGCAGTATACTCGTGACCACGGCCACGGCCACAAAAATCCCGGGTGATAGTTGTATTTTTTATAAGTTAGTAAATTTTTTTTAGTAATTTTTTTTAGTAATTTTTTTTTCTTAGTAGTTTTTTTTTTTGACGGCCGTATGGCCCAGTGGTTAGAGAACCTGACTATGAAGCTTGAGGTCCCACGTTCGATCCCCGGTCGGGGCAGATATTTGTATGAAAAATACGAATGTATGTTCTCGAGTCTTGGATGTTTAATATGTATTTAAGTATGTATTTATCTATATAAGTATGTTTATCCGTTGTCTAGTGCCCATATTACAAGCTTTGCTTAGTTTGGGGCTAGGTCAATTGGTGTCAATTGTCCCAAGATATTATTATTATTGTTATTATTATTACAATCATGTCACTTCTTAAAGCATAGTAATGTACCAGTTGCTTCTCCTCTCGCACTAACGCTAAAACGCTAAAAGCCCTTCGAGGGAATAGGTGAAAATCTTAGGAATCATGTACTAGGCGATATTTAATAATTTTGCTAATTATTCAAAATGAAAGGCAAGAGATCCCCATCTGTATAGTTGAACTGTGATGAGACTTTAACGCTTAATTTAAACCCTCAAAATAACGACGTTTTGACGACCGGATAGCCTAGTGGTTAGTGACCCTGACTATGAAGCTAGAGGTTCCGGGTTCGAATCCCGGTAGGGCCAGACAGTTGTATGATGAATACGAATGCTTGTAACCGAGTCATGGATGTTGTATGTATTTAATTATGTATTTATCTATATTATATAAGTATGTTTATCCGTTGCCTGGTACCCATAGTACAAGCTTTGCTTAGTTTGGGGCTGGGACAATTGGTGTAATTTGTCCCAAGATGTTTATTTATTTAACTTTCGTAATTTTTGTAATTGTGACGTACAGACACATCATTCAAACAGATGACGCTTAGCGACAAAAATTCGCATAGTAACAAAGTCACGTGACAGCTAGTAACAGGTAGAAAAAATCGAAGACTACCCACCTGCTATGGGTGGTATAGGGGTATGGCACGCTTCACGGAATGACGAGGATCCGGGTTCGATTCCCAGCCATAGCTTTACTTTTCAGATTTTTCTGTGTTCTATTTTTCAGTGACATTCAGAAAAAATCTCAAAATAACTCTCAAAAAAAATATCTCAGGATTCAACTGAAACCTCCTAATAGTTGATAAATGATATAAATCTCTTACAAAGTTTATGTTGACTTTTTAGACAGCTTGACAGTCTGGTACTTCGGCGAGTTGATTGACCTTTTACTTGTCTCAGTGTTTCGGCCGGAGGCTTAGCTCAGCGACCCGCAATAAAGTAAACTCAGTATCTTTGACTTGTCTCATCGAAATCCAATTTAATTTATTTGCCGTACCGTTTGGCTCGTCGGAAATAAGAGTTAAACAGTGTCGAGTTTGTATTTCGCTGCGCAGTGAACCGGGTGACTTATACTTGCGATGTGTAGCGAGAGGGATTCAGAACTGTATCAGTGGCATCCAAAAATCAGTATATACTTTACAAGTTCTAGCTCGAACTAAGCTGAAGATTAGCGAGAGCGAAACAATACAGTAGACAATGACTTATCTGTGAATCAGCAATAGGTACTCGTACACAGTGGAAGAAAATTGGAGAGGTGTGTGCATAACGGCAGGCATTAATGTGCTCCTCTTACTTCCCGGCGTAGTGTACGCCATGGTCGGGAGTGAGGGGTCCTGGGAGGCCGTCGCCTCCTTCTGCGAGGACGTGATGTCGCAGAAGGAGGAGAGGGAGCGGGAGCGTGAGAATGACCCCCTCGCGCCCCCGCTCCGGCGCAGACGAACGGGGAGGAGGCGGCGGCAGTTTGCTGCTGCCCTCCCCTAGTGGTGCCTGCTAGCGGGGGATGGGGATCCCCTGCTAGCGCGTAGAGGCCCACGAGTCTAGGGGGGGGGCAAGTATTCCCGGCCCCCCTCTCTTTGGCGCGGGAGCCCCGGCGTTTAGGCTGGGGCGGCTGGCGGGGCGTGCGTGGTGACACCAATATGCTCCCACGGCGCCCCTCCAATGGCAGAGAGGGAATACCGGCGGTTTTTTAGTGGGTAGGTCTCCTCCGCTTCCCCCCGCTCGGGGGGGGGGCGGGGAGGAGAGTCCCACATAACTTCCGCGCCGTCCCCACGGCGCGGTCGTATGCGTAACGCATTTTTCCGCCGCAAAAAAAAAAAGGCATTAATGTGCTGAAGAACAAGGTAATTTAGAAATGTACCCAGATCATGCGTAAATTGAGGCACAAAAATAAGGGTAGCTGGGTTTTGTTCAGTCTACCCGTGAGCATGATATTCTAAGCAGCAATAATATACAGGGTGTCTCATTGATATCGGTCAGTATGGGAAAGTCTGAAACTATAATAAGATATAGTTCTTAGGAACATGTCATCGATTTTTATAATAAGAAAAACTGCATTCATACATTAAAAAAAAACCTGTACTCAGCTTGGGAATCGAACCCGGTTGTTTTGAAAAAAAATAAACTTACACTATTTCTACTTAAATGTCGATTGTGTAGGTCTTAAACAGTAAATGGCTCTATGAAACATGATGCCTAAAATATTTTTTTCAAAACAGAAGCGTAAAACTTCGTGTCATTCATCACCTTCTTTGAAACATAAAACGTAACGTTAACTTGAATAAGTTTCTGATAGAGGAACACTGACTATTCTTCTTCTTCTTCTTATTTGTGGCGTATCAAGTCGTTATAGCGACGACAACTTCGCCAATGTCAAAGTAACAAAAATATAATTGAAAAATCTTGTGACAAAATGTCGGCAACGTTGTACGGTAATGGTCAAAGACCCCCCTCCCCCCTGTCGGGCTCTTAGCCAAGGGTCAATGATATCCCTCAGAAACTGCCATTAAATCAGTAGCCGATGCCCAGGGTGCAGCGGACCAAGTACTGCTCTTCCCCTCGGACGGATCCAAAAACGAACCGCAGCTCTTGATCACACGCGGAGGTAACCCCTACACTGACTCTAGAACATTGACTAACTAAAGACAGCTAGCACAATCATTTTTTTTTATACAAATGACATGGTCTATGTGAACGTTTGAACGATCCGTCCCATTCATTCATTCTGAATTAAACGACTTTGCAGCATTCAATACTATTTGGGATCAGCGAACATTTATTCAGTTTCATTTGTTTTTATTTTTTCGGTTTGGAATAATTTCTTTGAACGCCACTGCGAGTTAAAATACGGACAATTCGAATAAAAGGTCTGTAGCGTAAAAATATTGGTAGTCATAAAAACTTTCGTACATAAAACTTTTAGCATTCTATTTTTTTTAAGATACAAGTAGGTATCTGAAGTGTGTACTTGTGTTAATTAAAAAAAATGGGGTTTATATATACATACATACATATATCACGTCTTTATCCCATATGGGGTAAAGGGCAAAGGTAACAAAACCTTAAGGCCACGTTTAGCATGATTAAGGGCGTGTAGGTGGAAAGGGAAATCAATATAGTGATGGGTTGCTAGCCGCATCGCCTATAACATGATTCCTGAGACTTTCGCCCATTCCCTCGATGTGCTTTTACCTGCGCGGGAAGAGAAGCAACTGGTAAATTCTATGTTTTTTCTTTAGTCCCAGACCAGCATGGAATATCTTATCCGTGTCGCTACAGAGTAGAAATTGTTTTCTTAAAAGGCTAACATGTCTATAAAAACAACAATCAAACAAAAACAATGAGAAAGAGGCGTGACGTTATGTAAACATGTATGCTAACAATCTATGTGGTCTGGCACCCTTGCCCAGTAAGAAAGAAGGGAAGAAGACATTTATTCCTTTTTGCAAGACACACAATTATAAGAGAACTAGCTTCTGCCCGCAACTTCGTCTGCGTAGAATCATACATAAAAACCTTCCTCTTGAATCACTCTATCTATTAAAAAAACCGCATCAAAATCCGTTATGTAGTTTTGAAGATATAAGCATACATAGGGACGTAGGGACATGGGGACAGAGAAAACGACTTTGTTTTATACTATGTTGTAGTGATATACACAATTTTAAAAAAATAAACTAGAAAAAAAACACAGACATGAAAGATAGATCATCAGCGTTGTGTCTTCGCAAAAGTGAAACGGTCGCTGGCTCAGCATTACGCTGAGGTGGTAGAGACCTGCAGCACTGATTACTGATTGATTGGGTAGTAGGTACAGGTTCATTCACCTTTGATTGGAAGACAGACATATAGTAGCGTTCAGGAAACAGGCGCAGACAGGAAAATCCACCCCTCAGCTGTCTGGATAATAAAGAAAGAAAGAAAAGAAAGAAAGAAAAACATTTATTCGTGATATATCGTTGCACAACAAAAATAATTAAAAAAAACAAAAAATTTGTACATACATCACGAAATGGTCCCATCTCAGCATAATGCTGGCCTTGCAGCCAGCGCAAAAAACGACGAGCGTAAAGGACGAGCAAAACGCCTTGTGCGAATTTCAGACGTTGACAACATTAGAGTGAAGATGCCGTCTGTAGAGATGTGCAAAATATGTCACTGAAGTGAAAAGATTGATTCATGTCTTTAGCTTAAAGATATATTTCACTCTTTTCGTTCATTTCGTTCAGTTCGCTCAGTGGATCTATGAACTCAAACTGCTCTTTCACATAATTATATAAGTGCGATGTATTCAGTAGGCATACAAAATGGGATTCTAATGGCGGAGATATGTTTAGACACTATAGTTTCTGGTCAGATAATCATCATACTTTATCAATGTTTATTTTTTGTTTTGAGATTGAAAGTATCGCTCAAAGAGAAAGACATGAAACGGAACGCAGCAAATGAATCGTCCACTCACACCAGCTCAAATGAACGAAAAAACCGACTCACACATTTATATCTGCTCCTGTCTATACTGTAAGCTAGTGTAAGAGAGGAAAGTGGAATCAAAATAGTGATGGCTTGCTAGCCGCATCGCTTATAACATGTTTCCTAAAATTTTCGCCCATTCCCTCGATGGGTTTTTACCATCTGCGCGGGAAGAGATGCAACTGGTGCATTCTATGTTTTCTCTTTGTTACCAAACCAACACATTTTCTGCAACAAAGACGTCGTATCAAATAAACCAACACCACCCGGATTACCCACTGACGTCAAAAATACAAAAAGTCGTTTATATTTTGACGTCCACCAACAATCCTTGACCTGTTCGCACTTCCAAATCACTTAGAATTCGGCCATTTTTCAGCCTTTACACGAAGCGGGAGGGCTCATTTTGTACCGGCTTCGGGGTTATTACTCTTCATCAGGCACATGGCGAGACACGTCACGTGAAAACCAGTCAACACCAAAACGTCCTAACTCCTCACATTTTCTTCCACCGTTACGACTTTTCGGAATAATCCAGATATTATTGATTCATTACACGCCGTATTGGCCGCAATTGGATTGCTTCAATGGAGGGGTATTTTGACAATTCAATGTCGTCATGTCAAATAAATGTGGTGTATTTAATTGTATCATCTGGTTTCGTGCGATTGGACGACCGTTCGCGTTTTATGTGTTTCCATTCACACGTGTTATTGACAACCGTTTATTGTATGTGACAATGATTATGATTTTGGTATAAAGCAGAAGTAATGTTAGTACTGTATGTACTTCTTCTCTTTCTAATATAGCCACATCGATGAATGCGATGATTTCACCTTTGTCAAAGTAAATACGGTTGTACGGTATAACACGGTCAAAAGACCCCCCTGTCGGGCTCTTAGCCAACGGTCAATGTTATCCCTCGGAGACCGCCAGGAAATCATTAACCGATGCCCAGGGTGCACCGGGCCAAGCACTGCTCTTCCCCTCGGACGGATCCAAAAACGAACCGCTCTTGACCACACGCGGAGGTCACCCGACTCGCACCCCCAGTATGTACTTACACAGATACATACCAACGTGTCTCAGAGGTGTACTGGAGTGCTCCAGTAAATGATTGGGATACTTTGATCGAACATTCCTTATCAGGTTTTTCATCGTTATTTTTAACTAGCTCTTGCCCGCAACTTCGTCTGCATAGAATTCGTTTATCGCTATCCCGCAGGAATTGCGCAATTTTCCGGGATAAAAAGTAGCCTGTGTGTTATTTCAGACTAGAATCTATCTATGTTCCAAATTTCATCCAGATATGTCCAGCCGTTCTGGCGTGAAAGAGTAACATCCACCCATCCATACTTACAAACTATAACGCTTATGATATTAATAGGATTAAAAAATAACTGACCTCTTCTTTCTTTGTGCTAAAAATGCCTTACTTTATTTTAGAAAATAACTTCTTTAAACTGCTGTACCGATTTATACCAAAAATTACTAATAACCATTGCAAGGAAACTGGCTTTAGAATAAAATAACCACATCGAAATTGGTCCATCGGGTTGAAAGCTATGATGTGACTGACACACACACACACACACACACACACACACACACACACACACACACACACACACACACACACACACACACACACACACACACACACACACACACACACACACACACACACACACACACACACACACACACACACACACACACACATACACACACACACACACACATACAGACATCGACATCAAACTATTAACACTCCTCTTGCAAAGGGGGTTAAAATAAGAGAAATGTGTTTATTTTTTAACTAAGCCAGTTGCTTAAACAAATTACTGTAATTTTTGTGATTTATTTATTCAATGGAATATTATTTCTCTTCATAATGAACGTAGTTTAAGAAACATTACAGTGAAGCTTGTTCCAATTATACTGGAACATAATGTTAGGAAATATCTTCGTATAGATTTACGTCAGAATTTGTATTCGATGCAAAATGAAATAGCAAAATATAACGTTATTATTAAAAACATTGAACAACAAATCTTGTTATAAAAATGTTACGAATATGATGAATATACAAATAACGAGGGATATTCTTTACGTAGAAAGCATCATTTTGCATTTGTATTTCTACCTCTAATACGTAAACTCATCGTTTATCCTGATGTTCATAATGTACGATGTTTTGTAAAGACACACGCGTGAAACTCTAAACCCAATTAACAATTTTTCGCATTAAAACATTAATTAAAAAACTCGCATCGCACCCGAAGTATAATTCAGAACTCCCGACAGCGGGAAAGGGTAATAACTGGAACATTCCGGATTCGGGCGGCGCGAACCAGTTTCATCCGGTTCCAGCTGGTTCTGCAAGTTGCGAGTGGTTCGTGCGAGTCTTTATTGGGCTGATGGTCGTTCGCGGCGGCCGCTTCCCGCAGCGATGTATATTAAGGTTTTTATGATGATATTTATGAGCGTTGTTGGATTTTGGGTAAAATTTTGTTCTCAATTACATGCGGTGCCGGTAATTGAGTTGTGAACAATGACATGTAATGTCCCTCACCGAAAACATTTCACGAAATTGGTTCCCAAAACTCAAACCACTCTCAGATAAGACCCTGATATTTTAACTGCCGGTTCCTAAAAATCCTAAGTACATTTTTTCTACCTGTTTTGTGTTCCCATGTGAACTCCAATCTTTTAACAAATGAATACGTAATTTAGAGGTTTGTTGTTACGAGTAATTGCTTGCGGGAGCCATACCCGGAGTTATCCAATCAATACACCCTGAGGTATCATCAGCACGGCCTGAACCCACAAACAAGGGGTACACTCAACGCAAACTCGGCGCTGGGGGTGCACTTAGAATATAGGCCTTGTATGTATGTGTGTAAACTCTTTATACAAATACAACTGACACACGCTGAGATACATATACAAAGGCGGACTGTTCCCTTTAAGAGATATCTTCCAGTCAACCAGTGAATTTGTCAAAAAATTTCACTGTCAAAGATAGAACTTATTTTATGCTGTGATGTTTTTTTTCGCAACTCTATTAAATGCCCTTCTCCACTCGTCCCGAGGCAACAAGCCGCGTAGACAAAAGTCTCGTGAAGTAATGACATACTTTCTGCACTAGTATCAAAATGTACTATTGCAGTGGCACTTACCGTTGAAAAATGATTAAAAACGTTAATAATATTATAACAACAGACTGCGACGCTGCCGCGGGTCAGCGCCCCCGCCACCGGCACGAACCGTAACTCAGCCGTATTTTCATTTGATTCATCCGTAATTGAGTAATGAGTCCGCCGTCACAGAACAAGCTGGAAGATTATAACTTGGCTGACCCCGGGGCTGTTCCAATTCCATTTGGAGTTTTGTAAACTTTCCCGGGAAGCGGATTAATTCACTGTAACGATATCAAATGTATTCGGAATTTGGGTGATAAGTTCATAAATGAACAATTTTTCCATGCTGGTCTGGGAGTAAAGAAAAAACATAGAATTTACCAGTTGCTTCTGTTCCCGCGCAGATGGCAAAAGCCAATCGAGGGAACGGGCGAAAGTCTTAGGAATCATGTCATAGGCGATGCTGCTAGCAACTCATCACTATTTTGATTTCCCTTTCCAACTATACGCCCTTAATCAAGCTAAACGTGGCCTTAAGGTTTTATTACCTTACTGTCTACCCCGTAGACAAAAGACGTTATGTACCAGCATGGAAGAGTTTCCACCAATTTTGAGCAATTTTACGAAAATCCTATAGGTTTGTTTTTATCCGATCGGAATTTCCGAAAATACGATGCTTAGTGGCCTTTAGGTCTTGCTGCTTTAGGCTCTGTCTACCCCGTAAGGGATTAAGGCGTGATTTATGTATGTATGTACGATGTATAGCCATAATATGCATTAAAAAATAAAGGGTTCCCAAAAATACGCCTCGAAATAAAAGCTTGTAAGACCTCGCCTCGTGTTACATAAACATCTCTTGAACTTGGCTCTAAACAGCCGCGTTTCTCAATGTATCACGATTATTTTGTCACGGCTAACTTTTTTAGGCCAAACATTCCTCCATAGAGTCCATGACGTAACAAATTGCTCTCATAACCGAACGGGACAGCCCATAAACAAGAAAACACACAATATGGCGGCGTCACTTTACTTTCTTACGAGAGTCGACACAAACCACCCCAAGCTCACCCTTGCGTTGAACCAGGGCTGTGTGATTCTCGGGTCAGGGTAGGCTGGATTTGTTTGTATTCATAGAGGAAATGTTGCAAATATCCTGCTAATGTTACGCGAGAGAAATTGCTGCTTTTTATAAGTCGTAGAATTTCTGGTGACGAGGGTGTCTCAACGGGTTCTGTGGAAGAAATGACACCGAGTGACTCTTACGAAGATTCCTAATCAAAGGTTCAAAGGTTAACTGGAAGAGATCCCTTTTAGAGATAAGTTCGCCTTTGTGCATGTGTGTTATTGTCATGTATACATCTTTTTCTTGTGTTTTATGTACAATAAAGAGTTATACATACACATGTGTATAATCCTTTCCAGTTATACGCCCCTAATCTTGCTAAACGTGCCTTACGGTTTTCTTACCTTAGGCTCTGTCTACCCCGTAAGGGATAAAGACGTGCTATATGCATGTATATATGTATGTGTATAATAGATCAAAATTCAAATTTCAAAATTTATTTTTGCAAATTGGCCGCCAAGGGCTCTTTTACGTGTCTTTTTTGAAACTACCAGCGCATTCGGAAAGACCATCATTGCCAAGAAGAATGCGCCGCAAGAAACTCGGCAGAAAGTCATATTTTCAAAATAAAATACTTAGATTAAATATTTTTATAAAAGGTATGTGTAAGGTAAGATCAATTTTACAGCAGATTTTTGGGGCCATGTTTTGTTCCATAAAATTGAAGATGCAAAATGATATTCAGAGTAACGAATCGTCGTCGGTGCAATATTATGCGAAATAGGTTTTATGCGAAGTTATTATTCGGATAATAATAGCGGGTGGTAGGGCCTTGTGCAAGGTCCGTCCGGATTGCTACCACCATCTTACTCGCTAATCCTGCCGCTAAGTAGTAGTGCTTGCACTGCTGTGTTCCGGTGCGGAGAGTAAGACAGCCGGGGAAATTACGGGCACAAGAGGCATTTCATCTTAATCCTCTAGGTTGGCAACGCATCTGCAATCCCTCCGGGGTTGCGGGTGTCTATGGGCAGTGGTGATCATCAGGTGACCCACTTGCTCGTTTGCCTTCCTATTCACATAAAAAAAAAAAAAAGTTTATCAGTCTGTTTGATCAGCCTGTTATGTTAGGTGAGTTTCGATCAAACAATATAATGCCAGATGAGAATCAGATCCTGTGACGAAATGCATTTCGCGAGCAACGTTAACAAACAGCAGAAAAAAGATGGCGAAAGTTGGTTTCATTGCTTTTTAACACCGTGAAGGCAAACTTAGTGAAAGCCAAGTGTCACTGAATGTTATAGCGCATAACCCTCCCTGCCGAAGTATGTCGGATCACACCAGCAGATTCTAGGGCAGTTCGAGGGCCGTAAAACAAAGCCTCGCAAACACGATAAACGGCACGCATACTAAAGACGCGGAAGATGGAGCAGTATTGTAATAAAACCGCTGTTTTAAGAAAAAAAATTTTTTTTCTATATCCGCGTATTGACTACCTTGTCTTTTTTTGTAATCTCATTGCAGTTATTCGTGGTAGTTTTTTTCGTGATAGGAGGTAAACAAGCATGCGGACTTATTTTTTTAAGCCAATGCACAGCACAACATGTTCAGATCAAATCGTTGTCAAATTATGAGAACTGCGCCATGGTTTGTATATTCATATTAAATATTTGTTAACAATTTCAATGTTAAAATAATTAATAAAGAAAAAAAAATTTGGTATAAGACATTTCAGTTCTCAAAAATAAATGAGTTTAATGTAGTTTAAAAAACAAAGACATTTTATTTGAGACATGTCTTTATTTGACTAAAGTAGTATTTCAACCACTTAACCCAGATTTTAATAAAATTGTTTACCCATTTTGCCACTAAACAATACAAGTATTTTTGCCTGACTAATTCTTTATTTGCTAATTAATACAAGGGTTTCACTCATACAATACAATACTATACAATAACTCTTTATTGAACACCACATATAACAACCAAAACAGAAAAAAGGTATACAGAATATTACAAGGTAACAATAGACTCATACACAATATTTAGTATTAAGATGAGTTTTGTGCGGCGGCTTTCGGCCAAGTGACTTGGCTGTAAGCTACCACTTCTGTGTTTTATCTGTAGTAAAGTAATGCGGGCAACCTCGAGACGAATAATCGTAAATATTTTATGCTTTGCGCTAAAATTAAAACAACAATGGCGATGTGCGAATACGGGCTGATCTCTAACGCGACGTCGCGGCTTCTCATAGCGGCTACAGACCCACGCGAGAAGTCTCGCCGAGAAATTACGCGAGAACCGAGAAGGCATCTATACTCATGCGACCTTCTCATTCGCATTCTCGATCGTTATCCGGAATGGACGACAGTACCGTATCAATGCCACGGTCGCACTGAGACTGAACAAGAATGTGATACCGTTCTCTTTTCTCGCCCGAGAAACCCTTTGAAGCGGGCAAAATACCGACACCGATCGGAGAACAGGCGAGCGCGAGAACGAGACGGCGAGAAAGCGATCACATGCACGCTTCTCGGGTGTTCTCGGGGGTTCTCGGCGTGAGTTTGGAGGCGCTGTCAGAGGCTACTGGCGTCATGGAGAACTAAAATCGGGTAGTAAACAAAAAATATTTACCTTGATACTCTTTACCTTGATACCATAATGGACTGGAGAAAAGAACAGATCTGAGCAGGTGCTGCAATTTAGAATATATAATATTAATAATACTAAGTAGTGAAAATACACAATACATTATACATGAAACACACATTTATAGCAAATGGAGATATAGGTAAATAGATACATACACACATACCTAAAAAGCCAGCTACAAGATTCATGCACAAGATGACAGATAGTGCTCCTTCAACATAGATTTAAATATGGGTAAAGATTTAACGCGCCTTATGATTATAGGCAACTTACTAGGCACTTTTATTTTTGGTTACATACATACATACATAAATCTCGTCTTTATCCCTTACGGGGTGGACAGAGCCTAAGGTAACAAAACCTAAAAGCCACGTTTAGCATGATTATGGACGTAAAGGTGGAAAGGGGAATCAAAATAGTGATGGGTTGCTAGCCGCATCGCCTATATCATGATTCCTATTTTCGTCCATTCCCTCGATAGGCTTTTACCATCATCGCGGGAAGAGAAGCAACTGGTACATTCAATGTTTTCTTCTTCTTTTTCTTCATGTATTCTTCCTTTTCTCCCAAACCAGCATGGATGAAGATTTTTTGTTGTTTGTCTTAAATCAACTTTTTATTTCTGTCTTTCTTTATTAGGCACTTTATGTTTTTTTTTATGCATACGTTTCTGATGGTAAGTGAGCAACACTACAGGATACCAGAGACGTTGCCAGCCTAGAGAGCTAAGACAGAACACCTGATGTGCCAGTAATTTTCCCGGCTGTCTTACAGTCCTCTCCATTGACATCCCAATGATCCAATATTGTACAATAGAATATGAAGGCCAACAGCAGCCGCCGAGCAAACGCTCCATCAAATCCGACGGAAAAAGGTTGGATTATCACCAAAAGATAATTGAAAATATCTAGCAACGTGATTGGCTGAAATTCCACGCTATTATGCCGTGATCCGTCAATCTCGAGATGGGCAGTGATATGACAGGCCAGCTGCGAGGTAGCTCATTAATCCAGTCTGTCAAATTTCAGACTCAAAACGGCGGATACCCGCTAATTTGCCAATAAAAAATAACCAAGCTGTTTTTTCAGTCGCATGAGGTTTATGAGGGTAAGAATAAGGTTTGAAGTGAGTGGGATCGAGAGCGTTGCCTCTGTGCCAAGGCGTCCACGAAACTCTTTTTAATTAAAAATAAATAGTCTGTTCTTTGGTGGTCCCGAGCGGAGCAAGACAATGGAAAATTCATTTACAACACAAAAGCTAAGTTTTTTGCGCATTATCTCGAGCAGGGCATTATTTTTTACTTTGAATAGTTGAAATTTGACGTAAGAATAAAATATGACTTGTTTATTCTGGCTTTGTAGTGAAGCAACTGAAATTAAATGGTAACTGTTTTAATAAACAGCGATTTTCAGAACCGGTCTCGCTCGTAATTTCTTTTGCACTCTAGTTTCTGTTTTTCACTAAAACAAAGGCGAAATGTGATATTCAAATTCGGCTTTTTACATCGTCTGATACTTTGAATGTACAATTGTTAACGTAATTTAGTTGAAACTACTAATTTATTTTTACACAGTGGAACTCTTTTCATTAATTTTTACTGAAAATGTACATACACGGTAAACAAAAACATTTTCGCGTTCTGTCGAGAGGGACCAAAGTGCAACTTTTCTGTTCAAGGTTTTCCTAAGTGTTTTTTGCAAATGCAATTTTTTTGAAATTGATAATTGTAAAACCAAGCCATTTTCTATGCTGGCAGCTCTGTAATTATATTGAGAAATATTTTTTCAAGTTTTTTAATGTTCGATGTGCAAAGTTAACCACTCGGGAGCAAAATTATTTTCATCTTGAGCGTTAACACTTTAATCCCTCATTACGCTCTGGACTCTACTTTGGAATCCCTCACTACGCTCAGGATTCTATTGTAGAATCCTGAGCGTAGTGAGGGATTCAATGCAGCGCCCTCGCCGTAAATACACCGTTTTGTTCTCTTGTGACGCAAATTAGTATTGTTTGTCTTTTATCTCAAAAGCATAAATTCCATGTAACGATTCACCGAACCGTATTAGTTTCTCCTCGAACTAAGAAAATTTCTTTTTCCACCCTAGTCTGGGAGTAAAGAAAAAAACTTAGATTAGAATGTACCAGTTGCTTCTCTTGCTCTAGAATGTACTAGTTGCTTCTCTTGCTCTAGAATGTACTAGTTGCTTGCTGTAAAGGCCCATTGAGGGCATGGGCAAAAATCTTAGGAATCATGTTATAGGTGATGCGGCTAGCAACCCATGACTATTTTGATTCCTCTTTCCATCTATACGCCCACAACCATGCTAAGCGTGGCCTTTAGGTCTTGTTACCTTAGGCCCTGTCTACCCCGTAAGGAATAAGGACGTGATGTATGTATGTACGTAAGAAAATTTAAATAGAATCTTGTAGGTACTTGATGTTTTTAGGTTTTAATTTTCCATGTAATATTTTATTACAAGTTTTATATTAACTTGCAACGTATGTATGTATGTTTGTCCGAGTGGATTCTTGCGATTCAATTTTCAAGCAGATATCTTCATCCGATTGAGCTGAAATTTTGCATACTTGTGTAAGTCTGATGACAATACAATAATCTGGTATGGAGTAATATGGTATGGAGGTCCGATTGACTTGCAATTTGTTTCACATAGTGTAGGATAGATGATAAAGAAAGAAAGAAAGAAAACATTTATTGACACAAAATGACACATAAAGAAAATAAAAAAATAAAAAATAATAATAATAAAACTAGTTACTTAACGCTAGTAAAGTCAACAAAAATACAGTTAGCAAAAAGCTTGTATCTAAAATGTAATTTTTAGGTTAGTTATTTACTTGAACACAAAACAGGAAATTAGTTGGGAAACCAACTGTACATTGTCCAATAGCGGCAATCTCCTTATTAAGTTTAAAACAAAACTAATTAAAACTAACTCGACGTTAATTTTGTACAAGGCTCAATTAAAAGGAAACTAGTTCATTGCGAGTCGTACTGAATCGCTAAACAAGTACAGACGTCATGCCAAATGCTTTTCTCGAACACTCTCGAAAATTTTCTCTTTCCGTTAGAAAATAGACACGGGAAGTGCCTAATTTTTGCGCCTAATTTTTGCTTTTCTAAATTTAAAAAACACAACTTCCCTACCTAGGAGTGAATGAAATGTACTTGTAGACTGTAGAAACTAGTAAAATTAAACAATTTAAATTATAGTAAAAATTCAACACGCAGCGCCGACAAGAGCAACGACACGACTCACTTCTTTTGTTTTTCTTTTTTCCAGCGCTGCGTGCAATTAATTTTATTGGCCAGTGCCAAAATATAATCTATATTTATAAAAGAAAGTCGTGTTAGTTACACTATTTATAACTCAAGAACGGCTAAACCGATTTGGCTGAAAATTGGTAGGGAGGTAGCTTAGAACCAGGAGACGGACATAGGATACTTTTTATCCCGATTTTCCCACGGGATTGGAAAATTCCGAAATGTTGTACTAATAAAGCTACAGACATTAAATTTAGCATGCCTACACATTATTCCTTGATTAGTATAAAGATGCACTTACAAAGATATTTTTCAAATTTAAGGCGGAACAAAGTTCGCCGGGTCAGCTAGTAGTTTTATAAAAAGCTAGCTGCCTAAATAGGTGCGTCGCCTACAGTACTAAAATCCATTTTTCCCGCTTCATTAATCTTTTATAACTTCAAACAATTGCATGTGAAATTGAGAGGACGATAGAATAATTCCATACAGCCACGCCAACCGCTCGGTTTTCATCGCAGTGCGTGTGTAAGTTTTTTTTAATTTTCTGTTTATAATGTCTATGATTTGAAATAAGTTACTAGAAGGCGGTAAAACTGTATTCTGTACTTGATTGAATGTATTTGTTTTCATTGTTTTATTATTTATTATTTTTAATTCCCCATATTGTTTGAGAAAAACACTATACATTCCTCGATTTCATTTCACTTCATAGGAGTGCTATTATTTCCTACCTCCGTTATAATGCGCTTCGTGGAGTCTAACTTTGCTCTAATGGACTTATGGGGCCGGCTAGCACAGAGCGCATGACCCTTTTCCCGTCGGTGCAGTCTGCACCGCTGCAACTTTATGCATTAAATGGCAGCGTAATTTAGTTCCGACGGATATGAGCGGCTCACGTTCACTTAAAACATTTTAAAACTTTGAAAATGAGAGAGGTATATATATACGTATTATTAGCTTCTGCCCGCCACTTCGTCTGCGTATTATACATAATTATAAACCTTCCATACAAAATACAGCTCGGCGCCAAAGCAACCCATCACTATTTTAGATTCCCCTTTCCACCTATACGCCCACAATCATGCTAAACGTGACCATGTTACCTTAAGCTCTGTCTATCCCGCTAGGGATAAAGACGTGATTTGTTGCGTGTGTGTTAGGATAAGGATTGAAGCAATCGCCACACGTTCTTTGTAATCCAGGCATTTAAAGAACGGAATTCCCCGGGCAGCGTTTTTGTTCCCTGATCGCTAGAAGCTGGCCCTCTTCAAATCAAGGGTCAACGCGTACCATCAGGAGTACATACATACATACACAAATCACGTCTTTATCCCTTACGGGGTAGACAGAGCCTAAGGTAACAGGTACCTACATGCCACATTTAGCAAGATTGTGGGCGTATAGGTGGAAAATGGAATCAAAATAGTGATGGGTTGCTAGCCGCAACGCCTACAACATGATTCCTATGATTTTCGCCCTTTCCCTCGATGGGCTTTTACCATCTGCGCGGGTAGAGAAGCAATTGGTACATTCTATGTTTTTTCTTTGCTCCCAGACCAGCATGGAAGAAACCGAGAAACCATCAGGAGTGATAGCGACCAAACGCATGGTGTCAACAACTGGAGCTGAAAACTTGTGGCAGACATTATTCTTTGAAGCTACGGCCGAGCCAGTAACAAATACAGATTTTTTAAAATCATTTCGACACACAAGCAACAGCAATGACGCTGTCAAACTGGCAACACCGAAACTTCGTTCCACAACTTTAAAATTCCCAGTCCCGGGCATTGCGTTCTGATCCCGCGGGATCCGGGAACTAACCCAACTTTTCCCCATTACGCTTGCGGATTTAAAATAAGGAACTTTTTGAAATATCTAACAGTTTTATTAGCACTAATTTCGGTAGGGCTTTGGGGCTCCGGAGAGCGTTGAGCGCGAAATTAAGTTTAAGCTTTTGATATTAGCCGGGATATATTATCACCGTTCGAATTAAACCAACTTCGTGAGCTTCCATGCTGGTCTGGGAGTAATGAAAAAACAGAATGTACCAGTTGCTTCTCTTCCCGCGCAGATGGTAAAATACCATCGAGGGAATGGGCATAGGAATCATGATTTTCATAGGCGATGCGGCTAGCAACCCATCACTATTTTGATTCCCCTTTCCACCTGTTCGCCCACAATCTTGGTACACGTGGTCTGTAGGCCCTGTCTACCCCCTAAGGGATAAAGACGTGAATTGTGTATTGTATTGTTTCTTAAAAATGTACCGGAATATTCTAGTTAGTTTGACGAAATAGTCCTGTAAATGTTGTTCCAAGATTTTTTGATCATAGTCGACAAAATATGTCTCCTTATACAACGTGTTACAAAATACCCCGTAAAAAATATAATTAATTATTAAAGCCAAAAATATTGTCAACCCTATAAGTAGTAAGCTGTCATGTCAGGGAACCAGATTATTTAACAGAAAGGCCTACGTACCTATTTTACCTAATAATTGTCTACTTTAATAGCTTTTCTATTTTTCATTCATAAATGTTTGCTACCTCAATACACGGATGTCATCATACTCAAGTACTGGCTTCAAAAAATGTCAAGTTGGAAAAAAAATGTTGTCAATTTCAAATCTTCTAATCGATATCCTACAACTGTTTCGAGTTTTTTAGGTAGGTACATTCTGCGTAGTTTACTCTTTAATTTTACTGAAATAGGGTTTGCACATCAGTGAAAATAATAATATTTTTTATTTTTTTTGGGGTTTGTTGTACAGCGTTACTGCGGTTCTTAAATATTGTGAATGGACTCTTTATAAGGCCCCATTTAACCTCCTTTCGGCTTTACGGGTAATTTTGTAACACCCTGTATTGTAGTAATTTTGAAGTGAAAACTTCTTTAGCGACTTTTGGAATTGGTAAAAAATGTTAAACTCGCGTCAGGATCACGGACCGTAAGACGAAAGACGGCGCAGGGCGCTTGCGCATGTGTGCGTGTGTGTAATTTTTAACATAATGTACCAGGATCGCAGCTCCTCTAAGAGCTTATTTTGAAATACGAATGAAGCTAGAGTCGCGTTCGATTTTTGAAGTGAAGACCTTTTGGGATGGGTAGAAATTGTTAAACTCGCGTCAGGATCACATACCGTAAGACGAAAGACGGCGCAGGGCGCTTGCGCATGTGTGCGTGTGTGTAGTTTTTAACATAAATTACCAGGATCGCAGCTCCTCTAAGAGCTTATTTTGAAATACGAATGAAGCTAGAGTCGCGTTCGATTTTTGAAGTGAAAACTTTTCGGGATGGGTATAAATTGTTAAACTCGCGTCAGGGTCACGTGACCGTAAGATGTAAGACGGCGCAGGGCGCTTGCGCATGTGTGCGTGTGTGTAGTTTTTAACGTAAAGTACCAGGATCGCAGCTCCTCTAAGAGCTTATTTTGAAATACGAATGAAGCTAGAGTCGCGTTCCATTTTTGAAGTGAAGACTTTTCGGGATGGGTAAAAATTCTTAAACTCGCGTCAGGACCACGCGACCGTAAGATCGAAAATTCGTAAGACGAAGGCAGAGTTGCAGCTGGGTCGTTTAAGCTTCGTTGTGCGCTTGCGCGAGTGTGCCTGTGTGTAGTTTACACTTCTGCCGGCACTTCCGGAGTGCTGCCCGTCGTTTTTTTCTATTGCTCGTAATTCATGTGATAAATGAATTTCTAATCTGTCCAAAAATGTAAAAATCGAAACGTGTTTTTTTGGAGATCCACCCTTTTCAAGTATGACGGCAGCATATTTAACAAGCATTGCCAATCTAGTGATAACATACATACATACGTACCTTCACGCCTACTTTGTTCCACTTGCTACGAACCTGACACACTTCTTTCGCTTCATCCACATTCATCAATTTCTTCATACATGCTCGTCGGTTTCGCGTACTCCTGACCTGACCTTTTTGCAAAACGTCTATTTGGTCTCGGAGTCTAGTGATAAGAAATTATAAGAAATCCAAGACGATGCAAAAACTCACGATCAAACTTAGCTCAAGAAAAAATCTTCAGTCAACTTCCTTCGGCCTTCAAACAAGGTAAATTGCTTAGATTGCAAAAGTAACGAACAATTTCCGCACCAAACGCGATGAGAGACTTATCTCGTAAACATAACTTTCCCCATTACGTTATATCGGGAAAAACCGCAGGAATTATCTAGTGTACCGGTGCGATTGATCAAAGAAAAGTTTGCAAGTTACAATATCGGCGATCAACAAGCACTTTTTTGTGTTGCCCGGGGGAAAACTGCTGGAATCAGATAGCCCACTGAGAGGTGATGGGGCTTACCTAAAACCCCCAGGGTATTCCTTCTTCGCCGCGACGCAACGATTCAAAGGTACAACCCGATCGGCAGAGGGCGGTCTCCAGATTCATCATCTGGAAGGCCAGTCTGGTCTCCTTTACAGAAATGGCATGTCAGGAACACTTGACACGGGCCTTTAGGTCTTGTTACCTTAGGTTTTGTCTACCCTGTAAGGGATAAAGACGTGATTTATATATGTATGTATATATGCATGTATATTTTATAGCCTATTTGATGAGAAAATGCTGGGCAAAGGCCTCCCCTTTCTTTTTCCTCCGTGTCTGTCTTTTGCGAGGCCTCCCCGCAATCAATATTTTTATTTATTTTAATACTATGGTGTGTACATCATAAATGTACAGGATTTTAAGCTGCAGAACATTGTTTGGAAACAAAGCTGGTTTGAACGCCACTTGTACCCACTTTAAAGCGGCAAAGTTCCAAAACAACGTACATTCTATCAAACTCCCCGTCAAACTTTAAAGCATCGTTTTGACAACCCTAATATTTTCTCAGGCAAGTTTGTACACGCGAGGGAAATGAACCTTAAACTTGTCTGGAGAAGGTTTAGTTTCAGAAGTCAATGGTTGTTTTTAAATGGGAGAAAAGAAAAAGAGTTATAGCTTGGCAGTTGACTAATGTTCAGAACTGGGTCGCTCCGACATTTTGTGAAACTAGCTTCGAAACGCTTTGACTGACACTACGAGCTTCACAAACCTTATTCATTAACGCTTTGTAGGCTTCTGCTAACTTAGCAATCGTTTGTCCTTATCTGTGAAGGTAAATGTCAAAGTGACAGATAAGGACAAACGATTGCTAAGTTAGCAGAAGCCTACAAAGCTATACTTCCATGCTGGTCTGGGAGCAAAGAAAAAACATAGAATGTACCAGTTGCTTCTCTACCCACGCAGATGGTAAAAGCCCATCGAGGGAATGGGCGATTATAATAGGAATCATGTTATAGGCGATCAGGCTAGCAACCTATCACTATTTTGATTCCTTTTTCCACCTTTACACCCGCAATCTTGCTAAATGTGGCCTGTAGGTACCTGTTACCTTAGGCTCTGTCTACCCCGTAAGGGATGAAGACGTGATTTGTGTGTGTGTGTGTGATTGCTATGTTAGCAGAATCCTACAGAGCGTTTATGAATAAGGGAGACAGTATTTATTACGGTAGTTACCAATTTATCTGTGTACAGTCAGGGAATTCAATTCCTAAGCTTCAAAAAGTATATTTTGCAAACAGGCCGCCAAAGGCTACATGTCTTTTTTTTAACTATCTGCGTATTCAGAAATACCATCATTGCCAAGAGGAATGCGCCGCAAGCAACTTCGCAGAAAGTCATTTTTTCAAAATAAAATAAATTTACAACAATAATTAAGTTCTACATAACTTATAATATTTTTACAAAAGGGCTATAAAGGTCCCAAAGTTGATTTGATCAGGAGCAAAAAAAAGAAAAGAAAGGGACTAAAGACTAAAAGTGGATTCAATTAGAGACAAACAGTGAAATTTGATTTGGAATTAATTGGAGATATCTCCAATGTCGAAAAGAAAAAAAAAACTTATACACATACTCAAACCACGTCTTTATCCATTACGGGGTAGACAGAGCTTAAGGTAACAGGTACCTACAGACCACATTTAGCGTATAGGTGGAAAATAGAATCAAAATAGTGATGGGTTGCTAGCCTCATCGCCTATAACATGATTCCTATTATTTTCACCCATTCCCTCGATGGGCTTTTACCATCTGCGCGGGTAGAGAAGCAACTGGTACATTCTATGTTTTTTTCTTTGCTTCCAGACCGGCATGGAAAAAAAACTTATGAAATATGCATTTCAAACTTTTTAAAATAAGCGTCGTAACAATCCATGCTTTGCGCTTACTTTTTAAACTGCAGAAAAAAAAATAACAAACACAAAATACTCGGCGAGCCCTTCCAAAGCGTGCGTCCAGAGGGCAGGACCCGAACACTGATTTATTTGGGGTTCCGTATAAATATGTATTAGGAATAACAATGGGTTGCTGACTTACGTTAGAAAAGTTTTTTGGATCAAATTGAGTCTATATTATATACGACGTCGGTAAAATTACTGGCACTTGAGGTATACTATCCTAGCTCTCCAGGCTGGCAACGCATCTGTAATTCTCTAGTGTTGCGGGTGTATACGGGTGGTTGTGCTCACCTACCATGGGATCACTTGCTCGTTTGCCTAACATATATACATTTAAAGACAAAACATAGAATCTACCAGTTGCTTCTCTTCCCGCGCAGATTGTAAGAGCCCATCGAGGGAAAGGGCGCAAATCGTAGGAATCATGTTGTAGGCGATACGGCTAGCCCATCACTATTTTGATTCCCTTTTTCAGACGTCTACAATCTTGCTAAACGCCTTTTGGTCTTATTACTCTAGGGTCTGTCTCGTCTGTAAAAGACAAAGACGTGATTTATATTTATCTTTTGTCTTTGTCTTTGACCAGCCGAAATATTCCAGATAATTTTAAAACTATTGTTTAATGCTCCTCTCATCTACTCAAAGGTTAACTGGTAGAGATCCCTTGTATAAGTTCGCCTTTGTGCCTATAATGAAGATGAATCTGTGGACGAATGATTGATGCGAGAGAGCTGATCGAATGACTGGAAGAGATTCCTGTTGGTGTGAATGGTGAGAGCGAGTGAGTGATACGATCGGGTGCCCTTAGCAAACACATGTCTTTCTGTTGCCTAGAATTATATCTTTTGAAGTTTGTTTCCTTCTCACGATCCCACATTAATGTTGTTTTTTTTTGTGAAGTGTGTCTGTGTCTTGTGTCTATCTAAATATATATAACTCAAAGGTGACTGACTGACTGACTGACTGACATAGTGATCTATCAACGCACAGCCCAAACCACTGGACGGATTGGGCTGAAATTTGGCATGCAGATAGATGTTATGACGTAGGCATCCGCTAAGAAAGGATTTTGATCAATTCTACCCCCAAGGGGATAAAATAGGGGATGTAAGTTTGTATGAAACTTTGTCAATTTTAAACCGATCGGGCTGAGACTTTGCATGCATAAAGCTACTATGACGAAGGCATCCTCTAAGAACGGATTGCGTAATTTCTGCGGGATAGCGATAAACGAATTCTATGCAGACGAAGTTGCGGGCAACAGCTAGTTGGTACAATAAAGCATTTACTTACTATCTTGTACGTTAGTCTCAACCGTGAATGCAGTCCAAACATTGCACATTATTTACGCATGTGTCAGAACAGCCTGATGACTCCGCGGCGACCAACACGCGTCAGTAGTCATAACAAGATGGCTGACTAATTACAGTAATTAATCTGTGGCTACATGACATAATCATGTTTAGGGCTTTCTATATGATATACAGCGATACCTGGTGCTTCCATGCTGGTCTGGGAGTAAAGAAAAAATATAGAATGTACCAGTTGCTTCTCCTCCCGCGCAGATGGTAAAAGCCCATCGAGGGAATGGGCATAGGAATCATATAGGCGATGCGGCTAGCTACCCATCACTATTTTGATTCCCCTTTCCATCTATACGCCCACAATCATGCTAAGTGTGGCCTTTGGATCTTGTCACCTTAGGCTCTGTATACCCCGTAAGGGAGAAAAACGTGATTTATGTATGTATGTATGTATACAGCGATACCAACGCCACTGTCGCAGTGAAACGGGCCATCGGGTGATACAAACTATTAAAAATATTAAAAAACAAACTTATATATATTATAATATATATATATATATATATATATATATATATATATATATATAAAAAATGAATTATATAATATTATCACTACATAGTATAAAACAAAGTCGCTTTCTCTATCCCCATGTCCCTATGTCCCTTTGTATGCTTATGTCTTCAAAACTACACAACGGATTTGGATGCGGTTTTTTTAATAGATAGAGTGATTCAAGACGAAGGTTTTTATGTATGATATAATATATATATAAGTGAATTATATAATATTATCACTACATAGTATAAAACAAAGTCGCTTTCTCTATCCCCATGTCCCTATGTCCCTTTGTATGCTTATGTCTTCAAAACTACACAACGGATTTGGATGCGGTTTTTTTAATAGATAGAGTGATTCAAGACGAAGGTTTTTATGTATGATATAATATATATATATATATAAGTGAATTATATAATATTATCACTACATAGTATAAAACAAAGTCGCTTTCTCTATCCCCATGTCCCTATGTCCCTTTGTATGCTTATGTCTTCAAAACTACACAACGGATTTGGATGCGGTTTTTTTTAATAGATAGAGTGATTCAAGACAAAGGTTTTTATGTATGACTAGCTGTTGCCCGCAACTTCATCTGCATAGAATTTGTTTATCGCTATCCCGCAGAAATTACGCAATCCGTTCTTAGAGGATGCCTACGTCATAGTAGCTTTATGCGTGCAAAGTCTCAGCCCGATCGGTTTAAAATTGACAAAGTTTCATACAAAGTTTCATCCCCTATTTTATCCCCTTGGGGGTAGAATTGATCAAAATCCTTTCTTAGCGGATGCCTACGTCATAACATCTACCTGCATGCCAAATTTCAGCCCGATCCGTCCAGTGGTTTGGGCTGTGCGTTGATAGATCACTATGTCAGTCAGTCAGTCAATCAGTCACCTTTGAGTTATATATATTTAGATTCTACGCAGACGAAATCGCGGGCAGAAGTTAGTATGTATATATAAAAATGAATTGCTGTTCGTTAGTTTCGCTAAAACTCAAGATTTGTCTAATTTTAGTCTTAAAATATTCGTGGAAGCCCAGGGAAGGTTTAAGCGGTGAAAAAATATTGAAATTTAGAAGAAAAGAAAACGGGAGCGAAGCCGCGTGCAATTAAATAGTGATGGGTTGCTAGCCGCGTCGCCTATATCATGATTCCAAAGATTTTCGCCCATTCCCTCGATGGGCTTTTACCATGCGCGGGAAGAAAAGCAACTGGTATATTGAATGTTTTTTTCTATAGTCCTAGACCAGCATTGAAGAAGAAAAAATATCAGATATAATAATTATAATATTTTTAAGGTAACTCCTGTGGAATGCTTACTGTTTCAGAGCAGAGTGTAATGATATGTGTGTGTCTCCCTCTAGAGTATTTGCAACAGTTGAAAGAGATTCGACGTCTCTCGAGACACTGCCTAGATCTGTCAGAGCTATCAAAAAAATAGTGCTGGGATGTTATCGATATACAATAACTATAGCTACGTTTATTATGCCGAAAGTCTTCGTTAACGTCTGGGAGCAAAGAAAAAATATAGAATGTACCAATTGCTTCTCTACCCGCGCAGATGGTAAAAGCCCATCGAGGGAATGGGCGAAAATCATCGGAATCATGTTATAGGCGATGCAGCTAGCAACCCATCACTATTTTGGTTCCATTTTCCACCTATACGGCCAAGATCTTGCTAAATCTTGCCTGTAGTGTAGGTACCTGTTACCTTAGGCTCTGTCTACCCCGTAAGGGATAAAGACGTGATTTGTGTATGTGTAAGTTTTTAAAAATATCGACAATTTATACTAAAACTAACTCGAAATCCTAGTGACAGCCATGATAGGAAAAATGCGGCTGCACGTAGCGCTACGAACGTAGCACTGCAGCTACGCCGTAGCTCGTAGCACGTGACCGAGGAAAGAATCGCACCCCTGATTTGAAGAAACGGCTGTGATCATCTGATCACAGTTGATCACAGTTGCCGTCTTTGTTGGAACAGTTTGAGATAGAGTATAATAAATGTGTGATATTCTACGTTTTCGAATTATTACGACGTTAGTTTGCATGTGTTACAGTTGTGCTCATTAAACTTTGATAATGATCCCTGTACGGGATAGAAACGCATCAGTGTTTGTGTGGTGTAAGGGATAATTAAGTTTGTGAGATTTATATGTGTTTTATTGGCAGTAGTGGACCTCCCTCCACGAAAAATATACTATTTCACACAGGCTTCGTTATCTTGCACGTGAGTAGCGGAGTAGCAAGGTAAATGTATTTTGTTCATTGAAATGGACCTCCGCAAACGCCTGATTCAATAAAACATTCTAGGTGTCTAATAATTACTCTGGAACATTCCAGCTGGTGGTCGGGTTACTTTAATCGAAAACTCCTGTTAATGATCTTCATCGTTATTTTGAATTAAAACTTATCACCCCCTTGATGCTTACGTTGAAAAATTAATAATGTATAGAAATATTTATATATTATGGCTTTATAATGTACTTTAGTTGTTAATTTATTAAGTACTAATACTATTCTTTGCGCATAATAATGACTGCTTGCCTTTCTTTGTAAACTATTCCTTTCCGTATCAGGTTAGCTGGAAGAGATCCCTTCTTAGGGATAAGTTCGCCTTTGTACTATTTTCTGTGTACTTCTATATTTTTTTTAATTTTTATGTGCAATAAAGAGTATACATACATACATACATACATATTTATAAAGCCCAATTGATAAAATCTGACAAACATTCACTGAGCTGTCCAGCCTACCTAACTCAATCACCTGGCTTCACTCACTCAAACTGGGGCCATGGTAAGTCATGACGTCGTAATGCGATTCAATTCCGATTCAGTTTAGATCCACACCAAAATGACAGCTAAAACCTGAACTGAGTCGGAAGGTTTTAGCCGTCATTTTTAGTATGGATCTGACAGCGAGCGATTCAACCTTGGGTCTGAATTGAATCGCATTAAGATTTCATTGTAAGGTCCTGGTCACTTTAATAATTGGTTCCAGTAAAGAAAACATTATGCGTTACTTATCATGGTGTGTTCTATTTAACTATGAAATTCAAGTTTTCCAACAAAAACCTTTTTATAATCTCACCTATATTTTCTCAAAATTAATGTTAAATAATACATTTATATAGTTCCTATTCTTCCATGCTGGTCTGGGATTAAAGAAATACCAGTTGCTTTTCTTCCCGCGCAGATGGTAAAAGTCCATCGAGGGAATGGGCGAAAGTCTTAGGAATCATGTTATAGGCGATGCCCATAGCAACCCATCACTATTTTGATTTCCCTTTCCACCTATACGGTTTTGTTACCTTAGGCTCTGTCTAATCCGTAAGGGATAAAGACGTGATATATGTATTTAAGTCATACTAGCTGTTGCCCGCAACTTCGTCTGCATAGAATTCGTTTATCGCTATCCCGCAGGAATTACGCAATTTTCCGGGATAAAAAGTAGCCTATGTGCTATTCCAGACCATAATCTATCTATGTTCCAAATTTCATCCAGATCTATCCAGCCGTTTTGGCGTGAAAGAGTAACAAACATCCAAACATACTCACAAACTTTCACATTTATAATATTAGTAGGATAGTAGGATTAAAGTTCACAAGTTTAGTGTGCGTTTGAATAACGTAGTGATGTTTAAATAACTTTATTATTTGCAAAAATAATTGTTTTATCGCCACATCATAAAAGGCGAGTCTCGGCGAAACCTCATAAATAAGACAATAAATCATAAGTCGTAAATAAATTTCGTATAAACTTTAATTATTTCCTTCGCAAATAAACTCGATTTCTAATAAAATTTATCTTATTACAGCTCATTTGGCGTCCAAAGGAAATATGAGCGGCTTAGTGCGATAACGTTGCTCAGATCATTACACCGGCGGTGAGTTAGAACCGTATCAAATTGGGACAGATAAAGCTGGAGTGACTAATTTATAGGTCTTAGGCGGCACTAGAGGGGGGAGGAGGAGAGGGGGGGGGGGTTCAAGATTGATAAGGAAAGGTAGATTACTTAAATGGATGGTATGGCATTGAAAGGTTTCTTGCACTATTGTTACGAAGCTTTACAAGTTTCGTCTTGTTGGATGACACGTGCAAGCTAGCTAGGTGCGGTATACATACATACATACATAAAACACGTCTTAATCCCTTACGGGGTAGACATAGAGCTAAAGGCCGCATTTAGCATGATTGTAGGCGTATAGGTAGAAAGGGGAATCAAAATAGTGATGAGTTGCTAGCGGCATCGCCTATAACATGATTCTTATTTTCGTCCATTCCCTCGATGGGCTTTTACTATATCCGCGGGAAGAGAAGCAACTGGTACATTCTATGTTTTTCATTTGCTCCCAGACCAGCATGGAAGATTGCGGTATGGCCGTTATTTGTAGGGTTCCTACCTGAAGGGTAAAATGGGGACCCTATTACTAAGTCCACTGTCTGTCTGTCTGCCACCAGTATGTATCTGGTAAACCGATGTTTTTTTTTTTAATATGAATAGGAAGGCAAACGAGCAAGTGGGTCACCTGATGGTAAGTGATCACCACGGCCCATAGACACCCGCAACCCCGGAGGGATTAAGATGCAATGCCTTTTGTGCCCGTAATTTCCCCGGCGGTCTTACTCTCCACACCGGAACACAGCAGTGCAAGCACTGCTGCTTAGCGGCAGGATTAGCGAGTAAGATGGCGGTAGCGATGATGGTGGATGTCCTGTTGTCAGATAGGTCAAACCTGTTGCTACAACGGATGTATACTTAACTGATTAAATTTAAAACATAGTAATCAATCTAATCGCTATTTTGATTCCCCTTTCCACCTATACGCCCACAATCATGCTAAACGTGGCCTTTAGGTCTTGTTACTTTAGACGCTGTCTTCCCCGTAAGGGATGAAGACGTGATTTATGTAATACTGAACCTACTGTAGTCTCACCATCCCCAGAATTTTGCGGGTGATTTGTCAAAAGCTGATGTAGGCTTACAGCAAATGTACGAAACTTTATAATTAACATTTTCGTTCTAATTAGTTGATTTACCTACAAATTTGTAGCAAATCTGTATCACATTTAGGTTAATGTACAAATTTGATTAGTAACAAATCTATCTAATCTAATTAGCCCACATCCACCCACAGGCCTCTTATTTTCACGCCACTTTGCCCGGTCCCGTGCCAATCTCATCCACAATTTTCCAGCCGAATGCCATATGTCATCTGACCAACGGGCTGATGGTCTGCCCACTGACCTTCGACCCAGTCTTGGCCACCACTCTGTGACCGCCTTCGACCTTCTGTCGTCGTTCCGTCTTCCCAAGTGCCTCGTCCATCGCCACTTCAGCTGTGTTACCCTAATTCCGACATCCACAACTCTATCCCGTTTCCAAATTTCGGAATTGGGGATGTCAAGTGAGATGCCCGCATAGCTTGCTCCATGGCTCCTTGTATTAAATAAATATGTCAAATAAAGTCTGGAATTATAGTGTTAGATTAAATCTCAAATAACTGTAACGAGACCAAAAACGTTGACAAAATAAATTGTTTCAGACGTCCCAGTAAACTTTATTTGCTTAAAGAGTGTCACAGGTTCATAACAGTTGAATACAAAGCTTTTCTGCTGACTGCACTTGCATTGTTATCCATTCACAAATTATTATTAAACTAGCTTATGCCTGCGACTTCGTCCGCGTAGATAAATCCTGTTTTTTTCCTTATCCTGTGGGAATTTCCAAAAATCCTGAAATTAGTTTTGTAATCACCTACTTTTGTATCAAATTTGTAGAGTCTAGTTATTATAGTTACTGAAATAGCGTCACTCGGAATCGAATATATAATTCCCGTTTTTTCCTTATCCCGTGGGAATTTCCAAAAACCCTTCCTTAGTGGATGCATTGTATAAGGTATCTATGTGCAAAATTTCAAGTCTCTAAGCCCAGTGGTTTGGGCTGTGCTATCCCGCGGGAACTATGCAATTTTCCGGGATAAAAACTATCCTATGTCCTTTCCCGGGACTCAAACTATCTGTATCCCAAATTTCAACTAAATCGGCCCAGCGGTTTAAGCGTGAAAAGGTAACAGACAGACAGACAGACAGAGTTACTTTCGCATTTATAATATTAAGTAAGGAAATAAGTAAGGATTATGTGAACCAAATTTCAAGTCAATCGGACCAACCGTCGAAGAGTTCCCTCCTGCGGAGACGGTCTTGGCTGGGCCACCTAAATTCTAATAACAGTTCAATCGGTTGAAGATATTTACTTCAAATTGTGTTGCAAGGTTCCACCCGGACAAACTTACGTACACACCTAGATTGCAAGTTAAATATAATCTTGTAATATAGAAAACTTCCATGCTGGTTTGGGATTAAACAAAAAACCTAGAAAAAGTAAAACCCATTGAGAGAAGGGGCGAAAATCTTAGGATGTGATTCCCCTTTTTTTTTATATAAGAGGGGGCAAACGAGCAGACAGGTCACCTGATGGAAAGCAATCACCGTCGCCCAAGGACACCTGCAAGACCTGGGGAATCACAAGTGCGTTGCCGGCCCTTTGAGGAAAAGGAAAGCTCGCTTTTTAAAGATCCCTAAATTGTACCGCTCAGGGAATGTTGCAGCAGGAAGTTGGTTCCAGATCTTTATCGTACGAGGAAAGAAATTGCGTTTAAAACGCACGGTACTCGACTGCCAGCCATCAAGATGCTGAGCCCCTTTCCACCTATACGCCCAATCGTGCTAAACGTGACCTTTAGATCTTGTTACCATGCTCTGTCTACCCCGTAAGATAGTACAGCATTAGATGGCGATAGTACCAAGTACAGCGAACAAAAACTTAAGTCCGCAGAAAATGCTTGTATTAAATTTTTAGCAAAGCTACCTCAAGTAACTACTCTAAAATATTTGCCGGATCTCGGACTATCCTTGATAGCCTTTTAAACTAAAATACTTCTTTTGCAGCGTAAAGTCGCCCGTTACTCCACATTTACCTCAAAATAAGGATTTCACGAGAAAACGGTTAACTAAGTGCAGCTCGCTGCAAGAAGAAAACAAGCTTAACCTAAATTTACTTACCAATTAAGTTTAAATTGCAGGCTTATGTATCTATAGAGCGGGGAAAATAAGCCATCCGCATCCGCATACATAAATATCTCAATGTACGTCATTTTTTTAAACACATTTTTTAACAAAATATATAAACATCGTGAAAGATATGACAATATACATACATACATAAATAACATCTATATCCCTTACAGGGTGGACAGAGCCTAAGGTAACAAGACCTAAAAGCCACGTTTAGCATGATTGTGGGCGTATAGGTGGAAAAAAATCAAAATAAAGAAAAAGAAAGAAAGAAAGAAAGAAAACATTTATTCGTGACATAGATAAGTTACAAATACAAGAAAAAGAGGTAAAAACATAAGGACATATATCACGAAAAAAAAAAAAAAATAGTGATGGGTTGCCAGCCGCATCGACTATAATAATGATTCCTAAGATTTTTGCTCACTCGATTTTCGCTCGATGGGCTTTGCTTTTGATGGGACCTGCGCGGGAAGAGAAGCAACTGGTACATTCTGGATAGAGAAAGAGACAAAGACAGATAGACAGATAGAGATAGAGACAAACTTTTGAGAGCTTGCTGATGCAGGAGCAGCAGAGAAGAGGTTATTTTTTAATTGCGCTTGACAAATGTATCCCTACATTTGTCGATAATGTTCATAGTGTCGCATCAAAGAGACCTTTGAATCTAAAACTACGATAAAAAAATTGTACGGGAGTGTTCAATCACCACATGCTGAAATCATCACCATCACCAGCCTATTTACGTCCCACTGCCGGGCACAGGCTAGAACTAGAGGGCTTGTGCTATAGTTCCCACGCGGGCCCAGTGCGGATTGGGAGCTTTACACACCATTGAATTGCTTCGCAGATGTGTGCAGCCAGGAAACCTCCTGGTATTTTTTTTATGTAATTTCGCAGATAAATTTCGAAACACTCAGAAGTGCCCGGGATTCAAACCCACGACCCTCTGCTTGAGAGGCTACACAAACCAGGCTACCACGGCTTACTAAAATACTCCGGAAAAAATATGAGAGAGTCTGTGAGCTGAGACGATCATGTCGAAAAAACGCTACAAAAATGGCGAATATTCTCCCATCCCTACTGTCAAGTCGATTTTGTTGTAGCGGGCTAATATTGCTACTATGCTACTCAGTCGTTGTTAATTAAACTTGGTTGCAAAGGCTGTGTTCCTCGTCAAGTCTCAATGACAATTCACGACGGGAACGTACACACAGCAAAATAATGCGGTTAGCACAGCCACGCACGCGTCTATGCGTGTTGAGTATCGACATGAACGTTAAGTAGAATCTATGACATGTGAATGTGTGAGTGAGTTCGATCATAAAATCTACCCCCTAAGTACAGATTTTTTAGCAACAAGATGAATGAGCAATGTCGCTGTAAATTACCTGTTTATTGAATAAACAAGAACTAACTATAAAATAACAATGAAGAAAGTTACAACTATTTAAGTTAGTTTATAATAAATTAAGTAAAAAATAATTACAAATTAAATGAAAATAATCCCCTCCGGTATCGTGTCACACTCAAAGGCTGAAAATGCAATATCTCCGGTTTCAGTTACTTCTACAAAAATAATGTAAAAGTATTTTTTTTATTTAGACTGTCCTAAAAATATTTTACCTAATCTTACATTGGATATTGTCATCCCCAGTGTAAGCGAGAGAACCGAATCGAAGCTTCCTTCGACCTTGAATCTTCAAATTCTATCCCACGCATTGAACTATTATTACTAGCGAAGAGTAGTTACCATCTCACTGATGCGATGATGTTATATTATTATTTCTCAACAAGTCTGAGATTCCAATTCCAAAGCAATATTCCTCACAACCAGCATGGCCATTGAAATAACATCCAAAAATGTCATTTTATTATTACTATTTTATATTCCGTTTTCTTCGGATACGAACCCGGTTCACTAAAGCAGAAGTCAAATCTTCGACCTGTCTTTGACCGCTAGGCCACCGAGGTATGCAAGTTACATGGTGAATTTATGAATTATGTTCAATCGGCGACTACTGTATTGCAATTTGTGTAAATAGCTGTTTTATGAGCTTTGAAATAAGGTTGAATATTTTTTTCCGTAACTATTTAATTTTATGGTGGTCGCAGTCTGTTGTATGTTTAATTTTACTCTTATATAATATGTTAAAAACGCAAACGCATTGTGTTTTCTTTTAATATAATTATTAATAGGTATGACTCTTTTTACTGGAGTTTAAAAGTTGCTAGCTGATGGCTATTTTGGTCGTTATCGTCTTAAACAATATAAAGTGTTTTCTACCCTCAAATTTCTAATAATATGATTTTGTGAACAAACAACTGTCACCGCTGGCAGCCATTATTAGCTGCGGGATGAACCGTGTGTTATACTTACGAACTGTTTAATTTTGGCTTTCGAATACCTTATTGTGATTTGCAAAACATGGATTTTCATTTATCTTTGTTGAAAAGAGCAAAACAATATAACTATTTATATAAGGAATCGCTAGGCGTTTTTTGATATGGGTAAGTAGACAAACGGTGTTAAAAACAATGTCTTATTATTTTATCGGTAATATTTTAAACAACTTTCTTTGACGAAAAATGTTTTTATTTAAACTTCATTTATTTTGCAGCGGAAGACTGTGCCATTATGGATTCACCCTTACGCAGACTTCGGACACGATAAAAATATTCGTTCTGGGCCTAAACCTGAAGCCTCATCTCCTGCCATTTGGTTTGGCATTATGTAGTTGCCGCACCCGCTAGTGACCCATTTCACAGCAACAAGACACAATGCTACGTTGCAAAAAACATGCTTTAACGGACCAGCATAGAAGAAACCTTTGCTCGTGAATATCTTGACTTTGATTATTACATCAATCAAAGTCAAATGTAGTGATTTTTAGTGATGAAGACGAAATATATTAACTTAATTAAATATATAAACACAGTAATGTTTTACAGTGCAGAACGAGTGGCAGTGTTACTTTAGGCTATGGGGTTGGATGTCATCGATGGGCCCTGGTGTCCAAATCCAAACCAAATCGAGATAGGTAGCTTAGTCGCTTCAAAGTGGAGATTATAACCCAGTGTGAAATGATGTTATTGTTAATGGCTGTCATTTAACATGTCTATTCATTTCACCACTGACTTACACGTCCGCAAATAAAACGTTTCGTTGATCTTTATCAGACTTAAACCTAATAAACCAGAATTTAAGATATTAATTATGTGTCATCTTAAAAATAGCCCTATTATGGTTGTGTATTCAATTTGCAAGATAATTATTAAGTTAGTGACATAAGACTTTTTAGTAAACATAAAATCATACTGGCCTCTAAAGTGTGTGTTATTTTATGAATATTATTCTATAAGGAAAAGTGTGCAGTTTTATTTAGCTAATTTAATTACTTTTGGTAATAATAATAATAACACAAATAGAGGCTAATACAATAAAAATTAAAAGTTGCAATAAACAATTTGAACCAATAATTGCATTTTATTGTTTTATTCTTTTACGTCCTTTTTTTCTTGTTTTAGGTAAACATGAGTTTATTTTGAGATTAGTAATTTAAAATTGAAAACAAAAAAGATACACTTGTGCAGGATTCGAACCCGGTTCTTTAGGTTTCATAACTCTAGGTCAATACACCTGAGCCACCACGCTTATAATTCTGGTGGCAAAATTATGCTTCCATTGAACAAAATACCAGCAGGTTTGAATAACTATGCGTGAAGGTAGTCAGAAAACACAATTAGCACAGATAGGGCATTCTGTTGTGTGCGTAATAAGGCAGCGGATAAGTGCGGATGTGTGTATAGAATGACACACGTGGATAACTAGGGTGCTCACCGATTCGCTTTGCTGTGTGTACTATTAGATGAAGATACCGATAACAAACCGTACACTAAATTAAAAAAATAACTAAATACTATGTACAAAATTAACCTACACCTAGCCTAACTTAAACTACGTATAAAACACCCCTCCCAGGGCACTGTCACTGCTCATTGTACCCAGAAGGCTGGCAGCATTGCCGCGTTTTATCGCGAGGCTAATTCTTTACCCAAAATAGCTGCCAGCCCGCTGAAGCATCTATCAGGCGCGTAGATATTTCCCTGGAGAGATCTCGCGCGTCTGGGCCCCACGTACCCAAGGTCTCAACGCCAAACGGCACAAAAATGTAGCCCTCCCGAAGAGCAGCATATTTCTGACGTTTGAGTTGCTCTGCATTTGCTGCCGCCACGCCTTATTGCACGTTGCTGGGACATGTGACGGAGCCAGGGTGTCCACGCAAGTGGCGTCCCAGACAAGTGTCCTGCTTTGCTTCCAAGGAACGAGTGGCATGCCGCCCGGCCGCTTGCCATAGTCACGTGCGACACCGTTCGCCTCTAAAATGGCCGGCACGTTGACAGTTGCAAGGGCCCTCCGGGTGACGTCGTTTAAGGAAGCATGGCGAGACAGGCGGGCTAAATATTCAGAGTTTTACCTAGTTTTTTGGGTTCTTCAAATGGGAATAAAGAAACCCTTATAAGATCACTTTGTTGTACATCTATCCGTCTGTACATATGCCTGTGACGTCTGTGATTCATCTTTTAGACAAACCTACCGGTTCGTGGTCGCCACTGGAAAACTTTTCTCCCTCGCTCACAATCACCGTTTGGTCAATATTTAAAACAGACCGGACCTTTACGGAGTGACGTGGTCAGTGTTGTGTGCTGCCTTACATTTGACAGTAATAAAAATAACGATGAAAACGAGGGTAGTTGTGCGCCGCTGTCAGTTGCGTCGAGCAGCCGCGCGAACAGAGCGCTGGCGCGCAGTTTTTGTTTCGCTGCCACCGGGGCGAGCGCTCCAGGAAGAAGGACTACGAAATAGTCCGAAACATGTCGAGCATCACTCGACTGACTGTGACTGTAAGTTATCCGTTTATGTGTAATTATGCCTTCTCTCGTCCCTGGTGAGCAGTAGATTTTCCACGGGAGTTTGTAATTGTGTCGTACAGACACATCATTCAAACAGATGACGCGACAAAAATTTGCTTAGTATCAAGGTCACGTGACAGCTAGTAACAAATAGAAAAATTCGAAGGCTTAGCACGCGTCACGGAATGACGAAGATCCGGGTTCGATTCCCGGCCATAGCTTTAATTTTCGGATTTTTCAATGTTCTAATTTTCTGTGTCATTTAAAAATTTATAAATCTACCCAACAAGAGCTTCAAATTCAAAACAGTTTCATATTTAAACAAAGCGACAGAGTTAATTATTTGATGTAATGCAGTTGCGCGCTAACTCCGCCACTTGGCAACCACTCAGCGGAGTGAGGTGCAGTTGAAAAGCTGCATTTATTGCACAAGTGCATGCTCGGATGCAGCCACACGTTGAGCGTCTACCGGCTGTAATTGCTGCTCGCTTACCTTTAAATTAGCTACGTGTTCACTGAAGTGTAACTGTTGAGTTACTGAAATGATTTTTTATGAACCTTGTGCATTTGAAAAGGTTAAGTTGTGAAGAATTATTTCATCGTCAAACCGTTTGATTTTTTTTGAGGCTCGTTTTTTGAAGATCCCTAAAATGTAAAGGTCCGGAAAAATTGGTGACGCTGTTCCCAATATTTAATTGAATCAGGCGTTACTTTGCGGAGGTCTATTTCAATGAACAAAAATATTTACCTCCTACTCCGCTACTCACGTGCAAATGATCGAAACACGTCAGTGTTTGTGTGGTGTAAGGCAGTTTGCCGGATTTATATGTGTTTTATGCGAATGTAAAGTGGGAGAGATCGCATGAAAAACATGTATTATTTCACACAGGCTTGGTTATCTTGCACGTTAGTAGCGGAGTAGCAAGGTAAATATTTTTGGTTCATTGACGCTATTTCCATTTTTTCACGAGAAACAAACGGTAGTGGTTTGCCAACTGTTCAGCTGACCGAGATGGACCATGCCAGATGATATCAAGAATGCAGCTTCCATCACAATTTTTAAAGGCCGACTGACAAAGTGGCTTTTTGATAACGTTTTTTATAATTACTGTGAGTTCTAAAATTTGCCACTAGCAGAATAGATAGAATAAGCTGGTAACGCCAGTTTCCAAGAATAAAATTAATTTCTGATGTTTCAAACATTCATCGATTTTCAACAAAAGGTTGCAATTAATTAAATTGTCACCAACCCACATTTCTTCCATGCTGGTCTGGGAGCAATGAAAAAACATAGAATATACCAGTTGCTTCTCTACCCGCGCAAATGGTAAAAGCCCATCGAGGGAATGGGCGAAAATCATAGGAATCATGTTATAGGCGATGCGGCTAGCAACCCATCACTATTTTGATTTCATTTTTCACCTATACGCCCACAACCTTGCTAAATGTGGCCTGTAGTATCTGTTACCTTAGGCTCTGTCTACCCCGTAAGGGATAAAGACGTGATTTTTTTACACGTTCAATCGTGATAACCTCCACGCGCCAAACTAAATTCTGCGTTCATTTTAGACAAATCCACAAAAATATTTAAAAACTTCCGAACTCTGTATTCCCAAACTTTGCAATGTCCACCCCGTGGGGGTCGAACCCACAACTTCGAACTCGCCAGGCGCAAAAATCCTGGTTCACATAGTTGGTAACCAGCGAGAAGTTTGGGGTCAACGGATTAGACACATAATAAACATACTTTGTGGTTCTGTGTGTGTAAATCTGGCGACTTATCGGACGATAAAGTTGTTCGGACTGAGTCACTACATAGTATAAAACAAAGTCGCTTTCCGCTGTCTGTCTATCTAAATACGTACAAAAATCAAGTCTATATCCCTTACGGGGTAGACCTTAGAGGCGTTTTGCATGTTTGTAGGCGTATAGGTGGAAAAAAGAATCAAAATAGTGATGGGCTGCCAGCCGCAACGCCTATAGCAAGATTCTTAAGAATTTCGCCCATTCCCTGGATGGGCTTTTACCATCTGCGCGGGGCGAGAAGCAACTGGTACATTCTATGCTTTCCTTTGCTCCCAGACCAGCATGGGAGTCTGTCTATCTGTCTGTCTCATTGTATGCTTAAATCTTTAAAACTACGCAACGGATTTTGATGCGGTGTTTTTAAATAGATAGATAGCAGACGAAGTAGCGGGCAGTAGCTAGTCTATTATAAAACAAAGTAGTTATTTATACAAACATACATAAATATCCTCTTTATCCCTTACGGGTTGACAGAGCCTATGTTAACAAGACCTAATGGCCACGTTTAGCCTGATTGTGGACGTATGTCGAAAGGGGTATTATAATAGTGATGGGTTGCTAGCCGCGTCGCCCATAACAATTATGATTGTTGCCCTCGATGGACTTTTACCTCTGAGCGGGAAGAGAAGCAACTGGTTCTGTTTTTCTTTACTCCCAGGCCAGGGTTTGTCGCGCGAATTTCCCAAACCTGCATTGCACAGGTGCCGCGAAGAGGGAACCCCATCCCGGGGTGGTGGGGCGTCGCGGTGACACCGAGTGCCGTAACGCCTCACATACGACTGAATAGGGAATCCGTGTGGTTTTTAGTGGGTATGCCTGCCGTCGCGGGAGCCCCACATACCCCTGGTAAACCCGTACGTGGCGGATGCATAAGGCGCATTTTCCACACCAAAAAAAAAGGGTTTGTCGCACGAACCATAGGCGAGGGTGATAAAGATGCGACCTGAGGTGTGTACACAATACATCTTCTCCTGGCTAGGCAGTGGAAATCTCCGTTCGCATAGCAGGCGGCCCGAGGCGGCGTAAACATGTTACCTACACGTGTCACAACTCAATAATTTCAAGGTTACCCCATTAATCCAAACACGAACGTAACACCGAAATTCCCAGCATACCGACCCAAACTTAATCTGATGAAATACGCAATTTTATATATCAGAACCCAATAACAGCGAGTTAGGGAACAAAGTGCCTGGCAACGAGGTTAAGAGCTCCCGTAGCATTTTATGAGGAAACCCGAGTATGATAACGAGTGTGACGAGTACAGTCGGGATTGAAGATACACCCAAAGACGTGTTTACTGGAAGAAACTGCTTAATACACGTAACATCCTTTTTATGGTTCCGTGCCTCAAAAAAAACGGAACGCCTATGTGTGCATGAATAACTTTTTATTGTACATACCTAAAACACAAAAATAATGAATACATACATATATACATACAAATCATGTCTTTATAGAAAGAAAGAAATATCATTACAAACACAATTAGTTAAGGAACAAAAAAAAACAATGAAAAAATCTACAGAGAAATAGATTGTCTCAAAATGGTCAAATTCAGCATTTGCTGGCCTTACAGCCAGCGCTGGTCTTCCGTTGGGGGTTGGGGTGTTGGGTTATCCCTTACGGGGTAGACAGAGCCTAAGGTAACAAACCTACAGGCCATGTTTAGGAAGATTCTGAATGAATCTGTATTCATTATGGGCGAACACAAATACAGAAGAATAAAATCAGAAGACCGGTACAGTCATTAGAAAAGGTGTCTCTATCAAATATTTGTCGGGTACTTCCAGTAGTCCTATAAATTTGAAATTTAGTATAACGGTAGCTTTATAGCACGAATAATGAAACAAATCTAGAAACCTAACTTTTTATGACTGCCTGGTTTAGTTTCGTATGGAACACGTTTTCTAGTGCCTGTATCTTTTGATTGCATACACTTGGAAGTTTTATTTTATCACTGCTCCATTTTATATGAAATGCAGGTGGAATCTCCCCGCGTTCCTGAGAAAAAAAAAGGTTGTGACAGACAGACGGATGAATGGACGGACGGATAGACGGACGGATAAACAGCAAAAAGAATCCGATAAGCTTTCCGTTTTTGATGTATTTAAGTATGTTTGTCCATTTAAGTATCTTCAATCTATTGAGCTGAAATTTTGCATACTCATACATACACACAAATCACGTCTTTATCCCTTACGAGGGAGACAGAGCCCAAGGTGACAAGACCTACAGGCCACGTTTAGCAAGATTATGGGCGTATAGATGGAAAATTTGTTTTATGTATTTTATGTAGTAAAAATAAGTTTAAAGTTGTATATAACTGTTTTTTTGTAATTGTTGTTAGTGGCAATAAATCATCTTTTATCTTTATCTTTATCTTTAAATGGAATTAAAATAGTGATGGGTTGCTTGCCGCATCGCCTATACCATGATCCCTATGATTTTCGACCATTCCCTCAATGGGCTTTTACCATCTGCGTGGAAAGAGATGCATCTGGTACATTCTATGTTTTTTCTTTGCTCCCAGACCAGCATGGGAGAAATATATACTTGCATACTTGTGGAAATTGAATGACAATACAATAATCTGGTAGTAGAATTCTGGTGGTCCTGCCATGACCGTCTCCGCAAGAGGGAACTTCATCGTTTGGTCCGATTGACTTGAAATTTGGTACACATTGTGTAGCACGGAGGACAATGCAAGTACAGGCAAAGAAAGATTGTAATCCTTTGAAAATACGCCCCCCAAAAACAAAACTATTACACTTTTAGGTTACAGACTAAACTGTAAAATAAATAAATAAATAAATAAATATCTTGGGACAAATTACACCAATTGACCTAGCCCCAAACTAAGCAAAGCTTGTACTATGGGTACCAGGCAACGTATAAATATACTTATTTAGTAGATAAATACATAATTAAATACATACAACATCCATGACTCGGGCACAAACATTCGTATTCATACAACTGTCTGCCCCTACCAGGATTCGAACCACGGACCTCTAGCTTCATAGTCAGGGTCACTAACCACTAGGCTATCCGGTCGTCGACCGAAACTACAAGAACTCACGTTGCGATTGTGTCGCCTTCCTGTTTAAGCCCTTTCATCCACTGCGTCTATAACTTCACTATAACTAAAATAGTTCAAAGTAATATTTAATTTCACTTTGTTGGTAACGGGTAAGTTGAGGGCTACAAGTTTGCCTTCGCCGACGACACAGTATATATATAAGCTAAAGCAGTAAGGAAACTACGAACAAATCTGTTGAAACGAAACACGCACACAGGCGCGCGCTTTACACGGCCCCTAAGCGGACCTGAGCCTGAGCGGAGTGGACGAGGTCCGCTTAGGGGCCGTGTAAAGCGCGCGCCTGTGTGCGTGTTTCGTTTCAACCGATTTGTTCGTAGTTTCCTTACTGCTTTAGCTTATATATATACTGTGCCGACGAGTTCAATGCTTTAAGTGCCACAGCGTTCCCTGGCTTATTAAAATTGACTTTGCCCGAAGTTGTGCATTCTGCATAGCCAACACTTGGACGAAGGTACATATACATAAATACACAAATCACGTCTCCATCCCTTACGGGGTAGACCGAGACTAAGGTAACAAGACCCAAAGGCCACGTTTAGCATGATTGTGGGCGCTTGGATGGAAAGGGGAATCAAAACAGTGATGGGTTGCTAGCATCCCTCGATGGGCTTTTACCATGTGCGCGGGAAGAGAAGCAACTGGTACATTCTATTATAACATCCTACTAATATTATAAATGCGAATGTAAGTTTGTTTGTTACGCTTTCACGCGAAAACTACTTAACCGATCATCATGAAATTTTGTACACATGTTCTTGAAGGTATTAGAAGTAACATAGGACACTTTTTACTAAAAAAAATATTTTTTATGTCGTCACTCTGACCTTATCTGCGCCGACGAAGTCGCGGGCAAAAGCTAGTATTATTATATTCGTTATAAAAGATAATATTTCCCGATCCGCACTGGGCCCACGTGGGAACTATAGTCCAAGCCCTCTCTTTCTGAGAGGAGGCCTGTGCCCAGCAGTGGGACGTATGTAGGCTGGAGATGATTTATATATTATTCGAATCAGAATCAGAATCATTTATTTATTAAACATAGGTCTACAAAGTCGTAAAAATTAACCATAGTCCCACTGTTTGCTAATAGAAATTCATCGAAGGACTTATAAGTCGATTCAAGATGAAACCAACATAAACGGATTTAAAAAGCAGCTCAAACAATATTTAGTAAAAAGATCATTCTACTCCATAAAAGAGTTCTTAAATGAAAAATAAGCAGAACATACATTTATTTATTTATTTACCATATTAAGAAACTTTATTAGCCATGTCTACAAATTGTGTGTGTATGAATACTATTTTTATCTTTATTTTTAATTATTTTAATAATAAGTTTTAGTTTTAAGATTATTTTATAATAAATTGCTGTGCCCTTACAGGGTAAATGTTTGAAGCTATATATACATAATAACATCTTTGTTTGTCACAACATTTTTATGCATTAAATATTTTGAGTTTGAGTTTGAGTTTATAAACTAAATGTAGTTGTTTGTAAACATACTATAAAGTGGAGATAAATTACGCGGAACTCGAGTTTCTGGTACGTAATTAATATCTTGTTGATCGAGCTTTCAATTAAAACAAACTGTAAGCTCCTAAGGAGCTTTGGCGATTGTTGCGAAATCGGATAAGCCCCCAACTTTTACTTAAATATCCTCTAAACGCCAAGTAAAATTATACGAAGTTCCAATTTAGAAATAAGCTTTTTACTAAAACGGGGAGAAGTATGTACAAGAGGGTTACAGAGGGCTGCAGTCGCCTAAAGAGTTAAGGAAGATTACCCCATGGTGCCAGGTTAGTAGGTACCTAATTGAAAAAAAAAATAAGCACAATGCTAAGCTTACCTTCACAGTTTTAATAAATATTAAAAAAAAATGCCTGCGTGATAGGGACCCTACCCAAGGGTCCAAATTTAGTTTAATTTAAAATTTTGTAATCTAAGTTTCATTTTTATTAGGTTATTTTACTTTATATTTTTATCAATACTTTTGTAATCATTTACAAAATAAACTACATTTAATAAAAAATACTGTATCTATTTACTTTGGCATAGAGTAGCATATGGAATTCAAAAGTATATAATGAAATTTTCCTTTATGATCACAGTGCCTAATAAGCAAAATTAATTTATAGGTTTATATACCTTAAACACAATAACACTAAGAAGCAAAATGACTCAATTGCAAAACAACTATAAAGCAAAATGTCTCAAATCATACAACTAACAACTTGTATCATACCTAATCTTTAAATTTTTTTGATAAAACAAAATCGATTGAAATACCCTCCCACGCAAACTGCCGAACCGATTTTGACCAAACATGGCTCAGAACCACCGTAAAGAAACTGGCTTTCGAATGAAAAAACTGCATCGAAATCAATTTAGTCACCTGAGAGCTGCGCTGCTACAGACACACACACAAACGAACATCGAGGTCAAGCTTATAACATCTCTCTTTGTGTCGGGGTTAATAATTGACTACATTACTTTGTTTCTTTGAAAAGTAAGCTTACTGTGACGGACGTCACATGGTTGTCATGGCGTGTCACTGTGCGTGACATTAGTTTGAACATGTATGTACGTGTTTCTCTTTTACAAGATTGATCACGTCTAGCTGATTAGGTTAGCGATAAGGAGATTGTTCAAGTAGGATATAGTTCAGTATATAAGCATGAAATTGTTACATTAAAATTAGATTTGAAATGGACTGCAAAAGTTGTTTCCGTCTCCACCACTACAATAATTACCAGCAAGACCCTGCTGGTAAAGTGGTGACCCCGACATGATCAATCTTGTAAAAGAGAAACACGTACATACATGTTCAAACTAATGTCACGCACAGTGACACCACAGTATATATATAAGCTAAAGCAGTAAGGAACCTACGAACAAATCGGTTGAAACGAAACACGCACACAGGCGCGCGCTTTACACGGCCCCTAAGGGGACTTCGTCCACTCCGCTCAGGCTCAGATTTGTTCGTAGGTTCCTTACTGCTTTAGCTTATATATATACTGTGGTGACACGCCATGACAACCACGTGACATCCGTCACACTTACATTAACGAACGTTCTGTTGTTTTATAAATTGGCGACGCGAAACAATTAAAACGTTATGCTAATTACACAAAAACACCGCGAATCTTTGTCAAGGAAATGTTAATTTTATGTTAAAGTGCGTTCACACGGAAGATAAAAAGAGTGCAATTTTATGACAAACATGCCTTATTTCGGGAAAGACCATATTTTTTAAACTGCTTAACCGATTTTTATCGAACCTAAAACCACGCTTTCTTCCATGCTGGTCTGGGAGTAAAGAAGAAACATAGAATTTACCAGTTTCTTCTCTTCCCACGCAGATGGTAAAAGCCCATCGAGGGAATGGGCGAAAGTCTTAGGAATCATGTTACAGGCGACGCGGCTAGCAACCCATCACTATTTTGATTTCCTTTCCCACCTATACGCCCTTAATCATGCTAAACGTGGCCTTAAAGTTTTGTTATCTTAGGTCCTGTCTACCCAGTAAGGGATAAAGACGTGATATATGTATGTATGTATGAAAATTAGAACACATAGAAAAATCCGAAAAGTAAAGCTGTGGCCGGGAATCGAACCCGGATCCTCGTCATTCCGTGACGCGTGCGCTCCTAGTTTATTTAGAAATTAAATCTCTAACGGTTAAACCGCAAAAGTAAACATTAAAAAAAAATCAAGAAGTAAACATTTTTGATTCATTGATAATAGTTGTAAAAACCTCAGCTACAAGATTGTAGAAATGAGAGAATAAATAGAATCCATTAAACCATTTGTTCCGCATTCACCGCTCGCTCCTTCGCCACCGACTCTGACTTTATTAAGCAAATTATATTCAGTGCATTCAGTTATTCAACGTTATGATAAAATTGTTAAGTGTTTATGATCTTTGCAATTATTTCTAGCGATGATAGAATACTAACTAAAATCCTACAAATATAAAAACGCGAAAGTTTGTAAGTATGGACGAATGGATGTTTGTTACTCTTTCACGTAAAAACTACTGAATGGTCTTAGACAAAATTTGGAACGGAGATAGCTGATACCCCAGAAAATATAGGCTATTTTTCATCTCGGAAAATTGCATAGTTCCCGCGGGATAGCGAAACACTATTTTTTTTGCAAACGAAGTCGCACGCAGCAGCTAGCTTTTTTATAAAAAAAACACCCATCCTAACCTATGGTGCGCATGGTCTTTGACCCAAAATAAAAAATTCAGGGTTAACGTTTGCCAAAGAGCAATGGAGCGCAGCATGCTAGGAGTGAAAAGGACAGATAGCTCAAAAACACGCATAGCTGACGTCGGGGAAAAGACTGAGCTGAAACTGGACTGGGCTGGACATGTCTGCCGCATGCGCCGACAGAGGTGAGCCTACTCCGGCACTTGGTGGGTGCCAGAGAATGGCCAACGACGAGGCAGACCTAGAAGGCGATGGCGGGACAATTTGGACGCGTATTGTGGTGGTCAGGAGGAAAGGCCGTTGCACAGCAGTGGGACACCACAATAGGCTAATTAAAAAAAAGAAAAAGGACAGCCAAGTGCGACATGGACCCGCGCATCGAGGGTTCTATAAAATTCTGTCAGCAAAGCCTTGCTTAAAAAGTTAATGCGCCCAGTTAGATTTTACATTAGTTCTGGACATAGACAAACAAGATCAATAATTGTCAGAAATTGGTGTCCCTATAAAATTTAAATTCAGATTCAAATTGTTTTTTTATTTCTATTTTGGACCACCAGAATTCAACCAAATTATTGTATTATCACCTGACTTACACAACACAAGTATGCAAAATTTCAGCTCAATCGGATGAAGATTCAGCTTCAAAATTGAGTCGCAAAATTCCACCCGGACATACATTTCAAGTTAATTATAAAGCTTGTAATAACTTGTAAAATACTAAACTTTAAAAATACCAGTTACTTTTTTGGACTCGTTGCCAGCTACAAGAAATAGTGGTAGGTATTTGTACGCGTTATTTATTAGGACGGAAGCTGTCATCGCGCTTCAATTAAGTGCGCGTGTTCCGTTCACCGCGACGTCAAGCTCCGTAAATCCGGCGCGCCGTTTCCGCTCCGACGGGTACCTCAACTTTACCTGTTATTTGGATCTAGTACGAGTACCTAGTATTTTCTAGTGTTAGTTATTAGGTAAAGGTTTTAAATTTTTGTAGACTATTAAATAGATGAAGTGTGCGTCTTTTAATAATACAATTTCTAAACTTCTTCCATGCTTTGAATTTTTGAATTTTTTTTGAATGCTGGTCTGGGAGCAAAGAAAAAACATAGAATGTACCAATTGCTTCTCTACCCGCGCAGATGGTAAAAGCCCATCGAGGGAATAATGGGCGAAAATCATAGGAATCATGTTATAGGCGATGAGGCTAGCAACCCATCACTATTTTGATTCCATTTTCCACCAATACGCCCACAATCTTGCTAAATGTGGCCTGTAGGTACCTGTTACCTTAGGCTCTGTCTACCCCGTTAGGGATAAAGACGTGATTTGTGTATGTATGTATGTAATTTCTAAACGACACTGAAAATTAGAATACATAGAAAAATCCGAAAAGTGAAGGCCGGGAATCGAACCCGGATCCTCGTCATTTCATGACGCGTACTATACCCCTCACTCATAGCAGGTGGGTTAGCCTTCGATTTTTTTTATCACTTACTAGGTGTCCCGTGACCTTGTTACTATGCGATTTTTTGTCGCCAAGCGTCATCTAATGATATGAAAAAAAACAAATACCTAAATTAAACCCGTATTATTCAGCCAATCTTATCTATATACATATACATAAATTTTAATAAAGCTGAAGAGGGTCAAAAGTCTGTACATGGAAGATGTAACAAAACAGATCCACCCTCTCGTCCCATACTTTCTGAAGCCAATGGATCGGGTATCCGATACGACTGCAGAAAGCATTGGATGCAGATAATTGGCTACTACTGGATCTCTACTACTATTCATTATGATCCCAGTTATACCCTTTGATTCCCATTTCCAAGAGCCTTGCTTTATCGCTTCAGAAGCCGGAGGCAATTGCCTATCGATGTTACACTAGCTTTCCCACCGACGACGACTTGAAAACATTGTGGTGTATGTCTAGCTAGATAGATAGATTAATATATAAGTTGTGTATTCATTTGTATGTTTTAGTCTTTAAGATACTCTCATTGAATAAACACGTATCTACTCAATATGTAGTGTTTCAATACTTCGAACCGAACATTGCGATCCTGCCAGTCGTCGCGCGCCGCGAGTGTCTAGCAGTCCTGGCAGACACTGCACCTGGTATCCTGGCAGGGTCGCCATGTACGGTTCGAAGTATTGAAACACTACATATCGAGTAGATACTTTTTCATTCAATGAGAGTATCTTAAAGACTAAAACATACAAATGAATACACAACTTATATATTAATCTATATATCTAGCTAGACATACACCACAACATGTACCAGAGGTCATTTGTGTGTGCGTGAAAGGTTGGAATTAGGTGGGGAATGGAGGGATACTTTAGCCACGGATTGGGTTACTTCCTATTGCCGGACAAGCAGCATGTAGACGGCCGAGCGTCAGCGAGGCTGGATATTTGAGGGTAGCAACCCCTTTTCCCGCCGAGGTATGTACAGCGTTTTTCTCAAACGTGCAATTAATAAATTAAAAACCGCCAATAAATTCTCGTATATTGTTTTTTTGTAAAGGTAGGTAGGTAGTAACAGATTATTATATGCCAGAAAGCAAATATTGCTTACAGTTTTTTTAATGACTTGATTACAAAAATTAAAAAATATATCTTGGGACAAATTACACCAATTGACCCAGTCCAAACTAAGCAAAGCTTGCATGGGTACCAGGCAACGGATAAACATACTTATATACTGAATGCCAAGGTGCTGTGTCACAAATATGTTTGGAACGGTAATTAAGAAAGAGCACTTTCCCGGCCTTGGCCATCAATGTTGTACGAAATCCCATCAAAGACCTCTCGTCTAGTCACACCAGAAACGTGACACTTCGCAGCCTATTATACGGAGCGTAACAACAATTTCATTGCATGTTTGAGACCAAGTATTTCCCGTACTCGCTATTCCATACAGCACAATGCGACGGAACTACGAAGCTGTAGTAATAGCGGAATTAAGGTCAACATAACGATAGCGCGAATATTTGGCGCACCCGTGATAATGGCTGACTTCCCTCAAGCTCAGTAGCCTCGCGAGTCCCTGCGCACTTTATATAGAACAAACCAGTAAGAATAACTGCAGAATGTACTTTTTATATCCTAGTAGCTGCCGCCCGCGACTGCGTCTGCAAATTAGTTTATCGCTATCCCGCGGGAACTACGCAATTTCCCAGGATAGAAAATAGCCTATGTGGTTATCTAGGGTATCAGCTATTTCCGTGTCAAATTTTATCCAAATCCATTTAGTAGTTTTTACGTGAAAGAGTAACTAACATCCATCCATCCATACTTACAAACGTTGCGGGCAACAGCTAGTATATTATATTATTATGTTCGAGGGAGGTCCAGTCGCCATCAGATATATCGTAGCGGGCCAGGTCCTCAAATATTTCGGAGCAGCCTTAAATTTCATTAAATTCGTAACATTAAATAAAGTTAATAACATCAGAACACGCAATTCGTCATAAATATAAGAGCGACCTATCAATAAAATCGGGACGTCACTGATCGTCAAAGGTATCGATGCAGTTAGGCTGATCATAAATATCGGAACATTTGTGGAAAGTAAATTTTATGCACAAGCAATAAAGTCGGTGACGCATATATTTGACATGTTGGCTGATTCGATATTTATGCCCTCGACTGTACGTAGATGCATGCGTAATCCATGGTGTATTTCATTGTTAACGCCTAGCATTTGACCGCGGCAACAAACACGACGACTGAGTACCACCGACTCGAGTTTGTATCACGTCACCGGCAGCCAATCAGAGACCACGCATATCACGACATACGCGATCAGCAGCCAATAAGAAGCCTCGCTTCAATACCACCGAAAAGCGCAGCTTTTGGCTGCCTACCGGCTAATGACAGTCAGACACAAGTTTTTTCCCGCTCGCTTAACCTCTATAGAAAAACTACTTTGCTTTATATTATTAGAAAGTAATAAGTTTTCTTCTTCCAAATTCCAAATTGTAATAAAATAAGTAATTAAGATTTTTTTGGAGCCATTACACGCATGTTTAATCAGTCGCGGCTGTTTACCATTTCTACCAGCCATCCACATCATCGAGACTAATCCAGAGCCTAAACCGTGCGTAGACGCACAGATATTAGTGGTTAAAAAATGTCAGGACTCAGGAGGGAAGCAAAGATTTCCCCCAGGACGGGTTTTACGACATAACGACGGAATAATGAAACAATTTAATGACTACATTAATTAAATACGATTCATCTACTTATTTACGTTCTAAACTAACCATAGAGCTAGATTAAACCTAAATAACTAACAGAGGTAGAGCACGCGCGTAAACAATCGAATAAACGTGCTATCAACTACGATAAAGGGGCCACGGAAACAGCGGAAAGCGTCACAGATGTAAGATGTACCGTAGATTACTGGCGTGTCCACACCCCGACTAAGAGTCGAGTTTTGATCCATATGTTTTGAAAACACGAAAACATTTCGAATGGCAGCTCCATTTGAACTGCTTCAATCGTAGCGGGGCGGAGGAATCGATATTTTTACATCGGTTTGGATTTCCCGTCACTACTAAGTTTTAATATTTTTTTGGGCACAAAGTTTCGGTCCCGGAGAAGGACATAGCGTACACAAGTACAATTTACATAAACAAATGAAGCTTTTATTTATTTATACATTTATATAAAAATAAACGAATGGGAAATCTAAACCGAAAACAAACAAATAACCAAAGAGTTCAACAATTTTGGATGAAACATTGCGAATTCGACCATCCATAAGTAATGCTAGACTTGATATTATCTTTCCCAAACCTGCATTGCACAGGTGCCGCGAAGAGGGAACCCCATCCCGTGGGGCGTCGCGGTGACACCGAGTGCTCCCGTAACGCCTCACATACGACCGAATAGGGAATCCGTGTGGTTTTAATGGGTATGCCTGCCGTCGCGGGAGAGCCACATACCCCCGGTAAACCCGTACCGGGCGGATGCATAAGGCACATTTTCCACACCATAAAAATAGACTTGATATTATCTAAAGATACGAGTAAATTAAATATTTATCTACCTGACAAAAATGAGTTTATAGGCTCTATTTACAAAGGAATTGTATTTGTATTTTTTTCGCGTGAAGGGGACAAGGAAAAGTATATTTACAGTGCGTGTGTTCAAGCGAGGAAGTTAAAGTAACGCTGTATTTGCTTAAGTATCTATTTTTTTAGTTTCCCGCGTGTTTAGTGGCCTCGGCACGTGGCTCATCAATCTCGTGCGGGATGTATTAGCGCTCATTAGCGGCTATCTCGATGACCCGCTGCCGCTTAACGTAATCGCCCGCTTCATGGCCTACGCTTTTCAAGAGATTGACCGACTATATTGGCGCGTGAGCGAAAATGCTTTTTTTTAAGGATATTAAAAAAAAACCGTGGTAGCCTAGCAGTTTGACCTGAGGCCTTTCAAGCGAGCAAGTCGTTGGTTCGAATCCCAGGTTTTTTTGGGTTCCGTACCCAAAGGGTAAAAACCGAACCCTATTATTAAGGCTTCGCTGTCGGTCCGTCTGTCACCAGGCAGTATCTCATGAGCCGTTGCCGCTATAGCAACAAATACTATGAATAACGTGATTTTTTTGCCGTTTTTTTTATTACCAACCAATTTAATTAGGTAAACGGGCAAAAATGTGTTTTTGTTGTAGACGGTAGCACGGAACGCTCGATGCGCGAATACTTAGGTATGAATAATTTTACTGTACCTTATTATATTTTGATATAACATTATAATGTAATCTACAAATAGAAATAAATGAAATGAAAATAAATTTGACTTTAAACTGAATTGAATTGCTGTACTAATGTTATACTTATTATTATTGACATGAAATATACATACACATACACAAATCACGTCTTTATCCCTTACGGGGTAGACAGAGCCTAAGGTAACAAGACCAAAAGGTCACGTTAAGCATGATTGTAGACGTATAGGTGGAAAGGCAAATCAAAATAGTGATGGGTTGCTGCATCGCCTATAACACATGATTCCTAAGAATTTCGCCCATTCCCGCTGATTCCTTCCTTCCTTCATGATTCCCTTCTTAGGGATAAGTTCGCCTTTGTACTATTTTCTGTGTACTTCTGTATTTTTTGATTTTTATGTGCATTGAAGAGTTTACATACATACATACATTCCTAAGAATTTCGCCCATTCCCTCGATGGGCTTTTACCATCTCCGCGGGAAGAGAAGCAACTGGTACATTCAAATATTTAATCCGCAATTAAATCCAGTATTATGTTACGGCGCAACATTGTCCCGCAACTTTATTCAAGAGTACCACATTGAGTTTATGCCGCACTTGAGTTCCCGCGGCATCAGCTCCGCGCTCTAAGTATCCGAAACGTACGCTCGTTTATTCTAAAAATGGAATTTTAAAGGTGCTTTAGCCGCTTACGAGATCGCATCGCACAATCGTTCGGCTCAGCTTGCCTGCGAGCCCGGCGTCGCTTCTAGCCGAATCCAACTGATATATTGCTTTAGATTCCAGCTGCCAACAGATTTCGAATCGGGGAGCACGGCTAGCTAGAACAACTATCCGTCTTTTTCTAGCACGAATAGTAACGAAAAGGTGGGTAGTCTACCTCGAGCGCGACAACCGTCGTGCTGGCCGTACTGGCCGTGCAGGTGGGCAATGGGCGGCCGATACTCCATACAAACGTATTCCCCTATTCCCTAGATATTACACACACACATACACTAGAACGAATATTTTTTGCGACACAATTTATAAATGCCTCTGCCATGACCCGGAGTTTTACTTTATTTCCAAAGCTTGTGCCCTCGACTTCGTCTGTGTATTATACATATAAGCCTTCCCCTCGAATTACAATCTATTAAAAAAACCACATAAAAAATTCATCGCGTAGTTTTAAAGATCTAAGCATACTTAGGAACAGACAGCGGAAAGCTACTTTGTTTTATACTATGTAGTGATTTATCGTTTAAAAAACTATATACCTTCGAATGTTACAAAAATCAGAACGTAGCTCTTGCAATTCACGGTGGCGAGTGAGCTTTATTTGTGTGAACACCGTATCTGCATACGTGTGCGTGTGCGAGCGATGTACGAGCGAGATTTCTCTTTATTTTTTTATGCTTACCATACCCGCCTTACCTCAACGCACACTTCGACACGTATATAAATACGCGCGCACCACAAATAAAACACGCTCGCCATTGTGAATTGCAAGACCTACACTAACGTTTTCTTCTTCTATATTCGTAACCTTCTGAGTGGAACCGTATTTATCATACAGATACATTATACTCGCACGCGCTAAGAAATTTCTCGCTAAAATAGAGATCGATTACGTATGAAGAACGAACAGACAAACAGATTCCCGTGTGTGATACGGAGCAGGCAATATGCGGGCAGCATTATCTACCATCGGAATATCATGGGGCTTAAGAAGCGTACACACCAACAGTTTGCTTAAAAAAAAAACAATTTTTTATAAACTGACCAGCGATTGACTCTCTCTAGACAGAGCCTAAGGTAACAAGACCTTTTTAGCATGATTGTGGGCGTACAGGTGGAATAGGGATTCAAAATAGTGATGCGTTGCTAGCATCGCCTATAACATGATTCCTAAGATTGTCGCCCATTCCCTCGATGGGCTTTTACATCTAATACAAATTACATATCCTATCTGGGGTAGACAGAGACAAAGGTAACAAGACCTAAAGGCCAGGTTTAACACATTTGTGGGTGTATCTATAGGTGGAATAGGTAGGTATTCAAAATAGTGATGCGGGGTTGCTAGCATCGCCTATAACATGTTTTTCTAAGATTTTCGCCCATAGCACACAAAAATTAAATATATTTGTATTGATCTTACTAACATTATAAATGCGAAACAAATACTTTGAAACCTGAAGTAACACAGGATACTTTCTATCCCGGAAAACTACAGTTCCCACTGTATAAAAAGTTTTCGTAAAAAACGCTGATGGTCTATTTTTTCATGATTGTGTTTTCGTTTCTTTTCTAAATATTGTATACAATGCTCTTATATTTGTGTGTCTTGCAAAAACGAACAAATGTGTCTTTCTTCTCTCTTTCCAAATACGGTCGGCCTCACACTTTAGTACTTTATCGCAATAACTGATTATGGTGTTAAGTTTAAAATGTGTCGCAGTATTGAATATGACAAGGTAAGTATTCAGCGACCGTACCAAGCTACAGCTAGTCTGTCATCAATATACAGTAACCCAATTGTATTTGATAACATACCATATTCTCATGAAGAGGTAATACTCTTCGAGTCGTCCCATAAAATGTTCGTTAAACATACTCAAACGATTAATAAAGCAACGAACACCATAGATAAATTAACCAATAGAGTTGACTTGTCACTCAATTAGGTAGTATTAAACGTAAATAAAAAAACAGCTTTATGCCAAAAGTGCCTTACATCATTTTGGAAAAGAGCTGATACTAAACAAATATAGCTAAAACAAACGCAAGGAAACTGGCCTTCGGAGGAAAAAAACCGCATCCGAATCGGATTATTCCTTTGGGAGCTACGATTCTACAGACAGATACTAACTGCACATCCACACACGCGCGTACTCGAACATACACACACACACAAAACAAACTGTAATGTGTTTCGGAATTGGATAGCCCGTACTAGAAAGAAAGAAAGAAAGAAAGAAAGAAAACATTTATTCGTGACATAGATAATCAAATTCATCATCATCTCAGCCATTACAAGTCCACTGCTTGACATAGGCCTCTCCTTTAGACCTCCAATAAGACCGGTTGGAAGCAGCTTGCATCCAGCGCGATCCTCCGATCTTAATGAGGGCATTGGTCCACCTTGTGGGTGGACGTCCCACGCTGCGCTTGCCGGTACGTGGTCTCCACTCGAGGACCTTTCGACCCCATCGGTCATCCGTCCTCCGTGCTATGTGCCCTGCCCACTGCCATTTCAACTTGCTAATCCGCTGGGCTATGTCGGTAACCTTGGTTCTTCTACGGATCTCCTCATTTCTGATTCGATCTCGCAGAGAGACTCCCAGCATAGCCCTCTCCATAGCTCGTTGGGCTACTTTGAGCTTGTTTAAGTTGAGCTTGAATCAAATTACAAAAACAAAAAAAGAAGTAAAAAACATAAGAACATACATCACGAAATGGTCCCATCTCAGCATAATGCTGGCCTTTGCAGCCAGCGCTGGTCTTCCGATGGGAGCACTCTGTTGGTTGATTCATCCGTGGCGAGAACATATAATACTCAAATTTGAAGCCGGATAACCCTGTGGAAGTCGAACAAACAATTAAAATGCTTCATGGCAGCCATTCGGAGAGCAGTAAAACGCGTAAACCTCGTCATAAGGCCGTGCGACTTTAACATTTATTACTAAATTTATTTCCACGTATTCGCGTGTAGTGACGCGAAAAACTGGAATTGTATGCAAAATACCCAGTTATGGAAATTTGATATCTAGATATTCTGTCAAAAAAATAATTTTTAACAAGCCCTTTTTGCTGACTGTACTTGCATTGCCATCTGTCCTACGTTATGTGTACCAAACTTCAAGTCAATCGAACTAACCGTTGAAGAGTTCCCTCCTGCGGAGACGATCCTGGCTGGCTCACCAGAACTCCACTACCAGATTATTGTATTGTCATCCGACTTACTCTAGTATGCAAAATTTCAGAAGCAATATTCCACCCGGACAAACATACATGGATACAATGAGATTTTAACACAATAAATTATAATCGAGCATGACTTTCAAGCCGATTTTTTTTTAAATATTGACTTGATTTTACCTGTGCCCAGCAGTGGGATGCTTATAGACTGAAGATGATGATGACTTGATATTTATATTACCATTAATTTCGTTTGTACTGTACCGTAAATGAAACCGTAGGTATCGTACCTGGCAGTTCATGTGTCAAGGTTTTACTGAATTCCCATGGGAATTTCCAATGTACAATGTGAATTCCCAAGAATTACAATCGACACAAATAATAACAAAGTTTCACATTTGCTATAAGTATTAATATAATAATATTAGTAAGTATTGGTAATAAGAATAAGTTTAGTTTTTGCTCGTCATTTTCCCCACACAAGTAAAAATGTGCACCAGATTTAGCTGTGGTATCAAAAATGATGAGATTCGCAGAAAACAAAGATGGCCGACATAGCCCGAAGAATTGTGGCACTCACATGGCAGGCCACGTGGCGCACAGGACCGACGGCCGATGGAGCCAGAAGGTTCTCGAGTGGCGACCAAGAACCAGAAGAATAATGACCTGGTGAAAGTCCCTAGAGTCTGCTGGATGACGGCCGCGCGAGACCGGTCTTTATGGCGCTCTTTGGGGGAGGCCTACGTTCAGCAGTGAACGTCTTCTTGATGATGATGATTTCGAATAGCATAATAAAGGATTTTGAATAATTGCGCATTGTGTTTGTTATAAATACGCGGATAAAATGAATGCAGGCGCTACGTTACCCATCGGCAGTTACGGGCGCTGGTAAAGTGTTACGGGCGATTCGTTCCATATTTTATTAGTTAATAAACGGAATTGCGAGGGTTTTATGAATCGGTGTGGAGCTATTGTTTTAGTAGCATTAATAAAATTGATACGTTGCGTATTTTTCTTGAAGTACGGCAATATCGGTAGTGGATGGGATTCGACCCGGTATTATTTTATCAAAGTATATTCAAAAATCTTGTGACAAAAATGTCGGCAACGTTGTACGGTAGAACACGGTCAAAAGACCCCCTCCCCTGTCGGGTTCTTAGCCAACGGATAATGATATCTCTCGGAGACCGCCAGGAAATCATTAAGCGATGCCCAGGGTGCACCGGACCAAGCACTGCTCTTTCCCTCGGCGCGATCCAAAAACGAACCGAAGCTCTTGACCACACGCGGAAGTAACTCGAACCCCTATTCTTTTTATCGAAATGCAGGATGTTTGACTTTGGGTAGAAAATTTGGTGAGCCGGTGAAATTACTGGCATACGAGGTCTTCTATCTTAGCCCTGCAGGTTGGCAACACATTTACAATCCTCTATTGTTACGGGTGTCCATGGGTGCTACTCACTTAACATGGGGTCACCCACTTGTCGTATAAGAAAAGCATCTAAAACCGTTTCCGTTTTCGCGTGAAATTTTAATAAAGCTGAAGAACAGACTCACATAATAAAGCTTTTATAAGTAAATCTATGCTGGTCTGGAAGCAAATGAAAAACATAGAATGTACCAGTTGCTTCCCTTCCCGCGCAGATGGTAAAAACCCATCGAGGGAATGGACGAAAATAGGAATCATGTTATAGGCGATGCGGCTAGCAACCCATCACTATTTTAATTCCCTTTTCCACCTATACGCCCACAATCATGCTTAACGTGGCCTTTGGGTCTTGTTACCTTAGGTTTTGTCTACCCCGTATGGGATAAAGACGTGATTTATGTATGTATATATGTATAAGTAAATACATTCATCAAAGAGATCAGACAAACGGATCTTTAGCGCAAAAAGTAAATAAAGAAAATTCGGTGGTTATTCCAGATTTGGTGTGAAAATAAAAATTAAGAAAGATTTGGTGGTTAACTCAGATGTAAACGCTCCCTAACAAGGGGTGGATTCTAAAAGGCAAGTGGGAAACTATTCTCGAAGTCAGATAACGATTTCTTTACTCGCTTTGCCGTCGCAATAACAATACGCCAACCTCGACGTAAAAGTTTACGTTATTCCTGCCTTTATAAGTATTCCGTATAATATGTTTTTTATGAGATTTCAGTGCCTATTGTTAAGGAAGTGGTTTATTTCGGTCTAACGTGATTTGATTTGTTTATTTGTTGGTATCATTTGTTCTTTATGTATTTGTAGGGTTTCCTGCGAACCCACTTCAAGAGTAAATGAGAATTTATGGTTCCGTACTTTTTTTTTATATAATATATAAGAGGGGGCAAACGAGCAGACGGGTCACTTGATGAAAAGCAATCACCGTCACTTCCCACCTATACGCCTACAATTATGTTAAACGCGGCCTTCAGGTTTTCTTACCTTTTAAGTCTTGGATAGGGGAGCGAGTCGGGTTACCTCCGCATGTGGTCAAGAGCTGCGGTTCGTTTTTGGATCCGTCCGAGGGGTTAATGATTTCCTGGAAGATTCTGAGGGATATCATTATCCGTTGGCTAAGAGCCCGACAGGGAGCGGGGGATCTTTTGACCATGTTCTACCGTACAACGTTGCCGACATTTTTGTCACAAGATTTTTGAATATTTTTTTAAACTGCCAGCGCATTCGGAAAAACCGTAATTGCCAAGAAGAATGCGCCGCAAGGAACTTGGCAGAAAGTATTTTTTTTTTCAAAATAAAACATTACAACTACTACAATGCTTAAATTAAATATATTTATAAAAGGGATGTGTAAGGTCCCAGAGCCTTAAGTTATATTAGTCCATAGTAGAGATGTAAAAAGTCTCTACTAGTCAAGTAATAGTAAATTACAACAAGTACCTATACCAACTTAAAATTGTGAACTATCGGCCTTTTTATTTGCACCATAGTATGAAATATGACGTCTATACATTCGAGGTACATTCTATGTCTTTTCAACATGGAATAGCGACTCAAGTCTCGACTGAGACTCACACCTGACTCTAAATATGAAGTTTTAAAGACGTGACATTAATTCTACAGCGCCAGGTAAAATTGTAAGTGACAAGTCGAGACAGGTTGCCGAAATGAAACATCAGCGCGGCTCAGAGACGTACGTGCACGCGTCAGGCATAATCTTAGCACGGCTGCGTGTACAACGGCTGAGGAAAATCTCGAATACAATACAATCTCTCTCTTATAAATAGTGCCTCTCCAACTAGTGGAGGTTCGCAGTCAGCTCCGCATATTTCCTCCGATCCTTCGCGAGAAAAGTTCGGCAGCACTTGCGACTCCGGTCCACTCCCAGATATTGCGCAACCACGACTTCTTCCTACGGCCTACGGCTCTTCTACCTGCTACTTTGCCCATCACTATTACAATACAATACAATAACTCTTTATTGAACACCACATAACAACCAAAACAGAAAAAAGTATACAGAATATTACAAGGTAACAAACAATACAATGACACACACTCAATACATGAGGGTATTAGAGCGTTTCACATTATACACACATACATCACGTCTTTATCCCTTAAGGGGTAGACAGAGCCGGTAACAAAACCTTGCCACGTTTAGCATGATTGTGGGTTGAGGTGGAAAGGGGAATCGAAATAGTGATGGGTTGCTAGACGCTTATAACATGATTCCTAAGATTTTCGCCTGTTTCCTCGATGGGCTTTTACCATGCGCGGAAGGCAACTGGTACATTCTATGTTTTTTATTTACTCCCAGACCAGCATGGAAGAATAATAATATCTTAAGTATCTTTATTTTATTAGCTATGTATTAAATTTATGTTAGTATTGTTTTGTTTGACGACCGGATAGCCTAGTGGTTACTGACCCTGACTATGAAGCTAGAGGTCCCGGGTTCGAATCCCAGTAGGGGCAGACAGTTGTATGATGAATACGAATGTTTGTGCCCGAGTCATGGATGTTGTATGTATTTAAGTATGTATTTATCTACATTATATAAGTATGTTTATCCGTTGCCTGGTACCCATAGTACAAGCTTTGCTTAGTTTGGGGCTGGGTCAATTGGTGTAATTTGTCCCAAGATATTTATTATTATTATTATTATTTATTATTATTGTTGTTTTTATCATCCCTGCGTTTCTCCTGTCTATTCGTTTCCGCCTCCTAATTAAACTGGCTTATTTCTTTATTTTATTAGTTGTCTGGTAGAGATCACTATTAAGCGATAAAACCGCCTATTGTCTACCTTCTTCTTTGTTTCTGTACTGCTTTGTGGTGTTCAATAACGAGTATTCGTATTGTTGTATTGTATGGTTTGTATAAGAGCATTTCACATTAACCAATCCGATAAAACGGCAAGTGTCACCTATCGGATATCGGCTATCGTCTTCCGACGCCTGATATCCGATAGCCGACTCTATTTAGTGCTGTTTTTACGTCTGACAGTGCCTCTCCTCCTCGTCCTCCGCTTGTGCGAGTGGATCAAATGGTTTTCTAACTCAAATAAGATACGAGTATTGTAAAATATGTAAAGTATAGCCGTGTGCACCGAGCTTAAGTATCGACTTAGAATTCATATCACTGCTAAGATAAATTTGACTAGAATGTATAAACTTTTCTCCATCAAACTTAGGTAGATTTAATGAACCTCGTTAGTTTGGTTATATCATTTATTTTGCGTCGAGTTCGCTAACGACCAACAAAATTTGTTTACGCGTATAGAAATTTGCAAATTACATTACATTTTCTAATTAACAATTTAAATTTGCTGCGACGTAGAAGTTAAGATAAAATATTGATATAATTTAACATCTCAATGATACGTGAAGGTTATTTTTTTCAGCTGATACACACACACACACACACACACACACACACACAAATCACGTCTATATCCCTTACGGAATAGACAGAGCTTAAGGTAACAAGACCTAAAGGCCACGCTTAGCATAATTGTAGGCGTAAATGGAAAGGGGTTCGTTGCAGCTGATCATTCTACTTATTCTTCAATGCCTTACTCTCAAGTAGAGAAAAAATAAAGAATGTACCCGCTGCTTCTCTACCCGCGCAGAAGGTAAAAGCCCATCGAGGGAATGGGCGAACATCTTAGGAACCACGTTATAGGCGATGCGGCTAGCAACCCATCACTGGTTTGATTCCCGTTTTCACCTATACGCCCACAATCATGCTAAACGTGGCATAAGTCTTGTTACTTGAGGCTCTGTCTACCCCGTAAGGGATAAAGACGTGATGTATGTATGCTTGTTTAAGTAAAATGTACGCGCTCAAAAACGCTTCTTCATCTGTATTCACCATGACATTTTTGCAAATAAATATTCTTATTCTTATGTATAAGACAAGTGATAACGTCGTATAAATCGATGAACGCCGGCTGCACTCACGAAAAAGCATGACTCATTGCGCTACGTTCTCCGTGACGTCAGAGTGTGCAAGCGAGAGCGTTATAAGCGATAGAGAGGCACGATCTCGCGTGACGTCAGAGCTAGCAGTTCGTATGTTTCTTTATGACGTTATCACGTAAAACTATCGTTCATAAACCGACTTTGCAGCCGATTTTTTTTATCCATGTTGTACAGACTTGACCCTCTTCGAATCAAAGTCATACTGCAAACTTTAATCTTAATCGTCTTATGCACATGTCACCTCATTCTTCAAATCGAATATTCGTCCTCTCACTCATACTATCATCCATCTCATTCACACCCATTTACGATCCGCTCTATATTGTACTAATGTAGGCAACCCTATCCCCCGAGGTAGTCTTCCAGATGGCTAGCTAATTGCCGGACTGCAATCAGATTGCGCTAAGCCCGTCTCACGCTTGACCATAAGCCGTAACAGCGTTGCAAGGAGTTCGGAATACCAGACTGACGATCCCCTTGAGGCAGTAAGTGAGGCTCTGAGTTAGTAGTTAGCGCAACAGAGTTAAGGGACTCACTGATCAGTATGACGATACAATGGCGTATACTAAACTAATATTAGAAATACGAATATGACTGTTTGTTTGTTGATGCTGATAAAGTGTAGTATGGAGATAATTTGAGACCCTGAGAAGAACATAGGATAGTTCATCCAGTAAATTCGGAATTCCCGCGGGACAATATAAATTCTTCACACATGAATTCGCGGGCAACGGCCTAGTATACGTACACATACATACACAAATCACGTCTTTTTCCCTTACGGGGTAGACAGAGCCTGAGGTAACAGGTACCTACAGGCCACATTCAGCAAGATTGTGGGCGTATAGGTGGAAAATGGAATCAAAATAGTGATGGGTTGCTAGCCCCATCGCCTATAACATGATTCCTATTATTTCCGCCCATTCCCTCTATAGTCTTTAGAGAAGCAAACTGGTACATTCTATGTTTTTTCTTTGCTCCGAGACCATTGGAAGACGGCCTAGTATGATTTTAATTATCGCAACCCATCACTATTTTAATTCCCCATTCCACCTTTACGCCAACAATCATGCTTGGCTATTCCCGTAAGGGATAAAAACGCAATTTATGTAAGTAGGTATCATCATATCAGCCGTTGGACGTCCAGTGTTGGACATTGCCCTCCCCCATAGACCTCCAGTTGCCTCGGTTGGAAGCGGCTTGCATCCACCGTGAACCCGCGACTTAAACCAGGTCATCCGTCCTCGTTGGTGGAGTCCTACGCCGCGCTGGCTGCGGTCTCCAATCGAGAGCCTTTCGGCCCCAACGACCTTCTGTTCTCCTTGCTATATAGCTTAAATGAGTAGCCATATGGCTATGTCGGTGACCAATGCTCTTTTACGTACCTCCTCATTTCTTATTAGATCCCTTAGAGAAACCCCAAGCATAGCTCTCTCCATAGCTCACTGAGCAACTCTGAGCCTTATAAGGCCTTGTATGTAGGCATGTGTGTTAATCCTACTAATATTATAAACTAGCTTCTGCCCGCGACTTCGTCTGCATAGAATTATACATAAAAACCTTCCTCTTGAATCACTCTATCTATTAAAAAAACCGCAACAAAATCCGTTGCGTAGTTTTGAAGATATAAGCATACATAGGGACATAGGGAGATAGGTACAGAGAAACTAACTTTGTTTTATACTATTTTTTTTTTTTTTTTTTTTATGTGAATAGGAAGGCAAACGAGCAAGTGGGACACCTGATGGTAAGTGATCACCACCGCCCATAGACACCCGCAACCCCGGAGGGATTGCAGATGCGTTGCCAACCTAGAGGACTAAGATGAATTGCCTCCTGTGCCCGTAATTTCCCCGGCTGTCTTACTCTCCACACCGGAACACAGCAGTGCAAGCACTGCTACTTAGCGGCAGGATTAGCGAGTAAGATGGTGGTAGCGATTCTATCACTTAAGTCCCCACAGGCTCACTATGGGGACGTTTTAGGAACTTTGACGTTGCTAGCCTACAACTAGACAGTAAATAAATAAATAAAACAACAAAAGAAAACAGAAATCCATAAGTTTAACAATATACCTTGGTCGACCACAATTGAAAAACCTTAAAAAACATTGACAGTGTTGTCCAGCGACACAAGCCCACCCAACTTCTGAAATTTCCGGAAAAACTAAGAGACCTATTTTTTTCGAATCAATGTACTATGTAGTGATGATGTGAAAGTTTAGAGTATGTTTGGATGTTTGTTACTCTTTCACGCCAAAACGGCTGGATATATCTGGATGAAATTTGGAACATAGATAGATTATGGTCTGGAATAGCACATAGGCTACTTTTTATCGCGGAAAATTGCGTAATTCCTGCGGGATAGCGATAAACGAATTCTATGCAGACGAAGTTGCGGGCAACAGCTAGTATTATAGATGTGAAAGTTTGTGAGTATGGATGTTTGGATGTTTGTTACTCTTGCACACCAGAACGGCTGGACAGATCTGGATGAAATTTGGAACATAAATATAGATTATCGTCTGGAATAACACATAGGCTACTTTTTATCCCGGAAAATTGCGTAATTCCTGCGGGATAGCGATAAACGAATTCTATGCAGACGAAGTTGCGGGCAACAGCTAGTAATTTTATATTATGGTCAACGTACGCGCCTCTTAAAGCCGTTTCAATACGCTATGATTTAACGACATACTTCATGCTTGTATCGCGGCGTAGGGTCGGCATAAAAATATTTGTGCTGACGCGAGCCGAGTAAAACTCCGCGCAGAGTACTGATGGCAGATTAGACACGTTGCAGTAGAACCAATAAAAAAGTAATGGAAGAAAATACACTTAGTGGCCTAAATTTTGGTCCAGTCTCAATACGAATTTAACTGTTATTACGTAGATGTACGGGCTATTTTTTGCTGAGTACACGTACATTGATTCGAAAAAATAGGTCTTAGTTTTTCCGGAAATTTCAGAAGTTGGGTGGGCTTGTGTCGCTGGACAACACTGTCAATGTTTTTTAAGGTTTTTCAATTGTGGTCAACAAAAGTATATTGTTTAGTTTATGGATTTCTGTTTTCTTTTGTTGTTTTATTTTTTCATTTACTGTCTAGTTATAGGCTAGTAACGTCAAAGTTCCTAAAACGTCCGCATAGTGAGCCTGTGGGGACTTAAGTGATACATGCCCTCGGTACCGCTCTGCTTTCAGAGCGACATGAGTGCGTGAGAGCCAACATTGGGGGCGGCAGACGTAAGCTTGCCTTCGGAATCCAAAAGATTATAGGTTACTTACTTCACATGAAAGAAAGAAAGAAAAAAAGAAAGAAGACATTTTATTCCTTTTTGCAAGACACACAAATATAAGAGAATATACATAATGTTATCTATACTAATATTATAAAGAGGAAAAATTTGTTTGTTTGTTTGTTTGCATTGAATAGGCTCCGAAACTACTGGACCGATTTCAAAAATTCTTTTGCCGTTAGAAAACTACATTATCACTGAGTGACATAGGCTACTTTTTACCGCGGGAAAATACCTATTCCTACGGGAAAATTAATTTATCGCGGGCGAAGCTGCGGACGGAAGGCTAGTAGAAAATAAACAAGAAAAAAAACACGCTTAAATGAGTACTCGCCCGCGCGGCACAGGGGCGCGGGGTAGGACGACAAAGGGGACCGAGAGAGGTGCGGGCGGGTAGTGCGCCTGTCTGCCTTTCTTGATGATGATTCAAGTATCAAACCCATGAGAGTGTGTGAGACAGCAAGACAACGCCGAATGACTATCTATGAGCTCCCGGACTGTAACATATAACATTGGTCCGGCGTCACCCGGCTGTCGAACTTGTCCGAAACTCTTTCAATCGGAACCGCAAACGGTGGTGTCGTAAATCCAGCACCGCAACTCGGATCGAGCCGTAGAGTATTACCCTACCGGAGCCGGCAACAACATCGAAGATTCACTTTATGTCTGGAACTTTTTGGCTTCTGGAGCATGTAGTCACCTGAGGCAAAGCAATCAGCTCCGCCCATGAACACTCATAATAAGAGCGTCAAGAGAGCGGTGGTGGCGAATAAAGAGAATAGGCTCGATTTTTGAAGATCCCTAAGTTGTGCTGATCCGGAAAAATTGGTGCCAATACCTGATTCCAGAGTTTAACCGTGTGTGAGAAGTTCCGCGAGAAACGAACGGTCGTGGACTGCCTACTGTCGGGTTGGTGAGAGTGGAATTCCTGTTATCAACCGCCGTCTTGTAAATCCGGTGACCATAGATAATAGAACATAGTTGACTGGCAACGCAAGTGAAAGAGCAATGGATGAACGAGACCATTTTTCTTAGACGCTATAAGACTGGGAGAACTTAATGACACTTCTAATTGAAGAACTCAGTGACACTATTAAGTAGTTATAAGTAGAAATGCTTTTTTAACTCCCGGTACAAAAAGAGGTGTGACTTCGATGTCTGTATGCGTGTGTGTGTGTGTGTGTGTGTGTGTGTGTGTGTGTGTGTGTGTGTGTGTGTGTGTGTGTGTGTGTGTGTGTGTGTGTGTGTGTGTGTGTGTGTGTGTGTGTGCGTGTGTGCGTATGTGTGTGTGTGGGTGTGTGTGTGTGGGTGTGTGTGTGTGTGTGCGCGTGTGCGTGTGTGGGTGTGTAGTGTGTGTGTGTGTGTGTGTGTGTGTGTGTGTGTGTGTGTGTGTGTGTGTGTGTGTGTGTGTGTAGTGTGTGTGTCTGTCTGTCTGTCTGTCTGTCTGTCTGTCTGTCTGTGGCATGGCAGCTCCCAAACCAATGGACCGATATCGATGCAGTTGTTTCATTTGTATGCCAGTTTCCTTGTGGTAGGATTCTTAGTTATGTTTGGTAAAAATTAGTCCAGCTGTAGAATATCTATTCTTTTCCAAAATAATGATGTAAGGCATAAAATTCATGGTTGGGGGTTTTTCAATTTTAAATGTTATTATAGTCATTCATTTACGCTGTTGACATCAGTCAAATTCGGTATTGTTTCAGGTATTTCAGTGACGAGCTAATCCGACATAGTAAATACCTTATGGCTGCCAGTAAGCAGCAGAGTTCGCGATGATGTGTCTCGGCGCAGTAAGGAAAGTCACGGAATCAAAGTATTTCACGTTTGCCCTGTAGGCCGGCTGCATTTACAATCCCTCTCATATTGTGGGTGTTTGCAGTGCTGATTACTTAGTACTTTCTGTCAAGGGACCCCCTTGCTTGCTTGCTTTCCTTACGCTCAAACTCCAGTCACATGTTGGTAGGTATGTCTGGGGACCGAAGTTTGATGAATGAGAGTTAGTAGTTGTATTTCTGCATCCGAGTTTAGAAACTTCGATAGCAGCATAGTTTAAGATATCATACGTATGTACCTACTAATACATTGATCTATTGTTGGTCGCTTTTGGTTTTATTAGGGTCGTATTTCTAGTATTTAACAACCGCCCATTCATTAATGCCAGCCATCTTTTTGTTAAAGATCGTTTTTACTTTCAAGTTTTGAGTACCGATATTTTTTGGTGTTTGGAGAAATGTTAATTTTTTATAGCTTCTGAAGCTTTGGTTACCCAAGTAAATTATCGTAGGGGGTGATTGTTACAGCCTGTAAATTTTTGACACTTCTAACCTGTCAGAGTTAGTACTCTTAGTTAACTCGTGTGTCAAATTAACTCTAGACCCCACAAGCTGCTTTAAGAGATATATATTTGGGAAACACATTGAAATAGATAAATTTTTCTTCATTGACCATTTCCAGTTTTGACACCGTGTCGTAAACTTGAGCGCACGGCGCCTCCTCTTGGTTTGTTACTCTAAAACACGAGATATCCGGCATAAACAGGTTGCAAATAAATCCCGGGAAGCCCGGGATCCCGTCACGGGCTTTTGAATACGTCACTGACCACCGTATTTATTATTTCCGGGGGCTTGAAGATTGATCGCGTCCTGGCCAAGTTCTTGAAGTCTCGGAGGTTCGATGTTGATTTGGGAATTTTTAGATAATCGAATGGTACTATAACAACTTGAGTTTCTTTGTACAAAGGTTTGTATGAACAAATCAACTTGCTGGCAGGTAATGCAATTATTTGTAATTTGATTTTAGAATTTTAATACAATGAGAAGAAACAAAGTGTTCCTGGAGGGCATTACCTGGACAGCTGCCTCCGAAGGCATGTCTATTGTATCTTAAATTTTTTAAGTTCCTAAATTGAATAAAAGCGCGGTTTAAAGCTATATAATATCTTGTTATTTCATGATAGGAAATTACGCACGAGACCCGTATTACGCTCAAATCCAGGAGTTTCCTATTAAGTTAGTGTAGACCTGGCTACAACCCTCACAAGCTTACAGTACCAACAAACAATTTTAGGAAAATCTTAGGAATCATGTTACAGGCGATTTTTATTATTTTCAATTTGCTCTTTGATCACAGTTATTTTAGTCACTTATTATTTTTATCACTTAACGTTCTGTCTCTAACTTCTTTGCAGGGCAGCACATAACATTGTTTTATTCCCATTTTACGGCCGTCACGTGTAACATCAGAATCGGGTAAACAGGGCGTGGCAGCTTTAAGTCGCCTTCGTTACAATTACAATCTGCTGGTTATTCTTTTAACTATTCTCATCCAGAGCTGTTTAATTTTGATGAATACTATTTTAGAGGCTGTTTAGCGCCTGATTATATACTGGCTGATAAATGTTATATATTTACATGTATGTTAGTGTTTAAACGATTGTCTAAGCAACACCGAACGTCGTGCTTAGACATGACAATATTATTGTTTGTTGATGCAGAGACTGACGTGCGTAAACACGTCGGGGCCTATTTTTATGTTTTTACTTTAATATACATTATTTACTGTTAAATCTGGCTGTTCATTCCCACATAATCTCATTTAATACCCATCAAGGGAATTGCCTAAAATCTTGGGAATCATGTTATCGATGCTAGCAACCCATCACTAATTTTAATACAGTTTCCACCTATAATAAGGCTGAACTTGGCTTTTCGATTTTGTTACCTTAAGCTCTGTCGAACCCGTAAGGGATAAACACGTGATTAATATGTATTATATATATGATTAATTCCTGAAAAACATGGCAGTTGAAAAACTGAGAGTTGAGATGAGAGTTGAAAAACAAGCATTAAAATTCAAAATTGTTCATTTGATAATCCAATTTTAGTTGGAATTGCGACTAGGTAGGACTCATTTGATTGTGTAATGTATGTAGGTATGTATGAATTGTATATCAGAACAAATAAAATAAAATAAAAATATTTGGCAAAAGAAACGTCCAATCCAGAGATTGGTTTGGGTAAATAAGTTAGGTTTGTTTCATAAAAATCACGTGAAGATGTCAATTTCTGAGAAAATTGGATTATATCAGAACCATTAAATATTTATTCCGATCCGTTTTGTTTGTGCAAGTACTTTGAATTAGGGTTGTAACGGAACTTCGCCTCCGCCTCCGTTACTGCGGAAGTTCCGCAAGAAATCGTACCTCTGCCTCCGCCTTAGCCTCCGCAAATTTTTTGTAACAGAGGTTTATTTACGTCATATATATATAAATCTTATAATCATAGAATAGTAACAACGCGCGAACAGCGACACACGACGGCGCGTATTTGTGGAGAGTGCCACAATAGAGAGATCTCTCTCCAGGGTTATGCCTGGGGACCGAAGTCCGAAGGAAGTGAGTTGAGAGTTGTATTTATGCAGCCGCATTGAGAAACTTCGTTAGCGGCATGTGACAGCGGCACGTGACAGCTGTCATTAGAGCTGGCGCTAGCTACTCGTGTGTCGTAGTAGTTATGTGGAGGCCAACTAGGTGGCGCTAAGGTCGCTGTACATTCTTTTAAGCGATTTAGTAAAGAATAATTATTTATTTAAATTACTATTCTTTCCCCTCCGCTAAGATGGCCTCAGTTACAACCCAGTTTGAATAATGAAGGTTTATTTTTAATATCCAATCTCTCCAAATTTTCGGTAGTCCATAACACACGTCGCAATATCTAAAATAGTAAATTAACGCCGAAACCTGGGAAGTAGCCAATTGCTGGATGAGTAACTAGTAACACGAACCGCAAGTGAGTGTTTTTAAAGTAACGAATCCAGCAATGCTGTTCCAGCTGAGGCAGATATAATGATTTTCTCAAACATTGAAACGAAATCAAAATAAATTTTGCACTAAACTTCCTCGCAACTTAGGTTTTCACATTCCCGCCTTTTTTCTTACATTTTTTTATATCATCTGTCACCGTAAGCTATTTGAGACAGTGATAAAAACGTTAGACTCGAACAAAACGCGCACTCCTCGGCCATCGACTTGGCTGTATGACATTGTTGTTCGATTCCATAGTCTCTTTGACTTTAAAAAAGTTAAAAACAAATGAAAAACAGTCCAGCAATCCGATTTATGGTCAGAAAATCGCGCCTGCAATGTAATTCGGCCGTCAACAAGGCCCTTCGTATTCTGTCACTAAGAATACAATGACGACATTTATGACAATGTTTGAGGTGTTGGCGGCGATTCGAACGGACTTTGAGCAAAGTACTGCTTTCCAGCCGCTTTTTCAGTGAATAACAAACAGTTAATCTAGGGAAACTGTTGATTGGAGGGAATGCGGGTTTTGTAGCAGAGGTTGCTTTCTGCCTGCGAACATACAACTCGAAAATGCTAAAAATCTAAGTTGTTTCACTTTTTACTCGCTTTATGGTTTTCCTAAGATATTTTACGGCCATTTTTAACCTACACAAGAAGAGGAATGTTATAAGTTTAACGGTTGTCTGTGCGTGTGTGTGCGGCGTCGTAGCTCTAGCGGATGGACTTATTTCGATGCAGCTTTTTTCATTTTTATTCGAAAGCCAATTTCCTTGTGCTGGTTCATAGCCTTGTTTGGTAAAAATCGGTGCAGCAGTTTAAAGAGTATCAGTTCTTTTCCAATACAGTGTGCATTTGGCATAAAATTCAATTATCAAGGGTTTCTTGAACTAAGTCATTTATGCGTGGGGGGGTTTTAAATTTTCTAATTCACATTTTACTTTCATGCTGGTCTGGGAGCAAAGAAAAATCATGTTATAAGGCGATGCGCCTAGCAACCCATCAGTATTTTGATACACAAACGTGCCCTTTAGGTCTTGTTCTTTTAGCCTCTGTCTACCGCGCAAGGGATAAAGACGTGATTTATGTACGTATGCATGTAGGCATTCAATTATTAGTTGAAGTTATCTTCTGCTCTACCTACTCGTATTTCAAATTCAACATAATTTACTGACAAATATTCACCATCATTATCATGTCCACTGCTGGACACAGGCCTCCCCCAAGGCTCTCCACTCGGACCGGTCGGATCTCTGTCGAATATGACTTACAAATAAATTGCTTTCAACGCTATTCTGACCTGGTACACGAGCGAAGCCGCGGGTTAAAACTAGTTTTGACACAAAGCGTGCAGCCGGAAACAGTTAGCCGAGCTTTCCCGCCGGAAAGCTTTGTGACGTCACTATGGAGCTTTTGAGCACTTTACTCGTAAAGGTGCTTGTGGGAAAAGATGGCATTACTTCATATAGAAGCCATATACAGGGTGATCACTGATCAATACAAATATGTCAGAAGGGAGAAGTTGAAAACTATAAGAGATAAGGGAATTTATTCCTGGGAAACATGCCATAGATTTTAGATTTTCATAAAAATGGCATTCAATTTTTATAAAATAAATCATACATAACCGGAAATCGATCCCGGTCAAAATAATAACATTCTTACAAGATTCCATTAAGAATGGGTTCCTTGTATAATTTCAAACTCTAATTATGTACCCGATGGTGATGATTACTTCAGCAAAAATTACGTCGCATAGTACAGATGTCGTGCAAAATGCATTCCCATCGTATTATCTTGGAAATCACGACACGTCGGCATCATTCGGAAGTAATTGTGTGTTCACGATGGAAAAGGTCTATTATAACGTCTGTATTCAAAAGTTACAAGTCGCAAATGACAAATGAAAGTTCAAATATGGTTGTATAGTTTTCGTTTGGGTTTTAGCTAAAGAAAGCAAAGAAACAAACATGTTTTATATATCTTTTATTGAAACTACCAGCGCTTCGGAAAGACCGTCGTTGCCAAGAAGAAGGCGCCGCAAGAAACTTGGCAGAAAGTCTCTTTTTTTCACAAACATATACAAACTACTAAGATGAATATAATTTCTATCGTTTTATCGCTAGTACATACATACATACATACCGTCACGCCTCTTTCCCACAGGGGTAGGCAGAGACTACTTTATTCCACTTGCTACGATCCTGGCACATTTCTTTCGCTTCATCCACACTCATCAATCTCTTCATACATGCTCGTCGGTTTCGGGTACTCCTGACCTGATCTTTTTCCAAAACGTCTCCTATTTGGTCTCGGAACGTCCGTCTAGGCCTTCCCCTCCCAGCGTAACCATTCACACTCCCCATATAGATCTGTTTAGTTAGTCTACTTTCATCCATCCGCTCTACATGCCCAAACCAACTAAGCATACTTTTTTCTATCCTAGTCACTGTATCCTCTTTCACACCAGCACGTTCCCTTATCACACTGTTCCTGATTCTATCTTTCAGTGATACACCTTCCATACTCCTTAACGCTCTCATTTCTACTGCATTTATTCTACTTTCATGCTTCTTTTGCCATACCCAAGTTTCGCTACCGTACATTAATGTTGGAACGAGCACCCCTCTGTGGACAGCCAGACGCGCCTTCTTCGACACTGTGATGGGACGGCTGTGATCGTCTATATATTTAAGTTATTGAGTGTATCGAATGCATTTAGAGTTATTCAGGACGGCTCGTAGAGTTGGAACACATTTTCATATCAAGAAGGCAGCTTTGTTATTGAGTTTTCGAGGCTTTACACGGTACATTGTGATTGAGTGGTCTAATACCCATACTGTCAACCATTCCACCCGCTTACCTATAACTTTGGCACATCGAAAAAACAAGGATTAGTGTTATTGAGACTGGCTTCATTCATATGAGTTATTGAGAACATCATCTGTAAATTATTATTTAAGACGGCCAAAAGGTAAGTGCTCGGTTGGCGTAATGGACAGTAAAATATCAGCACGGGTACGCCCGAACGATTCTGGCCAACCTCACTCTGGCACAGGGACTCCCTACACCGGTAACCGGTTCTGGCATCTCAGATTATTGGGGGACAGTTGACCTCCTTCGCTGCGAAGCGTTTAATGTTTCCACCATCCAAGGACGGGTACTTTTTAGTGCGGCCAGACGGGCCCCCCCTTTGTTACCATGGATTTATGATTATTCAATAATATTATGTGATATGGTTTGGCCAAACCAGGTCGGAGGTCAATCTGTAAGACATGGCGTGTATTGGGTGCCCAGGGTTGCTACCAGTCGCCACCAAATCATGTACTCGTTTATATGGCAATACTTCCTCAAGCCGGTCTGAAAGCCGAAACCTCCTGTAACTTTGATGCTTCCAACTCTGCGAGCTTAACCTCCCAAGGTTAAGGAAAACCTCATAGAATCTCTATCTTTAGGGGTAATACAAATGTGGTCTATGCCGATTTAGGCATTGACACAGGGCCTCCGCCTCTGTTTCATTTTGGTCACATTAAATCATCCAACTCTACCAAACTCTCAAGTAATTGCAGCAATGTAACTTTAATTGAAAACCAATTAGATTTATAGATAAATTAATTAATGGTTTAGTCACTTCAACACAACCGCTAAGGTACTCAATTCAAATAATGCTTGGAGGAAGCTAAATTTAATAATCATAACTAGGATTACTTTAGTGACCATAGCCTTTCTCAGTTAAAACAAAACTAGTTAATTAGACTGTCCCCAATAAATATAGTTCAAGAGAAACAATACTAAATTGAACGAGGCCATTTGAATAGATGAATGACTAGGAAATCATGTTTGAGTGTATCGGTGGAAATCTTCAATACTGGAGATTAGTTTGTATGAAAACAGTGTCTCTACGTTAGGTCACAAGATCCAATATGCTAATACAATCTCGAGAATACTCAGATAGGGAAAATCTCCATTATTAAATATCTCTGAGGGTATAGAGGTTTATTTATGGTAACATGAAAACATAAAGTTTTAATAATCAATAGTTTATTTTATTCAAATAAGGTTTTAAAGCACATTTGAGCGTCAAAAGAATCTGCTAGATTATTTAGATTGTCAATGATAGTATGATATTCAATGACAACCGGACTTTCCATTCCTAACTGCCATACTAAATAAAGGGAAAACGGAAAATCCAAATGAAAAACCCTTTAGACAAACTACACACTAAACACACATGCACACGTTATATTACATCAATAGAATCACTTCTTATTAATATACTTAGGAATTTTACACAATAGGTTAATTAATTTCGGGAGAATTGGTCCCATCATAATAAAGTGAGTTGTGAGTAAAACTTCTGTGACTACGAGGTTTGACAAGGTGATGAGGCAATTACATTTGGGTATGATATATAAGATGAATGCTCCGTCAAGTGTACAACAATGTCTCAGCTCTGTGTAGTGATTTATCTTTAGTAATTCGGGCGGGGTTTCATAGAGATACTCCTTCACCCGTGTGAGGTCTCGCTAAATTTACATAGAGTAGCCACTGGTTTGGAATCGAACCCCACACAGTTTTACATAGGTAAATTAAACTGCCTTTAGTTGGCACAGATCCTACCTTTATAGAGATACGAATGTGACCACACTTTCACTACTTGATTACACCAGATTTACGTTATAAATAATTACACTTGACACTACACCGATTTTTAATAGTGAGCACTTAATAGTTTGAAAACACTATAACAAGAATTGAGGTTTTACAATTTCATAGGTTACTTTCTCAAAACTAGAGCACTTCTAGGTATACACAGTTTTACTCACAAATTTATGACACTCAAGGAAAAGGTATTATTATCCAGGCAAGAATCAAAACTCCCTCTTTAATTAAATCAAGTTTCCCGCTCATTCTCGCGTCCAGGTGGACGAGGGTCATCCCTCTCGTCTTCTTCTTCGGAGTGGCACTCCCAACATAATGCAGCCATAAACCACATGAACAATAATAACCCCATTAACCCGATTATTATCAATTCGGCCCACGTCCAACCGCCAAGCTTTCCTCTCTGCGAGAGATAGACTAGAGTCTCAAACGCCCCATCTGGGTCCATATTAGATGTCTATATTTTGGTATATGGAAATAGAGATTAAATAGCCCTGGTAAAAATTTCCTCTTGCCTGAATAGATAGTTTTACAGTAAAATTGGTACTTTACCAGGTTCCTTGTACTGCCGCGAACACTATTACTCCTAGTTTGAGATTACTATTTAACTCTTAATTTTAGATAAATTTCAAACAAAGTGACACAGGTTTATTATCGACTTGTCTTTCCAGGAAGATCTCCTTGGTTTTCCGTCCTGTACGTTAGGCGTCCAGAGCTCGAATTCCCCTTGCGTCCTGCCGATCTACTCCCACGCAGATCGCCCATCGTCCACGCCCTCCTCGACATCGGATTGGACACTGGAATTGTTAAAAGATTCCCGCCAGTAAATCTGCATAGATATTGGTTGTTGAGATGGTGTGTCTCTGCAATTGGTCTATTGCAATTTTAACTCCGCCCTCTCGGCTATCCGTCGCACTCTTACATCGCGCGCTTAAATATCACATCTGGAACACATTACTTAGCTTGCTTTCTAAGAATCATTGTAAGGACAAGGAAGTTTCGTTCGTATTCAAGTGTTGGTTGCCTAGTATATTTCTTTCAACTTTAGTTTTTATGAAGTGTGTCGAATTTCTTTGTATCTGGATATATTTATGGCCTTGGCTGACACTGTTAGGGTTGTTTATGAGTTTTGTCTGCGATAATTCCTTAAGGGTTTCTGAGTAAATTTTAAATTGCAACCTCATGGTGTTCCTTTAAATTGTAAAGATTTAACAAAAAATTTAATACTTGATATGTGAAATAATGTTATGAACAATGTTGACCATCTCAACCCCATGCATGGATAATGCTGACCACAACTCATTCCTCATCACTCTGTCATAAGCCTTCTCCAAGTCCACGAATAAGCAGTATATTTTCTGGCCCTTGGCCATATACTTTTCGGTTATACACCGCAAGGAGAAGACTTGATCCGTGCAACCCATTCCCTTTCTAAAACCCGCTTGTACATCCCATATTTTCTCATTGGTCTCTTTCATAACTCTTTCAATCAGTCACTATCAATTATCGCTAGTGCATGCACAAATATTAAAATAAGCTTTATTTCACTTAAAAATACAAAGAAACAATAATTTTAAAATTATATCATCACATTATTGTACAGAAAGTAATATTAACATTGAATGTTATTTATTCTATAGTGTCCCCAAGCAAGCGTGTCAGTCGAGTTTTCCAACAAATATCGCTTTGTGTCGAAGTGCGTCAAGGATATTTCGTTTACTTTTTGGGTAAATACGGCATGTTTGATAGATCTAAACCGAAACGCTTCACACAACAGACTTTTTTTAGTGAACAGACATTGTTTGTAGTCTTCGATGCCTAATGTTTTGGTGGCACATTTATTAACACTTTTTGCTATAACGTTGTTTTCTACGTCCATCGCGAACATTTTGGATCGGAGACCAACAAACTCTTTGAAAATTTTGCCATTATTTTCGTCTTTGAAGTAACCTAACTGCTTTTTATTCACTAACGGCAAACCGTATACGTTGTCCGGGGGATAGTCAGATGTATCAAAGTGCGACACTAAATCTGATTTAATGTCAGCGTAAAAGTTTTCCGTAAATATTTGATACACCAAGCTGTCCGTGTCTGTATAAAGTAATTTAAGATTGTCTTTATACTTGGTTTTCATGAAGCCGTAATGAAAGTCGTACATTAAAGTTTTTGATATGTCGAGTACGCAGAATCCTAGGTAATTAGGCTTGTTGTACAAGAGTTTTGTTTTTTTCAGCTGAACTGCTACTAAGTTTTCAGAAAATATAGACAAGCTGTGAAATTTTGGTTTTGCTATCAAAGATTCAACGCCTTGAGTTTTTCCGCGATTCGACCAGTGGTTCAGTATTTTAACATCAACTCTTTTATCTACATTTTCGATCGTTTTGCCAAACACAGAATTGTTCATTAATTTAAAAAAGTCCTTTTCAAATTCTGATTTGGCCAAAGAACGCATACGTGTGTTCAAATCTATGTACGGTTTAAGCCACGGTTTCTGCTCAAACTTTAAAACTCTATGAATTTTAACTAAACTCAATCCTGATCGTAAACATTGATTCAGGTTTCGATAGTGAATGACATAATTCGTCTTGTTATATAAATTAGGTATCAGCTTTTTTTCTGTAGAGCCTAAACACACATTTTCCGGACAGAATGGTAAATCTGAATGTAAATCGTGTAAGTTGCTAGGATATTCCAAATCAACTTCTAAAATGTACCCATGTTCAGCGTCATCGGGTACATCAAAATTAGTATTGACATCCACCCATTCAAACTTGCCAGTGGGAAGACATTGTGACATTGCCCACCCGTAAAGATTATTTGCATCTAGGTACATCAGAAACGACGATGGCAAATCAAGATCAAATTCAGACATGAACATGTTATTAGCTTTTGCATGTCTGTTACTGCACTGAGAAATACCACCTCTTAGATTATTTGCAATAAAAGTTACTTTGTCAACATCCGTTAGAAGTTCTAAATTAATTTTAGTGCACATTAACATGGCGTCCCAACTTAGGCCGGGTGCTGTGTAATAGTGAGCAGGATCCAATCCATATGTTTCCATACAAACATTTCTAAAATTTTCAAACACATCCGCTAACAACAAAACGTCCGTTTTTAAATAAAGGTTTGAGTAATCTCCCATGTTTTGACAGTTAAAGTGATTCCACACATCACAGGCATGTTGATAACCGTCTTTTGAAATATTGACATTATTTAGTGAGCTATAAAAATCTTTGAAATCAGGAAGACTAGTTAATTTCAACGATTCGAAAGATGTCATATGTTCATATGGATATACTCCTTTTCGCAATAAACGTTTGAAGTCTTGTGCACATGGAAAATTTAACCGAAGTTCTTGAAACTGTTCAGGTAGTAAATTTTTTGTTAATTTATCGAGACTACTATTCATAAATTTGAAGGAATCAAGAAATTTTAATTTCATACTACGATTATTAATAAACAATTGCTTCGTAAAAGAAATGTACTTCTCTTTGCTTTGCGGAATAATTTCTATGTTACCTTCTTCAAACCCCAGTCCGTGTACTAGGAAATGGGCATCATCGTTAGTAAAATTGTGTAAAAACACAGGCACAAAATTGGGGGCTCGATATTTTTCAGAACAAGACGGATGAGCAACTCCTTCAAAGGCACCAGTATGATGGTTGTAAGAAATCATAAATTCACCATTTAAATTAGTTTGACAAACGTAGCAAATGTTACTTTGGGCAATGGTCACCTTATCTTGTTCTGTCAAAGGCAAAGTATATTTAGCAAAAGTGTTCTTCTTGCAAATGTTCTCTAAGTCTTTTTTAATAAATTTAACGAATGATTCTGCACAATTTTCGCCCGTATATGTCCTATACACAGACAAACTGTTATCATACGAACATTTTAAATAATATCCAAAACTATACACCTCATGTTCCTGAATGTTAGATGTCGGAGATTTGCTTGGGTCGTTGGTACAAGTACTAATGGGTTTTAAAAATGCTTCGAAACCTGCGTAAACAACAAATGGAATCCTCAATTTGCGTTCGTAATTATTGAATGATATTTCGTTTGATGGAACTAACTCATTAAACCAGTTCCTCTTGGTTTTGTTTTCGGAGGGCAAGTCCGTATATACGTGAAAACAATCATGCTCTTGATGTTCCCGCAAGTTTTCACGCGAGTTGAAATAAATTAAACATCCATCGCAAATATAAATCGCATGTTCCGATGTTGTCATTTGTTTCGATAGTAATCGCGAAAGACTTCTTATATAACAATAATGTCCATTAGTACCCTGATTTATATACAGCAAGTTTAAATGGGTGGCTTTCCTACTTTTTGTTAGGTGTAATGGACCAACTACATTATTTCTTTTGCTTTCTGAATCATACTCCAGACCAAAGACATTAATGCTAACATTATTCATCGTCTCAAATTTATGGATATCGTTAATTTTGATTGGAAAAACAAGATTATCAAATTTCAATTTATTCCTGTGAGATGTGTATGATGAAACCCTATTCGCGTTGCTATTTGGTGTGTATAACCCCGATAATACAGCCCAACGAAAACACTCATGATCTTTGTTTAGGACATTTATAATTGCATTCTTGTGCTTTATATCTGATGGCAAATCTATGTAAGATGAACCACGCAATGGGTTAAATTTATTTACATTCATGTCTAAAAATTTTATTTTTGTTAGACTCCATCCGCTGTCTTTTTTTTCGAAATTGGTTACTTTATTCGTAAGTTCGTTTGCAACTGATGAAAATATGTCGTCTTTAGAATCCCCTTTGCAAACAACATAATTAAGTGTTTGAAAATCGAACGTATCATTTAACTGCTTTGTTTGTTGTGTGAAATCTGCATTAAGTATAAAAATCACTTTTACAGCAAAGTGTTCTGCTATGGATTTCTCTAGTAATTTAAATAATTTGTTTTTAATATTTTCTAAAAATAATTCCGATGTTTCTAACGGTTGATCAATTGATTCAGACACAATTCTGTACGTCACTATTCTATTCCCAAACGCGCTTTCAATTACTTGAATATTTCTAAATTCTCCGCTGGCACTTAATTTTACGTTGTTTTTGTGATTATTACTTTTTAAATGATTGGCATAATATTTTTGCGATACTGACACACGGCATACTAAGCATTCAATTTTATCATTACTTTCTGTACTCACGTTTTGATTTGGGGAAAAGGTGGTTGACGTCGATGCAAAGCCGGCTGGTGGGTTAGGGCGAATTTTCTTTGTCTTATCCTGAGTCTCCTCAATCAATTCAGATGATCTTTTTCCACCGCTTCCGCCTAGCTCAGCTCGTAAAAATCTGTAAAAATAAATTGTTCATTATTACTACATAGTATAAAACAAAGTCGCTTTCTCTGTCCATATGTCCCTATGTTCCTATGTATGCTTATATCTTCAAAAGTACACAACGGATTTTGATGCGGTTTTTTTAATAAATAGAGTGATTCAAGAGGAAGGTTTTTATGTATAATTCTACGCAGACGAAGTCGCGGGCAGAAGCTAGTTAATAATAAAACAAATTACATACATATATCACGTCTTTATCCTTTACGGGGTAGAGAGTCTAAGGTAACAAAACCTAAAGACCACGTTTAGCATGTGGGCGTATAGGTGGAAAGGGAAATCAAAATAGTGGGTTGCTAGCCGCATCGCCTATTACAATATGATTCCTAAGACTTTCGCCCATTCCCTCGATGGGCTTTTACCATCTGCGCGGGAAGAGAAGCAACTGGTAAATTCTATGTTTTTTCTTTGCTTCCAGACCAGCATGGAAGTAAAAATGAAATCCTACTAATATTATAAACGCGAAAGTTTGTAAGTAGGGATGGATGAATGTCTGTTACTCTTTCACGCCAGAACGGCTGGACAGATCTGGATGAAATTAGGAACATAGATAGATTATAGTCTGAAATAACACATAGGCTACTTTTTATCCCGGATAATTGCGTAGTTCCTGCGGGATAGCGATAAACGTATTCTATGCAGACGAAGTTGCGGGAAACAGCTAGTTCTTAATGCAATCGCGAGCACGTCACACTCAGTTATTATACCCAAGGATCCTATTATCACTAACATCAAATAATAACACGTTTCAGCAAATATTACAATAATACATGGGGACCCTGCCACAGCCAGTAGGGTTAGACGGGGGTTTCTTTTTATGACTTTTCTTAGGTATTTGTAAAAATAAGTTTTAATGATACAATTATAACAATAACATTAAACTTTTAAATTTGAAAACCCTCCACGCATAATTGAGTAATCACACCGTAAATAAATAGCAAATTTTTCGCCAAAAATGCCTGACATCACTTTCTAAGAGCTTGTATTCTAAAAACTGCTAAACCGGTTTTTACCAAACATGGCTAAGAACCACCGCTAAAAAAATGTCTGTCAATTGAAAAACACACACACACACATCGACGTCACACTTATAACACCCTTCTTTCTGCGACGGGGGTTAAAAATAGTAACTTACGTTTTCAAATGGTCTTGCTCAGCTTTCTCGCACAGCTCGTATAAATCTTGATCTTCAGCAAGTTCGTCCAATTGCTGATCGAGGACACGACAGCTCTGGTCCATGGTGATGAAGAATGTGGTATTTTAGGCGAGGCTGGCTTCTATTTATACCCGCACCAACCCTTAGGGATTACGAACACTGCTACGGTGTACACCAAAAACTATTAAGCTATGAAACAATACGAACAATACAATGAAATAGATACTCGATATCCAGGTAAACCAAAGGAAGATTAAAAACCGGCCAAGGACGTCTCACGCGCAGTGTTGGGTTCAGTAGTTGCCTAACATAATAGTTATGATTCATTTTTATTCGATACAAGTAGGACATAGTTCACGGTTTGTTCAAGTATGAGGACAAAATGGCGGCTAATAAAAAGGAAAGATTTTAGGGACAATTTGTATTGTTCAGTCGTTACAAATAAATCGAAATAATGAGAGTCTTACATACTAATACATTTGCTTTTATAGCCGTTTAATAATGCCATCTGTCGGTGATATTCCAAAATACTACACAAATCAATAAAGTTTTCCTATGCATGCTTAACAGCTTAGAGATTCACATAGTATCTACACAGGTGGCGTTGTAGCGACCTCTATCTGACACAGTTTGGAACTAATTAAGAGAATCGATAAGTAATCAAGTAATTGACTAAGAGTATTTCCTAGTAGCACGACAGATGGCTCTGATGTTAATTCCTTAACACGGTTTTAAGTAAATTTTATAAGTTGGTCAACTATTACTCGTTAAACCAAAAACACAACACTTACCAAATACAACACACACAATAACAACAATATAAATTGTATTTTGTATGCATGCATGTGTGTAATGATATTTAGTAGTTTATTTTATGATTTGTTCACTGTATTTAGATAATGTACGCTCTATTGTGGCTTTCACCATATGGAATTTTAAACTCACACTTTGTCGGCTCCTCTTTCAATACTCCTCTCATCTACTCAAGTGTTAACTGGGATCCCTTATAGGGATAAGTTCGCCTTTATGCATATATTAATGTTATTTTTATTTTTTTGTGAATTGTATCTGTTTATTTATATTTGTACAATACACCGTTTACTTACAACCGTTTAGCTGGCAATGGGGGGGGGGGGGGGCACTTGACTCTAACGATACACCCACAATATTTATAAACGAGCTTTCCAACGACACCAAAAAAATGAAGAAAAAAAAATCATCTCCACTTTACGAGGTAGGGGAGGTACACTAATAAGAAATTTATGCTAGATTTTCTTTTACCACTTTGTCGGCGTAGTTAATATGTACACCCATGCCAAATTACAGCTTTCTACTACTAAGAATATCTGAGCTAAGCCGCGAACAGACAGACAGACGGACGAACTCCTCCGTGTTGACTGCAGAACCCTAAAAAAGAGATAACATTATTACTTTGCCCCCACATAAGAAAAGAATGTTTAACAACAAATAATAACAAAAAAAAGGTTAGACAAAAATTAAGCCAGTGACGGAAAAAAAATACTTTTACTTTTAATTGTCTAGAGCAAAATTAACACACAACTTTTAGGCACCAGCAGTTTTGTGATATTGTAGATTACGTCTCTGGTGATTTCTTCCATGCTGGTCTGGGAATAATGAATTTAGCAGTTGCTTTTCTTCCCGCGCAGATGGTAAAAGCCCATCGAGGGAATGGGCGAAAATCTTAGGAATCATGTTACAGGCGATGCGGCTAACAACCCATCACTATTTTGATTAGCCTTTCCACCTATATACGCCTATAATCATGCTAAAGTTAAAGTTTTGTTACCTTAGGCTCTGTCTAACCCGGAAGGGATAGAGACGTGATATATGTATGTATTCTTTTGAACCCCCTACGCAATAAGAGGGGTGTTTGACGTCATGGCTGTCTGTGTGTGTGTGTGTGTGTGTGTATCTCTCTGTAGAACCGTAGCTCTCCAGGAGATGCACCGATTTCAATGCGATTTTTTTATTCGAAAGCCAGTTTCCATGCTGGTCTAGGAGCAAAGGAAAAACAGAATGTGCCAGTTGCTTCTCGTCCCACGCATATGGTAAAAGCCCATCGAGGGAATGGGCGAAATTCTTAGGAATCATGTTATAGGCGATGCGGCTAGCAACCCATCAGTATTTTGATTCCACTTTCCACCTCTACGCCCTCAGTGTCTTTCTAAACGTGGCTTGTAGGTCTTGTTACCTTGGGCTCTGTCGACCCCGTAAGGGATAGTGACGTGATTTGTGTATGTGTATGTAGGCATGTGTGGTTTCAAATTCTTCATTTTATGTTATTCGCCAACAATCCTTATTCATTACCAATTTATTCTTGCGTTTTTCAAAGAAGGCAAGATTTTCTGGATGGTGATTGCCCTCTATTTTGAAGCCAAGTATTCCTTCCCCTTCGTCACTGGGTTTGCCGTGGTTCACTGGATAATAATAGTGTAGTGCTAAAATTAGCTTTCTTCAAATACAAAGAACAATACTCGTAACAGTGGTTCAAAATTGAGTTACACGGTAGCTACCTAAATAAACTCAGGAATAGTTAAAAGTCATTATCTCATCTCCGGCCTATACACGTCCCACTGCTGGGCATAGGCCTCCTCCCAGAACGAGAGGGCTTTGGTTATAGTTCCCACGCGGACCCAGTGCGGATTGGGAACTTAACACACACTATGGAATTACTTTGCAGATGTTAAAAGTCAAAACTTGTCAAAATCCAAAAATTAAAACAATTAAGTCCGAACATAATTGATAGTACGTACTTCTGAGACAGGTGCTAGGAGCAAGATAAAAAAAAGGTGCCAGCGAACTAAGGAATGGGTCGAACCTTTTACTGCGAAGTAATTAAGTAGACGTTGCTTTTGTTTGGTGCGCGAGAGCGGCCAATAAAGCCGACGATCAAAGAAAAGTCCCGGTTAACAAAGGGGACGATCAACCTTTTTACAGAGAAGGGATTAAGTAGTCGTTTCTATTGTTTGGTGCGCGAGAGCTGCCAATAAAGCGGACGATCCAAGAAAAGTCCCGGTGAACAAAGAAAAGGATCGAACCGTTTACCGAGAAGTGATTTCATAATATAGACATATGTGATAGACGTTGCATACGTTTGGTGCGCGAGAATAGGCAATAAAATAGGACGACAAAGTGGTAATAAGTAAGGAAAAGGGGAACAAAGGAAAGGGTCGACCTTTAGCGGACAATGATTAGCCGTTTTTTCTGGTTTGGAGGCTCGCGAAACCGCAATTATGACCGACCAACATAATTGATGGTGAACCGGCGATTCGTTACTACTAATATTGGATTTTTTGAATTTGTCGCGAGACAAAAGGACGGGATAAAAAATAGTGGATTTTTCGCTAAGGTGGTACAATACAAACTCATGTTTGGACGGTTTTTGTACAGTTCCGATGGGAGTGGGGGCAAATTCTAATTCTACGTAGACGAAGTCGGAAAAAGCCAGTTTGTTTATAAAAAAGTAGCTTCTGCCCACGACTTCTGTGTAGAAAATTACATGTACATAATAAACCTTCCTCTTCACTCACTCTATCTATTAAAAAATATCGCATCAAAATTCGTTGCGTGGTTTTAATAATTTAAGCATACATAGGGACAGGCAGACGGCGGAAAGTGACTTGGTTTTATACAATGTTAAATTTCAATTTCAATTTTTTAAAATCTAGCTCCATCGATACTGTCGACGATTCTGACAATGTCGAGGTTGAAGGAGACACTACTTGCTTTTAATCAGTCGTTCGGTAGATTCGGCGTGCGGTACTCCGATGAGAATCTAATTATGCTATGTTGTGATATCACTGCCATGCTGGTCTGGGAGCAAAGGAAAAACATAGAATGTACCAGTTGCTTCTCGTCCCGCGCAGATGGTAAAAGCACATCGAGGGAATGGGCGTAATTCTTAGGAATTATGTTTTAGGCGATGCGGCTAGCAACCCACCACTATTTTGATTCCTTTTTCCACCTATACGCCCACAATCTTGCTAAACGTGGCCTGTAGGTCTTGTTACCTTAGGCTCTGTCTACCCCGTAAGGGAAGACGTGATTTGTGTATGTATGTATGTATTGTATGTGATATCACAAGCCACAGCGGCAGCACACTACAATGCAATAAAACATATACACATTCCTTAATCTCTACAAAACTACCCGCACGTAATGAATTAAAAAAATAAACAGACGGAAAAAAACACCACATTGAATCCAACCGCTCTTAATTTCACCGCGAGTGTAGTTATGAGTTCACCGCGTGACATTGTATGGGGCTCCGAAACACATTACGCTATGGGACTGACATTCATTTTATCTTGATGACATTTAGAGCTGACACAGCATTGTCATACAGCGGGAACACTTGAATTTTATTCCTGTTTTTATTTTTATTTTTTTCCATGTTGGTCTGAGAGTAAAAAAAAAACACATAATGTACCTGTGGCTTCTCTTCTCGCGCAGATGGTAAGCCCATCGAGGGCATAGCAATCATGACTAGGCGATGCAGTTAGCAACCCATCACTATTTCTGATTCCCCATTCCACCTATACGCCCACAATCATGCTAAACGTGGCCTTTAGGTCTTGTTACCTTAGGCTTTGTCTACCCCGTAAGGGAAAAAGACGTGATTTATGTATGTCCATTCTAATCTGCGCACAGAGAACGTGCATTCATCAAATTGTCATGGGAGATTTATTCGAGACTAGTTGTTCTAATAAATTCATCGCGGCGCGTAAATCATACCTAACGCGATGCACTGTCAGTTATAATTCCCACCTAGCCAGGGTTACAGACGCATTCCAATATCTTAGATAGAGGGGAGGGCCACAATAGATATCTCTAGGCAGATATTATGCCTGGGGAGCAAACTCCGAAAGATAAGAGATTAAAGTTGTATTTATGCATCTGTGTTGAGTAACTTCGTTAAATTTCTAAATGTCAGTGAAAATTAGAACACAGAAAAATCCGAAAAGTAAAGCTATGGCCGGGAATCGAACTCGGATCCTCGAAGACTATCCACCTATGGGTAGTGTAGGGGTATAGCACGCGTCACGGAATGACGAGGATCCGGGTTCGATTCCCGGCCATAGCTTTACTTTTCGGATTTTTCTATGTATTCTAATTTTCACTGACATTTAGAAATTTAATTTTTAACGGTAAAACCGTAAAAGTCAATAAAAATTCTTGATTCATTTGATAGTTTTTTAATGTTCTGTGTGAAAAGTTGTATGAGCCACTCGGGAGCAAAATTGTTTTCATCTTGGGCGTTAATATTTGAATCCCTCATTACGCTCTGAACCCTACTTTAGAATCCCTCGCTACGCTCAGGATTCTATTTTACAATCCTTCGCTACATTTTGGATTCAATGTAGCGCCCTCGCCGTAAATACATCGTTTTTCTCCCATGTGACACAAATAACATGAAAATGTTTGAAAAATACTGCTAACCCAATCACCAGTGCTACAGTAGCATCCCGGATTAGTCTAAAACACAGTGTTAGCAAGTCAGTTACGTGACACATCATATCCGATGTATGCCGAAGAAACCCGAAGACATAAAGTCGCGAACCATATCAACGCGGCGTAAAACTGACTCGATGTTTTCCTCCGGATATTAAACTCTGCTGTGCGCAGACGTCTCTACGCAACCGAAATCTAAATTGATCTCTTAGTTTGAAGATATCTTATTCGCTAACAGTTTCAGTTTATTTATTCACAGAACAATTTTCATTGTGCACTTGAGGTGGACTTGAGGTTTTGTTATCTTAGGCTCTGTATACCCCGTAAGGGATAAATACGTGATTTAAAAGTGAGTGTGTATGTTGAAAAAAATATTTTCTGCCAAGTTTTTGCGACGCGTTCTTCTTGGCAATGATGGTCTTTCCAAAAGCGCTGGTAGTGTAAAAAAAACACATGTAAAACTGCCCTTGGCGGCTCGCTCGTTTGCAAAAGTTTAGTTTTTTTTAATGGAAACTTAAAAAATGTGATGGCAATTAAAATCTACGTGATTATTTCCAAATATTTAATTAATAATAATTAAGCCTCCTAAAATCGTCAGTCTATTAAAGCAATAAATTAAGATAAAGCTTAAATTTCATAGCGGCAAGCTGCGCGGCATAAATAATTACGAGCTTTCCCAACTTTGGGCACCACAGGCGAGCTCAGCGGGCTTAGCATGGCCACACTTTGAGAAGCTGTTGAAATCCGATCAGTAACTTTTTCAGCACGACTAGTAAATAAAAAATGCGAGATAACAATAATGGTTGTGATCGCTAATAAGCTCCTCTTGTCTACTTTGTTCTTTGTTTCTGTATTGTTTTGTACTGATTTGTAATGTTCAGTTGAGTATTGGTATGGTATGGTATTGTAATGGTTGACGTAAAGTCTCTCCAGCAGAGGGTCGTGGGCTCGCAACCCGTAGCCTTTGAGTTTTTGAAATCTATGCTACTTCACAAGTTTTATATTAATTTGCAATGCATGTATGTATGTATGTATAACTCTTTATTGTATATAAAATACAAGAAAAAGATGAATACAGGACAAAACACATGCTCAAAGCATGTATGTTTGTCCGGGTGGAATCTTGCGACTCAATTTTGAAGCAGACATCTTCATCCGATTGAGCCGATATTTTGCATACTTGTGTAAGTCAGATAACAATACAATAATCTGGTAGTACATTCTGGTGGTCCGGCCAGAGAGGGAACTCTTCAACGGTTGGTCCAATTGACTTTAAATTTGGTTCACATGTGCACGACGGGTGGCAATGCAAGTACAATCAACAAAAAGTACAGTCAGCAATAATACTTGTATCGCAAATGAAATTGTTAGGTTAGGTTATTTACGGATAAAAACTATCCTACGTCCTTCCCCAAGACTGAAACTATCTGTATACCAAATTTTAACCATATCGGTTCAGCGGTTATAGCGTAAAAAGGAACAAACAGACAGAAAGACAGACAGCGTCATCATTATCATATCAGTCATAGGTCGTCCACTGTTGGACATGGGCCCCCATAGACCTCCAGTGGTCTCGGTTGGAAGCGGCTTGCATCCACCGCGAACCCGCGACTTAAACCAGGTCACCTGTCCTCGTTGGTGGAGTTACTTTCACATTTAGAATATTAGTAGAGACGAGCGAAATTTCAATTGAAAATTTACCATGAGTTTTTTGGTGAAGGAAAACATTGTGAGAAAACCTGCACATAATCGAAGCAGAAACTCTGCACTAGGCCCGCGTGGGAACGATAGCCCAAGTCCTGTCGCTCTGCATTCGATAAAATTATTTTTTTGCTCAATTTAAAAAAAAAAATGTAAAATGACGCAAGCTTTGTTAGTGACTACTACGACATTAAAAAAAGCTTTAGTGGATGTAACTGAGTACAAAAGCAGCACTATCTTGAAAGCTTCAACCAGTCTGCTCATTGCATTGAAAGCTTAATATCACACAATAATAAAAAAGCTGGCAAAGCGCAAGTCGAACAAGCGCGAGGGTTCCGTACAAAATTTAAAACTAACTTTTCCATTGGCACGTTTTCGAAAATTATGACCTACTTGAATAAAACATTTACTTTTCTAAATGACACAGAAAATTAGGACAAAGAAAAATCCGAAAAGTAAAGCTATGGCCGGGAATCGAACCCGGATCCTCGTCATTCCGTGAGCTTTACTTTTCGGATTTTTCTGTGTCGTTTAGAAATTTTATTTCTAACGGTAAAACCGTAAAAGTAGACACAAAAAATCAAGAAGTAAAAATTCTTGATACATTTGATAGAAAATATTTACTGTAGAAATAGCTTTCTTTAGTGACAACCGGATAGCCTAGTGGTTGGAGAACCCGACTATGAAGCTTTAAGTCTAGGATTAGATCCCCGGTCGGTCGGGGCAGATATTTGAAAATACGAATGTTTGTTGTCGAGTCTTAAACGTTTTATATGTTTCAATATGTATCTAATAGTAGACGTTTTGTTTAGTTTGGGCCGGGGTGTCAACTCCCCTTTACATATATTTATTATTTTAAGTGATAAAGTGATTATTTTTTTCCGTATTGGCACTCTATGGCTATTTAACGAAAATATTGTAAAGTTTGTATTTTGAGTGAACTTCACATTAATATAATTCGGGTTACAGTTTATTCTCAAAAAATTACAGAAATTCGTTTAAATTAGATTATTTAAACATTCATAGTTAATTTGAAGCATGCAGAACATAAAATGATGCTTACCGATGAAAGGTTAGGTATACAACACAAACACTCTTTATTGAACACCATCTTCAATCGGTCATAAATTTCAGTGTCATTTAGAAATACACAATACGATACAATACAAATACTCTTTATTAAACACCACAAATCAGTACAAAACAATACAGAATCAAAGAACAAAGTAGACAATAGGCGGTCTTATCGCTTAATAGGTATCTCATTATTCCTCTTCCATGTTCGGTTCTTTTCCTAAAATTGTATTTCATTTTAAATTTACTACATATTTTTACGACAAAAGCGCTGTTTATTAAACAGATTTTATGCATGAACAAACTAGAATGTTTCTAGGTAGAAATTATTCTATTTATAACACGCGGGAACCCTGAAACTGAGAGCACAACAGTAATACGAAAGAAACGCTGCAAAACGTCTTTTTCATTTTGTATTTTTCTTTCATAAACGGTGAGGAAAGACGTTTTATTTATTAACAACTAGCTTCTGCCCGCGACTTCGTCCGCGTAGAATTAGACTCAAGAACTGATGTGGAGAGTATATCACTACATATAGTATAAAACAAAGTCGCTTTCTCTGTCCCTATGTCCTTATGTATGCTTATATCTTCAAAACTACACAACGGATTTTGATGCGGTTTTTTTTTAGTAGATAGAGTGATTCCAGAGGAAGGTTTTTATGTATAATTTTACGCAGACGAAGTCGCGGGCAGAAGCTAGTTTTTAAATAAAAAAAACCGATGCTATTACCAAACATCAAAGTACATGTACAAAGGCGAACTTATCCCTTTAAATGACCTTTTCCAGTCAAGCTAATCTAAAATACATACCTACATACATAGATACATACATAAATCACGTCTTTATCCCTTACGGGGTAGACAGAGCCTAAGGTGACAAGACCTAAAGACCACGTTTAGCATGATTCTAGGCGTATGGATGGAAAGGGGAATCAAAACAGTGATGGGTAGCTAGCCACATCGCCTATATAACATGATCCCTAAGATTTTTACCCAGCCCCTCGATGGGCTTATACCACCTGCGCGGGAAGAGAAGCAACTGTACATTCTACGTTTTTTCTTTGCTCCTAGACCAGCATGGAAGAATCTAAGATAACAGTTTCAATTTCCTCAATTTACTGAATCAACTAGCGCCTTTAAAATAATATAACGCGTACGATCCTGCGTTCAGCCACAGTATATATATAAGCTAAAGCAGTAAGGAAACTACGAACAAATCGGTTGAAACGAAACACGCACACAGGCGCGCGCTTTACACGGCCCCTAAGCGGACCTGAGCCTGAGCGGAGTGGACGAGGTCCGCTTAGGGGCCGTGTAAAGCGCGCGCCTGTGTGCGTGTTTCGTTTCAACCGATTTGTTCGTAGTTTCCTTACTGCTTTAGCTTATATATATACTGTGGTTCAGCCCTCTGCCCGGCTAGCAAGAGAACACACGAAAGTCGCGTCGCGCGCGAGAAAGTCTCTTTCCAGAACGAACAGTAAGAAAAAGACGGGCAATCTATCTCGCGCGCGACGCGACTCTTGTGCGCTTTCGTTCTAGACGTGCAGCAGCGAATGCTACGTCCGCCGTATGAATTATGCAGACATTGCAACGCCCGCTGCACCGGCTGCGCTTTAGCGAGTCATGAAACACAAGTTTAACTGTCTAGATAAGGCTGGAGAAAGGTGCTCAGAGGGGGCCAGGGGGGAGGGGAGTTGAGTTTGTTTTGTGACAGCCCGGTAAAAAACTTTCTGGTTAGGACAAATAAAGTCTACATTTTGTCCCATAAAATGGTTCGGGAGTAAAAAACATGGAATGTACCAGTTGCTTCTCTTCCCGCGCAGATGGTAAAACCCATCGAGAATGGGTGAAAGTGTTAGGATCATGTTATAGGCGAAGCGGGCGACCCAGACAAACGAAAAAAAAGATGTTTGTCAATTAGTTTATGGTGAAACGAAAATCGAGCAATCGGTATTAATGTTTATGCTTAGTATAGGTTTTCGGTCACAAAATACGTTCCGAACGCGTTTGCGTTAAAATATCAAATACTATGAGAACAGTTTTGTTGCCGTTCTGATCCGCAAGTGGCGCTGCCAATTATTCCATAGTAATTGAGACGTTTACGTGAACGCTTACACTAAGGGCTCAGATAGGTTACCCTTTTAAATAAATAAATAAATAAATAATCTTGGCACAAATTACACCAATTGACCCAGCCCCAAACTAAGCAAAGCTTGTACTATGGGTACCAGGCAACGGATAAACATACTTATAATAATTTAGATACTTAAATACATACAACATCCATGACTCAGGCACAAACATTCGTATTCATCATACAATTGTCTGCCCCTACCGGGATTCGAACCCAGGACCTCTAGCTATTAGTCAGGGTCACTAACCACTAGGCTATCCGGTCGTCATTTTTTGTCGGTTGTGTTTTGAGGTACGTTTATTTCACGTACGTTCCTCTTTTTAGTTTTTAAGTTGTTCGTATTTTTTGCACAATTCGTTCACATTTACCCGCCTACCTCACATCCACACACTTTAAAATATAATACCCACCGCGTGGGTAGATATTATCGCGTTAGAAATACATATCGGGTGGAATAACACCCGCCCAAAGGATTAGTGGTTTGACAGGCGGGTCCAAACTTTACGGGAAAAATGTGAAATACGGGGACAGATTTATGCCCCCGGGATAGGATCCAATTTAAAGTATGGCTGAAATTTATAACTGAATCCCTCAGGGCATAGGTGAGCGCGGCTTTTTAAAGTGGTTATAGCCAGTTGGGCAAAAATTATATATTTACGAAAAACCGGGAAGGTAACTAAATCGTCTTTTATTTGAAGTAACTAAATAATCCGTCATTTGTTATTTTTAATTTATCTAGATCAGTTTCATTTTTATCTAGATAAATTAGTTGGGATTTTAAATAAAAGATGAATGTCAGTGTGACGGTTTGACCCGACGTGACATTCTGTATACATTTATTATTATAAGCTTAATTCAATAACAAGCGAGGTCGGTTATCTTCATCTAGATAATTTATCTAAATAAAAAAGTTGTCAACGCACTATTTGTGATTGAATTTATCTTCGAATAAATTTATTTGAAATAATTATCTAGATAAGAAAATATCTAGATAACGCCCAACTCTGGTTATAGTTAGAATCCCTGATACATACAAACATGTGACGAATCTAACCTAAAAAAATCATTTTTGACACAAGCTTTTTTGCTGACTGTACTTTTGGTTGATTGTACTTTATGTGTACCAAATTTCAAGTCAATCGGACCAACCGTTTAAGAGATCTCTCCTGCGGAGACGGTCTTGGCCGGACCACCAGAATCTATTTCTAGATTGTTGTATTATCATTTAATTTACACAAAGTTTGCAAAATTACAGAGCAATCGCAACTTGATAAAAAGCTTTTTCTTCTACTTCTTTAATATGGCCCCATCGATCGCTGCGGTAATTGTGCCCATGTCAAAGTAAATACAGTATTCAAAAATCTTGCGACAAAAATGTTGGCAACTTTGTACGGTAGAACACGGTCAAAAGACCCCTCCTGTCGGGTTCTTAGCCAACGGATAACGATATCCCTCACTGCCAGGAAATCATTAGCCGATGCCCAGGGTGCACCGAACCAAGCACCGCTCTTCCCCTCAGACGGATCCAAAGAACCGCAGCTCTTGAACACACGGAGGTAACCCGACTCGCACCCCAAAAAGCTTGTTAAATGGGAGCCAAGTTCGACATTAAACATTATTGGTCGACTTTAATTTAACCCCAACGAGTCCAGTAGTTTGAGGAATATCAGCTTTTTTTCAAAATGACGTAAGGCATTTTTGGCATACTCAAACAAGAAAAAAACAAATTAAAAAATAAATTAGTTGTTAGAAGTGCACCTCATTCGTGACATGGTCGGTGTATATACATAAATAAATCACGTTTTTGTCCTTTACAGGGTAAACAGAGCCTAAGGTAACATAGTCCGTGTAATTGGGAATATGAATGATTTTTTCATGTGTTTCATAAAGGCTCATTTATGTTGTAAAAATATTAAAAAAAAATACTATAACAATAACCGAGACATAAGATCAAAGATTTCAAAGATTTGTCTATCACTATCAAAGATTTGTCTATCACTTTCTAGAAAAACAGAATTGGAGTTTATATGGGCGTTGCGACAAATGACGTCACATCTCTCTTTCTAATTGCTGAGTAATCAGTAGTTTAAAACTTCAGTTTTTGACATCTCTTTTACGATATTTCACATATTATTTTTTTTTGCACATTCCCTATTCACATAGCTCTAACTCGCTCAAGTTGTGGCGAGGTACTCTCATCGCCGACCACGTTTCACTCTTTCTTTACTTCCTTTTTCAAGACACAAAGCCCCTAACACTCAGGTCTAAACCAATGCTCGCTTAAGCTAGGAATAAAGCCTGTTTTAAGCCTTTGTGTAAAATCCTGAATCGAAATGCTATTCTTCTATTGTAGCGCAACACTCGATGGAGGTACGGGCGTCGAACTAACCGATGCGATTTCTTTGTCTATTTAGTTTGTCTTTTATAGTGGTCGTGTGAGTCGGAAAGTGATATACTGTAAAAGTATCTTTAGGATGTGACAAACAGGATATATCTACGAATAATAATACGTCAAGAAGCGTACATTAGCCCGAAAAAACACTCCACGCGAAGTGGACCGCAGGGGGTGCGGCTTAAAATATGTACCGCGCGGCGAATTAGTTCGGCCGGGACGCTCGAGCCGTTATCGTGACGTTATCATTGTATTTTATTTCATGGTAATCTGAAATATAATTAAATTAAACTGTGTAGTACCGTTTCCCTAACTCATTGGCATCGCGGAAGTTTAGAAAGGAAAAAACCATCTATGGACTGTTTTCCTTACCTGTGGCAACACTAAACGTCACTTCTTTTTCCGCCCAACGGCATCGTGGTTGTGAATTATAATTGTGAGAAGTTTTTTGGTGATAAAATGCCCAGTGAACGACGATTGCTCAAAATTTTGAAACAATACACCGAATCACTCGAGAAAAGTCATCACCGGCGTCGGCGCAAGCGCAGTCGGAGCCCGAGCCGGTCACGGCGCTCACGCAGCGGCCGAAACCGGACCCGGAGTCGCAGTCCTATTCGCCGGGATGCCTCGCCAGTGCCGGAAATGCCAGATGAAGAAGAACAGAAGGACAATGGTCCACCACTTCGGCCAAAGGGCAAGGGGATGACACGTGGTGGACCAAAGACGCAGCAGTTCCAGTCGTCCCAGTCGTTCCAGCCGTCCCATTCGTTCCAGCCAGCCACTCAACAGAAGCGATACTCATCGAACCAGAACCACCGTTGCCCGGAGAGATCAACGCAAGGTCCACGCAATGCAGTACGCCGCCGTTAGATAACCAGGTACATGCTGGAAATATTAAAAACTATTTGAAATGTTGGCGAGCCTTGACTGATCCTGTTATTCTGCAATGGGTTCAAGGGTATCGCATACCATTTGTCACTGAGCCTTACCAAGCGTCTCTACCTATAAATAGCATACCTGCCAATGAAATCACCGCAATGGATGAGTCAATTGCTAATTTACTCAAAATAGGCGCTATTACTCCCTGTGAACATGCTGAAGGTGAATTTCTATCTAAAATTTTTCTAAGACCTAAACCCAATGGAAAATTTAGATTTATTTTGAATCTAAAACCACTCAATAAATTCATCTCCCCAAAGCATTTTAAAATGGAGGACATACGCACTGCAATCAAGTTAATTTATGATAAATATTACATGTGCTCCATTGATTTAAAAGAATCATATTTTCTTGTCCCAGTACACCAATCAGATAGAAAATATCTTAGATTTAAACACTTGGGCCAATTATATGAATTCACCTGCATGCCTTATGGCTTATGCACCGCTCCGGGAGTTTTCACAAAGTTACTTAAGCCGGTGGTAGGGTATCTAAGAAACCTAGGTCACATATCTACAATATATTTAGATGATTATTTATGTATTGGACCATCACTAACAGAATGCATATCTAACATGAATGCTACAGTACAACTCTTCCAATGTCTAGGCTTAATTATTAACTATGAGAAAAGTAATTTAATCCCTAGTATGAAATGTCAATTCCTTGGATTTGTAATAAATTCAGAGGACATGTGCCTAGAACTACCTACTGATAAAAAATCACGCATAATAGCATTACTTAAAGAACACATACACTTAAACAAATGTAAAATAAGACAGTTTGCAAAACTTTTAGGGACCTTAGTTTCAGCATGCCCTGCCGTCCCTTATGGACTAATGCATACTAAATTAATGGAGCGAAACAAATACCTAGCTCTACTTCAAGGACATGATAACTATGATGCTTTTATGACACCTTCTAAAGAAATAATATCTGACCTACAGTGGTGGTTAGACAACATTCCACATGCTAGAAAAGAACTATCAGGAGAAAAATTCAGCATGGAAATATATTCAGACTCTAGCCTTACTGGGTGGGGGTCCCACTGCAATGGCGAGCGTACGGGAGGCCTGTGGTCAGACAAAGAACAAAAACTTCACATTAACTTATTAGAACTTACCGCAGCATATTTTGCCTTAAAATGCTTTACTGAAAACACTCAAAATACTAGGATACTGGTCAGGATTGATAATACGACCGCCATTGCATGTATCAATAAAATGGGAAGTGTACAATTTCCCCACCTTAATGCAGTTGCTAGAAAAATCTGGCAATGGTGTCAAAAACGCAACATATATGTATATGCAGCATACATCAAGTCCAAAGATAATGTTATTGCCGATCAAGAATCTAGAAACACTAACATTGATACAGAATGGGAACTATCTCTAGACGCTTACAAATCAATCTGTAATACATTTGGATCACAAGACATTGACCTGTTTGCCAGTAGGATTAATGCTAAGTGCACAAAATATGTATCGTGGAAGAGGGATCCATATGCATTTAATATTGACGCTTTTACGCTTGACTGGTCGGAATATTACTCTTATGCATTCCCTCCATTCTCTATACTATCCCGATGTCTCCACAAAATTAGACAAGACAAAGCAAAAAGCGTTCTGGTATATCCAGTATGGACCTCGCAGCCATGGTATCCCCTAGCTAAATCTCTTATGGTATCCCAACCGATCATATTTAAACCTAATAAGAATCTGTTACTGTCGCCTTTCAGAACACCACACCCGCTGAGCTCAACGCTTTCCCTGGCAGCCGCGATCTTCTGCGGCAAGCATTCCGACTTAGAAGCTTGCCAGAGGGATCACTAGATATCGCTATAGCCTCTCTAGCGGCAGGTACACTTAAACAGTATAACACTACATATATAAAATGGTGGGCCTTTTGCTTAAAAAACAAATTAAACGCATATAAGGCATCAGTACCGCAAATATTGCAATTTCTAACAAATAGATTTGAAGAAAATGCTAGCTATAGCACCCTTAATACCGACAGATCGGCACTGGCTCTTCTAATAGAACGCAGCGTAGGTACTGATGATAGAATCGGGAGGTTCTTAAAGGGAGTATATAGGTTACGGCCACCGGTTCCAAAATACGTTAGTACGTGGGACCCCTCGAGAGTGCTAGGCTTTCTAACAAACTGGCCAGAAAATAAGTCTTTAAGCTTGGAAAAACTTACTAAAAAACTAGCAATTCTTATAGCTCTAGCTTCAGCTCAGCGGGTTCAAACATTGTCTGCAATTAAAATAAACAACATTCATGAATATGAATCACATATTTTTATAAACATCACAGACATTATAAAAACCTCTCTTAGCACAAAATCTCAACCTGCTATCCACCTGCCATTTTATGAAAATAATCCCCAAATTTGTCCAGCCAGAGCACTTAAAGCTTATATAGAAGAAACTAGAGTAATAAGAAATAATGAGCCTTATCTTTGGATTACATTTAAAAAACCCCACAGAAAAGCATCAAGTCAAAGCATTAGTCGATGGATAAAAAGTGTCATGGCTGAGAGTGGCATTGATACATCCACATTCAGCTCGCATAGCACAAGACATGCTGCTTCTTCGACCGCTAAGAAACGCGGTATTCAGTGGGATATTATAAGGAAAGCTGCTGGATGGACAAAAAATTCTTCTACATTTGCTAGATTTTATGACTTACCTATCAATGATGATAGCTCATTACAGGGAAATTTTGCTATGGCAGTGTTAGATGAAAATTAAGTTTTACTCTAAAAATGTACATTACTTACTATAAGTTTAATACATGTTGATTATAACTGATGTTTATTTCAGAATAACCCAGCTACATCATCATCTGTATACTCATCATTGCTGAAGGCTCTGAACATCTACACAGTTTAATTTAATTATATTTCAGATTACCATGAAATAAAATTAAGAATTAAACGAGCTTACCTGTAAGCGAAGTCTGATTCTAATTTTTTGAATGGTAATCTGAAATATAATCACCCACCCAGCCCTTGATGAGACCCCAGGCTGCAATGATGAGGCGCATTCACTGGATATTCACAACTTAAGTGAATGCTTCGTGAATGCTCTTGAAACCCATTAGCCTGCTTTATCTTCAGTAAAGCAAGACATGGGTCTCATTTCTCTAAAATAAGTGACGTTTAGTGTTGCCACAGGTAAGGAAAACAGTCCATAGATGGTTTTTTCCTTTCTAAACTTCCGCGATGCCAATGAGTTAGGGAAACGGTACTACACAGTTTAATTTAATTATATTTCAGATTACCATTCAAAAAATTAGAATCAGACTTCGCTTACAGGTAAGCTCGTTTAATTCTTAATTTTTGCGCTAATACATTAGAAAAATAAGCCATCGTGTTGTGTGAAGTGGTGTACAAGCCATTCAGATATGAAAAATAGAGGACTCGCCTTTCATATGTAAGTAAATAAATATTTTAGGACACCATACTTGACGACTCTGGATGCATGCGATCCACGCACCCTTCCCTTACCGCATGTGGAGAGGCGCACTACCCGCCCGCACCTCTCTCGGCCCCCTTTGTCATCCCACCCCGCGCCCTGTGCCGCGCGGGCGAGGACTCATTTAAGCGGTCGGTCTTTACACTAAATGCTTTATAAGCAAATTGGCAGTCATGAGCCCCCTGTATAAGCATTCAATTGTTCTCATAGTATTCTCAACTTTAATGTGAAAGTGTATAAGGGACCATTCAAGTATTACGCAAGCATATTTTTTCCAATTATTTACCCCCTTCCCCTTGTCAGCAAAAGTAAGCAAACCTCTTAACCCCCCCCCCCCCTCCCATGTTACGTAATCATTGGTACCTATATGCATTTTTCTTTAAATGGATTCTGTTTTTTATTGATTCGTGATAAGCAGTTCGAATCGAAACTGCTGACGTATTCACCATATTGACCCCCCCACCCACCATGTCATCAAAAATAAGCAAAGAAAAGACCCCCCGTCCCCCTCAAGCGCTTACGTAATACTTGAACGCCCCCTAAGTCGTTTGTTGTGATAAAAATACTAACATGGGCACTGTTTGCTTGTCGGAGTTTACTGTGCATGTGTATATTCCATGCTGGCCTGGGGAAAACGAAAAACATAGAATGTACCAGCTGTTTCTTTTCCCGCGCTCGTAAAAGCCCGTCGAATCTGCGAAAATCTTAGGAATCGGGGCGACGCGGCTAGCTACCCGTTACTATTTTAATCCCCTTTCCGCCTACACGCTCACGATCATGGCGAACGTCGCCTTTAGGTCTTGTTACCCTAGGCACTGTCTATCCGGGAGGGGGTGAAGACGTGATTCATTAATGTACATTTATCGGAAAATCATAAAAAGGAAATTATTTATCACTACATAGTATAAAACAAAGTCGCTTTCTCTGTCCCTATGTCCCTATGTATGCTTATATCTTCAAAGCTACACAACGGATTTTGATGCGGTTTCTTTTAATAGATAGAGTGATTCAAGAGGAAGGTTTTTAATTATCATTCTACGCAGACGAAGTCGCGGGCAGAAGCTAGTTACAGATAAAAAAAACAATCCAAATCTATATCCTTTACGGGATAGGCAGAGTTAAAAGCAATAAGACCAGTTATATGTTTAGCATGATTGTAGACGTAGGTGGAAAGGGGAATCAAAATAATGATGGGTTGCTAACATCGCCTATTATTCCTAAGAACATATTCATTGTGCCGTTACCGCCCACTCAGACAATAAATATAATAAACAAAGCACTGGTATTTCCCTTATTCCCAAGTAAATTCTGATATTTTTTTACCGTTTTTCCCTTATCAAAACTAGCGAGGGTCGGCCTCGGATTTAACGGGTACGCAAATCGTTTGTACGGAGGAAAAACTTAACAACAGGTAAATGGATCCCGCCCGGGGCAAACCCGACCCAAGTGAGAAGAGAACCGAACTTGACTGTAGGCCGAACGCTTAAATGACACTCGCCCGCGCGGCACAGGGGCGCGGGGTAGGACGACAATGGGATCCGAGGGGTGCGGGCGGCAGGCGCACTACCCGCCCGCACCTCTCTCGGCCCCCTTTGTCGTCCCACCCCGCGCCCCTGCGAGGACTCATTTAAGCGATCCGTTTATAGTAGCCATCAACGACCCAATTTTTGGAAGCACTTCACAAGGCAGTACCACTCGGAATTTGTGACAAATTGCGCTGCATTCGAGATTTGAATAAAGTAGAAGCTAAGGTTAAATAAAAAAATTAAAACCCCCCACGCATTAATTGAGTTATCTCCAGCCTATATACATCCCACTGCTAGGCACAGGCCTCCTCTCAGAATGAAAGGGCTTGGGCTATAGTTCCGTTCAACTTCAAATACATCTTTGATTTGCTTTACAGATGTGTGCAGGTTTCCTCACGATGTTTTATCACCGAAAAGCTCATGGTAAATTTAAAATGTAATTTTGCACATCATTTTCGAAAAACTCAGAGGTACGAGTCCGGGATTCGAGCCCATTATATCCATTGCTAGACCGATTTTAATTAAACATGGCTTAAAACTACCGCAAGGAAACTGGCTTTCGAATGGAAAAAACCGCGTTGAAATCGATCTATACGTTTTTTTTTAGTAAGATTATGGCCTGGATGCAAGTCTTTTAAGCCAATACTTCATTTGTTTTCAAGCTACGTTGCCATATACTAACGCACACAGACATCAACTTCACACTTATAATATCCCTCTTTACCCCTATAATGCCTCCGTGGGGTCCTAGCGCTATTAGCCTCTTCAAAGACATTTCGAAGAGGCTAATAGACGCTACGAGTGACCGCAGAGCTGGCTGCTTCCTTGGACAGCGTATTAGTATTGCTGTCCAAAGGGGGAATGCTGCAAGCGTCTGTGGAACTATGCCACGGGGGCCCCTACTTTTTTAATTATTTTATTTTAAGATTAGTTTTTAATTCGTTTTTAATTTAATAGCTCAATTTGTTTTAATTCCATTTTGTATCCTATTAAATAAAAACCTCTCTTTTTGCGTCGGGGGTTGAAAACAAATAGTTCTTTCTTCACTTACGCCTCCAGCGGGTTCAAACTATCGAGTTAGTAGGGTAGGAGGCCGGTGGACACCCCGACCGAAAATTAAATAAGTTCACTCATAAATATTTACCGAGGGACAGACCGTTTGTTTTAAAGGGACGTGAATAGTTACTGATTGAATTAATTAACGGTAAACAGATCAAACGAAAGAGTGGACGGTTCATTGTCAATTTAGAGATGATGGAGCGTTGTGGCTTTTTGAAACGGATCATTACTTAATGCCGAATGTATAGACCGAACGTTTAAATGACCTCGCCAGCGCGGCACAGGGACGTGGGGTGGGACGACAGAGGGACTGACAGGGACGTGGGGTGAGACGACAGAGGGACCGACAGGGATCCCTTTGTCGTCCCACCCCGTGCCCCTACACCGCGCGGGCGAGAACTCATTTAAGCGGTCTGTATGTAGTTGGTCGTTGTATCCTAGTGATTTGACCTGTGGCCTCTCAAGCAGAGGTGCGTGGGTTCGAGCACGGGCTCGCACCTCTGAGTTTTTCGGAATTTGTGTGCGATAAATTTATAATTTACTATGAGCTTTTTGGTGAAGGAAAACATCGTGAGGTAATCGCACACATCTGCAAAGCGATTCAATGGTGTGTGTGAAGTTCCCAATCCGCACTGGGCCCGCGTGGGAACTATAGCCCAAGCCCTCTCAATGTATTTTATCTTAAGAATTATATAGTAATGATTATGTGTATGTATTTTTTTATTTTTTTATTTAGCTATGTATTATATTTATGTTGGTATTGTTATTTTTATTATCCCTGCGTTTATCCTGTCTATTAGTTTCCGCCACCTACTTAAACTGTCTCCAACTTATTTCTCTGTCGTATTGGTTGTCTGGTAGAGATCGCTATTAAGCGATAAGACCGCCTATTGTCTACTTTGTTCTTTGATTCTGTATTGTTTTGTACTGATTTGTGGTGTTCAATAAAGAGTATTTGTATTGTATTGTGTATTTCTAAATGAAACTGAAATTTATGACTGATTGAAGATGACGTTTGCCGACAAAAATCGCATAGTAACAAGATCACGTGACAGCTAGTAACAGATAAAATTCGAAGGCCTACCCACTTGATATGGGTGGTGTAGTGGTATAGCACGCGTCACGGAATTACGAGGATCCGGGTTCAATTCCGGCTAAAAAAAAAACAAAAATTCAAAATTTATTTTTGCAAATTGGCTGCCAAGGGTCTTTTACATGTCTTTTTTGAAACTACCAGCGCATTCGGAAAGACCAGCATTGCCCTAAAGAATGCGCCGCAAGAAACTTGGCTATATAAAATACTTAAATTAAATACATTTATAAAAGCGATGTAGAAGGTCCTCGAGCCTTAAATTATTTTAGTCTAAAGTAGAGATGTACGAAGGCTTTACTTTTCAGATTTTTCTATGTGTTTTAATTTTCATTTTCGTTTAGCATGATTAAGGGCGTATAGTTGGAAAGGGAAATCAAAATAGTGATGGGTTGCTAGCCGCATCGCCTATAACATGATTCCTAAGACTCGCCCATTCCCTCGATGGGCTTTTACCATCTGCGCGGGAAGAGGAGCAACTGGTAAATTCTGTTTTTTTTTACTCCCAAACCAGCATGGAAGAAAAAAATTCACTCTGTATAATCTAATAATCTAAATCTAAATATATATACTATATAACTGAAAGGTGACTGACTGACTGACTGACATAGTGATCTATCAACGCACAGCCCAAACCACTGGACGGATCGGGCTGAAATTTGGCATGCAGGTAGATGTTATGACGTAGGCATTCGCTAAGAAAGGATTTTGATCAATTCTTCCCCCAAGGGGGTAAAATAGGGGATGAAACTTTGTATGAAATTTTGTCAATTTTAAACCGATCGGGCTGAGACTTTGCATGCATAAAGCTACTATGACGTAGGCATCCTCTAATAACGGATTGCGTAATTTCTGCGGGATAGTGATAAACGAATTCTATGCAGACGAAGTTGCGGGCAGCTAGTAAAATTATATATTAAAATTAGTCTCTACACAATTAACGTGTTTTTCGCGGATACGGAACACTTCGTCTGTAAGTCCACACTTTTCTTGGCCGGTCAAAGTGGATGATTTATTTATTTGTTTAGTTAGGCTGTTTGTCTTCTTTGGACGTGGCCGGTGTAGGCTGTAAATTTGCTTGACGTTTGTATTGCTTGCGTCAGAAATAATTGTTGTTTCCTCAAGACGTTTAAAAATGGTTAATTTTTTGCTTTCAATGAATTATGTACACAGCAAAGCTATTCGGTAAGCAGGATAGATACGGCGCGAGCGTGCGTAGGTGCTTACCTGATTATATTGCCGTGTGTACGTCAGAATGTTAATTAAACGTTTTGAGACACAAATATAACAAAAGTATTGACTTTCTGAAAATTTGACACAATAAAAGACAAGAGGTGCCCCTGACCTTAAGAAAATGGCGTTTCATCACTACATAGTATAAAATAAAGTCGCTTTCTCTGTGTTTATAAGTGAAGTGAAGATATAAGCATACATAGGGATGTATGCTTATATCTTCAAAACTACACAACGGATTTTGATGCGGTTTTTTTTGATAGAGTGATTCAAGAGGAAGGTTTTTTATGTATAATTCTACGCAGACGAAATCGCGGGCAGAAGCTAGTTACCTATATAAAAAAGAGAAGGTTTCTAATACATAAAATTCATAATACATAATTATTATTTGACAGTTTTACATAAGCAAGGTGTAAACTAATCTCTAAACCCCAACTTCCATGCTGGTCTGGGAGCAAAGAAAAAACATAGATACCAGTTGCTCTCTACCCGCGCAGATGGTAAAAGCCCATCGAGGGAATGGGCGACAATCATAAGAATCATGTTATAGGCGATGAGGCTAGCGACCCATCACTATTTTGATTTCATTTTTCACCTATACGCCCACAATCTTGCTAAATGTGGCCTGTATCTGTTACCTTAGGCTCTGTCTACCCCGTAAGGGATAAAGACGTGATTTGTGTATGTGTATGTAAACTCCAACATAGAGCGCACGCACTAACTCCACTTTTAGATATAGTTCAGCCGACATAGAACCTTGTCTAATCGAAGCCGCTCGAAATAGTTTCGGATTGCAATAAATATTTGAGCAGCTGACTTTGTCGCGGCCGTCATATGCAGGGAGGATTTACTATTCAATTAGCGGTAGAGCTCACATTGACACACACACACACACACACACTAACACACACACACACACACACACACACACACACACACACACACACACACACACACACACACACACACACACACACACACACACAGACACACACATAACTTACGTTTCGTCCTCGTCGTCATTGGGATAACCCTTATGGAGTAGACAGAGCCTGAGTTAACAAGACTTACAGGGGCCCGATTTTTGAAAGCACATCACTCGAAAGTGGTATAAATGGGTTAGGTTTGTAAGGACTAGATAGCATGATGACTATTTAAGCAAAACGTCACAATTCCATAGTGTTTTACACAATGCCTTTTTTGCAGAATGTCCTAGTGAGTAGAATGTCTTAGTTGCACGATTGACAACATAACGCCGAAGTTGTAAAATTACTAAAAGAGTTAACAACTAAATTATAAAAAAGTCTTGGTTGTAAAATGACACATAAGGCAAAGAGAGTCTGGATAGCAAATGGTCTTGGTTGCAAAATATCATGATTGCATAACAACTAGGTATGTAGGAACGATTTGTTATTGTCTGGGTCTCTGATGGAGTCGCGAGCAGTAAGTAGTGTTTAAATAAAACAAGGTTATGGAAAATAACATTTTATCAAGTTGTTATGCCACTAAGACGTTATAAATTTTTGCTAATATGCCTACCTAGCCGTTCTACTATCAGTATGTTCTGAACATGTTGCTGTTTTGATACTGGGACATTTTGGTATTTGGGTGTCATACAAACAAAAAGTTATAGAACTAAATCCTATCTTAAACCCAGGCATTTTACTATTAAGACGTTTGCACAATTAGACATTTAGCTAGCAAGACCTTATGAAACTAAGACATTTTGCTTTTGTAGTTTTATGCAATCTAGTCCTTACGAACCTAACCCTAATCGTGGCATAAGTCTTGCCACCTTAGGCTCTGTCTACCCCGTAAGGGATTAAAACGTGATTTGTGTATGTGTATTAATTTAAGAGGATCTATCGAGCCAATACGCCTTCAAGCGACTGCGCAGGTTAGCAACAGTCTGCGATCATAGTTCAATTTCTTTTTAATTCCCCTTTTCTATTTTTTTCATTAAAAAAGATAAGTGAAAAGTTTTTGTCCGCGATGAACGGTTCCCCGTTATCTCAGTTCCCGTTCGCGTTAATCTGCTACCGTCTTCGTGATATTTCGCAAGGAGCGCGGCCAAATTTGCAGCGATTAATTACAGGAATTTCACTCGCCCTGGACAGGGACCGGGGCTGGTTAATCGTGTGTGGTCCAAAAGACCACGCGGGGCGGAAAACCCACAAATCTCAAAGATCAATCTGTGAAACATCTGCCTGAAGAGAGATTTCTCTATTGTGGTCAAAGACAGCCGGGGAAATTACGGGCACAAGAGGGCATTTCATCTTAGTCCTCTAGGTTGGCAACACATCTGCAATCCCTCCGGGGTTGCGGGTGTCTATGGGCAGTGGTAATCACTTACCATCAGGTGACCCACTTGCTCGTTTGCCTTCCTATTCATATAAAAAAAAAACTCCACAAATGTAATGAACAAAAATTTAATGTAATGTAATATCTAGTAATCTGTGTGTGTGTAATTTGTGATCTGTGTGTTTTGTCACCCGCCTTACATATATGTGTGTACCAAATTTCAAGTCTATCGGACGGACGAAGAGTTCCCTTCTGCGGAGACGATCCCGGCTGGGTCACCAGAACTCCACTACTTCCTAAGATTTTCGCCCATCCCTCGATGGGCTTTTGCTATATGCGCGGGAAGAGAAGCAACTGGTACATTTTATGTTTTTTCTTTACTCCCAGACCAGCATGGGAGAGCAAGTTTAATTTCTAGTTTGTCTAATAGTTCGTTTTATAGCAGTAAGTTTTCGGGTGAAAGGTCCGATCGCTACAAGCAGCAGTGCTTGTGCTACTATATTCCGCCGTGGGTAGTAAGATAATCAATGTTATGTAAGTATGTATTTTGAAAAAATAACTGCCAAATTTCTTACAGCGCATTTGTTATTTTATCCACTTTAAAATAGCCTGCTGTTAAATGCTTAACACTTTTGACTCGAATTAAGAAAAAACCTTTATAGTGTGTCTATAAAATTTAAGGGTCAAACTGCGAATCTCCTTTTTTGAAGTCAGTTAAAATATCAAAATTATCTTCTAAACGTAAAAAATATTTTTATGACCGCCGCGTCAAAATCGCTAATGTGTCAAACTGAGAACGTCCTTTTTTGAAGGCACTTAAAAACAAGATGGCGTGGGTTCCTACTGTTTGAAAACTGTTTAAAAAAGCGAATCGTTCTTACTTGAAAGATAATAAATACCTACGTTACTATGTCTTCTCAAAAACACGTCTGTCGCAAAACATCCGAAACCCCAACGTTTATTTTATTTATTTTATTTGGGGCATCAACAGCAATACAGTACATTGAATGAGACTTAGGTACTAAACAAAAAGCCAATGACAGATGACCACAGAAATACAGTTAAGCGGAACATACTTAAAACTAACACAGAAACAAAAAAAAAAAATCAAGCTAAAAAACTACATTGTTAGTCCGCGGACATTGTGTGTTTGTGTGTGTGTGTGTGTGTGTGTGTGTGTGTATGCATGTATACTTGTTATACTCCAAAGTCGAATCACCTATTTATAATAAAACATTTTTGCTTATTTATTCAACCACCTCTGATCCTCCAAACACCAATACGATAACACCATTGAAGGTATTTTAAAACAAATTAGTGGCTCTAATCTTGTGCCGTGCACCAATCTCTTTAACCTTTGTTTTTCGCACGAGTTGGAACCATTTCAATTAAAAGAAATGTTAAAATGAACGTAAAACTAACGCTTTTCCCGGTTAAGAATGCCGTGGGGTGCATCTATCACAGCTGTCCTGCGGCTTAGCGGAAAATCCACCAATCAGAAAGTTGAAAATAAAAATGAAAATGAAAAATTATTTTTGCAAATTGGCCGCCAAAGGCTCTTATTACATGGTCTTTTTGAAACTACCACTGAGCCAGGGAACAGGCAAATGAAGTAGTTCTTGATGGGTTATTGCCTCGCACCTCTTGTGGATGCGTTCAGTGATTGTTCTTTACAAGAGAGTGCTAGATAATTTGTCATATTGAAAATATGAGACTATTAGGCCGTTTTTATGAAGTTACTAAATGTACGAAGAAGTATACTCAGAATTTAAATATTTTGGGTTTTTCTTATTCAGAATAGTTTACCCTATCAATCCTTATACAAGAAAAAATGTGTCCCAAAATGTCCATTCCAGTTCGTCACTTTTTTAAATATAGCTATGTATGGAACGTGACGAACAGGAAAATAAATTTCATAGTAAAATCTGGGACACACTTTTTCTATTATGAGAATCAATAGGGTAAATGATTGTGAGTAATAAAAACCCAAAATATTTAAATTCGGAAATCGATTCTCATACAAGAAAAAATCAGTCTCAGATTTAACTATGAAACTTATTTTCCTGTTCGTCACGATATCATGTTCCATACCTATATTAAAAAAAGTGACGAACTGGAATGGAAATTTTGGGACACAATTTTTCTTGTATAAGGATCGATAGGGTAAACGATTCTAAGTAAGAAAAACCCAAATAAGCTAAATTCTGGAAAAAAATAACAAGTGGACTTATTTTTGAAAAACGCTCAGTTACTGGACTAATCATTAACGTATCTGTCACACATTACCCGAAAAAAACCCAATCGCTCCGAAGTGTGCCGAAGTTTTCCGCGGTTCTCTAATGAACATCCCCCAGCCAATATTTACTCTCGCTTCTAATCCAAGTAATTAATCGATTGTTATTCCCGACCTGTTATTATCAGGGTTCGCTACAATGCTAGTCCTTATTGAAAATCCAAAGAAAATGTTCTAGTTTTAAGTCTTGGCTTGACATGGTGACCTTATACATCTTAGAAAACAGATATTGAAAACTCTTTCTGAAGTTAATTTAGGATAAACTAGCTGTTCCCGCAACTTCGTCTGCATAGAATTTTTTTATCGCTATCCCGCAGGAATTACGCAATTTTCCGGGATAAAAAGTAGCTTATGTGTTATTCCAGACTGTAATCTATCTATGTTCTAAATTTCATCCAGATCTGTCCAGCCGTTCTGGCGTGAAAGAGTAACAAACATTCATCCATCCATCCATACTTACAAACTTTCGCGTTTATAACATTAGTAGGTTTTGTTTTGAAAAAAAAATCTCTCTACATTTTTAAACGATACTGAAAACGAGAACAGAAAAATCCGACAAGTAAAGTAATGGCCGGGAATCGAACCTGGATCCTTCATCATTCTGTGATGCGCGCTTTTAACCCTATACCATACATAACAGGTGAGCAAGCCTAATAAGTAGTAAAAATAAACCTAGTAAATGACTTTCTGCCATGTTTCTTGCGGCGCATTCTTCTTGGCAATGATGGTCTTTCCGAATGCGCTGGCAGTTAAAAGAAATGCGTGTAAAAGAGCCCTTTGCGGCCTAATTGCAAAATAAGTATAAAATTTCAATATTTCTTTTGCATTGTTAATCTTTTTATTTTTGAATTGAATAAGGGCCAGGTGCTATAGTTAGCTATATTTTATTGAAACCCACACATGCAGCCGTGCGGGTCCCCGTAACAAACTCTGTTTGTCGTAATTTACGACAGGAATTTGCCGACACATGGCCCGAACTCAATTTACGTCGAAAATTTAAAATTCCGCTTTCGGATTGAACTTTTTACGCTGATTTATGCTGGGTTATTTAGATTCTTTCCGGGCTGATAAATGAAAATGAGATTTTTTATTTGGTTCTGATTAACTTGGCACGTTTGAAATTTACCAGTTACACAGATTCCTTTACTAACCACAATAGAAACTGTTCTATGCTGGTCTGACAGCAAAGAAAAAACATTAACCTACCAGTCGCTTCCCTTGCCGCGCAGATAGAAAAAGCCTGCCGAAGAAATGGGTGAAGATCTGTGGCGTAACTATAGGGTGGCAGGGATGGCAAAATGCCAGGGGCCCCTAGCTCTACGGGACCCCGAACTGGCTTGGTTTAGAGCACAGAAGGGACGCTGATGCACTTCTTTATATTGAGGAAGGAGCCCCATCTGACGAATTTGCCACGGGCCCCAGACGTTACAGTTACGCCACTGTCCCCTACACACTCCCAAAGGGAACTTGAAGGCCAAAATTTCAGTTTTATACGACCAGTAAAACGAAAAATCGATCCCGTAGAACTGAATATATAAATCCCGTTTTTTTCCTTATCCCGTGGGAATTTCCAAAAATCCTGAAATTAGTTTCTTAGTTTTGTTATCACCTACTTTCGTATCAAATTTGAAGAGTCTAGTTATTATAGTTACTGAGATAGCGTCACTCGGAATCGAATATATAATTCCCGTTTTTTTCCTTATCCCGTGGAAATTTCCAAAAATACTTTCTTAGTCTTAGGAATCATGTTATCGGCGATGCGGTTAGCAACCCATCACTATTTTGATTTTCCTTCCCACCTGAATGCCCACATTCATGCATGTTAAACCTGGCCTTTAGGTTACCCTGCCTACCTCGTACGGAATAAAGCGTGATTTATACATGTATGTAGAGAAACGTAGGATACTGTTATTTTTAGAAGATTAAGATTATGCTAAACGTGGCTTGTAGCTCTTGTTACTTTAGGCTCTGTCTACCCCGTAAGGGATAAAGACGTGATTTATGTATGTACGTACAGATGCTTTGCCGGTAGATGGAACAAAACTCATGTGCTAGTGATTTCACAGTCTCTCCAGCTTAACATAACAAACCCAGGGCAAAAATAAACTCGCATATCAAGACAAGAAGTAAAGCTAGTTGTGATATAGTTGCAGTTTATACAGATTGGATGCCATAAACTAACAGTCAGAGATATAAAAAGCTGGCAATAAACCCCGCAGTACTTTTTACGGCCCTGTCCGTACCCTTAAGGATATGACGATGGAGCTCTTAAAGCTCTTACAAAAAGCACTGAACGTCTTTGATGGTTCAGTGCTTCTAGTATAGTCAGCTAAGGAATCTCTTTATCACTTTATATATCAATGCCTGTGCCATTTAAAACAACACCGGCCAAGTTAATTTACAAGTCAATGTCACAATCGGCTTTGAGGTTTTTCTGCTGTCTTAGACAAGTCAAAACTTAAGGGTGAAATCTACCCGCAAATTTTACTAGTGATTTTGTTACCTGATCAGATCAGAAAGACAAGAAAATCGAAAAATATGGTCTATTATCTGTTGCCGGAGTAGAGGAATCCACGCAGAATTAAATATATCCGTTGACACTCACAAACAATGTGGAATTTCTATTGGTAAATGAATTTTCAAAATTGGTTTAGTAGTTCAGGAGATTACTCCCTAAAGGCTAACAATCTCACAAACTCAAAAACGATACCTCTTTAATCGTATATAAAAAACCAGTCAAGTGCAAGTCGGGCTTTATGAGCTCCTCCATTCCTAGCCACACCTTATTTAAAATAACGGAAAACAAAAACCAAAAAACGACGCGTATTTTATATCTCGTAATCACTGTTCCGCAAGTTCTTCTCGATCCACTCGTCTAGTCTTCGGGCCGTGTCGGCTGTCATCTCGTACTGCCACTGGTCCACGGTGCCCTTGCGTACGAGACCTTTGCTGCCTTCGTGGTTGAAGTGCTTGGTAAACTTATCGTCAAAATCCTGCATCGTCAGTGCCGGGTCTTTGCTGTAGTTCTCAAAAGATAAATGCGCTGCCAAAGCAGCCACTTGCTTTTCAGTCAGCTCTTTGCCTAAGAATCCAGCTGTTTTACGTATTTGAGAAGGCAAATCACGCTTCAAATCTTCATATTTGAGGAAGAGAATGTTGTAATCCTTTCGATTCCGCCAGAAACCCAACACGTTGTCCCAGTAAGGTGCATAATTCACGTTGTCGGTCATGAACAAGTCGCACATCTCGTCGAGATCGCCTTTGAAGTTAAGGAAGTGCTTGTTGTAGTAGTAAAGCGAGACGCATATGTCTTTAGGATTGCGTGATATGTAAATCATCTTCGGTTTCTTCGCACCGCTTCGCAGTTGCCGCGGCAGAATGTGGAACGGCAGATGGGTTTTCAAGAATCGGGGGGATGGTAAGCTCTTCAGTCTAGACAGCCTTTTGTCGTAGTTTGTGCCCAAATCGACTAGCAAATTGGAGTTTAACAAGTAATCCAAGCATGGGAACCTTTCCTCCAGGGTTGCAGAGGTCTTGATGCTTACGTCAGCGTCGTTTGCGATGCGCCAAATCATTTCCTTCGCCCAATGGGTTCCTGACCTCATAAATCCGAAGAGCCATACGTCGTCGTCGCGGATTTCAAAGTTCTCTATGTCATCGGCAAAAATGTCGGGTTCACTCCGCAGCAACGTTCCTTTGTATTTCCACAGGACATTCGATAAACCGTATTTCAGGACTGATGACGCTTCTTTATTCATCGCTTTGGAAAAATTACTGGTATTGTTAGTTGAGTCAATCAATCGGCGTAACAAACTAGAAGTGGTAGGAATATGGTTACTTGTTTTTCATAATAACATCCGTACGTTACTAATTGTTTCAACACGTCTCAAGTAAAAGTAGATGCAGTAAATGTTGGTTCATACGGCACAAACAATATAAAGGGAGATCCAAAAGTAAAAATTATAAAGCAAGTTAAGTATTAATGTCAAAAAAGGTGAAAATTGACGGTCTCTTTAACATCGTGCAACTAATTGAGGCCATGATAGGCAAGTTTAGTACGACTTAGGCTGGACTATCAATGCCCCGATGGTGCTCCCTTGGTGTACCTCATCTCAAGGAAATAGGAACACCATAACTCGTGCTACTGTTCACACGGTAGGTACTGGTGCTACCTAGTAGGTATAATAAACATATCGACTAAAGCGCTCCCAGGATCTTACGCATTCTTAGCTTATCACGTTTATATTTTGTGCTAGGCGGTGGCCTAATGCATGATAAAATGGTATCTCTTAGAACCGGTATTCTTATACTTAAAAAGAGGTACCAACCATTTGTTAATACATTGTACTTTTTGTTACCTGAATAAACTATTATTATTATTATTATTATCATTATTATTAATTGATTGTTTATAAAAGTTTCTGCAATATGAACATGAAAATTACCTTATATGTTTAACAAAAAAATGCATTAAAAAGCTATCAAACTTTGGCTATGACATGAAACACTAAGCTTTACCACTCTCTTTTAAGCTCCGTTTATATTAAGTGTCAGTTATCTAAGATGACGTCTCTATCTGTTTCGTAGTAATAAAATAGATAACTTACACTTAAGGCAACTGGAACTTACCAGAGAGTGGTGAAATAGGCTGTAATCAAATAAAAAAAATTTTGCAAATTGGCCACCAAGGTCTCTTTTACATGTCGTTTTTGAAACTGCCAGCGCATCCGGAAATACCATCATTGCCAAGAAGAATGCGCCGCAAGAAACTTGACAGAAAGTAATTAAAATACAGTGAGGACACTTCAATTAAATACATTTATAAAAGGGGTGTATAAGGTCCCCGAGCCTTAAGTTACATTAGTCTATAGTAGAGATGTATAAAGTCTCTACTAGTCAAAGTAAAACAAAGTAGTTATGGAAAAAAGACAGAAAAAAACAATAAAAATAATTTAAGTTCAGTGGAGGTGTTAAACGCCTCCACCGTCAAATAAATGAATATAATATAATTATCTATACATTAAATACATGCAAAACATTTGCCGTAGCTTTAGAACAGCCTGTATATTATGTATCTTACACGGTTATCACTGCGACACTCAAGGCTACAGTCTACAATATACGATAGAAAAAAATACGTATGTTTTGACTCTCCGCTGCAAATCTAGATCGCAGGCCCGTAGCTGGTATAAGCGGCACAAAATTCAAACAACATGTCTCCATACAAAATAACCTTACGAGGGCCATTTTTTTGCCATTGGGTATATTTCCAGTATACCAACAATATAATACAAGGTCTCCATTTTTCCGAGATATTTCAGCATGTGGTTTAGTTTGTTTGAATATCCCTACAGAGATTTTTAGTCGCTCAACGAGCTACGGAGAGAGCTATCTTAGGAGTTTCTTCGCGCCACAGAATCCGGACTGCGGAGATTCACCGAAGAACTAGAGTCCGGTGACTAGCTTGAAGAGTTACGTTGAAGTGGCAATGGGCAGACTACATAGAACAGACAACCGTTGGGGGAGAAAAGTTCTCGAGTGGCGACCACGAACCGGAGGACGCAGTGATGGCAAGCCTCCCACTAGGTGGACCGACGACATCGTGAAAGTTGCAGGTGGCGGTTGTCGTTCATTCTGGCGTGCTGAGGGGAGGCCTTTCTTCAACAGTGGACGGCTTTAGGCTGATGATGATGATGGTGATGATGGTGATGGCAGAGATTTTATACTTAAACTTTGATTCAAACTTAGTTCCGCCCTTGACCAGGTTCACCTGAAAAACATTTACAGGATTATTCAGTTAAACTAACACTAACCTAAATCTGTATTTTAATGCTGCTTCATTGTTTTGTCATCAATATATTATATATATAATAAGTATCACCTACCGCAGCAATGTAGTTCTTTTTACAATCGTTCATTTCAAATCCACATGACCTTATCCATCCCGCGGCCGCACGGTCGCCGTGACGCAATCAACACAGCTCCAAACCTCTATGCAAATCGACACGCTACCATAGCAAGCATATTTAGTTGGAAAACGTCTGCTCCAAATATGCGTGACTTGCTTATCAGTAGTTGCTCGTTTTCGTTACAAAGTTTGTCTAAAAGGTTCAGCCGTCGTTTATAATTGAACTGTATCTGTTGCTAGTGTAAGTTGGTTTTGTGTTATACTAAGTTTGGTTCTGTCATTTTTTTGGTCGTTTATTTATCAGTATTATTTTTAGTAACATCACGTATAACCTCAAAAATTTTGATAATTTACTCTTTTAATTATGTTTAAGGAGTGGTGGCAATGAAATGATATAAGTATTTACAGTTTATAAATGGTGGCAGCATTACTTAGAGTATGAATTCGTTTTTTTTTTCACCCGCAGTGTTGTTTACGGTGAGTCATTCGCAAGTTTATATATTATGATTTTGGGGTTTTTTTTGTAATTTTGCATTACACAATGGAAGTTAGTTCACGTTTTAGAGTGGTTTATACCAATACGTCAAAAACATCTACCTATATATTTGACATGATGGCTGCATAGATACTTATGCTCTCGACTGTGCCGAGGAAATGCTTGGAACTGACAAATTTATACCAAGTTTTTTGCTGCAAGTAGCCAGTAGACACTGGTTTAAATTTATTACTTAATTTATTTGATGGTGGAGGCGTTTTACACCTCCACTGAACTTAAATTACTTTTATTGCTGTTTTGACTAGTAGAGACTTTATACATCTCTACTATGGATTAATATAATTTAAGGCTCGGGGACCTTATACATCCCTTTCATAAATGTATTTAATTTAAGTACAATTTAAGTATTCTTACTGTGTTTTATTTTGAAAAAAATACTTTCTGCCAAGTTTCTTGCAGCGCATTCTCTTGGCAATGATGGTCTTTCCGAAAGCGCTGGTCGTTTCAAAAAGACACGTAAAAGAGCCATTGGCGGCCAATTTGCAAAAATATAATTTTCATTTTCATTTTCACTTCCATTTATTTATTTTTTGTCATGCTCATACGAAGGTGATGTACAAATTTATTTTAGTCTATCCTTGTTATCCCATATCGTTGTAGGCACAGTCAAGGGCACAAATATATGTAGGTACGCTACAAAACCGTCAAGAACATACATCTGTACGCCACAAACAATAAGGTCGGTGACACATATATATTGACATGATGGCTGTATAGATATTTATGCCCTCGAATGTACTTACTTTATGGAGTAACTACTTTACTATATATATAATATTATAAATGCGAAAGTAACTCTGTCTGTCTGTCTGTTACCTTTTCACGCTTAAACCGCTGGGCCGATTTAGTTGAAATTTGGTATACAGATAGTTTGAGTCCCGAAAAAGGATATAGGATATATAAAGGATTCGATAGCTTTTTTAGCAGTTAAGGAGCAGAAGAAAAACCAAGCAGCTGATGTGACACATGTATTAAGAAGACAGAACAGTGACTTTAGAAAAAAAGGTATTAAAAAAGCAACTTCAAATAAAGGAATAAAAGACAATAAGAGAAATATAAAAGACCTATTTACATCGCCAACATCCCACCCCCTTGTGTGCGAAAGCACACAAAAACTAGCTAGGCTAGGCAAGATACAAGTTATCTTACGTGTCCAGCCTGACTAGTTTTTTGGAGGGTCGACGAAGGAGGCCACCTGTCGTGGCTACGTCCACCACCCTAACAATACCATCTCTTCCAGGGAAGGTTGCGGCAACGCGGCCTCGTGGCCATACCCCTCTGGGTAGGTTCTCGTCTACGATCAGTACTAAGTCGCCGATGTCCAAATTACGCTCCCTGTTCTCGCCTATTTGACGGGGCTGCATCGTCGGAAGAATCTCCTTTACCCAGCGGTTCCAAAAATGGTCGGCCAGACGCAGAGCCTTTCTCCAATCTACCCGTCGCAGGAGATCTCGATCGTCTAGAGAAGCAGGCAAAACTTGATTGGATGACGAGCCAATTAGAAAGTGAAATGGAGTCAAGGTCTCGTCGTCGTCAGTGCTAACAGGGACGTGAGTCAGAGGACGAGAATTCACAATTGCCTCGGCTTCTTGCAAGAGTGTCACTAAGACTTCTGGGTTTGGTGCTCTTTCACGTAGGGTCGCGTTCAGCGCGACTTTGACAGTACGGACAAGCCTTTCCCAACAACCGCCGAAGAAGGGAGCAGCAGCTGGAATAAAGTTCCATTTTATGCCTCTGCTGGCAGCAAAGTCGTTGACATCTGATCTGTAAAATTCTCGCAAGATGCGGTCGGCACCAATAAAACAAGTGCCGTTATCGGAAAATATTGTGTCAGGAGCTCCTCTTCTCGCAATAAAACGTCGTAAGCTCATTATGGCTGAATCAGCGGAGAGGGAGTGTACGAGCTCAAGATGAACGGCTCTAGATGTCATGCATGTATACAGAGCTCCATAGCGCTTCTCTTGTCTGCGACCGATTGTAGTATTCATTGGGCCGAAATAATCCAATCCAGTGTACGTAAATGGGCGGCGGTGGTGAGCAAGCCGTTGTGGAGGGAGGTTTCCGGTCATTGGGTTCATCGGTTTCGCCTTTTTAATGCGGCAAAACAGGCACTTACTGGCCACGTTTCGTACGGTACTGCGCAATGATAAAAGCCAAAACTTTTGTCGGATTTCATTCACGACCATTTCATTATTTGCATGTCCAGCCTTACGATGATAAAAATGAACCAACATGCGCACGACTGGGTGCCGACCGTCTAAAATAATGGGTGACTTAATCTCCGCACCAACATCCTGTACAGCAGCGATCCGACCAGCTAGGCGTAACAAATTATTCGGTCCCATCTTGGGTGATAGTTTCGCTAAGCGACTACCTTTGGGTAACAATTCTCCTCGCTTAAGTTGTTGTATCTCTTCTTCAAATGATTCCGACTGTACTTTCTCTAGGACGTGCCTTTCTGCGGCTTCCATTAATTCCGCTGTCAGAGGTATGAGAGTGGTGGACGTAGGTGCGTTCGTACTTCGACGAGTCCTAACATCGGTGTTAGGAGCAGAAACATTAACGCGGTCCAATACCGAGCGAAATTTGGCCGCAGCCTGCAAAACGCGAGCAGTAGCACGGAGAAGGCGTAGCCAGTCATTAAAGCGACTAAAATCCGCGGTGAGAACCAGATGACCAACCACAAGTGCAGAAGACTGCTTGCGTTCAGGAAGAGTGGTAGGCTGGCCAGCTGGTTCCACAGGCACAGGCCAACCCTCCGGAGGATCCAGAAGAAATGAGGGGCCCGTGAACCATCGGTGGTTAGGATTGAGGTAAAGAGGTTTGATTCGAGTGGCGTCGTCCGCAACGTTCAACTCCGTTGGGACCCATCTCCAATCATGTACGCACGTATTTTCTGTAATTTCCCCGACACGATGGGCCACAAAGGGTTTGAAGGTTCGTGCGTCGCTTCTAAGCCAGCCGAGGACAGTCCTCGAATCTGTCCAAAGAACCGTTCGGATAGGCTTTTTCTTGTGAAATTCTTTAATCGTGACAGCAAGGCGAGAGGCAATTAAGGCGCCCTGCAACTCTAAACGCGGGATAGAACAAGGTCGTAATGGCGAGACTCTAGCCTTACTAGTGATAAGTGCGAGCTTGACTGTACCATCCGCATATAAAAGTCGCCAATAAGCAACAGTGGCATAGGCAAGCTCGCTCGCGTCTGCGAAAATATGCAGCTCTCTATGCGTAGGCTCTCCGTTTAATTTAGAATACCAGCGTGGGATCCTAATACTTGAAATATCAGACAGTTCTTTAAACCATTCGTTCCATTTTAAAACTTGTGATGGTGGCAACGAAGTGTCCCAGTCGATATTTGACCGCCATGCTTCCTGAAGTAGTATACGGCCTTTGACCACTATTGGCGCAAGTAAATTTAATGGGTCGTATACTTTCATAAGGTGGGACAACACTTTACGCTTATTTAAACTGCCTTGAAGACTGACACCTTCTAAACCAGTCCTAAAACCAATGGTATCTGATATAGGATCCCAAGAGACACCTAAAGCTCGGATGCCACTTGGTTCACTACCAAGTGACACTTCAGTAGGCTGCGTGGCGCGCAGTTCAACGGGTACAAGACGCAACGCTTCCTGCTCATTAGAAATCCAGCCACACATTTCGAAGCAAGCGGAACGATGGATAGTCACTACATCGGATGCTAACCGTGCAGTCTCGGCAACATCGTCCAGACTATCCAGATAATCGTCCATATAGGAATTGTGAATGCTTGCGTGTGCTGCATCTGGGTACAAATGTTGATGCAACATTGCATTTTTATGTTTTATGTACAGCGCGGTGAATGGACTGGATGAGGCTCCGAAAATGACGGCTGTCATACGATACTCTTTCAGAGGCGTTGTATTTCTTGACTGAATGTCGCGCCATAAAAAACGAAGCGCATCCCTATCTTGTTCACGAATTCGTATTTGTGGAAACATTTCCTTAATATCGGCCGTTATGGCAACAGCGCCCTCTCTGAATCGAAATAAAATACCTAATAAATTTTGTAAAAGATCGGGGCCTTGAAGAAGCAACGAGTTCAATGAAACGCCCTGATTCGTTGCCGCAGCGTCATGGACCACACGAAGTTTACGCTTTTGGGGATGGTACACGCCAAAATGGGGCAAATACCATCTTATTCGTTCATCAATAACACTTACAGGCCGTTCTGAAGATATTTGTATTTTAATTTTGTTATTATTTTCATTTGACAGGTGACTGACAACTTTTGGTTGCACTTTATTCAGACCGACTGTACCATGCTGAAAGTCATATGATGAAATATGAATTTTGTTTGAAAAATTGTGTGAATTATTTTGGTAAATAAGGTTGGCACCGGTATTAACAGAATTACCATAATAAGTGGCAGGATCACACAATTCAGCATAACCTTTAGAGATCATATTGTCAATAAACTTTTTGTACGCATTGGCAAAATCGGGTTCTCTTATCATACGTCTCTCTAGGCTCAGAAATCGTGATAAGGCTTGTGGATAGCTATCGGGAACAGACTGAATATTATCACGCCATGGAAGCCCTACTTCGTACCTACCAGTTGGTAAACGTGTGGTAGTACTATCCAAAATCTCAATGGCTCGAGAGTCAAGCTTGCTATGTAAAGTTTCGCGCTTGGTAATTCCCAGCGAGTCGAGTTTGTAATGTTCCTTTATAAGCGATTCCAAGGTCTCGTGTTCAGATAACTGAGCACGGTCCATCTGACAGTGATTGACAAACTCGACGGGCTTAGTTTTACCACATACAACCCCATACAACGTCCAACCCAGCCAGGTGTGGCAGCCCACGGGGTCATTACGTCCACCGGCACGAACATCCCGAGATATTGACAGATGCCAGTGCTCCGCCCCAATGAGTACGGTTGGTGTGGCGTCAGAGTACGTCAAATAATCGGATATGTCGTGCAAGTGTTCGTAGGACTCTACGGTCTGTTTGGACAGTGTTTGGGTGTTCAAGTTGAGTGATGGCATAGCCCTGGCACGCCTAACTAGGAACCTGTTAGATTCATGTTTGCCTTGTATGTAAAAATCAACGTATGTAATCTTGGTAGTTTTTTGTAAGCCACCTACACCATTGACAGTTATACACTCTTCAGGCCCTGATAACCCAATACGGGCAGCTACGTCGGCGTCAATCAATGTAGCGGTACTACCATCATCGAGGAGTCCGTAAGTTTGACAGCTGCCAGCTGGTCCAAAAACTGTAATTGGCACTACCTTTAGCAAAGTGTGTAAATTGGTTAGGGTCGTGTTTTGGTTACGCTTTATACCTGTGTTAGAAACCGTTACATTTTCTTCCGTTGACTCGCGGACGACGGCCGGCGAGGAGCACGACGTTTGCTGGACATCACTTGGAGACGCAGTTACACACACAGCATTGTTACACTGTGTATCGGGTGTTTGCGGTGACGAAAACGTATACTGCCGTCCGTGTAAAAGAGGATGGTGTCTAAATGTGCAACCGTCGACCCCACAAGGGTTCACTTTACAAGATTTCCACTGATGTTGATTGCGCTTTAAGCATTTGTAACAAATCTTCTGCTCGCGCAACCAACGCCACCTATCATCAACGGCTAACTTTGTAAACTCGGTACAGTTTTTTATGTTGTGATTTTTGTGACAATAAATGCATTCAATTTTGTTGTGTTCTTTATTTTTGTCGTGAGTCAAAGAATGAATACTTTCACGTTTAAAAGGTTTATTAATCGGTGCAAATGCCCTAGTAGCGGGTTGTTCTGTGAGTGAAAAGCGTCCCATTTCAGGCGACAAAGAAAATCTCACAAAACGCTCATGTTCACGTGTCAGAAAATCTGACAAAAGCTCTAGTTTTGAGGCGAGAGGGTTTGGCGTTTCCGCCGCAAAATCAGACCATCTCATTTTCATTACAGGGTTAAATTTGCCTAAAATACTATGAAATAGTTCAGGTGATTGTATGTATTCTCGAAGGCCGAGTAATTTCATAGTAGACAGGCTATTTCGTACCTTATTAGCAAAAATACCGATCTCCTTTAGGTCGGTGCCGAGCCGAGGCAGTGATTTCAACACCTGTACCTCGCCGAAGACAATCATTTCAGGGCACGCAAATGTCCGTTCGAGGGCGGCCATGATTTCGTCGGCAGCTGCTGCAGTATGGAGCAAAGAGGTAACTGCCTCACGGGCGGGCCCACGGAGCGCGTTATGGAGGCGCGCGGTGTTCTCTGCAGGGGAATAAGCAGTTTTAGTGCTGTCAAATAAATATTTAAACTGAAACCACTGTGACGTATTGCCAAAATATGTCGGGAGCTCAATTTTCGCTCTAATCGGCCTTTCCTGCGCAATAGCGAGCGCCTTGGCTACAGCGGCGGTATCAGCGATCGCTTTCAGAAGCAGTGTGGAGTCATTTGACGGCTGATCAAGATGACGCTTCCGATTTCCAGGACTACGATGGAAATCAATCGCTGCATTTGTGTTGCTACAAAGGTTGTCACGTGACAAATGAACGGTAACATGGTTGTCCTGATTGTTGTGATCAGTAAAGTGATCAATAAGCGGAACTGGGGCAACAGCGTCCACAGTTTGCGACCGGGTGTTTGTGACCGGGGCACCAGTTGTACCTGGTTCAGGCTCTTTGCCAGATTGATGCCTGTCCTGGTTTACATCCCGGACCCAAGAAGCTGTACGTGACATACTGACCGATTGTCCGGAACATTCTTCGGCTTCTTGAGCGGCGAGTGACGCCTCTAATTCCAACTGTTCCACTTGTTTCACCTGATCAAGAAGAGTCCGTTCACGTTCAATGAGCTTTTGTTCTCTTTCCATGCTCCTACGGGCAAGCTGGGCTTCCGCGATCAGTCGCCGTGCCTTTATAGTGGCCGATGACCGCGTAGACCCGGAAGTGCGTGACCTGTAACTCTGTGGAGCATTAATACGTTCGGCGTCGGTACCGGTAGCGGGGCACCCCTGAGACGTCCCGGGAATTTGAGGGTTGGAAGTCGTGGGTGTTTTGGAGGCATCAGCCGTTACGAGGTCCGATTTTGAGGACCGACTGAGCCCACCCGCAATGGACTTACCCAATCTCGGGCGCGAGCGTGTCTCCTGGACGCTTTTTGCCGGTGTCGCCAACTGCTTTGACTTATTTCGCGTGATCATTGTTACACACAACAACGGGAGAAGGACCAAAATATAAAGGATTCGATAGCTTTTTTAGCAGTTAAGGAGCAGAAGAAAAACCAAGCAGCTGATGTGACACATGTATTAAGAAGACAGAACAGTGACTTTAGAAAAAAAGGTATTAAAAAAGCAACTTCAAATAAAGGAATAAAAGACAATAAGAGAAATATAAAAGACCTATTTACATCGCCAACAGGATAGTTTTTATCCCGGAAAATTGCATAGTTCCCGCAGGATAGCACAGCCCAAACCACTGGACTTAGAGACTTGAAATTTTGCACATAGATACCTTATACAATGTAGGCATCCACTAAGGAAGGATTTTTGGAAATTCCCACGGGATAAGGAAAAAAACGGGATTTATCTACGCGGACGAAGTCGCGGGTATAAGCTAGTTAAGAAATATAAGTTAAAAACTTTGCCGCTTAGAAAAAAATCGAAAAGAATCGAAATAAAGAAAAACCTTACACAGATCCCTTTATTGAAATCTTTTAATTATACCTTCATTGAAATCTTTTCAGGTCAGGTCAGGAGTACCCGAAACCGACGAGCATGTATGTAGAGATTGATGACTGTGGATGAAGCGAAAGAAATATGTCAGGATCGTAGCAAGTGGAATAAAGTAGTCTCTGCCTACCCCTGTGGGAAAGAGGCGTGACGGTATGTATGTATGTTAATTATATATTACTATATTCAATAGGTTGTTTAAATACACACACACACACACACACACACACACACACACACACACACACACACACACACACACACACACACACACACACACACACACACACACACACACACACACACACACACACACACACACACACACACACACACACATCACGTCTATATCCCTTACGGATGAATTATTCCTCAGATATATTTAGGATATGATATCTTATCAATTTTGGTGCAACATTATCTTAATTCGTATATCGCCTTTATTGATTCAAGAAGTAAAAATTCTTTATACATTTGATAGTACGTATCATTTGAAAAACAGCGTCTTCTCTCGTCCTTGGTGAGCAGTAGATGTTCTACGGGAGTTTGTTATTTAATTGTGTCGTACAGACACATCATTCAAACAGATGACGCTTAGCGACAAAAAATCGCATAGTAACAAGGTCACGTGACAGCTAGTAACAGATTTCGAAGGCTTACCCACTTGCTATGTGTGGTGTAGGGGTATAGCACGCGTCACGGAATGACGAGGATCCGGGTTCGATTCCCAGCCATGGCTCTACTTTCCGGATTTTTCTATGTGTTCCAATTTTCAGTGTCTTTTAGAAATTTCCTTCATTGATTGTTATTTTGACGTAGATATTTTATAGTTTTAATTCGTAAGCATTTAGCAACATAATGTAACTGGAAGAATTAAGTGAGTGCGGGAGGTAGGGCCTTGTGCAAGGTCCGTCCGGATCGCTACCACCATCTTACTCGCTAATCCTGCCGCTAAGTAGCAGTGCTTGCACTGCTGTGTTCCGGTGTGGAGAGAAAGACAGCCGGGGAAATTACGGGCACAAGAGGCCATTCATCTTAGTCCTCTAGGTTGGCAACGCATCTGCAATCCCTCCGGGTTTGCGGGTGTCTATGGGCAGTGGTGATCACTTACCATCAGGTGACCCACCTGCTCGTTTGCCTTCCTATTCATATATATAAAAAAAAAAAACAATCACTAATAAAAAAAATATGCCCACGCCCGGAAACTTAAGTTCGCTTCGAGGAAAAGCTAAAAATACGCACAAAAAAAGTTAGATAATTGCAGTGACGCGTCCATTGCGTTGTGTTTTTGGTACCGATCGCTTCGGCTACACCTAAAGAACGCAATGTAAAATTACGTTTTGCGATTTTGACACACATGAAACAGCACTATTTTTTTTTTATAAGTAATGGTTTTAAATACCTTACAAAAGGTCCCATTCTTGTTCCAGGTCAGCTTCCTGATAATCTGCGGATGCTCGTGCCTCTTCAGTTACTGTAAAAAGAACGAAGGAAGGTCTCCCACGGTGAACCGAAGTGGCCCAACTCATCGCAGGGTGAACCAAAGTGGTCCAACTTATCGCAGGGTGAACCAAAGCGGTCCAAGGGTTGTACGGAACACTAGAGTGATTTACAATGAACATCGGTTCAATCATGAAGAACCTTTTGGGTTCACGACAAACATGACCGCTCCACCGTTTGGCTCAACAGATAATTATTTCAATACGATTTTTAACGATACCGCCAATATTTTTAACTGGAACACAACTCACACCACTGTAAACGATCTGCCAACCGATGATACAAAAATTAATGAAATTTTAATCGAATCAAATCATCAAAGTCATCAGAACGGATACTGTGATAGTGATTTTAGGTCACACGAAGTCAAAAACGATGGAGATGATAGTGGCGGACAATGTGACATTGACAGAGATGACAGTGGTGGACAATGTGACATTGACAGAGATGAAAGTGGTGATATAATTTATGACAGTTATGATAACTGTGGTGGAACGACTTATGACAGCGGTGGCGGTGACAGTGGTGGTGGTACTTGTGATAGCGGTGGTGATACAGGAGGAGGTGACTATGGTGATGGAGGAGACGACTGAACAAAGAAATCATATCATTTTAACGAAATAAGGGACGTTAGCGTAAATTCCGTCAAAATTAAATGTTTAACGTCCGCCTTGAGCCGTTCCGCTCTAACTTATGGTCATTAATATGAGTAAGAAGGACGGTATGATACGACCTTCAAATTTTGAATTTTCAAGTAGCACCTAGACGAAATTTAGTGGTCTGAGTTTTTCGTATTAAAATTTATTTCTGTTCACGGAATAACAATTGTTATACTAAAATTTTGAATATTAAATATTTTATGTCATGTGTTGTCACTGTAAAACTTTAATTATTAATTATACTGTCGATAAGATAAGTAGGTAAAAATAAATTAACAAAAACATAGTTCCGTTGTTGTAGTATGTATGTATGTATGTAAACTTGCAATAAATGCACATAAAAATCAAAAATACAGAAGTACACAGAAAATAGTACAAAGGCGAACTTATCCCTAAGAAGGGATCTCTTCCAGCTAACCTGTAGCATCTTTATTTATTAAGCATACTTGTAAGTATAGCTGTGTTATTTTAAATTAGACATAGTATTTGTACTCCTGTTTATAGGTGTATAAATTTATTCTTAATATTTGAATACATACATTTATTCTCATTATTCTTAGTACTATAATATCAGATTATATTTGTCAATTTTTTTTGATCAAATGTCTATTTTTGTAAATTTTGCTGTCCTGAATCAGTTTAATTATAAGAAATGCCTTTTTAGGAATTACCTTCACCTTTATACTGTCTGTTAATGTGTTTTTATACCAATGTTTTTTTACTTTTTAAAAAAACATTGGTATAAAAACACATCATAGTGAATGAATTTGTGTACCACGTTGCGTTTCAGATTACAATATTTTATTATACTCGCATATACTGTGTTTTTATTTACAATTTTTTAAAATGTCATTGTAGGGATGTTGTAAGTGAAAAAAAAACTTTATTATTAATAGGATACAAAGTGGAATTAAAACAAATTAAACTATTAGGTTTTTTTTTTATGTGAATAGGAAGGCAAACGAGCAAGTGCCTGATGGTAAGTGATCACCACTGTCCATAGACACCCGCAACCCCGGAGGGATTGCAGATGCGTTGCCAACCTAGAGGATTAAGATGAAATGCCTCTTGTGCCCGTAATTTCCCCGGCTGTCTTACTCTCCACACCGGAACACAGCAGTGCAAGCACTGCTATTTAGCGGCAGGATTAGCGAGTAAGATGGTGGTAGCGATCCGGAAGGACCTTGCACAAGGCCCTACCACCCGCACAGGTAAATTAAAAACGAAACTAAAACTAATCTTAAAATAAAATAATTGAAAAAGGAGGGGCCCCCGTGGTACACAAACGCTGGCAGCATTCCCCCTTTGGACAGCGATACTAATACGCTGTCCAAGGAAGCTGCCAGCTCTGCGGTCACCCGTAGCGTCTATCAGCCTCTTCGAAATATCTTTGAAGAGGCTAATAGCGCTAGGACCCCACGGACCAAGGGTCTCAACACCGAAAGGGACAAAGTTATATTCGGTGCCGAGACCCCTATATTTATTTATTTTGCCTGATTCGGCCGCTTCTCCAGCCGCGCCTGCTCTACTCGTGGTTCCGCGAAGGTAAGACGAGGCTAGTGTGTCTACGCACGTTGCATCCCACACCAGCACACGTCCCACACTCCACGGAATCATAGACATACCGTCCGGTCTCTTGCCGTCGTCCCTAGCGATGCTCGTTGGTTCCAACAAGGCAGGGACATTGGCAGAGGCAAGTGACCGGCGGATGATGTCGTTCAGCGCGGCGTGCCTAGAGAAGCGGCGTGTGATAGGCGCTACGCGGGTGGTAGGGCCTTGTGCAAGGTCCGTCCGGATCGCTACCACCATCTTACTCGCTAATCCTGCCGCTAAGTAGCAGTGCTTGCATTGCTGTGTTCCGGTGTGGAGAGTAAGACAGCCGGGGAAATTACGGGCACAAGAGGCATTTCATCTTAGTCCTCTAGGTTGGCAACGCATCTGCGATCCCTCCGGGGTTGCGGGTGTCTATGGGAAGTGGTGATCACTTACCATCAGGTGACCCACTTGCTCGTTTGCTTTCCAATTCATATAAAAACAAAAGCGGCCAGCGCTCTTTAGGCAAGATCCGTGGTGTCCTAAAGGGTCTACATCCTTGCCACAGGGGCATCTATGAGGTGTGCACCGCAGATTCGTATTCGATATTATTATTTTCAATGTACCAGCAACGAAATGTATGTTACATCGTTGTCTCGTCAAAATGTCAATTACCACAGGCAATGTAATGCTTTTATAACAAACAATCCTTTCAAATCCTCATGAGACGACATAAATATAAAAATCGTCTTCACGCCACATGGAGTATAATTTTAACTGTTATTTTCATCCTACTATCCTACTAATATTATAAATGTGAAAGTTTGCGAGTATGAATGTTTGGATGTTTGTTACTCTTGCACGCTAGAACGGCTGGACAGATCTGGATGAAATTTGGAATATAGATAGATTATAGTCTGGAATAACTAACTGGCTATTTTTTATCCCGGAAAATTGCGTAATTCCTGCGGGATAGCGATAAACGAATTCTATGCAGACGAAGTTGCGGGCAACAGCTAGTAGTAAATAATTATTACGATTTAGTCGATATTTATACCTAATTGAAATTATGGATTATTATTGTTCTTCCATGCTGGTCTGGCAGTTAAAAAAAAACATAGAATTTACCAGTTCTTTGCTTCTCTTCCCGCGCAGATGGTAAAAGCCCATCGAGGGAATGGGCGAAAGTCTTAGGAATCATGTTCGGCGATGGCGATTTCACATAAGTAAAAGGAGTTTTTTTACAACACTACAATTCAGTTTAGAAATCTATTTGACACGCAGAAAAAAAAATACTCGAGACATAAAATGTAAACGAAACATTTTGTTTTCTTGTTTTATTTGTCAGGTAAACGTTCTGTATCGAAAATTTTATACATACATACATACAAATATCACGTATTTATCCGTTACGGGGTAGACAGAGCCTAAGGTAACAAGACCTAAAGGCCACGTTTAGCATGATTGTGGGGGTATGGTAGTAGTGGCGTAGGTGGAAAGGGGAATCGAAATAGTGATGGGTTGCTAGCTGCATCGACTATAACATGATTCCTATTTTCGTCCATTCCCTCGATGGGTTTTACAATCTGCGCGGGAAGAGAAGCAGAAGCAGAAGCTGATACATTCTATGTTATTCCTTTGCTCCCAGACCAAAGACTAAATACTATTATTAATGTTTAGTGCTGATTTGTTTTTCTACCATTCTGGTATTGGGTTTTTTTTTTTTTTTATATGAGTAGGAAGGCTAACGAGCAGGTGGGTCACCTGATGGTAAGTGATCACCACTGCCCATAGACACCCGCAACCCCGGAGGGATTGCAGATGCGTTGCCAATTCCAATCTTTACAAAGTTTTTTGAAGGAATTTAGTGTTTTTGGACCGTTTGAAGTTAACAATGAGTTTTAGTACTGATTTTACGACAGAATCTGGAATACGGAGATTCGCCGAAGAATTTGAGACCGACACTCGAAGAGTATGAACGTTGAATGGCAATGGGCAAGCCACATCGCTCATAGAACAGACAACCATTGGGGGACAAAAGTTCTCGAGTGATGACCACGAACCGGAAAACACAGTGGATGCAGGTCTCGAGTTGTCGTTCATTCCAGTGTGCTAATGGGACCGAGCGCGAGGACAGCGCCACGTGACAGGCGGCCATTATGGACAATATTGTCACCGCTGTCAAACAAGAAGTAAGTAAATATTGTGAAAAATATTAATGAAATCTTGTGTTATTTTACTATATTACACAATTTTGGACAATGGTAGTCAGTAACATTATTGCCAATAATATTAAAATTGTTGTTTTCAGTGAAATTTTACAGGTTAGGTAACTTACTTTTTTTTTCTTACGGCAAATATCCACTTATTTCTTTGGTCTCGTTTCCACCATGGTCTTGGAAATTGGTAAAATTTACAGTCGCTATTCTTCTTGGTGTTATTACAATTCACAACAACACATCTTACCAGGACCATATTTTTATCTCAAAAACGATTAGAAAATGTTTACTGCAATATGGATTTGACAGCTCAAGTCAGCGACAAAAATGACAATTTTAGCCGTAGCGAGCGCTGTGATCGTTTAGGCTACCCCCTCCACCCGCTTTGCACTCTGCCAAAAAAAGGCCTTTTTTCAACAGTGGACGTCTAAATGTTTTTTTAGTTCCATAGAATAGTTGCTTTTGACCTAAATTTCAATTAAAAATAAAAACTGTAAACTCAAAATGATCTTTAGAACCTAATTTAATGTGATTAGAGAACAATTAAATACAAAACAGTTTTTATTTTTAATTGAAATTTTGGCCAAGAGCAACTATTCTATGGAGCTAAAAAAATATTTTTGTTTCAACAGTTCTACTATGGAACTGCTGGGGAAAAAAATATCGCAACAGTTCTATGGCGTCATAGTTCTATGGGACTGATGGGAAACTTGAGATGTTTCTAGTTCTATAGAAAAAATAGCACATTTTTGACGTGACAACGTCTTATAAATTGGTTTGCCGGGTGACACTTCAAGAAACTGCGTTACGCTCCGCTCACGTTATGCGCTCACAATGAGAGCGAGTGAGAGGCATGGTTAGCCCGCCTAAGAGCGAGAGAGACAGACATAAAAAGTGAAAGACACGCGTCCCTTCCACTCGAGCACGAATGAATATTCACATTAAAATTATTTTACCACTCAAAGTCGTTGTCACGTAAAACTTTCGCCCGTATACCGACTTTACAGGCAACAGGTTTTTGTCTCAATAGTTCTACCATGGAACTGTTAGGAAAAAAAATATGTTAACAGTTCTATGACGTCACAGTGCCATAGGACTGATGGGAAACTTGAGGTGCTTCTAGTTCATACATACATACATACCGTAGAACCGTACAACTTTGCCTTTTCATATAGCTTTGCCCAGCGCGTCACATTTCAGTAGAAACGAAATCTACCAAAAATGGTCACAAATACACTTTATTTTTAATATGTGGCTTATAGCTAATCTTATTGCTGACAACACTGACCTATCGGTTGACGCGTATCTATCGTCAGTCACGCGTGAGCCGGCTTGGAGTGCGGGTATGTTTTTCGGCGGTCCAATCAGGTCGAAAAAACTTTAAGTGAATTTCAAGCCAGGAAAGTCCTACAGCTATGTAATTTCAACTGTAACTAATATACAGTTTAAAAACGACGGAGACAGAATCACAACTCCTTATCTCTGTTAATTTCGTAATTATGGTAGTGGGCTGTTCCGAATTGAATCGGAGTATTTTTGCTTGTCTCAAACGCACCGAGCTGACAGCTGTCAGTTGGGACATATAGACGTCACTTGAGTTTTTTCCTTTGAGAGGTTGGTTGTTAATTTTGGGTGGGGCACCTCGCTTTTGTTTGTTGGCGTGTTCTTGATGTGCATCCAGTGAAATCAACGTGTAAAAACCGAATCCCTTTGTGTAACAAGCTTAGATGCACTAAAATTGTCCAAGAGTTCTACGTATTTTCGTATTTTGTTAATTCTTGAGTGCATAACCTACAACTTGAAGAGCCGCGGGCGCCGGCCCCCGGCCTCCCAGAAGGCCACGGACGACGGTACATACACACACACACATTACTCAAATCATTTACACTAGTGTCGTTCGCGGCCGCGTCACCCCGGCTCCTGCCGCAGGCTTCTGGGTAAGTCCTAGCTGATAAGATATCCCTCCGTTCCGTGCCACCCTATTTGTTGGTCCGACTGCGGTGATACTGCCGTTTGTCGGTCACATCCCTTGGGAACCACCAGGTTCTTCGGGTACACTTGTATGGGCCCAGCTGCCCGGAGCTGGTGGTTTGCCGCCCAGGCGGAGGTGAACAATTCTGGTAGCAGAGCGTGGTTTACGGACCGCGGTGGGCATATTTGTGTCGTCGGACAGACTAATTGATTTATTAATTTTGAATAAATTCCTTGATTTTGATTCACCGTGGGAGGTGAAGGTTCTTGGTAACTTGTATGGTCTGTCTGCCGACGGGGTACGAGTTGGCATTGTAAAGGTAGAATCCGCTGTGTTTTTGTAATTGGGGTGTGTACTCACACGGTGTGGATGAATTCGGTTTATTGTGTCAATAAGTAGACAATTTCATATTTTGATATTTGAGCCAGCGCGGCTAACTAGGGTTAATGTTAGTTACATTCCCAGTTTTGAACCAATTACTATTATTATTATTAATTTCATTCACGTGGTCAGCTCTAGTGCAAGAAAGTGTTTGCAACGGGATTGCATGTAACAATTGTTTGTTGTTATTGATCTAGTGTTGCAACAACATTAAATTATTTAATTGTAATTATTTAATTGTGAGGAATTTGTTTAATTAGTACAATAGTGTTCACTTGTAAGTTTGAACATTGGAATGTTTATTGTTACACATTAAAATTAATTGTTGTGCTTGTTAACAATATAACTACTAGTTACAAGGGAAATAAGTTAAGTTTTCTGTTTTACTTGTGTGTACCTCTAATTTTTATTTGTGTGTATACCTGCATAGTGATTGTGCTGGTTAATTGTGATACATATTTTGTTGTGTATTTTTGAATTAAATTTTAATTTTGTGAGACATGGGGTCACAAGCGGTTGCAAAAATTAAGTCGGAATTGAGATGGCTTGCCTCTGCGGTTTTACTAATTGACCGAGCCGACCGAACTGATGCCCTGCTCAGACGAGTAGCCGAGTTGCCGGATCGGACCAGGACCGTGCAGAAGTGCTACGAGGGATTACTGGCCTTAGGAGATACCGCACTGGTTGAATCGGTGGACCCAGACATCACCCAGTTTTTCGACTTGTCGGACGGCCTTGTCCAGGCTGGCAGCACATTGCAGCGGGCTGAGTTGGGTGAGGAGAAGAAGCCTTCCCCCCCCCCCTCTGGCTCTTCTTGGAAGACTACCGACTCTCGATCTGCCCCAATTCGATGGGGATCTGCGAGGTTGGACCGCATATCACGACCTGTTCTCCAGCCTCGTAGATGCTCGGACAGATTTGGCTTCGAGTCAGAAGTTGGCCTATTTATTCTCCACCTTAAAGGGAGAGGCCCTCGGACTCGTCTCACATTTGGAGGTCACGGACCAAAATTACCTCACTGCAAAGGAGCTGTTGACCAAACGATATGCCAATATTAGGCGCTTGGCTGACACTCATGTGTCACAACTTTTGGCCTTGCCTCAGGTGAATAGGGTTGCCACTTTACGGGTGGACTTGGTGAACCCAATGTTGGTGGCATTGAATGCCTTGCGAAGACTCGGCCTGCCGGTGGATGAATGGTCATTCATCTTGCTCCATATCGTCTTGTCCAGGTTGCCGACCGACCTGAAGGTCCGATTTGAGCAAAAGCATGGTGGGGACAGCACCACTCACCTGCCACCATTTGCGGACCTTTTGACCTTCTTAGATGAGGAATGCCGCCTGCTGGACAATGCTGGTGTTGAGGGCCCCTCGCGGACCCCGGAAAGACCACCTCCGGACCAGCGACGTGCTGCCGCTCGACCCCCTAAGCCCAGGCCGGCAGAGCCGCGTCGCCCAGCAGTCCGGTATGCGACGGCCACAGTCCGAAACAACTGTGCGTACTGCCACGCCGACGGACATCTCGTTCCCGCTTGTCCTCAATTCCTTAACAGGAAAGTTAAGGACCGACGCGGTATTGCGAACGACCGCCGGTGGTGCTACTCTTGCTTGGGGCAGCATTTGCAGCGGGATTGTGCACGGCCAGAGCCGTGCCCGCACTGCCCCGGGAAGCACCACCAGGTGTTATGTAACAACAAGAATGGAGTTGGTCGGTTTGATGATGTTGTACGCGCCCCCACGGGCGGGGGTCCGCATCCCCACCACCCTCAAGGGGAGACTCGACGGGGCTCGCCGCTCACTGGCGGGGGCTCCCCTCCCCCTGCCCCTCGTCAGCAGGAGAGGTTTGCAACGGTTCAGAGTGGCACCACCCCCAAGAGGTTTTCGCCTCCATTAACTGAACGACCGCGTTTGACACGCCGCCCGCCTCAGTTCGGACGTAGCAGCGGCCATCAGGCGTCGGACTGGGGACGCCCGGGTAGGCGCCCTGGCATCTCGCCGGAGCAGTTTCTCCGCTCAAATTGGGCGTTGCCGGAGCCTCAGGACTATTACCGCGAGGAAGGTCCTTCGAACCGGATGCCTGATGCTGGTTGTCAGAACCTCAATGAGGGTTCCCAGCTATAGGTAGTTGCCGCCCTCTCTTCCACCACCGTCGTCCCGCCTGAGACAGTCCTCCCGCCAACTGTCTGCGTACGGGTCTGGGGCCCGAAGGGTGATTCTTGTTGTGCTCGTGCCCTGTTGGATTCGGGTGCCCAGGGCTCGCTGGCGTCTTCTTGTTTGGTGGAAAGGTTGGGACTCTTATGTAGACCGCACCCTGCGGCCATCCTCGGCATAGGTGGCCTTCAGGTGGAGGGTAGAATTGTAGAGTGTGACGTTTGTTTTTCTCCTGTCGACTGTGGGCCTACTGTTGTGGCCAAGGCTGTCGTTTTGGGGGATCTCTTGGGCAGGCACCCACAGGTTGCTATCTCCCCTGTTGTGGTGAATTTGACGTCGGAGTTGACTTATGGCGACCCTCAGTGGTTCGTACCGGGACCCGTAGATCTGCTACTTGGAGCAGACGTGTTGGGGTTGGTTTTGTCCGGTGAGAAACGGGTTTTGCAACCGTATGGTTTAACCGCTGTACAAACCATCTTCGGGTTTAGTTTCTTCGGTCCCATTGTGACCGGCGTGGCCCCCCGGGTCGAAGACCAGAGCCTTGCAGTAGGACTTTCGCTTTCTAACGCTGTTCAGCGTTTCTGGGAGATTGAGGAGCCCCCCAAGGCCCCTAGAGTCGACCCCGCGGAGGAAGAGTGCGAATCGTTCTACCAGAACAATACTGGTCGCCTCGCTGATGGTCGCTTTGTCACTCGATTGCCTTTTCGAGCTGCACGCCTCCCTCTCGGTCATTCTCATGCCTTAGCAGAAAAAAGGTTGTTGTCCATGGAACGCCGAATGAAAAGGGATTTGGATTTTCGTAATAAGTACATTGACTTCATGCGTGAGTATGAGGATTTGGGACACATGTCGCCCTCCGATATTGACTGGCGCTCGCACGAGCACTACTTCCTGCCCCACCATGCCGTGTTGAAGACCACGGGTGGCAAGATCAGAGTAGTTTTTGATGGCTCGGCTCCTACTTCAAGTGGAGTTTCGTTAAACCAGTGTTTGCATTCCGGTCCTAAGTTGCAACGAGACATTTCGGACATCCTCACCAACTTCCGCCGTCATCAAATTGTCTTCGTGGCTGACATCCGAATGATGTTCAGACAGTCAGTCGTACATCAAGATGACCGACGGTACCAGTTGATTTTGTGGCGGGAGCGACCTTGTGATCCAATGCGAGTGTACGAGTTAAACACGACCACCTACGGACTTAAATCCAGCCCGTATATTGCAATCCGGACTCTGTTGGAGTTGGCTCATCGTGAGCGATTGGAATATCCCCGTGCAGCGGCCATCTTGGAGGATTCCGTGTATGTCGATGACGTGTGCACTGGGGCTTCTACGGTCCAGGAGGCTTTGGTTCTGCGGGATGAATTGATTTCAATCCTGATGTCAGGAGGCTACGAACTACGCAAGTGGCTTTCGAATTGCCCTGACTTGTTGAGTGATCTTCCGGTGGAACATCAGCAGGACCCCCTACTGTTTGAAGATGTTGATAACCCTAACCTGATTGCGGTCCTAGGCATACAGTACCAGCCGGTCCAGGACGTCTTTACTTATCGAGTTAAGTTGGATTTCCCAAAGACCTGGACGAAGCGCTCGGTCTTGTCGACTGTTGCTAGGACCTTTGATCCTAATGGCTGGATCACACCGATAATATTTTTGGCTAAATGTTTCCTGCAGAGGCTTTGGATCGCCGAAGTTACTTGGGACGAACCTCTCCATGGAGAATTGTTGAGAGATTGGTGTTCAATTGTGTCCTCACTTCCGGATGTGAATAGGATTCTCTTGCCCAGGCTCTTTCTGCCGGCAGGCAAGTGTCGAGTTAGTCTCCATGGATTTTGTGACGCCTCCGAGCGGGGGTATGCTGCCGTGGTATTTTTGCGGACTGTTAGCACCTCTGGCCTCGTGGGCGTTCATCTTGTACTGGCTAAGAGTAAGGTAGCCCCTATCAGGACTCGGCTAACCATTCCTAAACTGGAATTGTCAGGAGCAGCCCTTCTTACCAGGCTTCTACATCATGTTTGTGGTACATTGGGTCGTACCGTTGAGATCTCAGATGTTTTTGCATGGACTGTATCACGTATCCCCCTGAGCGGTGGGATACGGTACAAAAAGGGGCCCTAAGGAGGATTCTAGAATCAAAAATACTACGAGGTTTACAATATTTATTGGAATTCCACAATTCGATTCCTTAGGGCTAAAATAGTCGGTAGAGCGAGATTTCCCAGGAGGGGTTCGAGAGAGTCACTCTGGATTCTCTTCAGATCGGATTTCAAAATAAGAGGGTCGTTTCTACGCGACTCCCCTGAATATGATGGATGACACGTCGCCGCCGATGGGAATGGTCCGGAGGCCCGCGGAGGTCTTGCTGGTTTTTCAGGACTTCAGTGGTGCTGGTGACGCTCCGTCGCTGGAAGCTGCGATGCTCGTAGGGCTCGGTACTCGCACTTAGGGGGCGAGGGAGAAGACCGACCCTGGAGATCGGGTAGGCCGGTGTTCGTCGTAAAGAGGACGTAAAGGCAACCTTCCTAGCCCGTAGGTAGCAGCCCTGAAAAATATTTCCTTCAGGCCGATGTCCAAACCGTCCATCCGTAATCCGACCGTTCGCAGCACACCCATCGTGAGGAGAGTTCCATAGGGAGCGCTTGGATTGTGATGTGGGTGTTACGACGGTAGTACAAGATTATCGGATGGAACGTTCTGGACGTTAAACAGTTTTTTCGAAAGCTATCCACGCAGCTAATACAGCTATAAATATAATTTAGAAAATGAACTCTAGTTGTACAATAAAAAATAAAAATAAGTAAGGAATATTTTAATCTGAATTGAATCTATATTTTTAGTCTAATATTTGTTAACAAATTAATGTAGCTAATTTTATTAAGAAGAATTAAAGTATAATCATTCCCGGCGCTCGCACAAGAGCTTAAATAAATATTTAATTGAAGCGATTACGGCGACACCCGGGATTTATGGGAAACTTATGTTTCATGTCCCTTGACAGAGGACTCTGCTTACAGTGGCCAGCTGCGCACAGAAGTCTTTGTCGCAAGACATAGAACAATCACATTTAAATTACAATCACACAAGAAATACACATTTAAAGAATAAGTTAGAAAACACTTCAACTTACCACTTAGAATTTCGTAGGCTACATTTTCTTAAAATGATTTAATATTTACTTAGGAGCAGTTGACTCGTAGCTGGAGCTGGTGGAATGAGTTCCAACCCAGTGCAGCTGATCTTATAGGCCTCGGATGCCCCAAAACGCAGTTTACCGCCCAGTAATTCCCAAATTATCAAAGTGACCTCTAATTTCTATTAATGGTATTTAATGTTTATTTAGGAAAGCGCCATCTGAGTGATTGCGCGCAAACTAACACGCCCGCCTACGTCTTACTTAGTCAAGAACCTTAGGTTTGTCATTGATTTGACGACTGGTATCTTCTTGAAGATGGTAGATGGCGCTGCCATGTAACAACTGATAGTGAGATTGTTCTTTGTTGGCTTCGCACCTCCTTGCATAACTTGGAGGTTTTTGTTGCGAATCGAGTCTCACAGATCCATAACTCTCAGACCAAGCTGATCTGGAGACATGTACCAGGGGAAATGAATCCCGCGGACTGCGCTTCGCGCGGTTGCGAGGCGCCTCTGCTGGTGAACCATCCTCTTTGGTGGGGGCCGGATTGGTTGACGCGTCCTGAGGCGTCCTGGCCCCGGAATCGGTTCTCACCTCCCGAGGCGTTGCCGGGTTTGCGTATAGGAGTTGTAGAGGCGCAACCTGCGAGTGATTTGAACTCCCTCTTGGACAAATACAGTTCTTTGTCAAAATTGATTGGGGTTACCGCTTGGATCCGGCGTTTTATACGCAACGGACGGGACCCAACTAACAAGGACCAAACATCGGTTTTGTCGCCCTCGGAACGCCACGAGGCCCTGATGTTTTGGGTCCGAGCAGTTCAAGCAGAACACTTCGACTCGATCACTGCAGCTCTTAAGAAGGGATCTTCAGTGAAGGGTTCCATCGCTCGCCTGAACCCATTCTTGGACGAATCGGGTCTGCTCCGAGTGGGTGGACGACTCCGAAACTCGAGTTTGCCTTATGGGGCTCGCCATCCTTTACTGCTTCCTAAAAGTGGAACTTTGGGGAATTTGTTGGTGTCTGATCGGCACATTGCCAACGCTCATGCGGGTTGCAATGCCTTGTTGGGGATTTTACAGCGGGACTTTTGGATTTTGTCAGCCAGACGCACTATCCGCAGTATCATTTTTAAATGCATGCAGTGCTATCGCTTAAAGGCAACACCCACGCAGCCTATGATGGGTGATCTGCCATCCGACCGAGTCAATGCGAGTCGGCCGTTTGCCTGCGTGGGCACTGATTTTGCCGGGCCCTTCATGGTGAAGACCTCTCAACTTCGTCACGCTCGGTCTGTCAAGGCATATTTGTGTGTGTTCGTTTGTCTGGCCTCCAAAGCAGTTCATCTGGAACTAGTAAGTGCCCTCAGCACGGAAGCTTTTCTTGCAACGCTAGGTAGATTCGTTTCCCGTCGAGGACTGCCATCTCTGATCCGATCTGATAACGGCACAAACTACAAGGGCTCTGACCGATATTTACGCGAAGTTTGTAACTATTTGAATAATGATAAGGATAATTTAAGTTTTGCAATGTCCCGAATGGGCATTAGGTGGCAATTTGACCCCCCCGCATGTCCTTATTGGGGTGGAATTTTTGAATCTGTTGTCAAGGTGTCAAAAACGCATCTCCGCCGAGTTATTGGTGATACGATACTAACGTTCGAGGAACTTGCAACGGTCTTTTGCAAAATCGAGGCCGTCCTCAACTCGCGACCCCTCTGTCCAATCTCTTCAGACCCAAATGACCTGGAAACCCTGACACCTGGTCATTTTTTGATTGGTCGGCCCCTCAACGCCCTGCCTGAATACCCCTTCCGGGAGGTAACTTCATCACGCCTGAGCCGCTTTGAGTTGCTCCAGCAGATGACCCAGAGTTTTTGGCATCGCTGGTCTTTGGAATACCTGCATATATTGCAGCAGCGCGTTAAGTGGACCGACAAAACTGATCCTCCCAAGGCCGGAGACCTTGTTCTTGTTAAGGAACCTAACTTGCTACCTTTGTATTGGCGACGTGGCCGCATTGTTGAATTGTTTTATGGGTCTGACGGGATTCCCAGAGTTGCTGAAGTTATGGTTGGAGATTCGGTTTTGAAAAGAGCTGTATCAAGCCTAGCTCGCCTGCCCATTTATTAGCAGTCAGAAGATACCTGACTGGAGCGGGGGATTGTTCCGAATTGAATCGGAGTATTTTTGCTTGTCTCAAACGCACCGAGCTGACAGCTGTCAGTTGGGACATATAGACGTCACTTGAGTTTTTTCCTTTGAGAGGTTGGTTGTTAATTTTGGGTGGGGCACCTCGCTTTTGTTTGTTGGCGTGTTCTTGATGTGCATCCAGTGAAATCAACGTGTAAAAACCGAATCCCTTTGTGTAACAAGCTTAGATGCACTAAAATTGTCCAAGAGTTCTACGTATTTTCGTATTTTGTTAATTCTTGAGTGCATAACCTACAACTTGAAGAGCCGCGGGCGCCGGCCCCCGGCCTCCCAGAAGGCCACGGACGACGGTACATACACACACACACATTACTCAAATCATTTACACTAGTGTCGTTCGCGGCCGCGTCACCCCGGCTCCTGCCGCAGGCTTCTGGGTAAGTCCTAGCTGATAAGATATCCCTCCGTTCCGTGCCACCCTATTTGTTGGTCCGACTGCGGTGATACTGCCGTTTGTCGGTCACATCCCTTGGGAACCACCAGGTTCTTCGGGTACAGTCAAGGGCAAAGATATGTAAACACCACTGAGTGTCAAAAAGCATGGTCATCTAAATGGTCATAAATTTGGCAACATACAAAAGTACATAAATTAGTATACATGATTTGAGAGATAACTACGTATACAACATTTGCAATATTATGTCCTCATGTATTAGGCCATAAACTTAGAAACACCGTAAAGTTCAAAAATATGTATACACTATTTAACCATTAATTATGTATCTAATATGATAACCAAAAATATGTAAACAATCCAAAATTCTATTAACACAACTCTATTGTCTGTAATCTTAATGTAATCAGCCAACCACTTGAAGCTTCAAGTCGTATACAACAACTGCTATTCCAAACTCTTTAACTGATCATTACTCTATTTATTTTAAATCATGTCATGTGCCCACAATCTTGCTAAATGTGGCCTGTAGGTTGTAGGTACCTGTTACCATAGACTCTGTCTACCCCGTAAGGGATAAAGACGTGATTTGTGCATATGTATGTGCATGTGTCATGTGTCACTTTTGGATTTTTTAATTCCATTTGACTTACCGTTTCTTATGGTTTATCTGGCGGCTTTTCATTAATTTTGAAGGAGAAAATGTATCGTTTAAGCGATCATTTAAAACATAGGATTGTTGCCTTATGCGAGGAAGGTATATCCGTGCTTGATATAGCTCTGCTGACGAATTAGGCATCACGGTAAGAAATATTAAACATGTTAATAATAACGTACTATAGAAAATATTACTCTCTAATCACTTTGTCTTAAGTTTAAGGAGTGGTTTTCTTTATTATACAGTTATTTTAAGTATACTTTGCCTTTTATTAAGTAAAAAAGTGGACTTGTAATGGCTGAAATGATGATGATGATGATGGTGATGAAGTAAAAAAAAAATGAAAATAGCGTAAATCGCCAATTACTGTATGATTTGATATTGACGACACGGATGGCTCAGTGGTGAAGCAACCGCTTTCTGAGTCGAAGGTCCCGGGGTCGAGACCCGGCCAGGGTAATGTTTGTGTGATCAACTTGAATATTTGTGCTTGGGTCATGGATGTTCTACATACATACATACATACGATATACATATATCACGTCTTTATCCCTTACGGGGTAGACAGAGCCTGAGGAAACAAAACCTTAAGGCCACGTTTAGCATGATTGTAGGCGTGTAGGTGGAAAAATTAATCAAAATAGTGATGGGTTGCTAGCCGCATCGCCTATAACATGATTCCAAAGAATTTCGCCCATTCCCTCGATGGACTTTTACCATCTACGCGGGACGAGAAGCAACTGGTACATTCTATGTTTTTCTTATACATACATACATTAACACATACATACATACATACGTACATTCTATGTTCTATATATTTAAGTATGTATTTATTTATATAGGTATGTATATCGTCATCTACTCGTAACTAGTAGATACCCATAACACAAGCCTTCTTGAGTTGTCCCTGAATTTACCTAGCGTTTTCATCTTCAATCAAAATCAACGAAATCTGAATCTGTAATAGTACATTATGATTGTACAAGTGTGCTATGTTGGTAATTACACACGAGGCGTACCTATTGTACGCGCGAGCGACAGCGAGCGCGGGTAAGAGAGCCGAGATGTGTAATTACCAAAGCACACGCGTCGCATACGACGTTTTTCAACACATTTGCGAGGAAAAATAAATAAAATTTAGTTAATAAAAGGACTTTAAGAACTTTAGTTTACCTTTGTTACCAGACATTGCTTACCTGGAGCTGCTTTAGAACTTTACTTTATCATTTGGTAATTAACACCTTGGATTTCTTACTGATATAACTGTCCGAACATTGTCCGAACATATTTTAGTATTTCCAGCGACGGACACTACATTTCTTTATTACTTGAACTCGTAATTTTTAAAGTAATAAAATAACAAAGTCTGAATCAACAATATCAGTGAAAAATGGCGGCAGATATTATTTCTCCGCGCCAATCCGCGCGCAGCACTCGCGCATGCGCGCTGTGCACTTAGCACGCGCGTGACGAAGACACTGACACAGACTGCTAAACAGCCTAATATTAAAATTATAATAAAAAATAATTAATCAATGCCTGAGATTGCAAATTATGTTCAGTTTTAGATAAAAATGAATAATTTGTCGAAATTAAATGTTTATTTATCATCTTTTCCCTAAAATAGTTTAATACTCACGAAAATATTCCTTGTTCCTATAGATAACTGAACTTTTTGCTGAGATTAAAAAATATATATATTACCGCACTCGTGCGGTAATATATTACAGCACTTGTGCGTAATAACCTCAATTATGAGCTTAAATGCAGTGCAATAAGACTCAATTTACGAGCAAGTGTGTTGAAAAATCTATTAAACATGCCGATTGATAACGTCGTGGTGACAGGTCAAAACATGCGACAAACATATGCAATGACAAGTCTGTGCTGTTTTCGTGAATTGTCAAAACATACTTTACAAATTTGTTTCGTGTGACTAGGCCGTAAAGTTGATATTCGCAGATTACATTTTGTATACATATTTTTGTGGCAATTACTGAATTTATATTTAATTACATAAGTATGACTATAATATTTTGCATTATTTGCAGGATACTAATAATGGAATTTTGATTGTATACAAGTTTTTGGACTTGCCAGGTACATATTTATGTTGCCAGTGTAGTTTGCATATTAATTCCCATTTGAATGAGTATATATCTTTTTAACTTTATATGATTACTTATTTTCTTTCACATTACTTGCATATATATCTTTGCCCTTGACTGTACACTTGTATGGGCCCAGCTGCCCGGAGCTGGTGGTTTGCCGCCCAGGCGGAAGTGAACAATTCTGCCCTTGGGAACCACCAGGCTCTTCGGGTACACTTGTATGGGCCCAGCTGCCCGGAGCTGGTGGTTTGCCGCCCAGGCGGAAGTGAACATGGGCAATGTCATGAACGTTTTACGTATTACTTTTTACAGCTTTGCCCAGCACAATTTTACTCTTAGGGTTGTCACTAGTATGATATATAAAATAAAATCATCATCATTATCATCATATAAAATATAATCCGTTTATTTCAGACAACAATGAATGTGGTCTATAAAGTGTACATTATTGAATCCTAATTTTTTTTTAAATCTAGTTTTTCTTTAGTAGGTAACGTTTGTAACTACGCATTGCATTGCATTAAATTTGTTGTATTATGTAAAATTGGTTTTATTAAGCAACATACCTTAAGGCGGATGCTCGCGTTAGCTCATTGAAGAAGTCCCGTTAGATGGCGCTGTAATCAATGATGTGTGTTTTTTGTAGTTTTTAGAAAATTCTTAGAACACTTATAGATTATCAATTGATTTGCGCACACAGTTTAATACGGCCGATTTTTTGAGACTACACTCAGAAGGTAACAATGCACCAATTCGGAGAATAGCTGCACAAACGCTGGTGTCACTAACGGCCCTATACAGATACTAGTCTTACACACACATGCAAATAGGCGGCAACTGTCGGAAAAATATTGCAACACCTTGCTAAGCTGTTAGCGTAATTTTTCATGTTATATTTACGTTTTTATATCAACTTTACTTTTACCAGAAATTTTACAAATCTATACGTACAAAACTTAAATCGTATTATTTCAACCATTTATAACTTTGGAATGGCTGCACGGATTTTTATGATTTTTGATTTGTTAGCTTTCTCTCTTCCTCGAATAGCCAAATATCTTATCATAAATATGAAAAATGCACAAAAAAAAAACTCTTTAATTTTTCGTATGCAGCGCCATCTCTGACAAAAACTGACTTTAAGGCGGAATATTTTTTTCTGCTCGGCTAGTTACAAATACAGAATAATATTAGAGTCTAGCAGATGCAAACATGTGAATCAATGCCACCTTCAACCCTTTTTGAATATTAGGGAGTATTTTTTTGTACTTTGTTAGATAGAGGGCTATCGTATTTGTACTCACTAGTTGGCGCCACTGTAGAGTAAGGTATATCATATCAGATTATTCAGGATTTCTTTTAATTTATCTTTAATAGCAAGCTATTTATTACCCACAGTGTTGCACAGTCCCGTTTATCCTCTAAATTAGCTGTCATTTTATTTGCCTTCTTAGTTTGGCTCCTACTTTTCATAGCTTTTCTTTTAACATTTTAATAAACCTGTCGTATGTCTGCGAAAATATTCGGAAACAATGTAAAGTAAAGCCGGAATATGCAACTTGTAGGTAGTACTAATTTTACGTTTATTTATAATACCTCAAGTTACAATAGCGCCTCTAGCGGCGAATTCATATGCCGTCATTGCTAGTATCTTGAAATGTCTTTGAGTATTTAGTATGTAGGAACCCGCGATTCATATCTGATATTCGCTCACACGTAGAGACATCATCATCACCATCGTCTGACATTTTATTAATACTCCTATGCATTGCATTACAAACGTTTCGTCTGGGGCATCTAAACAAGTAGCGCTGTACTATAGGTATTGTCGTTTCGCGTCATAGGCTTTCGTAAACAGGTAACTTGAGAATCAGCCTGCTTACAACAATGAGACGAAGTCATTCGTGCTAGCCATTCGGATCCTTTCCTTTCACCAAAATGCATTGGAGTATAGGATCACATAAAGGAAATTAAATAATAACGCATAGCGCGTAGGGACTACGTCTGACTGCTTTTTGGCTAGGGATTTCGATAGTCATCGGTCGTGGGCCACCTGTCTAGTTCACCTGGGTGGACCACGGGCACATTTTCTTGCCGATGTTCCACCTCAAAACACCTAGGTGAACCACGGGCAAATATGACTATGGGTCATGGTCCAAAAAGTGCCCATGGTTCACCTAGGTGTACTGAAGTGGACCATTGGCAAGAAAAATTGTCAGTGGTCCACCCAGGTGAGCTAGACAGGTGGTTTTCGGTTAGATATTTGTTCCGGAGTTGCGACCTGCCTTTTTATGTTGTGTCATCATAATTCATATCACTAATTCATGGTACATCGCATAAAAGGAAAAATAATGTTAGATAATTATGATGACTTTGCAATAGGTAGGTACGACAAATAAATAATGACAACTCCAAAACAAATTGAATCCATCTGAACTCACTTTTACTTACTGATACTTACTTCCACAAAAGTCGAACTTCATCCATCGATGGTTTTGAGTAGCGTTACCAACAGTGGGATAAAGCAGATTCTCGCGGTGTCTAGTCCACACGCGAAAAATAAAAATTGCAGCTCGACGCGAATTATATCAGCGCATGGACCAACTCTATATGCACAACTGGTTGTGTCAATAGGAATTTCGGGCTTATAAAAATAAAAATTCTCATTAGAGATAGTAAAATTAGGTTAGGTTCATTAGGCATCTTCAAATGCCCGAAGGGCAAACCGAATAGAAATAGGAACCCCGCCGTCAATCTTACGGTGGAGTGAAATTCCTAATGGCACAACTAGTAGTCCATAATATAGAGTAGGCCCAGGAGAAAAGCGTCTCATTTAGGCACAAATCGTGTGCATAAAAATGACATAGAATTTAGCTAGCGTCGTGCAGCAATAGCGCCTGTACTATACGCGCGTCGACCAGTGAAACAGGGAACAAAGACGTGCTAAACTACGAAACTCTCTAGATATTTTTTTCGGTCTGTAACCATGATCCACCTGCAGTTTGGCCACCTGGTTTTTGACAGAGCTCCGCTCCTGGGCGGAGCTCCTTTTTCTGGGTATTGAAATTTCAGTGGTTTTCTGGGTGGCAAATTAGGTGAGCTACGGGTAGACTGCAAACAAACTGCACAGTCGATTTGCAGCTAGCTTGCAGTTCAAATCCTGACCGTCTAGTTTATTATAGGCGTTAGATAAGATCCCACAATAGCTAGGCCAATACGCCACGCAACACGTGGTATGCGCACATAAGGGTTGATTTAGCAAAGCACTGATAGTTTAAAAAAACCTCGATATTTTTAAATAAAAGTTAATACTTTTTTAAATGAAAACTCTTTTATGATGTATGTAATCAATCATATTGGCAAAATTCAGGCCATTATTATCAGGATATTTAAAAGGAAACATTGACATAACTACACACTTCAAAGTCAAGAACATATATTGTAATGATTAGATGTTTTCTATACCAGGCGTCAGGCTCCAAATGAAAGAGATGAGACGATCACTGACAAGTTAGTACTCTTCTCGGTGATTGTCAACGTCAAGAGATGAGCTTCGCTAGAATCAAAAACACGTCAGGCCATATTAAATCTTATGACGTGTTTATTTATTTTTCACTTGACACGAGATTAAATCTTATACCATTTAAAATAAAGCTCAGTTTTCTAGTGTGTTCCATACTTTTGGATACTTTGGCTACTACTACTACGCTACCAGTGGCGGTTTGGATGTTACGGTACTAATGTTGGCTTGAATGTTACTAAGTATTTGGCGATGTGCGTGCTCCAGTATATTTGTGCACGATGGATGTCCCGAACAATTTGACCGCTTTGGTTGAGTCACTGTTAATGACCATTTTGGGTGTTTCCAAGTAAATGAAGGTCTTGACTTCTACTTACTATATAACGCTGACTGTACATACACACATAAAACACGTCTTTATTCCTTGTGTAGTATATACAGTGTAGTTATCACCTAAGAAAATAAGACGAAAAATACAAGCCTTTCCAAATACACGAGTATCTCGATACGAAACTCAAAATATTTATTAACTTATCAAAGGATGTCACGAAATTGTAGTTTGTAGATCACGAAACATACTCAATTCATAACTGAATTGCATGTAATGGAAATTTGCCACTTATTTATTGTTCACAAAAAATATTTTTTTACATGCATACAAGAACAATCATAACTTATTTTACTAGGTACTTAGAATTATATAGGCTGACTTTTTTATCACCGTCAAAAGAAACAACACGACGAATACAAGCATTATTTTTAAGTTTGGTGTTAAAATATTGCAAATGGTATCATTAAATGATACCTGTCATCATTATCATCCTCATCATATCAGGTGTGTAACGTCCACTGTTGGATATAGGCCTTCAGATACCGCCCATAGAACTCCAGTTGCCTCGGTTGGAAGTGGCTTGCATCCACCATGAACCCGCGACTTACGGTACCTATACGGTTGCATATGATACCTAGGTCAACCTAAAACTTGGACGGTGATATTAATATCATTCTGAATCATACAGTTTCCTTTTCCTTCTTTCTACCGATCATAGGTAATGGGAACATGAAAGACGGACTAAAAGTCTTCAAGTCTTCAGAACAGGGTTGACAAATCTCCGCTGTTGGACATCTGGAAATTCACGGTCTTGATAATTTCCCTAGTAACATAAAGTAATTAACCAATTAGAGTGGAAATAGGGGTTACAAAATTTTGCAACACCGCACTATGGATACATACATACATATCACGTCTTTATCCTTTACGGGGTAGATAGAGCCTAAGGTAACAAGACCTAAAGGCCACATTTAGCGTGATTTTGAGCGTATAGATGGAAGAGAGGAATCAAAATAGTGATGGATTGCTAGCCACATCGCCTATAACATGATTCCTAAGATTTTCGCCCATTTCCTCGATGGGCTTTTACCATCTGCGCGGGAAGAGAAGCAACTGGTACATTCTACGCTTTCTTTACTCCCAGACCAGCATGTAAGAACATATATTGATAGTTTGGATGAAACAAAAACAGACCATATCGATTAAATCGAGAATTTTACTTCCCAATACTGTAATTAAGACTTTCTTAGGTTTTTCTATGACAGTTTTTGGGTCTCCTGTGCATATATAGATATGTATACATACATACTCAGTAAAGCATAACGAGGTTTTTACCTCGTAACGTTATTACAAATTACATCAATAAAAATCAGTGTTTTTAGACCCAACCAATTTTTTTGTCATCACACCAGCAGTAAAGTTCTTGCTCTTCTTGCACAATAATAGCAAGTAAAATCTCGCGTCCAATGGATGTATGATTCACTTATTTCCTGTTAATGCACAAAAATTACCTTCCGAATCCAATGTGAATCTGAAAAATTAACGTACAGTCAGTACAACAAAAGGATAAATAGATATTTTTTAGGCTTGCTATATTTCACTAAGAATTAAACTCAATTCAAACGTTTTCTGGATACAAAAATACTTGTTTTGCACATGTATACTAGTTAAGATGATTAACATAGACCAATTGAATGCTATCTCACTCGCAAAATAAAAATAAAACAATTGAAATAAAAATCAGTTCACAACATAGGAAACCAACAAACATACATACTGACACTCACAAACATAAACAGACCACATAAACTTCCGCAAGTTAAATTCAAAGATTATACAAATTTATCCCCACTTTATAAACACTCAGAAAAACGTTACCAAAAAAAGTTACATGATGATAAACTGCTCGGCCCGAAAATTCTTGAAAAAATCTTTAGAAATTAATTACTCGAAAACTACAAAAGTCGGTCAACATACATGGGGTGTATTCGGATAGCCCCGGATGTGAGGCATGTAAATTTTTTTTTAGACGTCAGTCTTTGGACCACCCTGTATATAATAACATTATATTTATTGTTGAAAACCGCATGAAAATCCGTCCAAAAGTTTTGAGTTTATCGTAAAAAACACACAGACAGACAAAACGACGCGGCAGATGACTTTATTATATAATCATACTATTAGCGACAGGCAGACGGACAAACAGAAAGACAAACGGACGGATGATTGGACGTACATATTAATAAGCAGACGGACGGACGGACGGACGGACGGATGGTCGGAAGCATAGACAAACAGACAGACAAACCAACGGATGGACCGCCGGATTGATAGTTGGACAAACAGACAAACTGACAGACAGACATACATACATACATACATACCTACAGACAGGCAGGCAGACAGATAGACGTACGGATGGATGGACTGCCGGATGGATGATCGGACGCACAGACAAAAAGACAGACAGTCAGAAATATTTAAAGAAATTTTTTATTTATCACAAAAGAAGTTAAAAAACAGAAGTATCTAAACATAAAAAAGCTTAAAATATAAAAGCCACTGATAAATAAACTGTCGCAAAATGGCCCAGAAGACTGGACAGACGGAAAGATAGGCCGACAAACGGACGGACCTACAAAATATATGTGCTTCTAACAATGGTTCCTTTTTTCTATATGACGTAAGAAACCCTAAAAAAATCAGACAATACAGTCATGTGTGTTTATTTCACCTCTCTTATACCTTTCAATGTACATACGTAGTTTTTAATTATCATTTTGACTTGCGTTCGCCGATTCGGACGTAAAATATACATTCATACACAAATCACGTCTATATCCCTTACGGGGTAGACAGAGCCCAAGATAACACCTTAAAGCCACCAAGAACAAGCATGATTGTGGGCGTGTAGGTCGAAAGAGGAATCAAAATAGTGATGGATTGCCCTATCGCGTATAACTTGATTCCTAATATTTTTGCATTTACCATCAACGCGGGAAGAGAAGCAACTGGTACATTCTGTTTTTTCTTTACTTCCAGACCAGCATGAAAGGGAATAGAAGATAGCTACCTAATATGGGTAAAAAAGCTATAGTTAAACAGACGGACAGATAGACGGACGGATTTGAACAATGTGGCCATAAAATAAACCACGATACAGCGTGAACTTGGTAATAGATAAGCTCCTTTGTGTTCCGAACACCAAAACCTGGCCAAGTGCGAGTCGGGCTCTCGTACCAAGGGTTTCGTCCAAATTCGGCAAGTAAATATAAAATCCAGTGTTAGCAAAGCCCTGCCAACTAAGCAAATTGAAGGCTGTGTGAGGTCATTTTATATCGGTTACTTACATACTTAGACAGACAAAAATATTCTGTTTTTAGTATTTGATGTTAGAGCGGCAACAGAGAAACGTCATTTGTGAACTGTCGCCAGACAATCATGATAGCTGATAGCCATATCACGGTTCATAAGATACAGCTTGGTGACAGACAGACAGACGGACAGACAGACGGACAGTGGCTCCTAAATGAAAAAAATATAGCTACGTAATATGGGTAAAAAAGCTATAAAGTTAGGACAGACGGACAGATAGACAGATATAGACGGACGGATTTGAACAATGTGGCCATAAAATAAACCACGATACAGCGTGAACTTAGTAATACATAAGCTCCTCCATTGGTTACTTACATAGACAGATTGACAAAAATATTCTGTTTTAGTATCTGTATAGCGGCCACAGAAATACATCATCTGTGAAAATTTCCTTTATCACGGTTCACGAGATACAGCTTGGTGACACACAGACGGACAGACAAACATATACACATACAGACGGACAGTGGAATCTTAGTAATAGAGTCCCGTTTTCACCCTTTGGGTACGGAACCCTAAAAAAGCTGGTCAATAGCAAGTTCGATTCGAGCACTAAAGATTCCTCTAAGTTCTAAGAGTTATAATTAGATGTAAGCGTAATGTATGGTTAGTTGTTACTCTTTCTGTTGATGAGTTTCCAACTGCGGAAGCGACCCTGGCTGGGTCACCAGAATTTCACTTCAAGATTACTGTATTGTCATCAGACTTATGCCAGATTTCACGTCAATGTGATCAATTAGAAATTGGTCAAAATTCACTTGCAAGATTTGATTACATGCAGACACCGGGACTGAGCACTTCAATTGCGTTTACAAAAATAATTTGTACCAATCACACTAACGTTGGAATGTTGTATCTTACAAAAATTTATTATGATTAATTGATAAGTACATACCTGCACGTGTACGTACAAATAAATGTCTACGCTGCGTCCAATATCGTAGCTTGTAACGTCTTTTACTTCCTTCCTTTGACTTCAATTGATTACGAATAAAATGAATAGATTATTTTTATTTTAAGACACCATGTTCTGTCAACCATTAGTTTATGACAATTCATATCATTGTTTTTTTTATTACCTGTCTAACCAGCCAGGTTTTTGACTCGCATGTTTTTTTTTAATTGTTCTGCAATTGAGAAAACCTATTTACTCGGCCTATTTTGTATTTAGCACTTGTCGGATTTCACGAATCATTGCCGTGGTATATGGCTGTGATTTGATGCAGAGGGTTAGGGTTCGATTCTCGTGAGAAGCATTAGAGCAAAATTAACTGGAAGCCTTTTTTATTTTTAACTTGCTGTGGTCGAGTACTTTTTTTTAAATATATAAGGCAAAACGTGTTTTTAAGGCGGCAATATGACTGGGGGGCGCCACCATCTATGCCAAATTAATAAGCACGTGTGATCCTAATACTAGAGAACTTACTAGGCATGAAAGCTTTGCCAAGTTTAGTAGGACTGGCAATGCCACCCGCTAAACCATTCAAATTGGCGATGCCTCACTGCTACAAGGTTATACAAAAAAAAAATACGAAACTATGTGTTAGTTTAAAAAAAAATCTTGGCTAGAATAAGTTTACCATCACAAGTGTATATTTTATTTTCAACTAATTGATGGTATAGACCATTTATCGTAAACAGTAAAATCTAACTAGGGTAAGCTTGTGGTTGTTTAAAAACCACTTAGGTAGTACTTTCTTTGGTTTGATTTGACAAGAAAAATATTGAATTTACCATAAAGTTTTCTACATCTCATCGAGATAGTATTACTAAGTAAGTAAGTGATTAAAACAATGTTTATAAAATTAAAAAAGAATCGTTCACGGCCTCGAGATTTGAACTTGGTTACTAACTATTCAGTTCTTTAAGTCACGACCACTGAGCCAGATTGGAGGTCACGTGACAGCTCGAAATAGCCGATTGGTTTTTACAACATGTTTTATTTGACACTAGCTACTCACACTATTGTAAAATGCATCGAAATTTACTGCATCATACTGCAATTTAGGTATGATAAATGCACTCTGTTTTGTAATTTGCGCAGACAATATATCCATAGCTAACTATCCTCAAAAAACCGCATTGAAATTAAGCCTGTGGACGAAATGCAGCTGCACGGAAGGTTTGTATGGAAGAGCAACTAATCCAGGCACAATTTAATTTACAGTTAAGAGCAAATTATAATATTAATATCATACTACACCTTGTTTGATCGTCGTAGTCGGGTAAAAGCTATTAGTAAAAATTGACAACCCTAGCGTATCCAGGATTTTGTATGAAGGATGCATGAAGGATGTCAATTTTTTGTTGACGACTTTGCCCACACGAATTTGGACGTAAAATATAACACTTAAAGGACTATTAATACGATACAACGTTGCTATGTCTATTCTAGATTATTAGACTTTAAGAATCATGACCATAACGTTGATAATCCCGAAGATAAGATAATGTAAACAAATGTGGGCAATCTCAATTTTTTTTCAATATTTTGGCCCGCCTGTTTGAGGCCCGTTTTCTACAGTAAGGAAACTCATTTTTAATGTAGTGTTCTCATCTACCCAAAGAAGAGTATGTCAATTTGTGAGTGTTCCAGATAAAGTTGTACAATATGGACTAATTGACTCGAAAAAAGGCAAAAAACCGCTAAAAGCGGGCAAAGTTGTACGATTCTACGGTACATAAATCACGTCTTTATCCCTTACGGGGTAGACAGATCCTAAGGTGACAAGACCCAAATACCACGTTTAGCATGATTGTGGGCGTATGGATGGAAAGGCGAATCAAAACAGTGATGGGTTGCTAGCCACATCGCCTATATAACATGATCCCTCGATGGGCTTTTACCATCTGCGCGGAAAGAGAAGCAACTGATACATTCTATGTTTTTTCTTGGCTCCCAGGCCAGCATGGAAGACAATCTTCTAGTTCTATTTCTAAAGAATAAATAGCACATTTTTTGTTTCAATAGTTCTACCATGGAACTGCTGTGAAAGATAAAATATTAACAGTTCTATGACGTCACAGTTCCATAGAACAAATGGGAGGTACCCTACATTTCAAATCCATGTATGACATCATCTCTATCCTTCCCGCGGCCGTCGACACGATCGCCGTGATGCAATCAACACTGTGTTCGAAGCTTCTACGCAAATCGACTCGCTACCATAGCAAGCTTGTTTAGTTGGAAATCATCTGCTCCAAAATGCGTGACTTGCTTATCAGTAGGTGCTCGTTTTCGTTATTACGCTTGTCTAAAAGGTCCAGCCTTCGTTTATAATTGAACTGTATTTGTTGCCGGTCTGAGTTGATTTTGTATTGTACTAAGTTTGCTTCTGTCATTTGTTAGGTTGTTTTTTTATCAGAAGTAGGTACTATTTTTACTGACGACACGTATAACCTCAAAGAGTTTTGATAACTTTGTTTTTTAATTGTGTTTGAGGAGTTGTGGCAATGAAATAATATATTTACAGTTTATAAATGGTGGCAGAATTACTTTGAGAATGGATGCGTTTATTATTTTACCTGCGGTGTTGTTTGCGGTGAGTCATTCGCAAGTTTATTATGATTTAGGGTTTATTTATAGTTTTGCATTAAATTTATACCAGAAGTCACTGGTTGATAGATATTAAGGTCAACTTGGACGACCGGATAGCCTAGTGGTTAGTGACCCTGACTATGAAGCTAGAGGTCCTGGGTTCGAATCCCGGTAGGGGCAGACAGTTGTATGATGAATACGAATGTTTGTGCCTGAGTCATGGATGTTGTATGTATTTAAGTATGTATTTATCTACATTATTATAAGTATGTTTATCCGTTGCCTGGTACCCATAGTACAAGCTTTGCTTAGTTTGGGGCTGGGTCAATTGGTGTAATTTTTCCCAAGGTATTTATTTATTTATTTATTTATTTTATATTTTACTTAAAAGAAAACGGGACTGATGAATTATTCCCAAATATTTATGATTTGATTGATATCTAATCAATTTTGTTGCAACATTATCTTTGTTCCTATAAATAACGCAAAATGATTGTTATTTTGACGTAGACATTTGTTTATCTTAAATCGTAGGCATTTAAAAACATAACATAGCCGGAAATATGAAGTGGAATCAATCACTGATAAAAAAAATCACCACGCCCAGAAACTAAGTTTGATTCGGGGAAAAGCTACCCACTAAAAATACCCACAAAACGTTAGATAATTTTAGTGACGCGTCCATTGCGTTCTATTTTTGGCACCGATCGATTCGGTTACACCTAAAGTACGCAATGTAGATTTAGATTTAGATTATTTATTCATTCAATAAAAATTACATCATGTACAATTGTACATTGTCAAGTTAGAAGAATTTGAATTTGTCGTCGTAATTACGTTTTGCGATTTTGACACACATGAAACAGCACAAATTAATTTTATTAGTAATGGTTTTATAGTATTACTAGCTTCTGCCCGCGCCTTCGTCTGCGTAGAATTATACATAAAAACCTTCCTCTTGAATCACTCTATCTATTAAAAAAAAACCGCATCTAAATCCGTTGTGTAGTTTTGAAGATATAAGTATACATAGGGACAGAGAAAGCTACTTTGTTTTATACTATGTAGTGATATGCAACAATTGTTTGGAGGGGTCAAAAAGCGAGTGTTGGGGGGTTTTTTTGACCCCTCTAAACAATTGTTGCATACAATACTCTTTCTACGACTAAGTAGGTACATAATAAATGAAAGTAATACGTTCTCCGAAAATGAAGAAGTCCGGTGTTTCAGTCTCCACGCCATGAAATTCTCGTAGGCTTTATCATTGCCGAGATTTTCTAGGCAAAAAGATTTCCACCACTTTCTGGGCCGCCACGGATATTTCTTCCGGTGTTGATTTAATTTAGTTTTCATCCATGTTTCTTCTATGATACGTTACAAAACTTTGTTAAAACTAATGCAATCAAACAACAAACAAGTCAAACAAGACACGAGAGGAAAACATGAAAACGACAAACGACAAAATTGGAAGTTTGTTTTTAATTGTGGTTTACTTTTTTTTATAGCCTTGCGTTCTTGGCGCGTTTAGCCAAAACGTATACCAACTTGCCAGTGACGTTACTAAAATATCTTGTTTGTTATGTTGGCAACTATGCATTTAGTTCAGAAAGTTTCAGTTCCATAATAAACCATATTAATGAAATAATTTGTTAAGTTGGTAGTCATGCATTTTCATCGTAAATTTAATGTTGATCGTGTAAAAGTTTTACCTAGGTCTGGCAGTCTATAGCTAGCAGAGTAACGATGGAATACTTTTAGATCGACATAAGCCAACAAGTGCTTTTAGAAGGAATCACTATCACTATCACTTCATAGTATAAAACAAAGTCGCTGTCGCTGTCTGTCTTATGTATGCTTAGATCTTTAAAACCACGCAACGGATTTTAATGCTATTTTTTTAATAGATAGAGTGATTCAAGAAGAAGGTTTATATGTATAATTCTACGCAGACGAAGTCGCGGGCAAAAGCTAGTAGACAATAGAGACTTATCCAAAGTCTTATTATGAGTGTTCTTATAGTGCTGTGGTGCTCGTGATAACGTAAATCACAGATTATTGTTGTTACTTTAGGCTCTGTCTACCCTGTAAGGGATAAAGACGTGATTTGTGTATGTTTGTATGTTTGTATGTATTATAGAATAGAATAGAATAGAATAAATTTATTTCGTAAAAAATACATCAGCAGTATACAAAAACGATTATCTGGCAGACCCCAAACTAGGCAGAGCCTGTATCTTGGGACCTTGGAGTGCACTATACAAGACAAATTAGCTTACAGTGGTTAGTAGACGTCATCTGTACAGGAGTAGGAAATTACTTTACAATTGGTCCCATTCTTGTTCCAGGTCAGCTGCGTGACATTCTGCGGATGCCTTTGCTTCAGCCTTTACCATAAAAAGAAGCATGGAAGGTTTACCACGGTGAACCGAAGTGGTCCAACTCATGGCAGGGTGAACCGAAATGGTCCAAGGCTCGGAGGAAGCACTGGATTGACTTACAATGAACCGTTGTATGAAGAAAATGACCCACTTGAGTTCACGACAACCCCGACCGCTCCACCGTTTGACCCAACCGATAATGATTTCAATCCAATCCGGAATGACACCACCGTCAATACTTATAGTTGGAACGCAACTCACAAAAATGCAAACAAGCCACCACCCAGTTATACAGAAGCTACTGGAGTTTCAACCGGATCGAGTCATCGAAGACATCAGAACGAATACTGTGATAGTGGTTTTAGGTCACACGGTGTCAAAGGTGATGGAGACGATAGTGGTGGAAAATGTGACATTGACAGAGATGATAGTGGTGGTAAAACTAATGACAGTATCGATAACTGTGGTAGAACGACTTATGACAGCGGTGGCGGTGACAGTGGTGGTGGCACTTGTGATAGCGGTGGTGACACAGGAGGGGGTGACTCTGGTGGTGGAGGTGACTGCGGTACCACGGATTAATTATAGTTTTAGTATAGTTCTGAACAAAGACTGATCGTCATTTCATTTTAAACGAAATAGGGGACAACGGTAGCTTACGTCAAATGTTTAACATCCGTGTTGTGCCGTTCCGCTCTAATTTACGCGGTGGCGTAGCGGTGATTGCTTTCCATCAGGTGACCCGCTTGCGCATTTCCCCTCCATTATACATAAAAAACCCTTTAGTTATTAATATAAGAATTAGAAGGACAGTATGATACAAACTTTTAATTTCGAATTTCGGGGCAGCCCTTAGACGAAATTAGGGGTTCTGAGTCTCAAGTATTAAAATATAATTCTCAAATATAAATTCTGTAATGATAAAATATGTGATGTGTTGTCTCTGTTAAACTTTCTTTATTAATTATACTGTCAATATGATAAGTAAGATATAAGTTAACGAAAACGCTTTGTTGTTGAAATCTCTTTATTTATTATTCATACTTGTAAATGTAGTCATATGATCTTAAATTAGACATTGTATTTGTACTCCTGTTTATAGGTGTATAAATTTATTCTTAATATTTATATAACTTTATTCTCATTATTCTTAGCATATCAGATTTCTTGTCAAATTTGTTTTGATCAAATGTCTATTTTTGAAAAAAAAATCTATCCTGTATAATAGTGCCTTTTTAGGAATTAATTTACCTTTATACTGTCTGTGAATATGTTCCTATACCTATGTTAGTTTTTAAATTTTTGTACCATGACAAGTTTCGGATTACAATATTCTTTTATACTTGCATATAAGTACTGTGTTTTTATTTACAACTTGAAGTGTTTAAAAGTGTCTGAAAATGGAAAACCTGTAAAGAAGGTAAGCAATTCTTAAACTCCTGGAATAGAATGTCATTTGAAGTAAATAAAAAACTTAGATCTTTTAATGGATACGCAGGATAATTATGCAGGTCGCAGGCTCGTAGTCGATATTATTATTTTCAATGTACCAGCAACAAAGTCCGTGTATGTTGCACCGTTGTCAATTGTTGTGCAACTACCACAGGCAATGTAGTGCTTTTATCACAAATATTCGTTTCAAATCCTTATGAGACGACATCAGAGCCCATAACTATTATGATATTCATAGAGTATAATTTTAACTGGGATTTTAACAATAAGTAATTATAAACATTTTTTTATTCGATATTTTTATACCTAATTGAAATTATTTATCGATACAGAACTTTCAGCTGACTGATCAAATAAGAAACAAAATGTGACGTTTACATTATTTATTTTTCTGCGCGTCAAATAGATTTCTAAACTTAATTGTAGTGTTGTAAAAACTACTTCTTTTACTTATGTGAAATGACGTCACGTTTGCGTCATCGGCATGAAAAGTACGGATCCTGGACGTTATCATATATTCATCCTTTCCGCGACCATCCACACTATCACCGTGGCATATTTAACACTATGTTCCAAACCCTCTACGTAAATCGACACGCTCTCATAGTAAACTTGTTTAGTTGGAAAACATTTGCCGTAAGAATGCGTAGGCTTTTATCAGTTGTCGTTTTCGTTATCACGTTTATCTATGAGTTTATCCATCGTTTTTATTTGATCATTATCCATTGCTCGTCTAAGTCGACTTTGTATTGTACTGAGTTTGGTTCTGCTATTTTTTTTTAGTTAAAGGGTTTTCACTTACGTTGCGTACAACATCAAAGACTAAAGTTTTTAATAGTGTTTGTGGAGTTATAGTACTTAATAATATTAAAGTAAATATAACTAGTATATTTATTGATCAAAAGTGGTTATAGAACTACTTGGAGTATGGATAACTTTGTTTTTCTACCCATAATAGGGTTTCTGGTGAGTAATTTCAATCTTTACTTTACGGCCAAAAACACTCAATTCCTTCAAAAAAGTTTAGTGAAGGAATTAAGTGTTATTGGGCCGATAGGATTAAGCAATGAGTCTTAGTGCTGAAAAAATGTAAAGAACTTTTGAATGTTTTTATTTTTGTGAAAGTGAACAGTTATGGCCGGTGAAAAGTTTTCCCACTTGTTAAAAAAATTGAACTCGAGGTTGCGCGTACCAAAACATGTTTTGATATTTTTTTTATAAAATTTTTGTTAATGTTTTTTTTTATTTTCTTTTGTAATTTTTGATTTTTTTTAAGGCAATGTTAGTTTTATTTAACAGCACGATTCGATTAGCTTTACTTATAAGTAATTAGGTTAAAATATTATATCAAATCTTGGAAGTCTTATTGAACTAAAAAGAAAACGGAACTAATGATTTTTTTGTTATTTCACAGCAGTGCTGTACTGTTATGTTCTCACGTGAAAACTAAAAAAACCAGTCAAATTACGACATGACAAGATAAAATACTATCTTAGTCCTCTAGGCTGGAAAAATGTCTGCAATCCTTTGGTTTTGTTTCAGGTTGCCTCTACTTTAATGTGTTGTTGCTTTTGGATCTTCGCTTGCTATGCAAAGAAGCATAGAAGGTTTGCGACGGTGAACCGAAGTGGTCCAACTCATGTCATAGTAAACCGAAGTGGTCCAAGTTTCGGAACGAGCGCAGCTTTTGGCAATGGAGTGGTTCACAATGAACTAGTACATCAAGAGACAGTTACTAACGATCCACCTCTGATCACAGTTGACACAACAGCCACGGAAGACCCACCTTATTTATATAATCCACCCTCAAATGATACCACCGTCAATAATAATAACACAACTCGTACCACGGTAAATGTATTCCCACCCAGTTATGCAGAAGCCACTGGTATACCTGTTGGAACAAGACATCAAAGTCATCAGAGCGAATACTGTGACAGTGGTTTTAGGTCACACGGTATCAAAGATGATGGAGATGATAGTGGTGGAAAACGTGACATTGGCAGGGATGACAGTGGTGGTAAATCGTATGACAGTAATGTTGATGGTGGAACGACTTACGACAGCGGTGGTGACACAGGAGGCGGTGACTCTGGTGGTGGGGGGGACAGCAGTGCAACGAATTAATTAGAACGTTCCTATGAGATAAAATTACTTTTTACTGGAAACAAAGGCTGATGTTCGTCGTTTTTATTATAAACTTAAGAGGGTATATGCGGCAGAAATAACATTATTTTTGTAAAAAAATGGAATTATTTCACGTGCCTAACTTAATAATCAGGGTTAAAGCTAAGCTTTATAGCCAAATTATTCAGTATTTTGAATTTATACTAAGTATACATACTTATCAGAAATTCATAATTACTATTATATTGACAAATTAATTTCATTGAATTTACCTAATTGTTTTATTTTGTTATTTTTGATTTTTGATTTTTTGTTATAATCAATTGATTTTTATTGTTTTATTTTATTTACTCTTGACGATTTCAATCAAAATTCTTCTAACTTGACAATGTACAATTTACGATGTAATTTTTATTGAATCTATCTAAATAAAATTAAATTATAAAACACCAATTACACTTACATGATATTACAAACTCTGCGTTTTTCTAAATACTAAATTTCAGACTCCTTGATCGCAATCTTTTTCTTAACGACGGGGAACAACCAAGATGTCCTATCTTACATTAATCCAAAATTACAAGATAGGAGGTCTTGGTCCTACACCGTCGTTATGTTTCAGTGTATAGTAATTGAATAAGTTTATTTAAATGCAAAAACAAACGAGGAAAATTAGTAAATTAATAAAAATATATGCAAACTCAATTTAATACAAGGACTTATAATGTAAATAGGGTCACCAAGTTGCAATAAGTTAAAGTGCTTCTAGTTTCTTGATGTATTTGACAGTTCGGATCAACATGTATGAAAAAGTACATTACCTTATAATACAATACAATACAATACAATAAATAACTCTTTATTGAACACCACATATAACAACCAAAACAGAAAAAAGGTACCTATACAGAATATTACAAGGTAACAATAGGCGGCGTTATCGCTACAGAGCGATCTCTACCAGGCAACCATAATGGACTGGAGAACAGAACGGATCTGAGCAGGTGGTGCAATTAAGAATATTAATATACTAAGTACTGAAAATACATAATCTATTATACACATTTATAATAAATGGAGATATAAATAGACACATACACTCGTACCTTACCTAAAAAGCCAGCTACAAGATTCATGCACAAGGTGACAGATAGTGCTCCTATATTATTGGAGATGGGAGTAGTGAGGACAGGTGGTGCTCAATACAGCTGTTGCACTCGCTCTCGATTTTAAGATTATTTTTCATTCATGTTTATCCAGAACACGGCACTGTCAAATACATAAGAAAATAGAAGCAATGGACAGCTATCCTGGCGTTCTGCGGCCTGCGATTATGTTGCAAAGGCTCAGATCACTTGGGGATTCGAGGGATTTAGTTTTTCTTAATTGTGGCGTAAATTTTGATGAATTTATTAGATAGCTCGTTCTAGATTTGATAAGATATGCGGTCAGAATTCTTCTTTTTTCTGTCACACTTCGATAGCTGTTAAATCCCCAACAAAAATGACGAGGCGCCCCGAATGGCTTACTAAGAACTCGTCGCGTTCTCATCGGATTGTGTTCGGCAAACTGTCATTTTGGCGACGCCGAACAGCAAATTAAACGTTTGGCTCTGCAAATGGTTGGTAATAGCTTAGGCGTAACAGCGCCGAATAGAGGCCCTGTACGTCAACGTTTTGAGATGTAAATACATACATATACACAAATCACGTCTTTATCCCTTATGGGGTAGACAGAGCCTAAGGTGGCAATAGCTACAGGCCATGTTTAGCGAGATTGTAGGCATAAAGGTGGAAAAAGGAATCAAAATAGTGACGGGTTGTTAGCCGCATCGCCTAGAACATGATTCCTATGGGCTTTTACCATGTGCGCGGGAAGAGAAGCAACTGGTACATTCTATGTTTTTTCTTTGCTCGCAAACCAACATGAAATGTATAATCTTTAAAATCTATAGCCTTTGTTTATTTATTTCATATATTAAACCCGATTCGCGATCCCTAACACAATAATGCGTTCGTATCTCTCAAGCCTGTACCAAAATAGAAGGGAATGTAATATGAATTTGGGATCCAAACAATTATTCTAATTGGTAACCTTATCTATTGGTACCGTATCCAGTCACTCGTGTACTACAACCGTCTCATCTATATCACTAAATAGTATAAAACAAAGTCGCTTTCCGCTGTCTGTCCCTATGTATGCCGAGATCTTTAAAACTACGCAACGGATTTTGATGGTTTTTTTTTTAATAGATAGTGATTCAAGAGGAAGGTTTATATGTGTAAGAATTAAGACGCTAGATCATCTTCAGCGTATATAATATCCCACTGCTGTGCAAAGGCCACCTCTGTATACAATCCAATGATGTATGGTCACAGGGAAAACCTTAGTTCTGTTTATGAAGAAGTTTTCTTCAAAAAATAACTTTGCACAATGTCCTTTGTGGACTTTACTTGCCCTTGCTTGCAACAAAGGTGTACCAAATTTCAAAGCAATCCGACTAATAAATGTGCAAGATTTGACCTGAACAAAACGACAGGTCAAATTAAAGAAAAGCCTTTAGGGTTTTTCGGAACAGTGGTAAAATACAGCAGAACCTTTTCTTGATCGAGACCGACTCGCATCGGCCTGTTTTTGTCTCTTTCTCTTTCGTTACACACCCAACTATCCAAACAGAAAATAAAAGCCATTGTGCGCGAATGAGGTATCGGGCGAATACACGGGACCAAATTGAATCCGATTTCGGGCAAAAATTGGAAAAATATTACGCCCTACGTACACGAAGGCCACGTCGAGAAGTGTTGACATACTGGATTTATAATTCAATATTTGTGCGCCTGGGACACTTGGGATTTGTGTATACATTGGTTTTGGAATGTGTATATTCATTATACCCATTTTGGATTACAGTCCATAATTTAGGCTGTCAACTTTTTTTTTTTTTGGCTGTTGGTGGCTGACTGGAGGCTAGCTCATGGCCACGCGCCGCGGCACCAAAGAAAAAGAAAAGTAAGGCGGCTGTCACTTGTTTTGTAAATTGTCGGTGCACGGTTCCTATTTTGTGCGGACTCGTGTTAAAACTGTTGTAAATATGAATTATAAATATAAATATTGTAAATGTAAATAGTGTTTGGTGTAATAGCGTAAATAGTGAAGCTCCAGCCTATATACGTCCCAGGTGTAGGCCTCCTCTCAGAACGAGAGGGCTTGATATAGTTCCCACGCAACTAATATGTATACGGAATTAATGGGACTTATATGTTCGCTGTAATAGGACCCTATCTTTGTAACTATAATTAGGTACTAGAGCACGGGTTCCCAAAGTGTGCGCCGCGGCGCCCTGGTGCGCCGTAGAAAGTAAAGAGGGGCGCCGTGAGTTCTATCACTATCCGAAATCACAAATATTCGCGGGTACCTATTTGAGCGCTCGCATCGGTAAATAATATAACAACAATACAACTTAGCCAAGGCAGGGCGCCGTTACAAAATACCAAACTTGTAACTGCGCCGCAGGTTGAAAAAGATTGGGAGCCCCTGTATGTACACTAGAGCCTTGAAATTTGGCATCCTAGTATGCACTACGAAAGGATTTTTCAAATTTCCCATGGAATAAAAAGACGGGATAAAAAGGAAGCCTTTATATTTAGTAGACATATTCATTAAGAATCGCATAGGTGCTCTAAAAATGGATTTTTTAAATTTCACACGGGAAAAAAGGAAGGGATAGGAAATGAAGACTTAATGATTGTAAGACCTGAGTGGAAGAGGAGTACAGTCCGATAGCTGATTGTCTTGCTGTCACACTCGCTCATAAGGGTTTGATATTGGAATCGGCTTTCTAAGAGGTTGCGTAGCTCGCGGTTCACTCTGACATTATCTGCGCGGACGGAGCCGCGGGCAAACGCTAGTAGGACTAAGTATATTGTTTCTCAAGCACCAGCCACTGAGTCTTCAATCAAATAAATCTACCAAGTTAATTAAATCGGAATTAAAATAAGACAATGCAGTTCTGTTCTTTGTTTTCGGACAATGGGGGTTTTAATTGATTACAAGAAGATCTAGTTGAGATAGCGGGCATTTAGAGTAACGAGAAATTCGCCTGTTCTTTATTTATACACAGCCGCGTACATTAGGAAAGACATAGAATGTACCTTTGAGTTTTTTTCTTAGTCCTCTAGGTTGGCAACGCATCTGCAATCCCTCCGGGGTTGCGGGTGTCTATGGACAGTGGTGATCACTTACCATCAGGTGACCCACTTGCTCGTTTGCCTTCCTATTCATATAAAAAAAAAAAACAGTGGCTTTTTCCGCGAAGATGGTAAAAGCCCATCGAGGGAATGGGCGAAAATCTTAGGAATCGTGTTATAGGCAATGCTAGCACGCCATCACTATTTTGATTTCATTTTTCACCTATACGCCCATGATCTTGCTAAATGTGGCCTGTAGGTATCTGTTACCTTAGGCTCTGACTACCCCGTAAGGGATAAAGACGTTATTTGTGTATGTGTATGTATGTATATACAATATTTAAAGAGATGGCTAAGCTTTTCAGTAAAGGAAAACATCGCATAAAAACTACACAATCTCCAAAGCAAAACAATGGTGTGTGTGAAGTTCCCGATCCGCACTGGGCCCGCGTTGGAACTAATAACGTGACCATTTATTTATTTTGTCTTACCGGGACACATCAGATCTGCGGAAATATATTATCAGAATAAAAATGAGAAAAATAAGGCAAGGGGCCTACGTCACGTCCTTCCCCTCCACGAGCGCTACCGGGCGCGCAGCTGTCCTCGGTGAGGCGACCACTATTCGCTGGACGCTCGCTCGGGTAACTTCGTGTTCATCGTGATTTGTTCCAGAGTTGGTTCGATATTTGAATTTACTGTGTATTTCGTTTGATTGGTGACTTGTACTAGATTTTGAGGCTTAATTCATTTAATTAAATAAAAAAGTGTTAATAATTTGGTTGTTTGTTATTTATCTCAAACTGATTCCTTAAAATATAATAAAAAAAGTTTTTAGTGTTTTACAAGTAGGTATTTTACTATAGAAGATAGAATAACACAAAATAATTAAAGCTCTAAACACAATGTAGTTAAGTTGGCACGACTTACTAACTAAGCCCCCAGTTGTGGCGTGACTTCTAAGTCGTATTTTTGTTGACGACTGAAGAAATTTTTTTTTTAATATCGGGTCTTGTTTTAGATTCGTGTACGTATAATTTTAAACTATCGTTGGGTCTGCTTGCCAAACCGGGACGAAGTTGGTTTCGCTGGGGACACCGGGACAGACTGCCTGAAACCGGGACTGTCCCGCCCAAACCGGGACGTATGGTCACGTATAGCCCAAGCCTCATTCTGAGATGCCTGTGCCCAGCCAGTGGGACGTAAATACGTTGGAGATGATAAAATAACAGATCTTTAGAACCCTCAACGCAAACGGCCGTGTTTTCGTTGATCCTGTTACTGTTATTCAGAGTTCTGTAGTTTCATCGCTTCAGACCTAAACTTTCTTGTAAGTATAAGTAACCTAAAAGGCCTATCGCGGCCTATCTCAAGCGATCCCCTCGGTATAGCGCTTACAGAACTTAGCCCATCTGACTTCAGTTTATCTTAACTACGGGAATAAATCGTACTTCGCTTAAGAGTGGGCAAACAAGCTATCTTGTGCTGTAATAAGTAATGTCTAACGCACAATAGTACATTGTACACCGAGGGGGATAAAGCACTGAATTATGTCACGGTTGCGATATTGAATACTGAGCGCAGCGAAGGACTCTGGATTTCACTCTCGAGCGTAGCGAGGGTGCTTTTCGTTAATTCTTGAGCGTAGCGAGGGAATTAAGATTGAGTTCTGAGTGGAGCGAAACATTTAAGCGCACCCAAGACATAAACAGTTTTATCTCCGAGGAGTATACTCTACTTTTCTCACCTTTTGCGAGACAATAAAAACCAACTACCTAACTAGAAAAATAATTAAATTAAAACAGCAGTAAAACAAAATTAAAAGTAAGAATTTAAGTTCGAGAAATTAGTCCAGTTGTGTAATGATACAACCATATTTTATGCAACGTTACATACTTCCATACTGGTCTGGGAGCAAAGTAATAACATAGAATGTACCAGTTGCTTCTCTGCCCGCGCAGATGGTAAAAGCCCATCAAAGGGATTGGGCTAAAATCTTAGGAATCATGTTATAGGCAATGCGGCTAGCAATCCATCACTTTTATGATTCCCGTTTCCACCTATACGCCCACAATCTGGCTAAATGTGGCCTGTAGGTACCTACCTAATACCTTAGGCTCTGTCTACCCCGTAAGGGATAAAGACGTGATTTGTGTGTGTGAAGTTCCCGATCCGCATTGGGCCCGCGTGGAAACTAAAGCCCAAACCCTCTCATTCTGAGAAGAGGCCTGTGCCCAGCATTCGGACGAGAAGGCTGGAGAAGAAGGGATATTTTTCGTTGGAAGATACGGGATCATATGTGTTCTAAGTTATTTGGAGTCCCTATCAATCTTCAGAACTACACTTAAGAGTATCTTTCTATGAGATTAACGTGGGCCACTTAAATAGATATTCTATGCCCTTTGCGAACTTGACCTTTGTAGAAGTGTTCATGTGGGCGAACGTGTCTATAGCTTGACCTTTGGCACGTGAACCATGTTCCGTTCTCTCTTAACAGACCGAATAAATAAAGAAGACACCCAGACGGTTAATTTATAAAACAAAGCGCTAACCTAAGTGAATAGTTGCTTTTTCTGGGAGACCTCTGCAAGGAATTACAAAAACATATCCTACTTCCTACTTCCTACTATCCTACTAATATAAACGCGAAAGTTTTTAAGTATGGATGGGTGTTAGTTACTCTTTCACGTAAAAACTACTAAATGGATTTGGATAAAATATGGAACGGAGATAGCTGATATCCTAGATTAACACATAGGCTATTTTTTATCCCGGAAAATTGCATAGTTCCCGCGGGATAGCGAAAAACTATTTTTTTGTGAGGATGTGAGTGATTGAGTGAGTATGTATGTTTGTTCCTACTTCACGCAGAAACGACTGAATGAATTAAGATGGAATTTGGAACAGAGACAGTTGATACCCTAAATTAAAACATAGGCTATAAGATAGCTTTATTGTTGAAATTTGTCACAATGCCAGACAAATGTAATGCAAACACGACGACCAGATAGCCTAGTGGTTAGTGACCCTGACTATGAAGCTAGAGGTCCCGGGTTCGAATCCCGGCAGGGACAGACAGTTGTATGATGAATACGAATGTTTGTGCCCCAGTCATGGATGTTGTATGTATTTAAGTATGTATTTATCTACATTATATAAGTATGTTTATCTGTTGCCTGGTACCCATAGCACAAGCTTTGCTTAGTTTGGGGCTGGGTCAATTGGTGTAATTTGTCCCAAGATATTTATTTATTTATTTAAATACACTTGTCTCGATGGGTTTTTACCGCCTGCGCGGAAAGAGAAGCAACTGAATCATTCTATGTTTTTTTCTTTGCTCCCAGACCGGCGGGAAGATTTTAAAACAGCTTAAGAAATAAGTTAAAAAGGACATTCTATTTCTCATATCAAACGTCGGCTTACAAGAAACAGATGAAGAGAAGGGAATTATCCTAAAATATGTTTCAAAGGCTAGGAGAGGGTTAAACTCTGTCTGAAGTAAAAGTTGGCAAAAGCTCCGGTGCGGGGACTTCCGACTGAGCAAAGCTCAACTGTTTGAGAAAAAGCTTAGCAAGCTCCCAATGGTGGAAATTGTTCCAATTTTAGGTAAGACCTAAGCTAAGCTCTGTTATATTTATACGAGAGCTTACAATATTTTACCAGAATTACCTAACTCAAAGCTGGAATTAGGTAACGGTATCAATATAAAGAGAGATAGAGTATGGTTAAAAAAAAGACTTCGCTGAATCAGCGTCTTTATCCCTCACGCGGTAGATAGAAGCTAAAGTAAAGACCTAAAAGGCCACGTTCAGCATGATTGTGGGCCTATAGGTGGAAAAGGGAATCAAAATAGTGATGGGTTGCTAGCCGCATCGCATGTGACATGAATCCTAAGACTAATATTATAAATGCGAAAGTTTGGGGTTTGTTGGGGGTGCGAGTTGGGTTACCTCCGCGTGTGATCAAGAGCTGCGGTTCGTTTTTGGATCCGTCCGAGGGGAAATGCAGTGCTTGTTCCGGTGCACCCTGGGCACCGGTTAATGGTTTCCTGGCGGTCTCCGAGGGATATCATTATCCGTTGGCTAAGAGCCCGACAGGGGGGGAGGGGGGTCTTTGACCATTACCGTACAACGTTGCCGACATTTTGTCACAAGATTTTTGAATTATATTTTTACCGCACTGACATTGGCCCAAGCCTTACGGCCGCCATTAAGGAGAGAAGAAGAAGTTTGTGACGATGCGAGTGAGTGAGTGTGTATGTCTGTTTCTTCGTAACGCTGAAACGACCGGATGGATTTAGATTAAATTTGGAACGAAGATAGCTAATACCCAGGATTAACACACAGGCTACTTTTTATCCCGGAAAATTGCATAGTTCCCGCGGGATAGCAGAAAACTAATTTTTACAGACGAAGTCGCTGGCAGCAGCTAGTATTTAATATGCATTAAATTAAGTATACTTTTGATTTGGATGTCAATTTTGTATGTTGAAATTTTAGATTATTAATTTTATTTATATAAATGTATTACTTTTTAAGCCCTTGGCTGTACTTAACTAAATTAAAAAAAAACACTTGTCAATAAAAATTTGCAAGTCAAATAAAAGCTTGTAAAATCTAACCTATGTCCATGGCCAGGCCTAAAACTATTTCTGCATATACCACACACACACACACACACAAATCACGTCTTCATCCCTTACGGGGTAGACAGAGCCTAAGGTAACAGGTAGGTACCTACAGGCCACATTTAGCAAGATTGCGGGTGTAAAGGTGGAAAAAGGAATCAAAATAGTGATGGGTTGCTAGCCTCATCGCCTATAACATGATTCCTATTATAATATATATACCAAATTTTATCAAATCGGTTTAGGCGTGGAAGAGTTGCATTTATAATTATTTAGGATTAGGAGTTTCGCAATTCCCGACATTCAATGTGGCAAACCGCTAAATAGGCAAGAGTAACTATTTTGCCAGCCTTTATTTGCTGTAAAACCGCAAAGGCCGCGTAACCACGTCGCGCTACTTCCTGAGGACTGGAGGATACAGCGTAAACAGAAGGCAGCGAGGCGACTAATATTCACAGATTACCTGCCTGTCTTTGACATCTTGTGAATCCCCTTGCCAACCCGTTCAATGGAAAGAAAGAAGAAAGAAAGAAAAGACATTTATTCCTTTTTGCAAGACACACAGATATAAGAGCAATTGTGGTGCAATTTAGAAGTACTGAAAATCATCACTACATCACTATCACTATAATATAAAACAAAGTCACTTTTTCTGTCCTCATGTCCCGATGTATGCTTATATCTTCAAAACTACACAATGGATTTTGATGCGGTTTTTTTTTAATAGAGTGATTCAAGAGGAAGGTTTATATGTATAGTACATGCACAATATACCGTGCGAAGCCGGGGCGGGTCGCTAGTACATAATATATTATACATGAAACACACATTTATAATAAAAATGGAGATATAAATAGACACATACACACATACCTAAAAAGCCAGCTACAAGATTCATGCACAAGATGACAGATAGTGCTCCTTCAACATAGAATTAAATATGGGTAAATAATTAGCGCGCCTTATGATTATCTCGAATATGGAATATTTGACGATGAATGTGAACGCTTAGAAAGCGGTTTTTTTTCCGAACAAAACGGAACATGACTGTCGGCGTTTGCTCGTTTTCCCCTATCACGATAAAAGTGATATTTCTTAGTAATTATACTCTGTGTTTTCCCGGAATCGCTCGGGAATCGAATTTTAAAGCCCGTTTTATGGAAATGGCCGGAAAAAACTCGAGGAAGAAAAGGAAGTGGAAAATTTACAGTCTTTGATTGAGTACGATTTATTGATTTGATTGCAAGTGCTTTTAAAGCATTTTTGCTTTGGTAGGTATTTCGATAAATATCTCAGGTGAGGAAACGTAACGAATTTTTTAATATATAAAACTTACTAATTAATGAAATAATAATGATAATGGTGTGAATGGTTACGTTGGGAGGGGAAGGCCTAGACGGACGTTCCGAGACCAAATAGGAGACGTTTTGGAAAAATGCAGATGCTGAAAGCCTATCGAGGGAATGAAATGGATGAGGGAACCCATCACTATTTTGATTTCCCTTTCCACCTATACGCCCACGACCATGCAAAACGTGGCCTTTAGGTCTTGTTAACCCCGTAAGGGATAAATACGTGATTTATGTGTGTGTAAAACTTACTAACCGTACACACATAACACATCTCTTAGACCTTAATATGTTTATGGTAAGTACTTAACTTGGGAACCTTATAAAAAATAAAAATAATTAATTTTCGGATGTCTCAGATCCATGGATTGTTAGTTTACAAAACACTTATAAACTAAGCTCTAGTATTACGGAAAAGGTTATTATTTAAATAATTAATTAGTTCGTAGGACATGATGGTCGGTGTGTCGGCGGAGAATATTCGAATCCCACTTCTCTGCTATAATTCTCAGGATACTGTTGGAGCTCCCCCTCATCAGCACCACTGCAGATGCCGTCTTCTTCCGTCTTATGGCATAAAAGTCTTCTACGCTAGCTTCGACAAAAATACCAAAGGCGCGGCAGAATAAAAATCTCAACCTACGAGTGCATCCCAGAAAACAGATATTGTAAATTCTTAGTATAAATGTAATTAATAGTTAAATAGAATTAAGGCGGTTGCTCTTCCATACAAACCTTCCGTGCAGCTGCATTTCGTCCACAGGCTTAATTTCAATGCGGTTTTTTGAGGATAGTTAGCTATGGATATATTGTCTGCGCAAATTACAAAACAGAGTGCATTTATCATACCTAAATTGCAGTATGATGCAGTAAATTTCGATGCATTTTACAATAGTGTGAGTAGCTAGTGTCAAATAAAACATGTTGTAAAAACCAATCGGCTATTTCGAGCTGTCACGTGACCTCCAATCTGGCTCAGTGGTCGTGACTTAAAGGACTGAATAGTTAGAGACCAAGTTCGAATCTCGAGGCCGTGAACGATTCTTTTTTAATTTTATAAACATTGTTTTTGATAACTTACTTACTTAGTAATACCATCTCGATGAGATGTAGAAAACTTTATGGTAAATTCAATATTTTTCTTGTCAAATCAAACCAAAGAAAGTACTACCTAAGTGGTTTTTAAACAACCACAAGCTTACCCTAGTTATATTTTACTGTTTACGATAAATGGTTTATACCATCAATTAGTTGAAAATAAAATATACACTTGTGATGGTAAACTTATTCTAGCCAAGATTTTTTTTAAACTAACACATAGTTTCGTATTTTTTTTTGTATAACCTTGTAGCAGTGAGACATCGCCAATTTGAATGGTTTAGCGGGTGGCATTGCCAGTCCTAAACTTGGCAAAGCTTTCATGCCTAGTAAGTTCTCTAGTAGTTATTAGGATCACACGTGCTTATTAATTTGGCATAGATGGTGGCGCCCCCCAGTCATATTGCCGCCTTAAAAACACGTTTTGCCTTATATATTTAAAAAAAAGTACTCGACCACAGAAAGTTAAAAATAAAAAAGGCTTCCAGTTAATTTTGCACTAATGCTTCTCACGAAAATCGAACCCTAACCCTCTGCATCAAATCACGGCCATATACCACGGCAATGATTCGTGAAATCCGACAAGTGCTAAATACAAAATAGGCCGAGTAAATAGGTTTTCTCAATTGCAGAACAATAAAAAAAAAACATGCGAGTCAAAAACCTGGCTGGTTAGACAGGTAATAAAAAAAACAATGATATGAATTGTCATAAACTAATGGTTGACAGAACATGGTGTCTTAAAATAAAAATAATCTATTCATTTTATTCGTAATTAATTGAAGTCAAAGGAAGGAAGTAAAAGACGTTACAAGCTACGATATTGGACGCAGCGTAGACATTTATTTGTACGTACACGTACAGGTATGTACTTATCAATTAATTATAATAAATTTTTGTAAGATACAACATTCCAACGTTTGTGTGATTGGTATAAATTATTTTTGTAAACGCTATTGAAGTGCTCAGTCCCGGTGTCTGCATGTAATCAAATCTTGCAAGTGAATTTTGACCCATTTCTAATTGATCAGATTGACGTGAAATCTGGCAAAAGTCTGATGACAATACAGTAATCTTGAAGTGAAATTCTGGTGACCCAGCCAGGGTCGCTTCCGCAGTTGGAAACTTATCAACAGAAAGAGTAACAACTAACCATACATTACGCTTACATCTAATTATAACTCTTAGAACTTAGAGGAATCTTTAGTGCTCGAATCGAACTTGCTATTGACCAGCTTTTTTAGGGTTCCGTACCCAAAGGGTGAAAACGGGACTCTATTACTAAGATTCCACTGTCCGTCTGTATGTGTATATGTTTGTCTGTCCGTCTGTCTGTCACCAGGCTGTATCTCGTGAACCGTGATAAAGGAAATTTTCACGGATGATGTATTTCTGTGGCCGCTATACAGATACTAAAACAGAATATTTTTGTCAATCTGTCTATGTAAGTAACCAATGGAGAAGCTTATGTATTACTAAGTTCACACTGTATCGTGGTTTATTTTATGGCCACATTGTTCAAATCCGTCCGTCTATATCTGTCTATCTGTCCGTCTGTCCTAACTTTATAGCTTTTTTACCTATATTACGTAGCTATATTTTTTTCATTTAGAAGCCACTGTCTGTCTGTCCGTCTGTCTGTATGTCACCAAGCTGTATCTTATGAACCGTGATATGGCTATCAGCTATCATGATTGTCTGGCGACAGTTCACAAATGACGTTTCTCTGTTGCCGCTCTAACATCAAATACGAAAAACAGAATATTTTTGTCTGTCTAAGTATGTAAGTAACTGATATAAAATGACCTCACACAGCCTACAATTTGCTTAGTTGGCAGGGCTTTGCGAACACTGGATTTTATATTTACTTGCCGAATTTGGACGAAACCCTTGGTACGAGAGTCCGACTCGCACTTGGCCAGGCTTTGGTGTTCGGAACACAAAGGAGCTTATCTATTACCAAGTTCACGCTGTATCGTGGTTTATTTTATGGCCACATTGTTTAAATCCGTCCGTCTATCTGTCCGTCTGTTTAACTATAGCTTTTTTACCGATATTAGGTAGCTATCTTCTACTCCCTTTCATGCTGGTCTGGAAGTAAAGAAAAAACATAGAATGTACCAGTTGCTTCTCTTCCCGCGTTGATGGTAAATGTAAAAATATTAGGAATCAAGTTATACGCGATAGGGCAATCCATCACTATTTTGATTCCGCTTTCCACCTATACGCCCACAATCATGCTTGTTCTTGGTGGCTTTAAGGTGTTATCTTAGGCTCTGTCTACCCCGTAAGGGATATAGACGTGATTTGTGTATGAATGTATATTTTACGTCCGAATCGGCGAACGCAAGTCAAAATGATAATTAAAAACTACGTATGTACAAAGGTATAAGAGAGGTGAAATAAACACACATGACTGTATTGTCTGATTTTTTTAGGGTTTCTTACGTCATATAGAAAAAAGGAACCATTGTTAGAAGCACATATATTTTGTAGGTCCGTCCGTTTGTCGGCCTATCTTTCCGTCTGTCCAGTCTTCTGGGCCATTTTGCGACAATTTATTTATCAGTGGCTTTTATATTTTTAGCTTTTTTATGTTTAGATACTTCTGTTTTTTTAACTTCTTTTGTGATAAATAAAAAAATTCTTTAAATATTTCTGACTGTCTGTCTTTTTGTCTGTGCGTCCGGTCATCCATCCGGCAGTCCATCCATCCGTACGTCTATCTGTCTGCCTGCCTGTCTGTATGTATGTATGTCTGTCTGTCTGTCAGTTTGTCTGTTTGTCCAACTATCAATCCGGCGGTCCATCCGTTGGTTTGTCTGTCTGTTTGTCTATGCTTCCGACCATCCGTCCGTCCGTCCGTCTGCTTGTTAATCTATACGTCCAATCATCCGTCCGTTTGTCTTTCTGTTTGTCCGTCTGTCTGTCGCTAATAGTATGATTATAAAATAAAGTCATCTGCCGCGTCGTTTTGTCTGTCTGTGTGTTTATCTATACATATAAAATTCAAAGTCCTGACTGACTGACTGACTGACTGACTGACTGACTTAACTATATATCAACGCACAGCCCAAACCACTGGACTTAGAGACTTGAAATTTTGCACATAGATACCTTATACAATGTAGGCATCCACTAAGGAAGGATTTTTGGAAATTCCCACGGGATAAGGAAAAAACGGGAATTATATATTCGACTCCGAGTGACGCTATCTCAGTAACTATAATAACTAGACTCTTCAAATTTGATACAAAAGTAGGTGATTACAAAACGAAGAAACTGATTTCAGGATTTTTGGAAATTCCCACGGGATAAGGAAAAAAACGGGATTTATAATATTCAGTTAAACGAAATCCTATGAACTATAATTACTAGACTGTTCAAATTTGGCATAGAAGTAGGTGATTATAATAGTAAAATAATGTTTTAATGATTTTTTGAAATTCCTACGGGATAAGGAAAAAAACGGGATTTATATATTCAGTTCTACGGGATCGATTTTTCGTTTTACTGGTCGTATAAAACTGAAATTTGGCCTTCAAGTTCCCTTGGGGAGTGTAAACAATAAAAAAGGATTTCCCGAAATTCCCACGGGAACGGGAAAAACGGGACTTTTCGTTTTACTGGTTGCAGAAAGCTGAAATTCGGCATGTAGGTAGCTTCGGGTGTGCAGAGGAGCATTAAGAGAGTACTTTCCCAAATTCCCACGGGAACGGGAAAAATATTTGTTTACAAAGAAATACTGCGGTAGGCATAATATGGCTAGAAACTTGAAATTTGGCACACATATACCTTGACTATCCTAGAGGTGCACTAAGAAGGTATTTTTAGAAATTCTCACGGGATAGGGAAAAAACGGGATTTTTTGTTTTACTGGTCGTAGAAAGCTGAAATTAGGTAAGAGCCTTCCTTGATGAGTGTATGGGAGCACTAAGAAAGGATTTCCAGAAATTCCTACGAGAACAGGAAAAACGGGGTTTTTCGTTTTACTGGTCGTAGAAAGATGAAATTTAGCATTTAGCTTCCTTAGGGAGTGTAAGGGAGCATTAACAAAGGATTTCCTAACATTTTTACGGGAACGGGAAAAATGTTTGTTTACAAAGAAATACTGCGGTAGGCATAATATGGCTAGAAAATTGAAATTTGGCACACATATACCTTGAGTATCCTAGAGGTGCACTAAGAAGGTATTTTTCGAAATTCCCACGGGATAGGGAAAAAACGGGATTTTTTGTTTTACTGGTCGTAGAAAGCTGAATTTGGTAAGAGCCTTCCTTGATGAGTGTATGGGAGCACTAAGAAAGGATTTCCAGAAATTCCCACGAGAACAGGAAAAACGGGGTTTTTCGTTTTACTGGTCGTAGAAAGATGAAATTTAGCATTTAGCTTCCTTAGGGAGTGTAAGGGAGCAATTAACAAAGGATTTCCTAACATTTTTACGGGAACGGGAAAAACCGGGATTTTACGTTTCCAGACGAAACAGCGGAAGAAAGAGACTTAACATTTATAACGTGTGTTTCTTTAAAGGCTTTAAGTGTACTCCGAAAGCACTCCCCAAAATTTTCACGGGAACGGGAAAAAACTTATTTTTTCGTTTTACATCTTAGCGCGTGCGAAGTCCCGCGACTTGGGGTAAAAGCTATTTGGGGTAGGTATATTTTAGGACAGCCCTTTAGGTTAGGTTAGGTTTGTTTTATAAAAATCCTGCAATAGTTACAGTTTCAGAAAAATTAAGGCAGCGGGGCAATGTGGGGGCTTGCTTGCATGCTTGCTTGAGTCCTTGCTTTGCATGCTTGATTGCATACTTGCTTTCATGCATGCTTGCGTGCTTACTTGCATGCATGCTTGCTTGCACGCTTGCTTGCATGCATGCTTGCTTGCACGCTTGCTTGCATGCATGCTTGCTTGCACGCTTGCTTGCATGCATGCTTGCTTGCACGCTTGCTTGCATGCATGCTTGCTTGCACGCTTGCTTGCATGCATGCTTGCTTGCACGCTTGCTTGCATGCTTGCTTGCCTGCTTGCATGCCTGCTTGCATTTGCATGCAAGCTTGCAGGTTTGGGTCCTCGCTTGCTTGATTGCTAGCTTCTTTGAAATGCTCATGGTTCACGCGTGCGAAGCCGCGGGCAAAAGCTAGTTTACGATAAACTCAAAACTTTTGGACGGATTTTCATGCGGTTTTCAACAATAGGTAAATATAATGGTTATTATATACAGAGTGGTCCAAAGACTGAAGTCTAAAAAAAATGTACATGCATCACATCCGGGGCTATCCGAATATACCCCATGTATGTTGGCCGATTTTTGTAGTTTTCGAGTAATTAATTTTTAAAGATTTTTTCAAGAATTTTCGGGCCGAGCAGTTTATCATCATGTAACTTTTTTTGGTTACGTTTTTCTGAGTGTTTATAAAGTGGGGATAAATTTGTATAATCTTTGAATTTAACTTGCGGAAGTTTATGTAGTCTGTTTATGTTTGTGAGTGTCAGTATGTATGTTTGTTGGTTTCCTATGTTGTGAACTGATTTTTATTTCAATTGTTTTATTTTTATTTTGCGAGTCAGATAGCATTCAATTGGTCTATGTTAAATATCTTAACTAGTATAAATGTGCAAAACAAGTATTTTTGTATCCAGAAAACGTTTGAATTGAGTTTAATTCTTAGTGAAATATCACGTCATAGTATGCAAACCTAAAAAGTATCTATATATCCTTTTGTTGTACTGACTGTACGTTAATTTTTCAGATTCACATTGGATTCAGAAGGTAATTTTTGTGCATTAACAGGAAATAAGTGAATCATACATCCATTGGACGCGAGATTTTACTTGCTATTATTGTGCAAGAAGAGCAAGAACTTTACTGCTGGTGTGATGACAAAAAAATTGGTTGGGTCTAAAAGACTGATTTTTATTGATGTAATTTGTAATAACGTTACGAGGTAAAAACCTCGTTATGCTTTACTGAGTATGTATGTATACATATCTATATATGCACAGGAGACCCAAAAACTGTCATAGAAAAACCTAAGAAAGTCTTAATTACAGTATTGGGAAGTAAAATTCTCGATTTAATCGATATGGTCTGTTTTTGTTTCATCCAAACTATCAATATAGTTCTTACATGCTGGTCTGGGAGTAAAGAAAGCTTAGAATGTACCAGTTGCTTCTCTTTCCGCGCAGATGGTAAAAGCCCATCGAGGAAATGGGCGAAAATCTTAGGAATCATGTTATAGTATAGGCGATGTGGCTAGCAATCCATCACTATTTTGATTCCTCTATTCCATCTTATACGCTCAAAATCACGCTAAATGTGGCCTTTAGGTCTTGTTACCTTAGGCTCTGTCTACCCCGTAAAGGATAAAGACGTGATATGTATGTATGTATGTATCCATAGTGCGGTGTTGCAAAATTTTGTAACCCCTATTACCACTCTAATTGGTTAATTACTTTATGTTACTAGGGAAATTATCAAGACCGTGAATTTCCAGATGTCCAACAGCGGAGATTTGTCAACCCTGTTCTGAAGACTTGAAGACTTTTAGCCCGTCTTTCATGTGCCCATTACCTATGATCGGTAGAAAGAAGAAAAAGGAAACTGTATGATACAGAATACAAGTTTTAGGTTGACCTAGGTATCATATGCAACCGTATATAGGTACCGTAAGTCGCGGGTTCATGGTGGATGCAAGCCACTTCCAACCGAGGCAACTGGAGTTCTATGGGCGGTATCTGAAGGCCTATATCCAACAGTGGACGTCACACACCTGATATGATGAGGATGATAATGATGACAGGTATCATTTAATGATACCATTTGCAATATTTTAACACCAAACTTAAAAATAATGCTTGTATTCGTCGTGTTGTTTCTTTTGACGGTGATAAAAAAAGTCAGCCTATATAATTCTAAGTAGTAAAATAAGTTATGATTGTTCTTGTATGCATGTAAAAAAATATTTTTTGTGAACAATAAATAAGTGGCAAATTTCCATTACATGCAATTCAGCTATGTAATATTTTATGAATTGAGTATGTTGCGTGATCTACAAACTACAATTTCGTGACATCCTTTGATAAGTTAATAAATATTTTGAGTTTCGTATCGAGATACTCGTGTATTTGGAAAGGCTTGTATTTTTCGTCTTATTTTCTTAGGTGATAAAGAACTACACTGTATATACTACACAAGGAATAAAGACGTGTTTTATGTGTGTATGTACAGTATGTACTTAGTAACATTCAAGCCAACATTAGTACCGTAACATCCAAACCGCCACTGGTAGCGTAGTATAATATGGAACACACTAGAAAACTGAGCTTTATTTAAAATGGTATAAGATTTAATCTCGTGTCAAGTGAAAAATAAATAAACACGTCATAAGATTCAATATGGCCTGACGTGTTTTTTATTCTAGCGAAGCTCATCACTTGACGTTGACAATCACCGAGAAGAGTACTAACTTGTCAGTGATCGTCTCATCTCTTTCATTTGGAGCCTGACGCCTGGTATAGAAAACATCTAATCATTACAATATTATGTTCTTGACTTTGAAGTGTGTAGTTATGTCAATGTTTCCTTTTAAATACCCTGATAATAATGGCCTGAATTTTGCCAATATGATTGATTACATACATCATAAAAGAGTTTTCATTTAAAAAAGTATTACGTTTTATTTAAAAAATATCGAGGTTTTTTTAAACTATCAGTGCTTTGATAAATCAATCCTTATGTGCGCATACCACGTGTTGCGTGGCGTATTGGCCTAGCTATTGTGGGATCTTATCTAACGCCTATAATAAACTAGACGGTCAGCATTTGAACTGCAAGCTAGCTGCAAATCGACTGTGCAGTTTGTTTGCAGTCTACCCGTAGCCCACCTAATTTGTCCACCCAGAAAACCACTGAGGTTTCAATACCCAGAAAAAGGAGCTCCGCCCAGGAGCGGAGCTCTGTCAAAAACCAGGTGGCCAAACTGCAGGTGGATCATGGTTACAGACCGAAAAAAATATCTAGAGAGTTTCGTAGTTTAGCACATCTCTGTTCCCTGTTTCACTGGTCGACACGCGTATAGTACAGGCGCTATTGCTGCACGACGCTAGTTAATTTCTATGTCATTTTTATGCACACGATTTGTGCCTAAATGTATGACGCTTTTCTCCTGGGCCTACTCTATATTATGGACTACTAGTTGTGCCATTAGGAATTTCACTCCACCGTAAGATTGACGGCGGGGTTCCTATTTCTATTCGGTTTGCCCTTCGGGCATTTGAAGATGCCTAATGAACCTAACCTAATTTTACTATCTCTAATGAGAATTTTGATTTTATAAGCCCGAAATTCCTATTGGCACAACCAGTTGTGCATATAGAGTTGGTCCATGCGCTGATATAATTCGCGTCGAGCTGCAATTTTTATTTTTCGCGTGTGGACTAGACACCGTGAGAATCTGCTTTATCCCACTGTTGGTAACGCTACCCAAAACCATCGATGGATGAAGTTCGACTTTTGTGGAAGTAAGTATCAGTAAGTAAAAGTGAGTTCAGATGGATTCAATTTGTTTTGGAGTTGTCATTATTTATTTGTCGTACCTACCTATTGCAAAGTCATCATAATTATCTAATATTATTTTTCCTTTTATGCGATGTACCATGAATTAGTGATATGAATTATGATGACATAACATAAAAAGGCAGGTCGCAACTCCGGAACAAATATCTAACCGAAAACCACCTGTCTAACTCACCTGGGTGGACCACGGGCAATTTTTCTTGCCAATGGTCCACTTCAGTACACCTAGGTGAACCATGGGCACTTTTTGGACCATGACCCATAGTCATTTGCCCGTGGTTCACCTAGGTGTTCTGAGGTGGAACATCGGCAAGAAAATGTGCCCGTAGTCCACCCAGGTGAACTAGGCAGGTATCCCACGACTGATGACTACCGAAATCCCTAGCCAAGAAGCAGTCAGACGTAGTCCCTACGCGCTATGCGTTATTATTTAATTTCCTTTATGTGATCCTATACTCCAATGCATTTTGGTGAAAGGAAAGGATCCGAATGGCTAGCACGAATGACTTCGTCTCATTGTTGTAAGCAGGCTGATTCTCAAGTTACCTGTTTACGAAAGCCTATGACGCGAAACGACAATACCTATAGTACAGCGCTAGTTGTTTAGATGCCCCAGACGAAACGTTTGTAATGCAATGCATAGGAGTATTAATAAAATGTCAGACGATGGTGATGATGATGTCTCTACGTGTGAGCGAATATCAGATATGAATCGCGGGTTCCTACATATTAAATACTCAAAGACATTTCAAGATACTAGCAATGACGGCATATGAATTCGCCGCTAGAGGCGCTATTGTAACTTGAGGTATTATAAATAAACGTAAAATTAGTACTACCTACAAGTTGCATATTCCGGCTTTACTTTACATTGTTTCCGAATATTTTCGCAGACATACGACAGGTTTATTAAAATGTTAAAAGAAAAGCTATGAAAAGTAGGAGCCAAACTAAGAAGGCAAATAAAATGACAGCTAATTTAGAGGATAAACGGGACTGTGCAACACTGTGGGTAATAAATAGCTTGCTATTAAAGATAAATTAAAAGAAATCCTGAATAATCTGATATGATATACCTTACTCTACAGTGGCGCCAACTAGTGAGTACAAATACGATAGCCCTCTATCTAACAAAGTACAAAAAAATACTCCCTAATATTCAAAAAGGGTTGAAGGTGGCATTGATTCACATGTTAGCATCTGCTAGACTCATATATAATATTATTCTGTATTTGTAACTAGCCGAGCTGGCAAAAAATATTCCGCCTTAAAGTCAGTTTTTGTCAGAGATGGCGCTGCATACGAAAAATTAAAGAGTTTTTTTTTTGTGCGTTTTTCATATTTATGATAAGATATTTGGCTATTCGAGGAAGAGAGAAAGCTAACAAATCAAAAATCATAAAAATCCGTGCAGCCATTCCAAAGTTATAAATGGTTGAAATAATACGATTTAAGTTTTGTACGTATAGATTTGTAAAAATTCTGGTAAAAGTAAAGTTGATATAAAAACGTAAATATAACGTGAAAAATTACGCTAACAGCTTAGCAAGGTGTTGCAATATTTTTCCGCCAGTTGCTGCCTCCTATTTGCATGTGTGTGTAAGACTAGTATCTGTATAGGGCCGTTAGTGACACCAGCGTTTGTGCAGCTATTCTCCGAATTGGTGCATTGTTACCTTCTGAGTGTAGTCTCAAAAAATCGGCCGTATTAAACTGTGTGCGCAAATCAATTGATAATCTATAAGTGTTCTAAGAATCTTCTAAAAACTACAAAAAACACACATCATTGATTACAGCGCCATCTAACGGGACTTCTTCAATGAGCTAACGCGAGCATCCGCCTTAAGTATTATAAACGTATTTGTTTAAAAAAAAATACTTCGTAAAAAAATACCTAGAGTAGCGGAGTAGCAAGGTTAATAATTTTTTGTTCATTTTATAGTCCTTAACAAAAATAAGAGCAATGCTTAGCTACACAATATTGCTCAGAGTATTTTAAACTCGAGGGAGTTGTGGGTTCGTAATACTTAGTTTTTCTGATCTAAGAATAGACACAAAGAATTATTTATTGGAGCAAAGCGATAGCTCTGTAAATGGATTAGTTGGGCATAGAACATTCAGAGCTTCGGTTTTTTTGGTGAAATTTAATTTTCTTGATCGAGGTCGGATCCCTAAGGCCCGAAGTTTGTGGTTAAAAATGAAAATCCGTTTAATCCGTCGGTTAATTTAATTTTAGCTTAAATGAATAAACTTAACACCGAGAAGGCACATTTTTGATCACAATTTTGGCTTAAAGCTAATAGATGCAGTTACAGGAAAATATAGATATACGCTTACAGAAACATGGATTAGAAATTTTTTTACACAGTACAACCTTGAATAGTATGTTATTACAAGTTACTTAAAGCGGTTAATTAATATATGTTACATCCAAATATACAATTAGTACATACTGTAGTATAAAAACATAGCACAATATTATCAATATCCTTACAAACAAAAACGGTGACAGATCAGTAGCAAAAAACTAAAATATATTGAAAAAGTGTGGGTCTAAAACTTCTAGTTTTTTTTAACTATTGTTATAAAACTAAACAGAAAAAATTGAAAAAATAATTTGAACAAAACTTCTGAACTATGGCTTACATTTTTTAAAGTGGATACTTGTCGCTTAACATACCTAACATACAGCATCATACACCTTTTGAATCTGAATTTGGAATCAAATTACAAATTATTTTCTAAATCCTTTTAGTAAACTGAATTCTGTCATCTGTCAAGTGTAGAGAATAGTGCTCTTGAAGATATATGCAATATCTAGTGTAAAACTGTGAAACACGAAACAAAAATTCCACCAAAGTGAACTGTACATTGTGACTATCCTGTGTGAATGTTATCTTGCAACAAATCATTACGAAAGTGAATTAAATAATCCCCTTAAATACGAGTGACATTGAGCCGCAGTTTAGAAAAAATACAACTACCCTCAACTTAATTATAAAATTCCATGATGTCTTCTGACAGTAGTGGTGTAGCCATATGCATATAAATAACAATCTTAATTCCCCCGAAATGGCTAACCGGAGTCAGCAACCAACAACAGGTGAAAACCCGAAAGTGGCATCACCTAAGAAAATGATACAACAAGTGTTTCACCCAAGCTTGTTTGTCAATAACAAAACTACAAGCTCAACTGAAACTCACAACACAGAAAGAGAAAAAGACCAGAATATACCAAGCCATGATCAGGAAATGGGAAACCCCACAACGGTAATCAAACCACCTGAGTGGCAAACTGTACCTGTACCAAGAGCCAAAAGGCCTCGGGTATCTGACTCGCCTCCATCTCAACCGCAAGTTCCGCTCAACAATAGATACGAAAAGCTACCAGTTGATGAAGTGGAGACTGCACCAAACCAACAAGATGAAACAAGAGAGAAAAGGATAACTAAACCTCCTCCGCTAATACTATATGGGATCACGGACGTCAACAAGCTCATAGAGACAATTGAGACCGTCTTGGTGAAAACAGATTATGTGATCAAAATTGTCACTAAAAACCAGCTAAAGGTGAACTGTGCAACAGCTGAAGCCTACAAAAATCTAATGAGACTTGTAAGGGAGAAAGGACTGATTGGCCATACATTTTCACATAAGGATGAAAAATGCTACCGTATTGTTGTTAAAAACCTGCATCACACCACACCACATGAGGAAATTGTAAGAGAAATTGAGAAAACTGGGAACAAGGTATGCGGGGAAATAATTAATGCCCGCTACGGTCCCAACAAGACTCCTACCTCAACATTCTTCGTGAACTTAGAACGCAGTGCTAATAACAAGGATGTTAAAAATCTGCGATATATATACAACACTTGCGTAACCATTGAAGATCCACGGAAACGTACCACAATCGTGCAATGCACTAAATGTCAGCAGTATGGGCATACCAAAAATAACTGCTTTAGACCATATCGCTGCGTTAAATGCGCTGAACCACACCGTACCGCAGACTGCCCAAAAAAAGATCGCAACAGCCCAGCAAAATGTGCACTTTGCTATGGTGACCACCCAGCGAATTACAAAGGCTGCGAGGTCTACCAAGAAATAACTGCACGAAGAAATAAAGGAAGAGTAAGGACTAAAGAGCACACAGAGGAGGAAAATAGGGAACCAAAACAACAAGATCATCTCAAAAATGATAAAGAAACAACAAAAAACACCAAAAGGACTTACGCCAATGTTCTTAAAGCTAATCAACAGCATCCACATGCTGAGCCAACCCTGGTAGTACAAGACCTACTCATTAAACAATCTGAAAAGATAGATATGCTTTTACAACAAATCAGCACACTTATGGGTCTGATGACGAAACTAATTGACAAACTCATAAAATGACTGCTATCAGAATTGGTGCATGGAACATAAATGGACTTGCTCCAAATAAAGAAGAGGCGATCATGATCCTGGATCTACATAAGCTTGATGTGCTGCTTATATCTGAAACCCATTTCACAGACAAAAGTATGATAAAGATACCAAACTATAATATCTACAACACCAATCATCCTGATGGTACTGCTCATGGTGGAACAGCCATCATTATAAGATCATCCTTAAAACATCATGAGCAACCATGCTATAAAACAGAGCATATACAAGCTACAACAGTCAACGTACAAAATAAATACTGCAACTTCAATATTGTTTCCGTATACTGCCCACCTAAGCACAATGTAAAAGAGCCTGCCTACACCGAGTTTTTTAAAGCTCTAGGACCACGTTTTGTAGCGGGAGGTGACTGGAACGCCAAGCACACTCATTGGGGCTCCAGGCTTATTAGTACAAAGGGCCGCGAACTTAAGCATTCCATAGACAAAGGCAAGCTAACAACCTTATCAACTGGGGAACCTACACACTGGCCTACAGATCCCAAAAGGCAACCCGATTTAATCGACTTCTTTATCGCTAGAGGGCTATCAGGACTGGACTCTAGAACGGAATCATGCTTGGATGGCTCGTCTGATCATGTGCCAATTATCCTATCATTGAGCACAACATTATTATGTAATGACATATTCACACCTCTGTATAGTAACAAAACCGACTGGGATAGTTTCAGAGAACTGGTAGAGCAAAAGTTAAGTTTAAAGATCTCCCTAAAAACAGCTGATGATATTGACAATGCTGCACAACTTTTTACCACAGCTGTGCAAACTGCATGCTGGCACTGTACACCTGAGAGAAATCCTTCAAATGAAAAGTTTAAGACGCCTTCCGAAATAAGAGAGATGATAAAAGAGAAACGCCGGCTCCGCAGAGTCTGGCACACAAGTCAATGCCGTGCGGACAAGACCGCACTCAACAAAGCCATACAGGAGCTAAGAGAAGCCCTTATTGCGGCCGACAATGCAGCTGTCCAAGCAAGGCTAGAATCGCTCACCCCCACTATGGCGACTGATTATTCACTCTGGAAAGCCACTCGCAACTTAAACCAGCCGCAAAAAACGAAACCGCCTTTACGGAATTGTGAGGGAACATGGTGCCGAACTAGTACAGACAAAGCAGACCTGTTTGCTGAACACCTAGCAAAGGTCTTTGTGCCTAATGAAAGACATCCCAATATTGATGATCAAGAAATAGACCTGGTAATGAATCAAGCCTTCCAGTTGGATCTCCCTATAAAACACATTTCTCCTTCAGAAGTTATCAAGTCAATAATTAAACTTGATAACAAGAAAGCACCAGGCTTTGATCTTATAACTAAAGAGGTACTCAGAGAACTACCAAGGAAAGCAGTGATATTCCTAACCTCAGTATTTAACGGGATACTAAGAACAAAACACTACCCACAACTCTGGAAAGTATCACAAATAGTTATGGTGCATAAAGAGGGCAAACCAACATCCGATGTCTCTTCCTACAGACCTATTAGCCTGTTACCAATAGTATCAAAACTCTTCGAAAAACTTCTACTTCAGAGAATACTACCTGTACTTGCTGAAAAATCCATAATACCTGATCATCAGTTTGGATTTCGAGCAGAACATGGTACCATCGAACAAGTTCACAGAGTATATGAAACCATCAGAAAATCGCTAGAAGACAAAGAGTACTGCTGCTCTGCATTCCTTGACATCAAGCAGGCCTTCGATAAGGTGTGGCACACTGGACTATTATATAAAATCAAGATATGGCTCCCTCACACATTCTTTGAACTTCTGAAATCATACCTATCCGATAGAATGTTTCAGGTAAGAGAAGGAAATAGTACATCCAAGTTCTATGACATCCTGGCGGGCGTGCCACAGGGATCAGTGCTCGGGCCCGTATTGTACACAATCTTTACAGCTGACATCCCAGAGAGGCCAGGAACCACCACAGCAACATATGCGGACGACACAGCAGTTCTAGCAAGTCACAGCAACCCATATACGGCCTCTGCAATGGCACAAGCCAATCTAAATGAAATACAGAGCTGGCTGAACAAGTGGAGAATAAATGTTAGTACAACCAAATCCGTACAGGTCACATTCACCCTTCGACAGGGCAATTGCCCACCCATTAAGCTGGGTGAAGAAGAACTGCCCCACAAAGACACTGTAAAGTATCTAGGCATGCATCTCGATCGGAAACTAACTTGGAGACACCACATACAATCTAAAAGAGATCATGTGAACATAAAAATGAGAAAACTACAGTGGCTTCTGGGGAGATGCTCTGTACTTAGCACTGACAATAAATTACTGGTGTACAAGACAATTTTAAAGCCGGTATGGACTTACGGCATACAATTGTGGGGCTCTGCTGCCGCCTCTAACATAAACATCTTGCAGAGAATGCAGAATGCCATTCTAAAAACAATTTCGAATGCACCGTGGTTCATCAAAAACTCGGAGGTACATGAGCAACTAAAAATTGAAACAGTACAGGAGGAAGTGGCCTCATTTGCCATTCGCTACAAGCACAGACTGCAAAGGCACCCAAATCATCTGGCCACCAGTCTAGCTCACACAGCGCATAAAAAGCGCCTGAAGAGACCAGCTATAATGGATTTAGCAATTCGTAAATGACAGCTAAAGCGTGAATGTTAATGGAGCTGAGGATTCCAATGGGTATCCTCTACGACTAGTCAACCTTACTTCAACTCATCTGCTTATAGTCTAAGGACTGATTGCAAGATCAAGAGAAAACACAAAAAAAAAAAAAAAAAATCCTTTTAGATATGCTGTGCCGTTAGCAATTATTGCTGATGGCGCAGCATATCTAAAAACAATTAGTCTAATCACTATGCGACTTATGATTATGATGAAACATTTCCCAGTTTATGCACTCCACACAGACGTATCTAAAAAGTAACATTTTAAACGCTTTGGGAATGACTTAAAGCAATTTTAAAGGAAAATGCGTAACGCAAAAATTTAAAATTTACAGTTGTGTTACTATCGTCATGCGATCCATAACGATAGCTAGCCGTATCTGCACTTCTCATAAATTAATTATATGTTTATCTAATTAATTAAATATATAGGTAGGTACCTATGTGTTAAACGTGATTTGTGACTCAGATTAAAGTGTAAAAATACAGATTCATTATTATGGCTTGTTTAGAGACGAAAACATTACAACCTAAACTTAAATTAGAGCAGCTTTGGCTAGTTATAAAGAAACCTTTATAATATTGAACTCGGTAAAAAAAGACCAAATGAAATCACTTTCCACAGCAAAACTTTCGATATTAGTGATTCTAATGCTTTGAAAAAAAGCAAAAAAACTGGAGCTGAGGCCATCGGTATTTAACGGTAATATTACCAGCCGATAGAAAATTTGCAAAAACATTCTCAATATCACTTTGAGAACTGTCTCCGAGCAATTTCGTAAACTATCGATTTATCATCACCTGCTATAAACTTTTTACAAATTAAACATTACACAAACTCATTTGTTTAATCTTAATCATCTGCTTATTATATAAACTTTAAAAAAATATGGTAACCTAATCTAGCCTCGAGAATAATTTTGTTTTTTTTTAATTTACAAATTATTTGACAATCAAGGTTTGCCGTATGAGTTTGTAAAATGATGCATCAGCAAAAAGGTTTTTAGCCAATGACGAGCCCAAGTCCATGCTGGTCTGGGTTCTTCCATGCTGGTCTGGGAGCAAAGAAAAAACATAGAGTGTACCAGTTGCTTCTCTACCCGCGCAGATGGTGAAAGCCCATCGAGGGTATGGGCGAAAATCAAAAGAATCATGTTATAGGCGATGAGCCTAGCAACCCAACACTATTTTGATTCCATTTTCCATCTATACGCCCTCAATCTTGCTAAATGTGGGCCTGTAGGTACCTGTTACCGTGGGCTCTGTCTACCCCGTAAAGACGTGATTTGTGTGTATGTTTATGTACGAGCCCAAATTAAATTTAAAGCTGCTCTAGAAGCATCCATTGACTCTTTCTTTCTTACGGTAAGTTATAAATTGGTGACTGGAAATCAGAGCATTGTCATTGATCCAGATTGAGATGTAAATGACATTTTAAAACTTGCATGGTCTATAAAGACTGTAAGGGAGTCTCTTCCCCAACTATTGCTTCTTTGGGAGTCGGTGGCAGGAGAGCAGTTCTGTTGAGGTTGCTCTCGCCTTGCTTTGGTCTTCCCACGCATAGCATCCCTCGCTTGGCTGCTACAAGGAGCAGGATGGCTGATGATATGATGAAGGATATCGCCTGAAAATACGAGGATATATTGTTTATACTGTGATGTTATTGCAGTGCACGTTTAATGATTTCTTCCACGCTGGTCTAGGAGTAAAGAACAAACATAGAATGTACCAGTTGCTTCTCTTCCCGCGCAGACGGTAAAAGGCGAAGGGAATGGGCGAAAATCTTAGTAATCATCATAGGCGATGCGGCTAGCAACTCATCACTATTTTGATTCCCCTTTCCATCTATACGCCCACAATCATGCTAAACGTGGTTTTTAGGTCTTGTTACCTCAGGCTCTGTCTACCCCGTAAGGGATAAAGACGTGATTTATGTATTTAATGTACCGTACACCACTGGTAGTTCTATCGGGTTTACTACCGTTAAGAAAAGGTTCCTCTTTTTTGAGTTGACCCTTAAAATGAATTAGTAAACTTTTAAACAAATGGGTCAATCTCAGTTAAGTAGGGATGTGTTTACTAAAGCCAAAATTTTACTTTTCGCGTCTCAAACAAACAAAACACTGAATAAACTTGAATTTAAACACAATACTGTCTACATTGTTATATTAACATCTGTAGGTACCTGCCTATTTATAAATGAAATACTGATAGTAGATACATTCAACAAGGCCAGTGCCAAAACAAAAAAAGCAGTCTTGTACTTACAGCAGACACACCAAAGGTGGCGATAACTTCGAACGTTAGAAACATGGTCACAAAAAACTATGAATTAGACACGAGCTCAAAAAAACATAAACACTTCGTAGGATCGCGTGCGCAGTACGAGTTCGAAGTGAACGAACACTTTCCAACAACAATGCACGCACGTCGTCTTTTAAGCTATTCTAGACACGGAGTGACACTGTGCTGACGTTGACTCACCACAGAACTACGTTACAACGCTAACTTACACTTGCAGTTGAATTTGTCGCCACAGTACTACTAACCACAGCGTCGTCAAGGCGGTTTGGTTAGTTCCTAATTTGACCACACGCATTGCTAAATTTGTGGCGCCGTCGTTTCGCACGGAGCGGCAACGACGCGAATATTTGTCAAACGCTCGAATGGCAAGGTGAGAATAACAGGTTGTGTCGTCACTCGATGTTTGCTGGGCTGATTACTACTTTATTCGTATGACGTATTGGTCTAGATTAACTTGAATTGGTAAATTGATAGCTGATAGCTTTTTGTTTGGACGTCAGTCGATGATAATTACTGGACACGAGTTTTGTGACCTAATTTAATTTTGTGTTAAACAAATTATTCATTATCATCATCATCTCCAGCCTATATACGTCCCACTGCTGGGCACAGGCCTCTTCTCAGAATGAGAGGGATTGGGCTATAGTTCCCACGCGAGCCCAGTGCGGATTGGGAACTTCACACACGATTTTCCTTCACCGAAAAGCTCATGGTAAATTTCAATTAAATTCCGAAAAACTCAGTGGTGCGAGCCCGGGCTCGAACCCACGACCCTCTGCTTGAGAGGCCATAGGTCAAACCACTAGGGAACCACTTTTTGAATTTTTAATGACAAGAAGGAAAAGTCCGTTTGTAAGCCTTTTACGTCAATCAAAAGCGGTAAAAGCGAAGTAAGGTTAAAAAATAATAAGTAAGTACAATATATTCCGAAGATGATGAAGTACGCACGAGCCACAGGCGAGGGTGATAAACATGCGACCTGAGGCTTTCTTTATCACCGCCCGAGGTGTGTACACAATTTTACGTCTCCCCTTACCAGGAAGTGGAAATTTCCGCTCACGTATCGGGCGGTAAATTGCTACTTACGTTACGGCCCGGGTTGACGTAAATATTAAGTGGGTAGCTGTGACGACTCAAGTCTAATAATAAAAGAACAATGAATAACTCATCATCAAGTTAGATTTGACAAAATGACTGTCAATTAGATACACATAGTAAAGTGATTAAGATTAATTCTATTATTTCTTAATTAGATTATTTCTAACTGCATTATACAACAGTCAACCTGGTTTTTGTAATTTCATTTAATTAAGTAAGATATTCAAAAAATAAATGACACAATGTTTGAAACAAATAACGTACGTCATAGATAAACAATATTATATTCAAAAATAGTCAAAAAAATTGCAAACAACAGATTTTGGTAATTATACACTAGGATGAAGTATAGGTGATGTTGTAGGTGATGGTCTTAGTTGGCGTTGCGAGCGTTGTAGTAGGCCCTGGCGAGACGAGCAGTGGCGGCCAGCCCGCGCCAGGTCTCTGCGTTGATGTGCTCGATGTACTGCAGCGGCACGAGGAGGTAGAGGTGATGTTGTAGGCGATGGTCTTAGTTGACGTTGCGAGCGTTGTAGTAGACCCTGGCGAGACGCGCGGTGGCGGCCAGCCCGCGCCAGGTCTCTGCGTTGATGTGCTCAATGTACTGCAGCGGCACGAGGAGATAGAGGTGAGTTGTAGGCGATGGTCTTAGTTGACGTTGCGAGCGTTGTAGTAGACCCTGGCGAGACGCGCGGTGGCGGCCAGCCCGCGCCAGGTCTCTGCGTTGATGTGCTCGATGTACTGCAGCGGCACGAGGAGGTAGAGGTGATGTTGTAGGCGATGGTCTTAGTTGACGTTGCGAGCGTTGTAGTAGACCCTGGCGAGACGCGCGGTGGCGGCCAGCCCGCGCCAGGTCTCTGCGTTGATGTGGTCAATGTACTGAGGCGGCACCCGGAAGTCCTGGCCATAACCCGGCAGCTCCAGGGTGTAGGAGAACGGGACACCCACGTGCTGAGGAAAAGTTCAAAGTAACAACGATAGATGGAGTTGTAGAAATTGGCGTGTTTAATGTGGAGTGAAATAAGGTGATGCTCTAAAACATCTGTGTAAGTTTACAAAGTGATGTCGATTGTGAATAACACTAGTGATAATTATAAAACTCACGTATAATAAATATCTATACTGTTAGATATCTGAACAGTACCAGCTGATCATTGTAAAATTAGTGACAGTCGAAAAAATGACATTCTGCTAAGTTCTTTCGGCGGATTCTTCTTGGCAATGATGGTCTTTTCGAATGCGCTGGTAGTTTCAAAAAACGACATGTATAAGAGCAAAATAAAATTTGAATTTTTAATATCGAATTTTGAATGCGTCTAGTATTTCCCCGTGAATTCAATTCAAAAGTGTTTCTTTGGGTACTTGAAATATTTAGCAATACTTTTAACACACACGAATCGTCACAAGTAAATTGGTTGTTAGAGTCATACCTGTCCATAATCTTGCGCACTTCCCGACGTTGCATAGAGAATCAGTGCACTGTTCCCCACCAGGTAGTATCCTGCTTCGGGAAGCTTCACAGCGTCCATCTCCGCACCCATGAGTGCTCCAACATGATGAATCTGAGCCACATTCGAGGGCAGAGACGTGTTCCCGAATCCATAGAGCACCCAGTTACCATGGCTATGAATATTCATATACAGCTGCATTCGGTCTAAGTTCTCTTCGATGATGTCTCTGACGATGCGGGTCTCGGATTCGGAGAAGGGTTCGTGGCCAGGGTAGACGTCGGAGCAGGGGTTGGTGGAGACGCCAACGGTGGCAAAAGAGACGTCGAAGTTGCGGTTCCCGTCGATTCCCCAACAGGTTTCGCTGACTTCGGGGTAGTAGGAGCGGGTGCGACGCCACAAACGTACCTAGTAATAAATTGGATGAAGGTTATATTCGTTGAATGTGTGATTTGTTACGGCTAAATTTAGTTTGATTTAAACGGTCTCCATGAGGTACATTAGAGCGCTCTAGTTGTTTAAAAATCACGTCACAATCTAGTAAGAGCGTGTTCTGATATTTTTGAGCATCTGAACTAGGCCTTCCATCCGTTTGTGTCGTCACATTGTGTGTATGTTTTTTGTTTACTTTTCATTATTTTATTCGGGCCTCATAATATTGTGCTGAGTGAAGCCCATTTTACACCATGTCGGTACAATTTTATGATGTAGCTCAATCTATAATTATAGCCTGCTTGATTTCTTACAAATGCACTGTTTCTGTTTTTTTCACTATGTGTATCGAATGTGCGAAAATAAATATTTCTCTCGCTCTATCTCACTCTCTCTGCCCCTCTCTTTATCTCTTTCTTTTTTGTAAAAATATTCTAAGTTACCATTTACTTGATTGATGGTAAGTTTTACACATATAATTTAAGCAATTTATCTTTAGATAGATCTGTGTAAACATCTAAAACAGTCTCTGTAAAGTTCCTGATATCTTAAGTTATCTATGATTCCTTCTCTGTTTCCTACTACGAAATCACATCATAGATAACCGACACTTAAAATATCAGGGTGTTAACTGAGGGTGGTGAAACAGGCCTTTATACTAACTTTCATATCAGACTGTTAATACAGTCTGATTCATCTTATCTTCCTTACTTACATTGGTATGCGTGTATTCATAGCCATCAGGGTTCACGATGGGGTGGATGATCCAGTCAATATTCTCGAGCAGGTCCCGGTCCTGTTCGCGCAGGTCCTCGACCAGCCGGTGGATGCTGTAAAGGGCCACGGGCGTGGTCACCCACTCGCGGGCGTGGATCATCGCGTCCATGTAGTAGATGGGCTTGGAGGCGTCCGTGAAATTGGTGGTCGAGATCTGGAGAAAAACGACGATCAGTTCACTTGGGAACTTTCACGAGATGAGAATAGCTTGATCAAATTCCTGAGTGTATGCTATGATGCGATCCTAATATCTCAATTGACAAGGTAGGCGAATGGGAATGTGGTGATCCTAATTGTCATAGTGACATCCACGTTGCAGATGTCCGTCCAGGATTGCAGATGCATTGCTAGCCTACTGGACTAAGATAGAATATCGACGGGGAAGAACCAAGACCTCCTATCTTGTAATTTTGGATTAATGTAAGACAGGAGCTATTGGTTCTCAGAATGGAATTCAGACTGCAATAATTAAAATTTGTGAGATAGGAGATTTTAGTTCTTCCCCGTCGGTATCTAATGTGCCAAACGTGGCCTTTAGGCCTTGATTGCTTGGGCTCTGTCTACCCCGTAAGGCATAATAGAGGTGATTTATGTGTGTATGTGCCAGTTCACTGCCTGTCTTTACTGTCCACGCCAGAACACAGCAGCGCAGGCACTGCTGATGGTGGCAGGGTTAGCGAACTGGACCTAGCACGAGCTGCTAGCATCCGTAAATTATACCCGGTATAATAAATGAAAACAATGAAGGAAGACAATAAAATTTTGCCTACTCTTATGCCATTATTTGAAACCATTACAAATAAACAACTAGGATTAATCTTCTGATTATAGTTAATGCATAAGAGCTTGATTAAGATAAGCGATCAGAATACTAGATAATAATGAGTGACGACTGGGGAAATGGAGATATTGAAATAAAGCTTCTAAGGAAAAAAAACAATAATGTAATAACATTAAATTTGAAATAAAAAAAAACATTTATGCATAAATTGAGTCATACATAAAGAGTTGGAGAAGAGCTGATTTCTTCAAACTGCTGGATCGACTTTTACCAAAAATGACCAAGAACCACCGCCAGTAAACTCTAGGCTTATTGTCTAACTCGCTCGCAATCGCCATCGTGTTCATTTTGACAGTTCATGTTTGGGCTGACAATTAGCATCGGAATCAGCTAACTGTCACATTCATACAAAAACTGTCAAAATGAACGCGATGGCGATTGCGAGCGAATTAGACAATAACCCTACTGGCTTTTGAATGAAAAAAAAAACACATTGAAATCGATCCATACGTTAGAGCTACGATGCCACAAACAGACAGAAACACACAGATATCGATGTCTAACTTATAATACCCCTCATTTAGCGTCGGGGATTAAAATTGAACCAGAACGTCACCTTCAAGTACTTGATGGCTCTGTTCTCGAAGCTGGTGCCAGCATTCACCAGGGTGACAAGGTCGGGGTATTCAGCTGCGATCCTTTCCAAGTAGGCATCAACCTGGAAATAAAGATGTCCAACTTAGGTGACAGCTACTTTAGTGGAGTCATTGACGTTTCTTGGTGGATTTGGTTCTTCAGAAAGGAATCGAGCAGAATGAAATTGATGTCTATCTCTTGTAAAGCGGTGTGACCAACGTACATATTATTCTATACATGCATCCTCAAAAATGGAATTGAATAATAAAGATTTTTGAGATCAGCGCCACCTATTTATGCTAGAACTAGTTAAGGTCACGTAACAGCAGACCCAAACACAATTAGAAAGTTAACCAGGTATATACATGGCGCTACTCTCAGCCCCTATGACAGCCTGATTAGTGGGCAATCGATTGTATCAACAAATCTTAGTTTAATTATTACAATTTTAATTGAAAATAGGAGGTTTTAGTTTGCATTGCAGGGGCTGCTTTATCCGCTATAGATGCGAATACGTCTCATCACCCTCATCATGCAACCATGACCACTCTATCAAGAGTGAACTGCTGAAGAGGGGAGGAAGTAACAGTCCTTCCGTAAAGGCCCCTAGCTTATGACACTCACCTCTGCATAACGAGGGTAGGTCTCAAAAAGCATCCTCGAAGATCTGCTTTGTTGGTATCTAGACATGACGGCATCGTGTTCTTCTAGAGCCCTGTAAATTTCAAGTAGAATAATCACATTAATGTAACTGACAAATATAGTGCTCATAATATACTAATTTCAACCTGTTTCGTGTTATAGATCATCTTTGCCAGATCGTCCACCTTGCCAACCTTACGGCCCCAACTCAACGGCCATCGACTCTCGTAATTGCAATTGATATCGTGTGTTCCACAATAAGTGTAATGGAGACCAAGTACGCTTATCGGATCCTACAAATTGGATCATGCATAGACAAGACACTAGTTGATTCAGAAAACATACGAACAGAGTCCACATTCGCCATATTATTCAGTCACCACGGGTTTGAAGAGAAAAATGTATACTCACGAACCAACATCCTGGAGGTGTACGTAGTTCTCAATATTGTTCTTCTCCAGTTCCTCAAGGAAACTGGCCTTGTTTTCTGGAGAGACCATGAAAAGAGCGTCCCTCTGGCCAACCGCGCCATGCTGCCACTCATCCAGGTTCAAAGACTCGCTGAGCTCGGCCAGGGTCTCTAAGTGTGACTGGACCGTCAGTTTTACACCATGAACTGTGTAGCTAGAAGGAATGTTAATGTTAGTAAAACCATGGCAAGGTCGCCATGTTTGTACGGTTGAGAGTTAGGGAGATCCGAATTAAACAAAGGTTTGTATCGAACTGAAATATACTGGATAAACAAATGTGAATATGTATTACAGTCTTACACTACCACTACAAAGAAAGAAAGAAAGAAGGAAGACATTTATTCCTTTTTGCAAGACACATAAATATAAGAGAATATTTATACGCAATTTTATAGAAAAAAAACACATACATGAAAAATAGGTCAACAGCGTTGTGTGTGTCTTAGCAAAAGTGAAACGGTCGCTGGCTCAGCATTACGCTGAGGTGTTAGACACCTGCAGCACTGATTTTCAGCCAGAACCATCTACTACACGGTAACAAAAGTTTTGCTTTCAATTGTTTTTTTATTGTTTGAGTTTGGATAAAATCAAGATTGATGGTAAGAAAAGTAGGCTTAAAAATGGCTTAAAAGGCCAGTAGATAGATGTCTGTTAATCCTAGATTTTCGAAGACGATCTGATTGTAATGTTCAGGGAACACATAAAATTACATAACAAAAGAGATGGTGTTAATATTTAATGTCTAAGATACAAACGCCTGTAAATACCAAATTACCAACAACAACAAATAATGGTAAAATTAAAACGCCTAGTACATTTCAATAGCGTTCGCGTTTCGGTTCCTCTGAAAAAGGTTTCCCGCAAAGACAGGTCACACCGTTCCCGACTAATTATTGAGTTGAGCCGTATATTTTTTTAGTTATTTGAAATCAATTAAACATCATAAATAACATACCCAGTGTAGATGTCATGTTTCCCAGCACTAGCCAAGGAAACAAATAAAACACAGAAAATCGAGTACATTTTGAGGACTGCCATCGTGGCTATCCTGAATAGAATGATCACGAATAATCTCTAGACGGCTTAGAATTAAATTTATCTATACAAATTATACTGATTATGGTGTCGATAAGTTTTCCGCTGATAACTGGTTAACATTTACCTAATGAAATTGCATTTTTTGGCTTTAGATAATGCTGATTGTAAAATGGTGGACTTTTTGTATCGCTAAAATTGGGCCGATAATTCCGATATTGTACTTAAATATTTCATTGACATGTTTTTCGTTCCATTAGAAAAACATAATACAAGAACCGTTAAAGTTAGGTACACGCATTCTGTTCGTCCCTTATCGGACACTATTATTATTAACTATTACTTAAAACTAAGTGTTTATTTTGATTTTTCAATAAAATCTACAAGTCAAACCAGCTTGTTCGCCGAACATAACCAAGTTACATAACCGGCACTGGTAAAACCAATGCAGGCAGATTAATTTGGATTTATTTAGGTTTAGGTGCGGCGGGGCTGGCCCTTGGGCCACCCCTAAGCCGCGAACATATTTGTTTTAGTTTAGAGATAGTCTTTGTTTTAATTTAGAAATAGTCTATATTTTACCATAGAATGTCCTGGTTATGTAAAATAGTTATGTACGGGGAACAAGCGGTCAAAAAAGGTAAACTATATAATATGTTGGAATTTTCGGTGAAGTTATCAGATACATACATACATATATCACGTCTTTATCCCTTACGAGGTAGACAGAGCCTAAAGTAACAAGACCTAAAGGCCACGTGTAGCATAATTGTGTCTAGGTGGAAAGGGAAAAAATTGTGATGGGTTGATATCCGCATCGCCTGTAAAATCATTCCAAGATTTTCGCCCATTCCCTCGATGGTATAACCACCTGCGCGGGAAGAGAAGTATGTTTTTTCTTTGCTGCCAGACCAGCCTGGCAGAACTAGCAGTAAGAATAAGGCTGGTATTCTATCTCGCTCGCGGTACGCTCTCGCGCTCACTCGTTTAGCTGTGCCGTGATATGGTTCTTAATTATTTACTAATATTTACTTAATAGGTTCACGGGAAAACGGCTGTGTTTATTGCTAGCTATAATAATATTTATTATTGCGTATATTAATGGAGGACACGGGGTTACCAATCGGCGTGGTCATCGGTTGCGCATCCGTGAGTTTTCTTCCTTGTTTACAGCTTTTGTTACTAAGTGTGTATCGGGTACGTATTAAAATACATAAAGTTTAAAATGTATAATGGTTTCAATACATAATGATTAAAAATATGTAATGCGATTTTTTTTGAAAACTGCAAATAAACCTAACCTAACCTAAACCAATCTATATATTATGCTAATCAAAAAGTTCATCTAGTTATTAGTTTCACAGAAAATAGCATTATATATTTTAAACCATTATATATTTTAAACCATTATGTATTTTAACCCATTATACATCTTAAACTCTATACATAATATTCTCATCAGCACCCCTGTGTACCTAAGACGAGCAAAGAATTAAACCAGACATACCCTTATTTATAAACGCTCCGTAGGCTTCTGCTAACTTAGCGTTCGTTTGTCCTTATCTGTCACTTTGACATTTACCTTTCAAAGATAAGGGCAAACGATTGCTAAGTTAGCAGAAGCCTATAGAGCATTTATGAATTGGGGGATTAGGGTTCAGTGACGTAATCATTAATTAATGGCATATTTTAAGTTACACTTAATTGAAATACTGTAATTAATTTTTGAGAAATTCCCGAGCACCAATGTAACGCAAACATGACATAACTGTCAAAACAGGTTGTCCAAACAGCTGACAAGTACCTGTCAAGGAGCCTTGCTTAACATTAATATTAACTTTACATTGCGGGCTGAATTATTTTGAACGGCAAATTTTGACGTTGTGATTTTAAATTAAACTTATCTAAACATACTTCTTAGGTCCTGTAGGTACTAACCACCATTTAAATATTTGCTCGTAATGGGTTGATTTTATATTATAAGTACATTACACCTCGAGGGTGGTGAAATATAGAATGTCTCAGATAGCAGGAACTTGTACGAGTCAAAAGTGAGGGCGATAAACATGCGACCTGGCGCTTTCTTTAAAACCGCCCGAGGTGTGTACACAATTTTAGGTCTTCTCCTGGCTAGGAATGGAAATTTCCACTCGCGGTAAATCGCTACTTACGGACCGGGGTGACGTAAAAACATTTTGAAGTGTGGACATAAATGCTACGAGTATAACTTATCGCCGTTTTTCTTTTCAGGTCATAACTGACATCATGACATTATAAGACATCATCATGATATGAGACATCATCATGGTATAATTCATCACCATGACATAAGACATCATCATGACATTATAAGACATCATCATGATATGAGACATCATCATGGTATAATTCATCACCATGACATAAGATATCATCATGACATTATAAGACATCATCATTATAAGATTCCGAGTAAGAAAAACTCAAAATAGTTAAATTCTAGTAAAAATGTTCACGAGGACTTTTTTTTTAAAACCGCTTTTTATGCTGACTCTGCGAAAATAATTACTTACCCGTTTTATACGCAGACCATACTTTAACCAGCAGTTGTGGGATCTGAATGAATATTTATTTACTATGAATATGACTAACATTATATTACTGTGTTCATGTAAGGTGAATGAGCGGCCCAAATATGGACTTTATATAAACGTGTTAAGGCATTAATCGTTGCGTTCTTACGAATGTAAGAAGGAAGTATGACGCTACCGGAGATTCCTTAGCTAACAAGTCTACTTAGGCGTTGGAATTTCTGTGTAACGTTTTGACGCAGAGCCAAGACGCAAAGAATTTAACACAGGAGTTGCCTTAAAGTCAATCTTATTTGCGCTACTTTTTCTGCCATTTCTGTAAATGACGTGTAACATTTCGGTAGAATTCTTTAGATATACTTTAGTGTATAAATATTGCCTGCTTGTTATCTTTTCCATATTTGTACTGTTTTCTCTCTATGTGTATCAAATGTGTGTTAATAAATAAACCCTTTTTAATCTTCCATGCTGATCTTGGAGTAAATAAAAACGTAGAATGCACCAAATGCTTCACTTCCGGCGCAGATGGTAAAAGCCTATCAAGTGGATGGGCGAAAATCTAAGGAATCGTATTACTTTATATAGTATATTTTATTGATATAATTATATTATAGATAGTATAAAGTAGCTTATTGACTGAGGAGTTTATGTATTATATTCGGTAAAGTTATGTATTGTGGCTCTCAGTGTTTGCAATTTTTAAACTCACTCGTCCATCCCTAATATAATACTCCTTTCATCCACTCAAAGGTTGACTGGAAGAGATCCCTTAAAGTTTGTGCATGTATCTCAGTGTTTGTCAATTGTATTTTGTCTTGTTTATTTTGCACAATAAAGAGTTTACATACATACATACATACATATAGGCGTCGGCTATGAACCATCACCTTTTTGATTCATCTCTACCTATACGCCCACAATCATGCTAAGCGTGGCCTTTAGCCTCTGTCTGCCCGTAAGGGATAAAGACGTGATTTATGTATGTATGTATGTATTTACATACATGTCTCTCTTTATGAAAAGTCTATTATTACACACGCTAATGTAAAATTGGTTTGGTTCCTACAAATGCATTAAGAAATACTACCAGCAATTAAAATACTATTAATAAAATTACTACCCATTTAACATGATAATTGTGTGTATGTAGGTGGTACCTAAGGGACCATTCAAGTATTACGTAAGCAGATTTTTTACAATTATTTACCCCCCCCCCTCCCTTCCCCTTGTCAGCAAAAGTAAGTAAACCTCTTACCCCCCCCCCCCCCATGCTTACGTAATCATAGGTACCTATACGCATTTTTCTTTTAATGGATTCTGTTTTTTATTGATTCGTGAGCAGCAGTTCGAATCGAAGCTGCTGACGTAATCACCATATCGACCCCCCACACCCATGTCATCAAAAATAAGCAAAGCAAAGACCCCCCCGCCCCCCTCAAGCGCTTACGTAATACTTGAACGCCCCCTAACACGTGAATTGCGTTCAATTTTGCTCCAACATCCAAACTCTTCTTCTTCTTATTTGTGGCGTATCAAGTCGTTATAGCGACGACACTTTCGCTAATATCTAAGTCACAAAAGCATAATTTAAATATCATGTGTCAAAATCTCGGCAACGTAGTACGGTAACACGGTCAAAGACCCCTCCCCCCTGTCGGGCTCTTAGCCAACGGTCAATGATATGCTTCAGAAACTCCCAGGAAATCATTAGCCGATGCCTAGGGTGCACCGGACCAAGCACTGCTCGTCCCCCCGGACGGATCCAAAAACGAAGCGCAGCTCTTGACCACACGTGGAGGTAACCCGACTTGCAACCCCCATCCGAACTCATTAAAATTAGTCCTACTAATATAATAAATTCGAAAGTTATTAAGTACCTATAGATGGATGAATGGATGGATGTTTGTTACTCTTTCACGCCTGAACGGCTGGATAGATCTGGATTAAATTTGGTACATACATACACATACACAAATCACGTCCTTATCCCTTACGGGTAGACAGAGCCTAAGGCAACAAATTTGGAACATAGATAGATTATTAGTCTGGAATAACACATAGGCTACTGTTTTTCTCGGAAAATTGCGTAATTCCTGCGGGGTAGCGATAAACGAATTCTATGCAGACGAAGTGGCGGGCAACTGCTAATTTTTCATGATGTTTTTTTTTTTTTTTTTTTTTTTATCTAATATTTTTACGAGGCTTAAGTGCACTTGTGTGACTATGCCAGCCTCATCGGATGTCTCTTGGGTCAGATTCATCAAACACTCCCCTGCCCACTACCAGATTCTCTGGCTGCAAAGGAGTATTTCACAAACCTGTATATTCGTACCGCATTTTCTGATGCCGGAAAACTTAATGTTGTGTTAACTGCTCCATTAAACAGGCTCACATCTTCATGATGTTAGAGTACAGATTTACTAGTACGTACGTTTATATATTCAAATCAAAGTCAAAATAGCAATAACAAATCAGTTTCGCGTGCATTGAAGGGTCAACAAGGAAAACTATCTACATTAAAACCATTGTCGCTTAACCTGACCAATTTTACATCAATTGGATGCTCCGCTATTTCGTACCGGTTTTACCGTGAATATTAGCCGAAGGGAAAACCCGTCGCTCTCAGCTTCGCGTGAACACGTCCCTTTCTCACACAAGTGAGCAAAAGAGACGGCTATATAGCCACTATAAACTGTATTGGCTATGTTTACATCAACAAAGTCGCGAGCACTAAGGCGTTAAGACGCTTTTGTGTCTTATTTAAATTAAAATGAGTTAGTTGTGATACATAATAGTATATTATAACTAGTAATTTGTCAAGTTGTACATACGTGTGTTTTCAATTATAAAAAATGCAGCCTCCTTTGTTTGTTATGGTGGTTTTGGTTGGCTCAGCAGTCGTGTTGTTTATTGGGGTATGTTTATTGTAATTCTATCCTAATGTCATTTTTATAATTATTACAAAATAGGGTCATATAACTTTTTAAAAGGTCAAAAAATTTAAATAAATCACGTCTGCATACCTTCCGTAGCAAGACCTAGCCACGTTAATGATTGTGGGAGTATAAGTGGAAAGGGAAATCAAAATAGCTATGGGTTGCTTGCTAGCCGCATCGCCTGATTACTACATTACTACATTAGATACTTACATGATTCCTAAGAGATTCCAATCCCTCGATGGACGAGAAGCAGCTGGTGAATTCTATGTTTTTTCTCTGCTACCAGACCAGCATGGAACTAGGTAGCAAAAGGTAGCTTATCATTTTTAAAATTTTTGTAACTTTAATCATAAACCGGTAAAAAAGTCTTATAATCCGAGAAACAGATACAAGTCTTTTAGCCGAAAATTATACATACAAAACAATGTCAGGCTTTGTGACATTCTTCTTTTATGTAAAGTCACCATAATCGTCCAGTTCGTATTTTGACAACATTCATCATATATTTATAATTTTGACGTTTCTTTTTCAGTTCTGCGGAATCATCCTTAAAAATTGTTGCTGCGGGGATGAAGATGAAAACCAGAAAGGCAACAGGAGGATGAGGGATGTTGAAAGAGGGAGACACCACTACAATCCTGGAATGTATTCATATGGTCATTATCCGTGGGTAACGAGTGACACAATTAACTATGATACTGGCGGTTATGATAACGGGGGTGCTGATACTGGCGGTTATGATAACGGAGGTGGTGATACTGGCGGTTATTATGACGGAGGTGGTGATACTGGCGGTTGTGATAGCGGAGGTGGTGATACTGGCGGTTGTGATAGCGGCGGTGGATGTGATAGCGGAGGTGGAGGTGATAGCGGAGGTGGATGTGATTAAATATCCTTTACACTCATTAATTTAAGTTAATTTATTTATTTTAATTATAAAGTCATGAACGGTCGAAGAAACTGAATCACGTACCACTGTGGCACCTTTTCTCATACCATGTTGCGATTATTTCTTTGGCAGGAGTATGGTAAGATGTCATGACGTTTGCAGAGAAAAGGTTCCACAGTGGTATGCGATTCAGAAACTTACAACGTAATTTTTAAAAGGATGTTACAAGGTATTAGTTAGTCGTCTAAATTTTACAATTGGTAGTTAGTTTTATTTTGAATTATACAGGGTGTCAAAATACCTTTTCATTTATTTTCACAGGATTGTCAGTAAAGTCTATCTGAACACCCTTGCAAAGTTTGACGCTCGTGATTAATTAATTGGCCCTTTAATTATCGAATCTTAAGATGCATTTCAGTACTATGCTCTCAGTGTACCTTTTCATTTATAAGTTAAGTGAGTAGCGCTACTCGAAACGTTATTGTTTGTAAATAAAACTTCACTCGCACTTGCTTACAAACTAACATAAAACTTTGACCGGATTTTCTTATGAAAAATGATCATTTTCAATTATTCAAGATTCGCTTTAGAAAATCCACACGACCTAGCACACGTTAGCGTGTGTGTGAAGCGAATTGCGAAAATAATCGTAATCTGATTACAACACTTTGTGTGCTTTAAACAAGTAGCTATTGGGTCTCATACTTTGCAGGGGTGTTCAAACCAATATACCGAACAAGTTCGTGAATAAACGTTGAAAGGTTTTATGACAACCTGTATTATTATAGTCACGCATTGTTTTAGATGCATAGGTAAAATGTTTGGATAGATACCACTAAATTGTCAAGTATGTAATGTACATTGAAATTATAGAATTTGTAGTGCTTTATACTTATCATATTTTTAGAAACTAATTTTATAGAACAGTAAAATTTTCTCTTCCTTGCTGGGAGAAAAGAAAAAACAAAAAATTACCAGTTTCTTCTCTTCTCGCGCAGAAAGTAAAAGCCCATCGAGGGAATGGGCGAAAATCATAGGAATCAGTTATAGAAGATGCGGCTAGCTGCCCATCACTATTGTGATTCCACTTTCCACCTATACGCCCACAGTCTTGCTAAACGTCGCCTGTCGGTCTTGTTACCTTAGTCTCTGCATGTAAGGGATAAATACGTGATATGTGTGTGTGTGTGTGTGTGTGTGTATGTTCTGTACATTGAAATGATGGTCATTTGTAGTGCTTTATAATTATCAAATTTTAAGAAACAAATTTTATGAAACAGTAAAATTTTTCGATTCGATTTTTTTATATAGATTAAGTTGGTATTCGTTATCTTCTCAATTTGTAAAAGAAATTTTGAAAATTATAAACAAGTCATGAAACTATTGTATAATTGAACCAGTTTACCTGCCAAAGACCACAAAAGTGTTAAATTGAGCACCGAGTGAAAGCCTTTCGCTGTCTAACATAGGTATTGTTGTTGAATATTGTAGACATTTTTATTAGATTTTTAAAAGGTTATTAGATTTTGTATGATACTTATAAAGGCTTTGTTTTTTTATTAAATAAAGTGTACTTTCAACAAAGATCGTCGTAGTGTTTCATTGTTTGTACTTTTACCTTATAATTTCCTCTTTTAACCTACCTCTTTACCTTATTACCTCCATTCAAGGGTTGAAATTATTTTCTGCTTCTTTTTTCACTGGTCTTTCATTTCATTTTCATTTTCATTTCGTGTCGATGGGCTTTTACCATCAGTACGGGAACAGAAGCAACTGGTACATTCTATGTTTTTTTTTTTAATTTCGCCACTTTAACCATAAAACGGTAAAAAAATATTATAATCCAAGAAATACATACAAGTCTGTAAGCCAAAAAGTATACATACAAAATATATTACACTAGCGTAAAATTTTGTTTGCTTCCTACAAATACATACAGAAGAATACCTGCAATGAATAATAAGGTAATTATGATATGACATTGAGTGTATGTATACCTGCCATGTGAATTGCCTCCAATTTAGCCCCAACAGCCAAACTCACTAAAATTAGTTCTTCATAATGTTAGCATAGATTTACTAGTAGAAATGTTAATAAATGTTCAAATCAAGGTCAAAATAAAAAGTAACAAATCAACAAGGAAAACTATTATATCTACAAAAATACCATTGCTGCGTAACCTAACTTTTTTTGCATCAATTGGATACTCCACTATTTCGAACCGGTTTCACCGTATATATTGGCAGAATGGAAAACCAGACGTTCTCAGCTTCTACCGTGGACATGTCCTTTTCTCACACAAGTGAGCAATAGAGACGGCTGTATAACCACTAAAAACTGTGTGGGCTCTATTTACATCATCAAACTCGCGAGCACTAAGGCGTTAAGACGCTTTTATTCGTGTCTAAATCAAATTAAAATGAGTTGATATTAAACTTGTTAGTTGTGATACATAATAATATAATATTATAACTAGTAATTTGTCAACTTGTACGTACGTGTCGTTTGAATTATACAAAATGGACTTTCCTTGGGTTGTTGTGTTGATTTTGGCTGTCTCAGCAGTCGCATGGATTATTGCGGTATGTTTTATTGTAATTCCATCCTAATGTAATTTTTATAATTATTGCAAAATAATTAATAATTTATAATTATTGTAAAGCCATCGAGGGAAAATCGAGTGAGCGAAAATCATAGGAATCATGTTATAGGCGATGCGGCTGGCAACCCATCACTATTTTGATTCCCCTTTCCACCTACACGCTGACAATCATGCTAAACGTGGCCTTTAGGTCTTGTTACCATAGGTTCTGTTTACCCCGTAAGGGAAAAAGACGTGATTTATGTATGTATGTATTGCAAAATAGAGTGCCAATTAACTGTGTCATTAAAAATATCTCTTGCAACTTACTTTTTCAAAAGGTCAAAAGATTCATAAATAACGTCTGTATCTCTTCCTTAACAAGACTTAAAGGCCACGTTAACATGATTGTGGGAGTATAGGTGGAAAGGGGAATCAAAATAGCTATGGGTTGCTTGTTAGCCGCATCGCCTATAACATGATTCCTAAGAGTTTCCGTTTCTTCGATGGGCGAGAAGCAGCTGGTGAATTCTATGTTTTTTCTCTGCTACCAGACCAGCATGAAACTATGTAGCAAAAGGTAGCTTCACATTTTAAAAAAAATTGTAACTTTAACCATAAAACGGTAAAAAAATCTGATAATCCGAGAAATAGATACAAGTCTTAGCCGAAAATTATACATACAAAAACAATGTCAGGCTGTGTGACATTCTTTGGTTGTCTGGCAGAGATCGCTATTAAGCGATAAGACCGCCTGTTGTCTACTTTGTTCTTTGACTCTGTATTGTTTTGTACTGATTTGTGGTGTTCAATAAAGAGTATTTATATTGTATTCTTCTTTTATGTAAAGTCACCATAATCGTCCAGTTCGTATTTGACAACATTCATCATCTATACTAATATTATAAAGAGGAAAAATTTGATTGTTTGTTTGTTTGTTTGTTTGCATTGAATAGGCTCCAAAACTACTGGACAGATTTCAAAAATTCTTTTGCCGTTGGAAAGCTACATTATCACTGAGTGACATAGGCTACTCTTTAGTGCGGGAAAATACCTTTTCCTACGGGAAAACTAATTTACCGAGGGCGAAGCTGAGGACGGAAGGCTAGTATATTTATGACGCTAGTATATTTTTGACGTTTCTTTTTCAGTGCTGCGTAATCATCCTTAAAAATTGTTGCGGGGATAAAGATGAGAACCAGAAAGGCAACAGGAGGATGAGGGATGTTGAAAGAGGGAGACACCGCTACAATCCTGGAACAAATTCATATGGTCATTATCCGTGGGTAACGAGTGACACAATTAACTATGATACTGGCGGTTATAGTAACGGAGATGCTGATACTGGCGGTTATGATAACGGAGGTGCTGATACTGGCGGTTGTGATAGCGGAGCTGGTGATACTGGCGGTTGTGATAGCGGCGGTGGAGGCGGTGGAGGTGGATGTGATTGAATATCCTTTACAGTCATTAATTTAAGTTAATAACCTATTTAGTTTAATTGTAAAGTCATGTACGGTCGAAGAAAATGAATCACGTACCAATGTGGCACCTTTTCTCATACCATTTGGTGATTATTTCTTTGGCAAGAGTACAGCCTTCTAAGCGTGTTTCACGCTGGTTCATTTCACATGTTTTTTTGTCTATGGGCTTGTAGTCTATAAGTCGTTATGACGTTTGCAGAGAAAAGGTTCCACAGTGGTACGCGATTCAGAAACTTTCAATGTAATTTTTAAAAGGATATTACAAGTATTAGTTAGTCGTCTAAATTTTACAATTGGTAGTTAGTATTATTCTGAATTATACAGGGTGTCAAAATACCTTTTAATTTCTTTTCACAGAATTGTCAGTAAAGTCTATCTGAACACCCTTGCAAAGTTTGACGCTCGTGATTAATTAATTGGCCCTTTAATTAACGAAGCTTAAGATGCATTTGAAGACTATGCTCTCAGTGTACCTTTTCATTCATAAGTTACGTGAGTAGCGCTACTTGAAACTTTATTGTTTGTGAATAAAACTTCACTCGCACTTGCTTTCAAACTAACATAAAACTTTGACCGGATTTTCTTATGATAAATGATCATTTTCAATTATTCAAGATTCGTTTTAGAAAATTCACACGACCTAGCACACGTTAGCGTGTGTGTGAAGCGAATTGCGAATTGCTTATACTTCAAGTGTGCTTTTTTTTCTTATGCTTCAAGTATGTTTTTTGTGGATTGCGAAAATAATCATAATCTGATTACAATTCTTTGTGTTTTTTAAACAAGTATCTAGATATTTTTTAGTTTTAATTAGGGTCTCATACTTGGCAGGGGTGTTCAAACCAATATAACGAACAAGTTCATGAATAAACGTTGAAATGAAATGAAGTGAAATTATATTTATTTGCCTTAAATGTAGAACAAAGTATGATGTTACAATAGTGAAGAATAAATCAAGTCTCATACATTTAAACTTAAAAAGTCATGCAAATATTATGTTTAAAAATAATTTAAATTAGACACATGCGTGATTAATGATTATACCTACTAACAATGAAATGTCATTTATTATTTTATATTTTTACATGTTGTTCAGGTATTCTTTTATAGAGTAGAAACATTTACTGACAAGCCAACGGAACAATTGGGTTTTGAAGGATGTCAATGGGAGCAATTTTATAGTCTGGTAAATTATTGTAAATTTTTATGCACATCGCATAACTGTTTTTCTTTTTCATTGATGTAGCCTTCGGTAAAGCCAATCTGTTAGGATACCTTGTGTTAAAAGAAACTGTGTCAAAAGGTTTTATGACACCCTGTATTATTATAGTCACGCATTGTTTTAGATGCATAGGTAAAATGTTTTGATATATACCACTAAATTGTCAAGTATGTAATTAATGTACATTGAAATTATGGTAATTTGTAGTGCTTTATACTTATCATATTTTAAGAAACTAATTTTATGGAACAGTGAAATTTTCTCTTCCATGCTGGTCTGGGAGAAAAGAAAAAACATAGAATGTACCAGTTGCTTCTCTTCTTGCGCAGAAGGTAAAAGCCCATCGAGGGAATGGGCGAAAATCATAGGAATCATGTTATAGGCGATGCGGCTAGCAGCCCATCACTATTGTGATTCCACTTTCCACCTATACGCCCACAATCTTGCTAAACGTCGCCTGTAGGCCTTGTTTCTTTAGTCTCTGTATGTAAGGGATAAAGACGTGATTAGCGTATGTGTGTGTGTGTGTATGTTACGTACATTGAAACTATGGTCTTTTGTAGTACTTTATACTTATCATATTTTAAGAAACTAATTTTATGGAACAGTAAAAAATTTCGATTAGGATCCTTGATTTTTTTTAAATAGATTAAGTTGGTATTATCTTCTCAATTTGTAAAAGAAATTTTGTTTACCTCCCAAAGACCAAAAAGGTGTTAAATTGAGCACCGAGTAAAAGCTTTTTGCTGTCTAACATTTTGTTGTTGAATATTGTGGACATTTTTATTAGACTTTGTATGATACTTATAAAGGCTTTGTTTTTTTTATTAAATAAAGTGTACTTCCAACAAAGATCGTCGTACTGTTTCATTGTTTGTACTTTTACCTTATAATTTCCTCTGACCTCTATTCAAAGGTTGGAAGTAATTTCCTTTTTCTTATTTCACTGGTCTTTCGTTTCATTTACATTTTCATTTTAGTTAATTTTATTTGTATACGAAATTGTAATGTTAAATGACATTTCAAAATTAACAAAATAATAGGTACCCATACAGGAGGATCAATGACCGTTTTCCAAAAAAAATCCACATGAACATTTTTTCCAGAATTATAATATTTTGGGTTTTTCTTGCTCAGAATCGTTTACCCTATAGATTCTGATACAAGAAAAAATGTGTCACAGATTTTACTATGTTTTTTTTCCTGTTCGTCACGTACACATAGATAACATTATAATAAAAAGTGACGAACTGGAATGTAAATTTTGGGACACATCTTTTCTTGTATAAGGATCGATAGGGTAAACGGTTCTGAGCAAGACAAGCAAAATGGGTCAGTAGGGAGATGTCAAAAACCATGAGAAGCAGGGGAATCTGTTCTTAGGAACTATAGCATCGGTGCTAGATTTCTTTAAAACGGTAATATGAATTGGTTTTTCGTTGTTATTGTTGGTGTCACTTATTACAATACAATACAATAACTCTTTATTGAACACTACATATAACAACCAAAACAGAAAATAGGTATACAGAATATTACAAGGTAACATTAGGTTTATTATTCAGTTACAAGGAACACATTTTTAATGGAATCTTGTTAAATAGGTATTTAATTAAAAGAAAAACTCAAAAATTATTTCCTAAACCAGGTTCGATTCCCGGTTATGTATGATTTTTAAAAAAACAGCTTACTGAACTAACGTAGTGATTCAAGCGGAAGGTTTATATGTATAATACATGCATAATATAGTAGAGAAACACTGATTGCACCCGAACGAAGCCGGGGCGGGTCGCTTGTAGGTTATATTCTTGCTTAATACTTATGTCCTGTTAATCGTTCAAAAGTTAACTGGAAGAGGTTTATTTTACAGATAAGTCAGCCTTTGTGCATTTGTGTTGTCCTGTGTTTTATGTACAATAAGGAGTTATCCTACTAATATTATAAATGTGAAAGTTTGTGAGTATGTTTGGATATTTGTTACTATTTCACGCCAGAACGGCTGGCCAGATCTTGATGAAATTTGGAACATAGATAGATTATAGTCCAGAATAACACATAGGATACTTTTTATCCCGGAAAATTGCGTAATTCCTGCGGGATATCGATAAACGAATTCTATGCAGACGAAGTTGCTGGCAACAGCTAGTTCTGTGTAACTTATATAAACATACACACATTTAATTCTGCGCAGACAAAGTCGCCGGTTGCAGCAGGTTCTTAAAAAAATTAAGGGTTAATTCACAGATGGGACGCTCCGCGTTACATTTCATTATGACAAACTAAAGCGCCCCGTAAACGATCAAATTTGTTTGACAAAATTGCTTGTCAAACTTCACGGTTTCATCAAACATAAGCGTAAACGATCAAACCAAATATCAAACAAATTTGTTACAGCGCCCCGCGCAAACGGTCAAACTTGCTTGACAAACTTGTTTGTCAAACTTCTTCTACCGAGATCTTGTTTGACAAACACCGTAGTACACGTTCAAACCTGTTTGTCAAACTCGACATCAATCCAGATTTTCATCAAACGCATCAAACACGTAGATTGTTTGACAAACGCCTCAAACACAGCCGCACACGATCAAATTGTTTGACAAACACGTAAAGTTTGACAAACAATTTGATCGTTTACCGGGCGCCAAAAGCTTGTCAAAATAGATAACGTATTTGTGTGCAATTTTTTAACATTAATAATGTTAAAAAATTATGTGTGTCTTCAACGGTATTCCAAGCGATGTGCCAATCCAGTTTTACGGCCAGTTCATTTCTGAGGTCCACGAGGCGGACGTGCTTGTCGCCGTGCTAAATTCATAGGGAAAAACATGAATATTATTTGGTTATACATTTTGCTAGCTAAAATTGGATTACTGGTGAGCACTTTGTTTTTATTTACGTTACACGACACGGTTACTTAACGTGTTTGACAGTTGCTGTGTTCTGAATAAACTTTAATGGTAAACAATGTTGTTAAGACCGAGTGTTGTTAACACTTCCCAAACTAATCGTTCTCATCCAATAATGTACTTTTTCATACATGTTTATTCAAAACACGGCAACTGTCAAATACACCAGGAAACTAGAAGCGCTGTTTTTATGTTTGAATGTATGAAACATCTTGTTAAAAAGAAAAACCAACATCCAGTTGTTTCAAGTTTGTTGCGATGGTTTTCCAGTAATCACTGGTTTAACCAACGAATACAAAAGATACATTACATTACAGTAATCGTGATTCTTCAGTAATCGATTACTTGGATAATCAAAATTACTGTAATACTAAACTATGATTACATTTTGTAATCCATTCCTTTGGTATCAGTATTGTAAACCACTACTGTAATCTTGATTCCTCGGTAATCAAGTATCTGAATTACTTAACTCCAGTTCCACACTAGATTACTGCATCGGCAAACCTCATTTTATAATTTTGTTAGTGTCACTCAAATAAAATTGTTTTTGGTTTCACATTAAATTTTGGTGTTGAATCCGTCGATAAGTAATCAAGTCAACGATTTCAGTAATTTGGAATCGGCATTGATTCGAAATTACTAGTAATTATAATATTTGTATAGATGATTACCGATTCCTTAATATGTAATCGTAATTTACCGTTTCGTTTGATTACATTACAAGTAATCTGACACCCAGTAGTGGATTACAAAGTAAATCAAGTAATCGTGTAATCAGTAATCGATTACGAAATGTGAATTTAGTCTGGCCCTCGATGCCGTTCACTTTCCCGATCAATGTATGTATGGAAACATTGGTAAAATATGATTCAAAAATCCTGACAAACATTCATAGGACTGCCGCAAAAGTAAACATACAAAATCAAGCAGTTAAATTCTTTATTCATTTGTAGTACCTATCAGTTGAAAAATAGCGCCTTCTCTCGTCCCTGGCGAGCAGTAGATGTTCCACGAGCGTTTGTAATTGTATCGTACAGACACATCATTCAAACAGATGACGCTTGGCGACAAACATTTGCATAGTAACAAGGTCACGTGACAGTCAGTAACAGACAGAAAAATTCGGAGGCTTACCCACCTGCATGGTTGGCGTAGGGGTATAGCATGCGTTACGAAATGGCGAGGATCCGGGTTCGATTTCCGGCAATAGCTTTACGTTTCGTATTTTTCTATGTGTTCTAATTTTCAGTGTCGTTAAGAAATTCACTGGGCTATTTAGTCAAACTAACAATACAATACAAAATAATACTCTTTATTGAATACCACAAATCAGTACAAAACCATACAGAAACAAAGAACAAAGTAGACAATAGGCGGTCTTATCGCAAACTAACCTGCTGAAACATTCCGAAACAATTTTAAGAGACCCTATAAATTTTTTTTTCTAGATCATTGGAGTCACACTATGGAAGTGCTACGAAGGAAACTGTAAGAAACAAACGAAGACACAAAATCAAGACGCAAGCGCGGATACAAAACAAGTGACGAACGAAGACAATGGTTTTGGTGTTTGTGGGAATGACCGTGATTTGATCATAGTGAAGTAAACACAGACGTTAGCAAGCAAGTAAGTAAGTAAATGCTTTATTGTACAAATATAAAGAAACAGATGCAATTCACAAAAAAAATACCTTGCTACTCCGCTACTCACGTGCAAGATAACCAAATCATTAATTGAAATGGACCTCCGCAAACGCCTGATTCAATAAAACAGATACAATTCACAAAACAAAAAAAACATTAATATATGCACAAAGGCGAACTTATCCCTGTAACGGATCTCTACCTGAAGCGATACATGCCCTCGGTACCGCTCTGCTTTCAGAGCAGGACATGAGTGCGTGGAAGCCAACATTGGGGGCGGCAGACGCAAGCTTGCCTTCGGAATCCAAAAGCTTATTGGTTACTTACTTGACATGAAATGTATATTATCTGTATATATAAAATACTCTCGACTGACTCATAGATCAACGCACAGCTCATACCACTGAAGGGATTGCTAAAAATTGGAACTTTAATAGTTATTTGAACGTAGTGACCACTAAGAAAGGATTTGATGACATGGCTGGATGTAGGATTCTGCGCAGAAGACATTAAATACATACATAAATCACGTCTTTATCCCTTACGGAGTAGACAGAGCGTAAGGTAACAAAACCTAAAGGCCACGATTAGCATGATTGTAGGCGTATAGGTGGAAAGGGGAATCAAAATAATTATGGGTTGCTAGCCGCATCGCCTATAACATGATTGCTAAGATTTTCGCCCATGTCTGATGCAATAATTAGTTGTTGATGAACTGCTTGCAAAGGCATCCCGAGCTCTCATCATCTATAGAACTGCAAAGAACTGTAGTAACTAAGGTCACGTGACATCTAGAGTAACAGGTAGAAAAATTCGAAGACTACCCACCTGCTATGGGTGGTGTAGGGGTATAGCACGCGTCACGGAACGAGGATCCGGGTTCGATTCCCGGCCATAGCTTTACCTACTTTTTAGATTTTTTTGTGTTCTAATTTTCACTGACATTTCGATTTTTTTTTATGTAGCAAAGAACTTCAGAATCGTACCACCCAAATTAGTTCAAATATGCATAAAGAAATTATAATAGATAGAAATTTTGTACGAGAATGCTGATTCGAGTAAAGTACTGTTAATAACAATAGCTCTAATTGTATAAAAATAAAGTCGGTATACGGGCGAAAGTTTTACGTGACAACGACTTTGAGTGGTAAAATAATTTTAATGTGAATATTCATTCGTATAGTAGGAAGAAGCGCAAGACATGAACCGGTGTGTATGCCTATCTCTCTCACTCTCTCTCTCTCGCTCTGTCTCTCTCGCTCTTAGGCGAGCTAACTGTGCTCGAGTGGAAGGGACGCGTGCCTTTCACTTTTTATGTCTGTCTCTCTCGCTCTTAGGCGGGCTAACCATGCCTCTCACTCGCTCTCATTGTGAGCGCATAACGTGAGCGGAGCGTAACGCAGTTTCTTGAAGTGTCACCCGGCAAACCAATTTATAAGACGTTGTCACGTCAAAACAGTAAAATGCTAACTCTTATTTCAGCCGCGGTCTAAAGTATTATAACACAGATTTAGGTATCTAATATCATCATCTTTTCTAGAGTACCTATAGAAACTCATTTTTAATGCAGTGTTCTCATCTACGCAAAGAAAAGTACGTCAATTTGTGATGCCACATAAAGTTGAACAATATGGACTAAGTAAAAGAATCGCAAAAAGCGGGCAAAGTTGTATGTTTTACGATAGTTTTTTCTTTTATATATTACTAGCTTCTGCCCGCGACTTCGTCTGCGTAGAATTATACACAAAAACCTTCCTCTTGAATCACTCTATCTATTAAAAAAAACGCATCAAAATCCGTTGTGTATATAGTTTTGAAGATATAAGCATACATAGGGACATAGGGACATAGGGACAGAGAAAGCGACTTTGTTTTATACTATGTAGTGATGATGTATTTCGGACTTAGTATATTAATATATATTCTAAATTGCACCACCTGCTCAGATCTGTTCTGTTCTCGAGTCCATTATGGTTGCCTGGTAGAAATCGCTCTGTAGCGATAAGGCTTCCTATTGTTACCTTGTAATATTGTGTATACCCTTTTTCTGTTTTGGTTGTTACATGTGGTATTCAATAAAGAGTTATTGTATTGTATTGTATTGTATCAACTTTTAGATCTTGTAAATATGTTTTTTTAATTAAGCTACCCTAAAATAAAGTGCAACCGATTCTACTCTCGATTCTAAACAAACTACTTTCTGGTATTCAATACAAAGTATTTGCAAGTGCAGCGCGTTCTTTCCTAGTATTGCCATATCTATCGCTGGAAGTCCCAAGTACATACTTTGATAAGCTGTATGGGGAAGCACCTAACTGCGCCTACGCCAGTATAAGTTACAACAGTATAGTCTGAATCATTTGCTTCTGATACTTCAAGCGGGCGTACTGCAATATTAATTCAGTTTGTGTCATGGATTTAACCATTTATTTGTGGATCGCTTTCTTGGTAAGTTTAAGAAATTTACAATACAATACAGTAACTCTTTATTGAAGTATATAGAATATTACAATGTAACAATAGGCGGCCTTATCGCTACAGAGAAATTTCTACCAGGCAACCATAATGGACTGGAGAAAAGAACAGATCTGAGCAGGTGGTGCAATTTAGAATTTATATTAATATACAAATACAAATACAAATACAAATACTCTTTATTGAACACCACAAATCAGTACAAAACAATACAGAAACAAAGAACAATGTAGACAATATACTAAGTAGTGAAAATACATTATAGATGAAACACACATTTATAATAATAAATAATATACATTGTATTGAAAAAAGTGTTTACCAAGTGATTGAGAGACACCAGGCATAAGCTGATTACACCTTTATCCCTTACGGGGTAGACAGAGTAGTAGTAGTTTACTCTTGAAACAATAAGCGTACTTTTGAGAGAAAGAAATCACAGGGATAAGTTCGCCTTTGTACATGACATGTACCTATTCTCAATGTTTGATTGTGTTTGATTATTTTTATTTGGTACAATAAAGTGTTTAGGTACATACAATATAACATAGATACTTAAACGAAACAAAGATATTAATATATCATGAGTTCACCTTATTTCTGTGTGTACGTAACAAAATTTTGTAAATACGAGTACAAACTCATAATTTAGCCATCTGGATTGACATTGTATTAGGTATAAAAATAAATATAAAAAAGTTCATAAATTTGCTATTCATAATTTTAATTAAATCGCTTTAGCAATAAAACTGTTTATACATTTTAATTTGGCGCATCTATCAGTTTTATAAAAAGTTTTTAATCGATACTATTTTATAACATACTAGTGATTGCCCGCGATACCCATTGTCAATCCACAGAAGGAATTAATAATGGAGGATTATTTACAATTATAAGATCTCAATATTAACCATTAGATAATACGACGAATTATGCATGTACCTATAATGATAACACAAATTATCATATTGCTCGTATAATTATTGCCATATTAATATTATGCATAATTGATCAGACCTAGAGGACGGGAGAGACACTGTACACTAATTAAAATTTCTCAGAAGGCGAATACTACTAATATAGCATGGGTGTGATTATTTACAAAGCCCATCGAGGAATAATGTTATAGGTGATGTGGCTAGCAACCCATCACTGTTTTGATTCCCCTTTCCATCCATACGCCCACAATCATGCTAAACGTGGTATTTAAGTCTTGTTACCTCGGGTTCTTTGTACCCCGTAAAGGATATAGACAGATTTGTGTATGTGTGTGTAAAATTAATTTTATTTATTTATGCAAACGACTTTTTTGTGCATTTCAATCAAATTGTTTTTAATCTATTACTAAAACTAATCAATGAGCTCAATCCAGAGCAAAATCAAAACTATTCAACATAGTCAGTTGTTTTTACTTCAAATTTTATCGATTCCAGGTTATATTCGTCCTGGTGGTCTATTGCTGCCTGTATTGCAAGCGGTTCAACAGAGAGGCGGCTAGAGAGAGCAATGGACACCAAATGCAAAAACAAAACAGAAGCAACAGCGACAACGACATCAGTTACTGGGCCAATGGCTGGCCTGTCACTGACCACACTAGTTTCAGCACTGATGACAATCATCATGGCAACCACTATGGTGCAACAGAAAGCTCTCAAAAGCATCATGATCATGGAACTAATGACCATAATTACAGTCATCACGGCGATATCAGTCATGTCGGTGAATTTGGGTTTCACCACGTTTGACATATCGCATACTGTTGCAACTTTGCCACCAGGCTCCAAGATTGCCTGAGCTGGTTTAGGGACAATGTATTAGATCTCGGTTTTTTTTTTCGGGTAATGTATCCAGTCATCTTTAAACTAGTTAAGGCAATGTTGGGACTTGATGGCAAAGTTGTTACAGTTTACGCAAGGGCGTCGCCAAGGGGGGGGGGGGGGGGGGGGGGGGGGCAGGGAGGGGCAGCTACCCCCCCCTAGAGATTCTAAAAAAGTTGCCAAATATAATGCAACCGTCCTAGACTAGTCATAGAGAATGAGAAAAGTATGAATTGTAGTAGGTAAAGCCAACTTGCCCCCCCCTGCGCCATCGGCTGGCGACGCCCTTGAGTTTACGGTAGATAGTGTCGGTTAGGTTATATAACTTAAGAAAAAATTAAACATGACAGAAATGGACAGTTTAATTTTTTTATAAGAAATTACCTACATACCGAAATAAGCCATTTCAACATCTTTATCTATTACAAGCGTTGACGTACAATAAACAACTAGACACTCTATCACGCTCAAGAACTGTCATGTTACGTTATTAAAATCCAATGTCAGCAAAAAAAGTTATTGTCATTTAAAGTTGAAAGTGTTAACCGCCTGTTCAAATATGCATAGCAATATGTTATTTCCAGTGACATTTTGTTCTTTTGAACAGTCGTAGCGTTAGAAATACATAAATACATACATAAATTACTTATCCCTTACGGGGTAGATAGAGCCTAAGGTAACAAGCGTTACATACACGGACATAGGATAGTTTTTTTTATTGTGGCGGGTGGTAGGGCCTTGTGCAAGGTCCGTCCGGATCGCTACCACCATCTTACTCGCTAATCCTGCCGCTAAGTAGCAGTGCTTGCACTGCCGTGTTCCGGTGCGGAGAGTAAGACAGCCGGGGAAATTACGGGCACAAGAGGCATTTCATCTTAATCCTCTAGGTTGGCAACGCATCTGCAATCCCTCCGGGGTTGTGGGTGTCTATGGGCAGTGGTGATCACTTACCATCAGGTGACCCACTTGCTCGTTTGCCTTCCTATTCACATAAAAAAAAATAAAAAAAATTGTCGAGATGGTAAAATAGGGCCCAGTACTTAAGTCTTAATTCTACGCGGATGAGTCGTGGGCAGAAGCTAGTTTAATAAATGAGTATTTTGAATAATGGCTGAATAATTTTGGATTGTAATTTTGTAATAATTTTGTTTTGTAATTTAATTGTGTCTATATTTAAATAAGATTTTAATCTTATTTAAATATAGACACTAACATAGCTTGTAATATTATGTATAGTTAATTGTAACGATATTAACCATCTATGGACTTACTATTCGAAATGAATGACTTATTATTATTCCGATATTGTTTATGGCTAGTTAGTAGTTTCTAAGCGTATAGTACATTACTGTCTAGGCCAGGAAGTAGGCAATTGCTGAGCTCGTCCGTTTAATAATACGAAGCCAGCAATGCTATTCTGGCCGACGCAAGTATAGTGCTTTTCTCAAAGATCGAAAGTAAAACAACAAAAATAAATGAAAACAAAATAGTGAAAATGGTTTTGCTTTGTCACCTTTTTCTATCAATGGCATTTCAAGAGAGTATTTTTCTACCCAGAACACCTAAAGCTATTTCAGACACAGATAAACACGTTGTCGTACTAGCTTTTTTTTTTTAATTTGGTGTTTTAAATCTTGTGCCTTTATTTTATAATGGTGTTTTGCATTTTTAAAAAGTTAATAACTAGACACTACTACTTCCCTCACTAGTACTTCCATGCTGGTCTAAGAGCAAAGGAAAAACATAGAATGTACCAGTTGCTTCTCGTCCCGCGCAGATGGTAAAAGCCCATCGAGGGAATGGGCGTAATTCTTAGGAATTATGTTATAGGCGATGCGGCTAGCAACCCATCACTATTTTGATTCCTTTTTCCACCTATACGCCCACAATCTTGCTAAACGTGGCCTGTAGGTTTTGTTATCTTTAGGCTCTGTCTACCCCGTAAGGGATAAAGACGTGATTTGTGTATGTGTGTATGTAATAACTAGTCAGTAATGGAATTTGAATGCAACATTACTGGAGAGTTTAGCGCTACAGTAATGTTTTTTTTTTATTTTGGACTGGGCAACAATTAACTTCCTGTTCTGATTATGTAGTTAACAATGACGACTTTAACGGACATTTTTGAGAAAAGGTAATTTAATTATACCTTATTGCATGTAAAATAGTTCCAATCACAAAAGCAAAGCAATTCCTAATAATAGCAGAGACATGCGACGAAATGAAGCAGCACTTCGAAGTTAAAGCCCGTACAGACTAGGCTTGTGTTTAGTTAGCAAAAATCGTTTTTGCCGCCAAAAACACGTTTGCTTACTATAATTACTACTACACCACCCTATGTTTAAGAAATAAATAAATTGTATTGTATTGTACACCAAAATATAGCCTAGTCTGTACGAGCCTTTAGTGTCGAGCCGTTCCCGTTTACACAAAATAGTAATTAATAAGCGAATGAGAGAGACGGTATGACACCAACTAAATATTTTGAATTTCGAAGGTAGCCCCCCTGAGTCCAAGGATAAAATCCACCAATAAGAGAGCAGCGCTGATCCAGGCCAGCAAATTGAAGCAATCCTATTGGTTAATTTTTTCCCGCACACTGCTACAATTTCACATACAACTCACAAAACGACACGAGAGTTAAATCGCAACTGTTGATTGTTATTATTTTTCTTTATTTTGTTCTGCTACTTGTAGATTAAAATCGACCATATTTGTTATAAATTTCAGTGGCCCTGTTTCTCAAAACTACTAGTTAAAATTCTACAAGTTTAAACATTGGTTAAATGCCTGCCAATGATTGGTTGATTAGGGCAATGTTGCTAGTTTCGAGAAACAGGCGCTGGTGACATTGCGGAGCTACTAGATCTGTACTGTATTTACTAAATTGATCTACCCTACTTCACTTTTCTAATAGAGGGTCATTTACCATTTCTATTTCACGCCAACAACAAAGGTTCATTGGCAATCTTGTCAGTTACCTAATGTTAAAATTTTACAAATTCATGAACTAATTATGGAATCGAAGATGAAGGACGCCATCATAGAATTAGGCATTATGTGTCTGGTGAGTGAAAAAGCTTTTTAACATATATATATATATTTTTTTTACATGTATGGGAAGCGAACTTGGAAATACCTTCTGCCCCAGATTCTAAATGGCTGGACTGGAACGGTTTGTGATAATCTAAATAACAACCCACAAAACTGTAAAAAAATTGTAAAATCGATGCTGTTGGTAAATACTAGTGATGTTCCGGATCGTTAAAAATGTATATCCGCGGATACGGATCTGACTACGGATATTTAGTGTCAAGATCCGCGGATACGGATACGGATACGGATGTTTATTTTTTTATTCGATTGGTGGCGGCGCCCGCGACCTTGAAGCGATAGTTGACGTCACGCTCGCCGCAACGTCAGGCAGGACATGTTTCGACTTGCGTTGCGCGGGTAGTACCTACTTTTGTTTTGGTTATGGTTTAGTGTGTCACGTTTGTGTATGGTTTTGATACAAATGTTCTACCTAATTACCTGTAAAAGATCCGTAAAAGATCCGCGTGAAAAGTAACGGACACGGATACGGATACGGATTTTTCTTTTCCCTCGGATATCCGCGGATACGGATACGGATATCCGGAACATCACTAGTAAATACTTAAGTGGTTATTTAGTATAGTTTGATAATTGTTATGTAAGAAATAACGCGTTGTAAGCGTGCGACAACAGTAGCAGATAAACCGATCGCGGTTTTCGCTCGCTAATGTTTTCTCTTTGTAATTGATTTGAATAAATAAAAAAAAATAAAAATAAAAATTAGTAACCAAGTTAATAGAAAGGGATGTAAATAAACGTATGTATGTATGTATAGCTCTTTATTGGACGTAAAGTTTATTTGGAATGGGCGACAATGTATTGTGTCGTCAAATAATTTTTCATCACACTTGCTGGTAAGCGGTAGCAAAACATACAGGTTAACTTAGCCGTAATGCCCCATTGACTTGGCATTCGCATTAAACCATCAATTTGTTATTTTGTTATTTAGTGTTCTGACAATATTTTCACATTTTGTGATTTTATATTTACTATTTGACATTTTAAATTGATTTTAAAATAGGTTTTATTTTAATTATTATTATTTTCTCATTTTTATGTACCCTTGACGATCCTTTTGTGAATCTACATTGACATATTTCATTGAGCTTTATTTTTGTTTGTTGCAATTTTGTTTTAATTTGATTTCAGTTATTATTATTATTGCTATTTTATTTCAATTGACGATCCCTTTGTGAATTACTTATGTTTGACATTTAATTGTACTTTTAAAAGGGTGATAAATAAAAAAATAAAAAAAATATATAATCTTTTATACATATTATATTAAATTGATGGTTTAATGCGAATGACAAGTTAATTTTATTACACATTATTACACAGAAACGGAAGTTAATTTATTTATTTATAACATAAACGATTTTTAATTTTGATAAATGGGCATTATATTATGTTCTTAGGCTAGCTAATTACGTAATAACTTAAGACAGGAGGTCTCTTTAGTAGGGACTGAATAAATTAACCGACTAGGTATTACGTGATTGGAGTTGCGAAACTTGGTTTTTTTACAAGTTTTGTTTTGAAGGGATACAATGTACTGTACACGTGTTTCAACTCTCGCCGACGCATTTTCAGCGTTTTTTGTCATTGATATTTCTTTGACCACCGGAGCATCAACAAGCGACTGGTCACTTGACCTCACTATATCCTGAAGCTAAACTAAAACTTCAATCTACAGTAAATGCCCTTATTTGCTTTCAGGTATGGCAAATCTTAGTCCTGGCTTGGTGTGCTTTTTACTATCTGATGAGAAGGCTGGGTAGACAAGATGCTAGAATTTTAGCTGCAGGTCGAGCTCAAGTAGCTGGAGACCCAGCTCCTTCTTATGAAGAAGCCGTTGGCCAACAGCAGCCAACAGCTGATCCTGAGCCTCCAAGTTACGACGAGTCCCGAATGAACAGACGCCGCCGGAGACGCCACCGTAGTTCTCGTCACGATCGCTTGAGTGAAGGTAATAATACGGAACTGCAAGATATGGGCGCTGATGGTGATAGAAATGGTGATGACAAAACTGCCAATGGTGGTGCTTCTGTTGCCAGTACTTCTGCTGCCAGTATTTCTGCTGCCAGGACTGCTGCTGCCGGTAACGTCACTTCTAGCACTTCTAGTAGTGACAGAGGTATAGAAAAATATAAAAGTAGCAAAGGCAATGACATTTATACCCCAAATTAGTTTTTATGAATAGCCAGATCACAATATTAATTACAATACAATTTGTATGGCTTAGAATTTACTAAGCAGATATTTTACTTATGCAATAGTTATTTTAATAACATTATACATATATTTTTTTAATTTTGACATGCTTATTTGTTACAGTTTTTTTTAAGTTGTTTAATATTTTGACAAAATCCATTAAATAATTAGTTACCATATATTGAAATGATTGTATGACTAGGTTGGCTGGGAATCTTTTAGCTCCTTCTAAAACTTTGCTATATAATTAATGTACTTACCAATTATATTTTTTAATTTTTGTAATTTTTGTGTGTGTGAATGAGAATCTTTATTTCGATATTTCAATATGTGTTCACTGGCAATTTTTTTTTCAACTTTGTCTCGTTCTTCGCTTCTGTATTTTATGTATAAAATCGATTAAACTTCAAACATTTATCAATTATTTCATTAAATATTATTTAACAGCTACTTTTATTGATTAAAAAAATGTGATTTAATGGTTAAATAATAAATCAATTAAAATGTGTCATTTTTTTATTGTACGCTGCTCCTGATTTCGGTAAATACTGTACCAATATAAAAAATAACTTACATACACCTAGTTACTCAAATCACGTCTATATTCCTTACGGGGTAAACATAGCCAGAGGTAACAAGACCTACCGACTTGTTCTCGCTGTATTCGGTTCTGCTACTTTTAGATTAAAATCGACCATATTTGTTACAAATTTCAGTGGCCCTGTTTCTAAAAACTACTAGTTAAAATTCTACAAGTTTTAACATTGGTTAAATGCCTGCCAATGATTGGTTGACTGGGGCAATGTTGCTAGTTTCGAGAAACAGGCACTGGTGACGTTGCGTCGCTACTAGATCTGTATTTACTAAATTAATCTACCCTATTTTTACTTTTCTAACATAGGGTCATTTATCATTTCTATTTCACACCAACAACAAAGGTTCATTGGCAATCTTGTCAGTTACCTAATGTTTAAATTTTACAAATTCATGGAATAGGACTACTTATGGAATAGAAGATAATAAAAAGGACTGTTCGTTTCTGGAATAAAACATCTAAACCGTTGAAGATGAAGGACGCCGTTATACATTTCAGCCTCATTTGTCTGGTGAGTGGAAAAGCTTTTTAATTAGGAACCAAGTTAATAAAAAATCATGTAAATAAACGTTATTTATGTATAACCTCTTTTTTGTACGTAACGTATATTAGGAATGAATAAATCGGCCCATCAGCGGTCACGGATAAAAAAAAATTGTGTAATTTTTGTAATTCTTATAGACCCGTGTTATTATTTATTAAATCTAAACAAATTAAAAATGACGTCGCTAATGACGGCAGTGTATCATTAAATTCAAAACCGTGTCACCTTCACTCGGTTTTTTTGCCCTGTAATTTTATTTATTTATTCGCAAATATGATTAAAAACGTTGTACGTTTCACGGGCGGTACGGGAATTACGAACCTTTTTTTTTTTTATATATGAATAGGAAGGCAAACGATCACCTGATGGTAAGTGGTCATCACTGCCCATAGACACCCGCAACCCCGGAGGGATTGCAGATGCGTTGCCAACCTAGAGGACTAAGATGAAATGCCTCTTGTGCCCGTAATTTCCTAGAATCAGAAAGCCCTCAGTCCACGACTTCGGGCTTCTACTAGAGCCTCGATCGTAATTCCTTACTTACCGCCCTTAATACACAATGCACTGTACTCGTGTTTCAACTCTCGCCGAGGCATTTTCAGCGTTTTTTGTCATTGATATTTCTTTGACCACCGGAGCGTCAACAAGCGACTGGTCACTTTACCTCACTATATCCTGAAGCTAAACTAAAACTTCAATCTACAGTAAATGCCCTTATTTGCTTTCAGTTATGCGTACTTGTAGTCTTGGTTTGGTGGACTTTTTACTATCTGATGAGAAGGCTGGACAGAGCAGATGCTAGAAATTTAGATGCTGGTCGAGCTCAAGTAGCTGGAGAGCCAGCTCCTACTTATGAAGAAGCCGTTGGCCAACAGCAGCCAACAGCTGATCCTGAGCCCCCAAGTTACGACGAGTCCCGAATGAACAGACGCCGCCGGAGACGCCACCGTAGTGCTCGCCACGATCAGTTGAGTGATGGTAATAATATGGAACTGCAAGATATAGGCGCTGGTGGTAATAGAAATGGTGATGACAATACTGCAAATGCTGGTGCTTCTGTTGCCAGTACTTCTGCTGCTAGTATTTCTGCTGCCAGTACTGCTGCTGGTAACGTCACTTCTGGCACTTCTAGTAGTGACAGTGATATAGAAAGATGTAAAAGTAGCAAATGCGATGACATTTATACCCCAAATTAGTTTTTATGAATAGCCAGATCACAATATTTATTACAATACAATTTGTATGGCTTAGAATTTACTAAGCAGATATTTTATTTATGCAATAGTTATTTTAATAACATTTTACATATATTTTTTTAAATTTTGACATTATTATTTGTTACAGTTTTGTAAGTTGTTTAATATTTGACAAAATCCATTAAATAATTAGTTACCATTTATTGAAATGATTGTATGACTAGGTTGGCTGGGAATCTTTTAGCCCCTTTTAAAACTTTGCAATATAATTAATGTACTTACCAATTATATGTTTTAATTTTTGTAATTTTTGTGTGTGTTAATGAGTGCGTATCTAAATCATTTCTAGAAAACACTTAATATTATTTTTGACAAATCTTTATTTAGCAATTTTAATGTGTTCGCTGGCAATTTTTTTTTTCAACTTTGTCTCGTTCTTCACTCTGTATTCCTTGTGCCTATTTTATGTATAAATCAATAAAACTTCAAACATTTATCAATTATTTAATTAAATATTACTGAACAGCGACTTTTATTGATTAAAAACTTTGTGATTTTATGGTTAAAAAACAAATCAATTAAAATTTGTAAGTTTTTTATTGTACGCTGCTCCTGATTTCGGTAAATACTGTACCTAAATAAAAAGTACTTACATACACATACCGACACAAATCACGTCTATATCCCTTACGGGGTAAACAGAGCCAAAGGTAACAAAACCTTAAGGCCACGTTTAGCATAATTTAAGGTCGTATAAGTGGAAAGGGAAATCAAAATAGTGATGGAATGCTAGCCGCATCGCCTATAACATGTTTCCTAAGAATTTTCCCCATTCCTTTTTACCATCTGCGCGGGACGAGAAGCAACTGGTACATTCTATGTTTTTCTTTTGCTCCCAGATCCCTATGGAAGTACAAAACTCCTGATATCTATATTCATCTTCTAATGATAAGAAGTCATGTCAATGAAATTATACTTTTATTATCCAAGAACGCATACAGCTACAAAATGATCTTTGTATTGTATGATTTTTCTCAGCGCTGAATAGTAAACTAATACTAAAACTAATTCAAAATTGGTTAAATCCTAACAACAGGTCAGTTAATTGCTGCAAGGTTGCAAGTGTAGACTAGCAACATCAAAACTTGTAGCTTCAAAAAACTTACGTAGCTTGCTAGGTACTGGTAAAATTGCGTTGCTACTAATTATTTAAGATTGACAGAATTGTGTGGGTACCCATGAGGCTGACATGATCACCTGGAGTGACCAAAGCCTTGTCAAAAATCAGAATTAAAAAAAAAAAAAAAAAAAAAAAGATTGACAGACGGACTAAAAAAAAAGCATGCTCATAAGCTTGCTTAAAATTAGTATGCTCTGCAATTTTTTTTACATCGGTTGATTTTTTAGCGTGCTCTAAATAATCATTACGTACTAGCGATGTTGTTACACACCATGCTACAGAACTTGCTCAATAAAAGCATGCTTTCGTGCTAGCAATGAGCACGTCTGTCCGTACCTTTAGTAATATTAACTATCTACCCTACTTTTACTTTGATAATAACTGCCCATTTAACTATTCTGTTTTACACCAGCAACATTAGAGAAACTATCAGTATTTTAATTTCACAAATGAAATTGTAGGATAGATAAAAATAAAAAGCACTGTTTAATTCTGAAATAAAATAACTAAACCGTTGAAGATGGAGCAGGCGATTATATATTTCTGTATTCTATGTCTGGTAAGTGAAAAAGCTTTTTAATTTGTAAGGTTAGAATTGGGCAATCAACAGTCACGGATAACATTTTACTAGTGTCATATGAAAACCCTGGCATTAAAGAATACTTTTTGTAAGAAACTTTCTAAAAGACCCGGTAGGTACTATATAATATTATAATGTATTGTGTTAAACAAACTTAAAATAACGGCATTAATGATGGCAGCTGTCATAAAATAATTCGAAAATAAATTAAAATATTTAGTACATATTAGGGGTTTAAGTCGGGTTACCTCCGCGTATGGCCAAGAGCTGCGGTTTGTTTTCGGATTCGTCCAAGAGAAAGAGCACTGCAGTGCTTGGTCCGGTGCGCTCTGGGCATCGGCTAATGTTCCTACTTCAAATTGTAAAAAATTAAGTCCACAGCTAAAACTACTGCCACAATAAAAATACTCCGGACACGTATTTCACCTCTTTCCAATGTATTATCAGCGGACATTTATTGGTATTTCTTCGACCATTAGGAGTATCAACCACCGATTATTATCTTGAGCTCACATTTCCTGGAGTAGCAAAATAAAGTTCTCCATCTTCAATCTATACTAATAAATGCACTTTTTTGCTTTCAGTGTTGGATTATCGTAATCGTTATAGTTTGGGTTTTTGCTTATATAATAGGAAGGTTGTACAAAGACGAAGTTAGGGCCCAAGCTGCAAGAAGCGATAGTCGAGCTCAAGCAGTAAGAGAACCAGCTCCTTCTTATGAAGAAGCCGTGGCCCAACAGCAGCCAGCAGCTGATCCGCTACTTCCAAGTTACGAAGAAGCTCAAATGAACCGACGTCGCCGGAGACGCCACCGAAATTCTATTGACAATAATTTGAATGATGGTAATAATATGGAACTTCAAGATATGGGCGTTGGTGGTGATAAGAATGGTGATGATGACAATGCCAATACTGGTGCTGCTGCTGCCAGTACTACTGCTGCCGGTAACGTCACTGCTGACACTTTGAGTAGTGACAGAAAAGAAGAAGAGGAAATACATTTACTGACAAAATTCGACACAACACAACAAAATAAAAAAATGAACAACTTAAACATTATCAAACAACAAAACACTGATTACTGATATACTACATGTAGTGTGATTATTGACACACAGATTACTGATAAGAAGAAAAGTAAAAAAGTAGCAAATGCGATGACATTTGTAGCCCAAATAAATTAGTTGTTATAAATAGCCAGATCAAAATGTTTCTTACATTGCAATGTATGTGGCTCAGAATTTTCTGAGAAGATATTTGACTTGTGAAATGCTTATTTTAAATAAAATTATGTGTATTTGTATTTTAATTTTGACATGCTAAGTTTAATTAGTTTTTTTTTAATTGTATTATAATAACGCAATTAATTACATACCATTAATTAAAATGATTGTATGACTAAAGTTGGCTAGGATTTTCTTAGCGCCTTTTGAAACTATGCTTTATAATAAACTAGCTTCTGCCCGCGACTTCGTCTGCGTTGAATCACTACATAGTATATACTAAGTCGCTTTAAAACTACGCAACGGATTCTGATGCAGTTTTTTTTTATAGATAGACCAATTCAAGAGGAAGGTTTATAATGTATAATTCTATGAATACAAATTCGCGAGCAGATGCTAGTAATACATACAAACCTTCCTCTTGTATCATTCTATCCGTCGCGCAGTTTTAAAGACCTAAGCATACATTGGGACAGACAGACAGCGGAAAGCGACTTTGTTTAATACTATGTAGTGATGTAGTTACAGGGTATGTTTGTAAATCACTGTTTTTTTTATTTTAACTTTTGACTCAGAATGAGTGCGAATGTAAACCATAGCCAAAATAAACTGAATTAATGTTTTCTTTGACGGATTATTTTATGTGATGCTAATGAGAGATTCGTTTGAGAAATCTTTATTTTGCAATTTTGACAGAGTTTGTATTCACTAGCAAATGTATAACTGTAATTGTTAATAAAACAATACAATTTTAAAGCTTTATAATTTTTGTCACTCAAATATAATATAAGTTTTGAAACTTAAAATGTTTATTTTTTTTATTGTAAGCTGCTCCTGCATTCGTTAAAAACTGTACAGAAAACAAACTTCTAATATCTATATTTTTTAAATAAATAATTAAATCGTCTTTGTTACACCATTTATAATTCAAGAACGCCTACACCTGCATGCTGATCTTTGTGCTGTAGGATTTTGTCTCTACCCTGAAAAAATTGGTTAAATCCTTGCAACTATTTGTTTGATTGGTTCAATGTTGCAAGTTCAGACTTATAAAACTGTAAAGAAACCGGCCTCTGGTGACATTGTGTTGCTACTAGTTCTGTATCCAGTTATATTATCTACCCTGCTTTTGTTTTACTAACAGCGGGTCAGCTAGCATTGCTTTTTTTTGTACACCAACAATATTAGTTCAAGGAAGAACTAACAGTATTTTAAAGCAATTTCACTAATAAAATAATGGAATAGATAAAAAATAAAAAACAGTGTTTGTTTCTGGAATAAGATAATTAAACCGTTGAAGATGGAGGAGTTTCTTTTTAACCTTGGTTGTCTGGTAAGTGAAACAGCATTTTAATTGGTAAAAAAGTTAATAAAAACGTATAAGGAGAATGGGCAACTTGGCCTATCGGCGGTCATGGATGAAATTAATATAATATTACGGTCACAATAAGCTCTGACATTAAGAAATACTTTTTGTAAAGAAATCATCTTAAAAAATAACGGCGTTAATGACTCGTCTTTGTTACACCATTAATAATCCGAGAACGCTTACACCTGCATGCTGATTTCTGTGTTGTAGGATTTTATCTTTGCTCCGAAAAAAAATGGCTAAGCCCCAGGACTGATTGCTTGATCGGGCTAATGTTGCAAGTTCAGACTTATAAAACTGTAAAGAAACCGGCCTCTGGTGACATTGTGTTGCTACTAGTTCTGTATCCAGTTATATTATCTACCCTTCTTTTATTTTACTAACAGCGGGTCAGCTAGCATTGCTATTTTTTTGTACACCAACATTTAGTTCAAGGAAGAACTTACAGCAATTTCACAATATAATTATGGAATAGATCAAAATAAAAAACATTGTTTGTTTCTGGAATAAGATAACTAAACCGTTGAAGATGGTGGGATTGATTGTTTTTTCTATCCGTCTGGTAAGTGAAAAAGCATTTTTAATAAAAAATATAAGGAGAATGGGCAACTTGGCCTTTCGGTGGTCACGGATAAAATTTATATTATATTAAGATCATAACAAGCTCTGGCATTAAGAAATACTTTTTGTAACAAACCATCTTAAAAATAACAGCGTTAATAACTGCAGCGTGTCATGAACATTTTGTAAATAAATTGAAACATTTAGTACAGATTAAACTAACTACAAACTAAATGCATAACTTTATTTTGCCACCGTAATATCGATGTGAAAACCCAAATAGGTCAACAAACTTCAAATAAAAAAAAACAGCTAAAATAATACGTATTATAGTAAAAACTAGCTTTTGCCCGTGACTTCGTTGCGTGGAATTACACATATAAACCTTCCATTTGAATCACTTGAATCACACCGCTGTCCAGCTTTAAAGATTTAAGCATACATAGGGATAGACAGACAGACAGGAAAGCGACTTTGCTTTATACTATGTAGTGATACTCCAAGCACGTTCATAGACAGTTATCCCCCGAGGCATTTTCCTCGGTTGTTGTTATTGGCATTTTTTAACTATCGGAGCATCAACAACAGATGTATAACTAAACTGTAGGCTTATTGTCTAATTCGCTCGCAATCACCATCGTGTTCATTTCGACAGTTATTGTATGAATGTGGCAGCTAGCTGATTCCGATGCCAATTGTCAGCCCATACATGAACTGTCAAAATGAACACGATGGCCATTGCGAGCGAGTTAGGTAATAAGCGTACTGTTCTCACTACTTTCTGGAGGAGCACACACACACACACACACACAAATCACGTCTTTATCCCTTACGGGGTAGACAGAGCCTAAGGTAACAGATACCTACAGGCCACATTTAGCAAGATTGCGGGCGTATAGGTGGAAAATGGAGTCAAAATAGTGATGGGTTGCTAGCCTCATCGCCTATAACATGATTCCTATTATAATCGCCCATTCCCTCGATGGGCTTTTACCATCTGCGCGGGTAGAGAAGCAACTGGTACATTCTATGTTTTTTCTTTGCTCCCAGACCAGCATGGAGAAGCAAAATAGATTTATCCATCTTCATCATCAGTATCATCAGCCTGAAGTCATTCTTTGTTTATTTAGAATAGAATAGAATGTATTTATTTGCATAGAATGTCATTGGGTGGCACGGAGACAATAGGTTGCTTATTCTGCTATTTGGTCAATTTCATCATATTAGCATGCAAATTGCTTCCATGCTGGTCTGGGAATAAAGAAAAAACATAGAAATTGCCAGTTGCTTCTCTTCCCGCGCAGATGGTAAAAGCACATCGAGGGAATGGGCATAGGAATAATGTTTTAGGCGATATGGCTAGCAACTCATCACTATTTTGATTCCTCTTTCCACCTATACGCCCGCAACCATGCTAAACGTGGCCTTTAGGTATGTTACCTTAGGCTCTGTCTACTCCGTAAGGGATAAAGACGTGATTTATGTGTGTATGTATGTATATAGCATGCCAAATTATAAATTTTTTTGATTGTTTACAACTTTTTTTGGTTGAAACCATTTACACTGTAGTAGTATTTTTCTAACAGTATCTGCATTAACCTATTTTTAAATATGTTTAGGGGTAGCTTCTGTATGTATTTATTTATTTATCAACAATTTACACAGTATTACAGTATAGAACCAAAGCACTGGAAAAAAATATTTTAACAAAGTATAGGCACATAAAAACTTGAACAATGTTGAACAAAGGCCTCCCCCTTCACATCATAATGAACGACAGCTGGCCACCTGCATCCAACGGTTTCCCGCAACTTTCACGATGTCGTCGGTCCACGTAGGAAGGCCTGCCATCACTGCGTCTTCAGTTTCGAGAACTTTTCTCCTCCAACGATTGTCTGTTCCACGAGCCATGTTCAATCAATAATATTAATGCACTTTGTTTGCTTTCAGTTGTTGTCTATCGGATACCTTTTAGCCTGGGTTGCAGATTATCTAAACGAAAGGGAGATGAGAGAAGCAATTAGAGACGCTCCAAGAGGAAATGGTCACGTAGTAAGAGATATAGCTCGTACTCCTGAAGAAGCCGGGGGCGAACAGGAACCTAATTTTGATCTGATTAATGCAAATGACGACGAGATCGTAACATACAGACGTCGCCGGAGCGATGATAATTTAAATGATGGTAACAATATCGAACTACGAGAAATAGATGGCGGTGGTGATGAAAATGGTGTTGATCGAAATAGTGATGACGGAAATGGTGGTGATAGGAATGGTAATAGTGGAAATGGTGATTGTGACAATACTGCCAATGCTGGTGCTACTGCTGCCAGTACTTCTGCTGCCGGTAACGCCACTGCTGACGCTTCTATTAGAAACAGTGATACATAAAAATGTGGATGTAGTAAAGGCGGTGAAATTTTTAGCGCAATTTTTTTGTTATTAATAGCTAGATCAACATGTTTATTTATTATTAGTAAAACTTAGAATTTACTGAGCAGAAATTTTACTAATTATATTAATTGTTATATTAATTGCGATAAGGCAGCCTATTGTTACATTGTCATATTCTGTATACATTTTTCTGTTCTGGTTGTTATATGTGATGTTCAATACAGAGTTATTGTTATTTTAATTAAAATTATTATGCATTTTTTAAATTTTGTAATTATTTTTTATCACAGCTTTTTTAAAAGTTGTATTAATACTTGACGCGATCAATCAAATAATTAGATAAATACCATTTAATTGAAATGATGGTAGGACTTGTATTTGTAGTAGTTGTATTTCTACTAGGTTGGCTAGGAATTTTTAGCATATTTTGAAACTATACGTAATACATATTTGTAAAGTACTGCTATTTTTTTGTTTTAACTTTTGAGTGAGTGAATAAGTGTGATAATAATATATTTTACTTTTGACGAATTATGTTAAACTGTTTATTTTTCTATTCTAAATGTGGTTTAGTATTTTTTGGTAAATTTACTGTCGTAGTTATAAGCGGTATGCATACAAAACAAAACACAGTAAAACTTTTAAACTGACACTTTTTTCCATACTCAGTCGTTATTTTCAGGAAGTTTTATTCTAACAGTGTTTTAATTTCATTTTAATCATTTTATTTGTATTACTTCTTGACAAAATTTATCTAGTTCCTTCGTTGCTCCACTCTGTGTTACTAATTAATATCATTTTATTCTTAGAAAGTTCAAACGCTCATCAATTATTTAATTAAGCATAATTCAATCTCCAATTTGAATGATTAAAACTTTGTAATTGTTAATATAAAATCATTTGAAATGTGTTGTTTTTCATTGTTAGCTACTCCCAATGCCAAAGGTAATCAATATTATTTTCTCAGGAATGGATGTTTAATGTTAAACTTAAATAGGTTATCATTTATTGAATGTAAGACGACGTTACGAAAATCAAAAAAGTCAAAATTTTCTACTAGCATAATTAAACATGATTGCAGTTGAAATGCAACTCAATTTTTACTTCTAATATTTATTTTCTTCTTCAAATATCATGTTTGCTTATCAATTTTTACCCAAGAACGGCTGCCGTGCTGATCTTAGTGTGGTTGGATTTTTCTCTCAGAATAAATACATACATAATAAATAAATTTCTTGGAACAATTAACGCCAAGCTAAGCTTGTAATATGGGTACTAGACAACGGATAAACATACTTATAATAGCTAAATAGACATAAATACATATTAAATAACCTAGACCCATCAACAAAATACTTATATTTTTCATACAAATATATGTCCAGACCGGGAATTGGACCTGGGAATTCTAGCTTCATAGTCAGGTTTTCTGACCACTAGGTCTAGTAGGGTCAGTAGTCGTCAATAATAGCAGAATTAATAATTAAAAATATAAAAAAGAAACTCAAATTAACAAAGAAAGTAAGGTATGTTATCAATTTTTAGTATCTCACAAGAAAGAAAATACGTGTATATTTAAGCTGATATACCAATAACAAAAAGTATGGCTATAAGAACAACATAGACAAGAAATTACTTGCAAGTTTAATCCGGTTCGCATTTGGTCGGTTTCTATCTGAAATAGACCATAATTGTTTACTATTTAAGGTGATATTGCATCACACTGGGTAATGAATTTGTAAGTAATATCTACCCTCGTTTAATTTTATCAATATAGGGTCAGATGATTTAATTATAAGCCAATATCATAACTTCATAGAACTTACAGTATTTCGTGGCTTTTTAGAAATGGACCTAAGTATTTGAGAAATCGATAACAATAAATAGTGTCGTACGTTTTTGGAAGATAATTTATCAATAAAACAGTGAAAAATGCACGTGATGGTTACACAGGTCGTTATTGTTTGTCTGGTAAGTATAATCTTACTTTGTTTGTGATGTGATAAAAATGCGTGCAGATTATAAATGAATACTTTACTAATTACTAGTTTTATAAAGGTACTATCAAATGAATCAAGAAATTTTAATTTTAGATTTTTATGTTTTACTTTTTCGGTTTTACCGTTAGAAATTAAATTTCTAAATGTCAGTGAAAATTAGAACACAGAAAAATCCGAAAAGTAAAACTAAAAGTAGCTAAAGTAGTTTTATAAAATTGAGTACCTACAACGAAATTAATTTAAAAGGTTTTCATATTAGCAAAAGGAATCATCAACACCTACTTTCATTTGTTATAATAATTGTAACTTATAATTAGGACACGTGAAAGAAAGATTTTAGTCAAACACACACACACAAACCATTTATATAAGTTGAACCGTTATTTTGTTAGCTACGTATAAGTGCTTTACTCTTGTCGTATTAAACAGCAAAGACTGACAATAATAGAGACTCGGGACTTCCTGACACAAGCATTCTTATGCTTACTAGGAGGTTCCTACCTTGATACTTCAACATGTAAACCTAAAAGAGAAATTAACTTTTTTTTTAATATGAATTATTTAATATTGGTAAGAATAAAGCTACGATAGAATTGGAACAAACAGAAGTATGCTTTTAATCTATGTTTCAATAAAAATAAGACGTTGATCGCTCAATATACTCTTAATACAATATGAATGTGAGGTACACGGGTCTATATTTTGTCCCATAAAATTGAAGTTCCGAATGTACGGTTTGTCATAATTTTTTTTAGTCATAAAGAGTATTATTTCAAAAACAGTAAATATTTTTTCTAAAATTGACAGCAAACTAATCTAACCTAACTTACTATTCTGATAACTTTTCCAAAAATCCTGAAAAATGCACAATTTTATGTGTTATGACCAAAAAACATATGACTAACGATTATTATGACCACTGAGCTGGTAAAAATCCGTCGAGGGAATGGGCGAAAATCTTAGGAATCATGTTATAGGCGATGCGGCTAGCAACCCATCACTATATTGATTCCCTTTTCCACCTATTCGCCCACGCCTTAAGGTTTTGTTACCTTAGGCTCTGTCTACCCCGTAAGGGGGACTTGATATATGTATGTAAGTTCGTATGTAAAATTATGGGACAAAAAAGAACCCGGAGGCGCACTGTCGTTGATGACATGTACTGAAACAATAAACAATACAATGAACACAACAATACAAACATAATTAATGATATACAACATCCCGAAGTACATTTTCAAACAGCAGTCGCAGATTATTATTAAGAAAATCTAAACGTTGTTCTTCAAATAAAGATAATAAATAACACTTTACTCTTCTGGTTTCAGGCGGTGGCTCTCCTAGCCATGACCTTGTGGTTTTGCGCTTATATCACTAGGAAGTTGGAACGAGACAATAATATAGTACACGAGAATCGATTTCGAGAAGAAAGACAAAGACCAATAAGAGACATACCAGCCCCTTCCTATGATGAAATCGCTGTTCAGCGTTCGCCAGAAGAAGATACTTTGCCACCAAGTTATGATGAAGCCGTCACGAAGAAGCGTCGTCGCAGACGAAACCGTAAATCTGATGATGAGAATTTGAGCTCTGATGATAATATTGAACTTCAAGCCGTTCGAGGTACCGTTGGTGATACAAATGATGATGACGGCAATGATAATGATGGTGCTACTACTGTTGGCGCTGCTGCTTTGGGTGCTGCTGTCGTTGGCACTGCCATTGCCAGTACTTCCGCAGTCAGTTCAAATTAGATTTTAAGATAGATAGATAGATGAAAGTAACGTTTTTATTTTTACGTAAGTTATGACTTAGAAATAACTAAGCACATTTTTTATTTTTACTTTATGTGTAATTATTGTATTTTATTTTAAATTTAATTTTTTTGATGACTTTATAAGGGTTTATGACATGTGAAATTTTAATTCAAATTATTGTTTATGTGCCTATAGAAGGCGCTGGATTATACCCGTCTAGCAACCAGTTACAATAGAATATTCTAGCGTCTTAAGAAAAATGTATTCGATGTACTCACAAATCAATGTACTTAATGAACTTTACTTCTAAGTGTTTGTGTAATCCGTTGCTTTGTTGGCAATTAGCAACCGAAATAATCACAATTTTACTATTGTTAGAATGAAAGGTTAATATTTGTAAATGCAATAATGTCGAGGTTTTATCTATTTTCACATGTTTTAGTCTCTTTTTTATTTTTTTTATTTTACAGAGCATTTAAAATTTGCCAGTTGTAAACAATAATGATCAATAAATAGAATACGAAGCAGATGTATAAAATAATAAGTATTTAAGATTTTATTTTCTTTTCAGAAAGCAAACATTTAATATTTTACTTTTTAGTCACCGGAGTCACTTGTTATTCTTGAAATCTAGATGTATTTACTAATTTTTGAAATTAATTCATTCTTTATTCCTTATGCAATTTATAAAATGTAATCTCATCAATTATTTTAATATTATTTTATAGCGGACGAACAAATATTTAAACAAAAAATATGTAATAAATATTTTGTATTCTTTAATTTTTTTTTAATAAATCCGTTTAAACATACTTATTTTTTTAATTTAAACACCTTTCCCGAATCAAAAGTTGGCTGTCAATCTTTATATCATTTTTGAATAACAGGATTTTTAAGCTATTTTGGATTCTGTTATGCTACAGCTCCATTATCGGGCGAAAATTCGTGTCGCGTGGTACCTATATGAAGTTCGTGACAAACACGAAATACATGGCCACATATACTAGCAATATAACTTTCAGACGAACTAGATCGGTCAAACGAATGAATGAATTGAAATTAAGTTTTGAAGAGTAGCCACTTGCCGCACATCAAAATCCCTTTGTGCTGTAAAAACCCGACGGAAGCCCGAACACTTATTCGAGTTCGCCCGAATGATTCGCGTTACAGCGTACTGCGCGGCTATACATGTCGCGACAGGTCGAACATTCGCCGAATCCCGATACTGTAGCCGCACCTTAAGAGCCCTAACGCTGCCAACTACGAAAAAAAAAACGCAATACTGATTCATTCACATAGCAACGAAATTTAATCATTCTTTCCAAAAAAAGTGAAGATCAAAACAGAACTTTTAATTCTACATTTTCTATTTTTTTTTTGCTGTATAGAACATGGTGCCTTGGCCTTTTCCAAAAATAAAGGAATTATGCTGAAAACAGAACAGGTAAACATTCTACCCGAAAACTAACTTTTACAGTATCTGCTGTTGATTTCACCAAAATTAACCGTATTTACTTCAAAGCAAAGGTTATTTTTACACTGATTAGAATTAATAGTGTCCTACCCTCAAATTTTTGCAATTAAGGAACCACTTTAAATGAGATCGCAGTATCCGTTGTGATTTAAATAAATATCATTAACATCGTCTCCAGCACTTCTCACTGCCGGACACACGCCTCCTCTCAGAATATAATATATACATATACTTGGTTCAAAATAAAAATTAAATTAACTGATACATTTATATTTAGAAGTCGAGCAAGAAAAAGATCAGAGATGGACTATGACACTATTATTAAATCAATCATGGGAGTATTTGCAGGGGTAAGTGAAGTCAAATTTGCATGGATTTAAATAAAATGCTACTATTGTTGAAAATACATACGATGGCAAAAGAAATCGCTTCAAGGCACATGGAAATCCTAACTTTGCTAACAGTGATTTCATATTTTTGTAACCTTTTTTTAAGAAACTGTATTTTTTAATGAAACATTTTCAATAAAATGTACACATTTCTATTTCTGTAGTTATACGTTGTTTCTACAAATGATCATTTTCCGTAGACGTAGAATGTGCCGGTGCTTCTCTTCCCGCGCAGATGGTAACAGCCCATCGAGGGAATAAGCCAAAATCTTAGGAATCAAGTTATAAGCGATGCGGCTCCCCATCACTATTTTGATTCCCCTTCCCATCTTTCTCCCACAATCACGCTGAACGTGGCCCGTAAGGGATGGAGACGTGACTTGTGTTATGTATGTTTATGTATGTATGTATTATTTTTATTACCACAAAATTATAGATAACAAGCTACCTGCTACAAGATAACTGCTGTAATGTGGTTTAAAGTTTTTTGTACTATCATATGAATCAAGAAATTTTATTTCTTGATTTTTATGTTTTACCGTTAGAAATTAAATTTCTAAATGTCAGTGAAAATTAGAACACATAGAAAAATCCTAAAAGTAAAGCTATAGCCGGGCTATAGCTTTACTTTTAGGATTTTCAGTAAAGTTTTTAGGGAAGTAAAGCTATAATAGCTTTACTTTTCGGATTTTTCTATGTGTTCTAATTTTCACTGACATTTAGAAATTTAAAGTTTTTTGATCAAAGGTAAATAACAACACTAAAAACCCATTTATTTTGAATGCGTAAACTTGTCAATATTTATTGTGTAAATTTGGTTAGCCAACTATAGACCGATCGCTTTAATGAGTCTCCTCGCGCGGCACAGAGGCGCGGGGTAGGACGACAAATAGAACCGAGAGAGGCGCGGGCGGGTAGTACGCCTGACGCCCGCGCCTCTCGACCGGGTCGTCCCACCCCGCACCCCGCAACCGCGCGGGCTAGAACCCACTAAGCGGTCGGTCTATATTAAATGCATCCATTAATTACTTCTATCGTTTTCAGTTTTCGATTATCGTATTGATTGTCTTAATGCTTCACTCCTTGAGGGATATTTATAACGTTTTAAGAGGAAATATAGATCCCGCAGCGGTCGCACCGGTGTTATTGAGTGAGTAACATACATACATACATACATACAAATCACGTCTTTATCCCTTACGGGGTAGACACACTAAAACACAATTATAATTGACGTGACGTATACCAACAAAATGTATTTTAAATAATATAGCATCATGTTATAAAACACTCAGAAGGACTAATTTCAGTTCGTATAATGTACATTAGGTAATTCAATTACAACATAAATAAAACTGTATTTTTGTACAAAAATCATAATAGTACATTATGATACAAGTGTGCTATGTTGGTAATTACACACGAGGCGTATTGTACGCGCGAGCGCTAGCGAGCGCGGGTAAGAGAGCCGAGATGTGTAATTACCAAAGCACACGCGTCGCATACGACGTTTTTCAACACATTTGCGAGGAAAAATATCAAATGACATAACATGCCCGCTATCGAGCTACGTTTACGCCAGAACGTCTGATTTCATTAAATTTATGGGAAAAAATATTATTTCCTAGTTTTATTTTTACTTTTGTTAGATTAAATGCATATTAGGTATACGGCTTTATAATCATGTTACGTCAATAATTTGTTTTTAATCGTTATTATACATTGCTATTATATCCAAAGTTCGTTTTGTTAAATAAAATGAGAAATTTTAATATTATGTTTCGTTTTTTATGGCAAGTGAATGTTATACTAAACTAGCGGTTGCCCGCAATGCAGTTATCTGAAATAAAAACTATCCAAAGTCCTTTCCCGGGACGGAAACTATATTTGTACCAAATTTCATTGAAATTGGTTCATTGGTTTAGGCGTGAAAGCGTAACAAACAGACAGAATTACTTTCACATTTGTAATATTAGTTGAGATTATACAAATATTCGTTTTTGCCCGCGACTTCGTCCGCGCAGATAACATCAGAGTGACGACATAAGAACTATATATTTTTTTAATTAAAAGTATCCTATTTTACTTCTAATACCTCCAAGAACATGTGTACAAAATTTCATGATGATCGCTTGAGTAGTTTTCACGTGAAAGCGTAACAAACAAACTTACATTCGCACCTCCCCTACATCGCCCCTACATCACGCGAGCGAGGACTTATTCGAGCGGTCGGTCTACATAGTTGTAATATCTGCTTTTACTTACCCAGGACCACCAGTTACAAGCCGGCAACGGCACCAGCAGCCGAGTAATGATGAAGCTGTTGGGCATGATGCTCACCAAGCCAGAAGGCGACGGAGGCGAAACTCAAGAGACGAAACTACGACTTCTGATGACACTGACAACAGTGAAAGAGAGACACAATGCGACAGTGGAGAGGCTGCTGGCGAATGTCCCGTTGGAGATAGTAACAATGATGCTATTAGTGGTAGACGTAATATCGGAGATAAGAGAGGTGTGACATTTAATCTGGAAGAAGATATTAGTCGGGATGAATCAGCTAATACTTCCAACGTAGCGAATGATAGCGATATCAAATGTGAAAGTGGTGATGATACCAATGACCATGATGATGGTAGTGGCAAACATGATACCGCTGGTGGTGGTAGCGTAGGAGGCAGCCGTACGAGTCCGTTACCTTGGTATGATTTTATTAAATTTTAATTAGAGAACTAATAAGCATTTCCTTATTTGTAACAGTTTTATATTATGTTCGTAATAATAGTTTTAGCGTTAAATATTTTGAATGTATCGATTTATTTAGGAGTATAAAAGTGTCCTATGAAACATTTATTATTGCATTATACTTATTGCACATTTGACAACTAATATAGAATTAAATAGATTTTGAGCTAAATCTGTCCAAAATAGGGCTTTAAAGGTCTAATAATATATTTATTAGAGTAATACATGAGTGTAGACATGTAAAAGAGCCCCTGGCGGCCAATTTGCAAAAATAAATTTTCATTTTCATTCATTTTCATTTATAAAATGCGTTGTTTGTATAAAATGCGAAATAAAAAAAAGTACTGTAATCAGAAAGATCAAACTAGACATTATTTGTATTTCCATTTAATACTAATAGTGCCCACTATCGCTGTTCTTATTTTTAATATGTTTATTTAGAAATATTTATCCATTGAGCCTTGTTATATTTTGTGTTCCGTTTTTATTTTAATATTTACACTTAAATTAAATAAGACTTACACTTACATTTTTTCTCTTAAATAAGACTTACATGTAAATTTTTCTTCTACACCCTAGCTTGTCATTTATAACTAATTTTCATTGATACCAAAATTCAAATTGATGTAAGTTTCGTTATTTTAAATATTTTTTTCAGTGAGGAATTTTATAATTGACTTATCGTGATGATTTAAATGTTCTTATATGATTTATTGAATTCCATGCCACCAATTATTTATAAGTTATTTTATCGCAGACTGACCAATTTTTATTATTTGTGTAATTATCAATTTTAAATAAATCCGTTTCAACTAATAGTTTTTATTTAAAACACCTTTCCAAAGCAAGATATAGCTGCCGTTGATAATCATGATGCATTTTCTGAATGCCTGCTAGATTTGTAACTTATTTTTGATTTTTGAAGAGCCCTGGCACTGCCAACTACGAAATCTCAAAACCAGCTTGATACTGAGTCGTCCACAAGGCGATGAAATGTTAACCTTCAAAAATAAGTGACAATCAAAGAATAACTCTCCATTCTAAATTTCAACTCTTGCTTTGCTTTATAGACCGTCTGGTGTCTTGGCCATTCCGAATAATAGATTATCTGCACGTCCGGCACGAGAGCGCGCAATAGCGCCTCCAAACTCACGCCGAGAACCCCCGAGAACACCCGAGAAGCGTGAATGTGGTCGCTTTTCGCCGTCTCGTTCTCGCGCTCGCCTGCTCTCCGATCGGTGTCGGTATTTTTGCCCGCTTCAAAGGGTTTCTCGGGCGAGAAAAGAACGGTATCATATTCTAGTTCGGTCCCAGTGCGACCGTGGCATTGATACGGTACTGTCGTCCATTCTGGATAACGAGAATGCGAATGAGAAGGTCGCATGAATATAGATGCCTTCTCGGTTCTCGCGTAATTTCTCGGCAAGACTTCTCGCGTGAGTCTGTAGCCGCTACAAGAGTCGCGTCACGCAGGAGATGGGTTACTCGTCTTGTTCTTACTGTTCGTTCTAGAAGGAGACTCTGGCACGCTCTAGTGCGAGCCGGACTGAACTGAAGAAACAACGGGTAAACTATTATAATCTGTTGTTGATTTCACCAAAATAAACCGTATTTATTTCAGAGCAAATGTTATTTTCAAACTGATTCGAATTTTAATAGGTTCTTACTTCCTACCCTTCAATTTAATGTTATTAAGGAACACATAAAATTGTAGTATCTGTTGTGATCCCAATAAATATACTCTTGCTTCAGAATAAATATTTGCTGATTCGCGTTGATAATCATAATGTAATTGACATTGATTGTATTTTAGAAGTTTCGGAAAGAAATAGATCAAACATGAACTCCGACAATGCTATCAAAATATTCGTGATAGTGGTAAGTGAAGTCATATAATTGCAAGTATTTAAATAAAGTGCAACGATTGTTGAAAATACACAGAGCAATATACGTTAAATACAGCTAGGTGCAATAGTAAATGTAGTCATTTCCAGGCACATAGAAATCATCACGATAACTGTACTTTTATATTTTTTTTGTTTAACTTTTCCAAGAAATTGTACTTTTATCTATACTAATATTATAAAGAGGAAAAATTTGATTGTTTGTTTGTTTGCATTGAATAAGCTCCGAAACTACTGGACCGATTTTAAAAATTCTTTTGCCGTTAGAAAACTACATTATCAGTGAGTGACATAGGCTACTTTTTACCGCAGCAAAATACCTATCCTACGGGAAAATTAATTTATCGCGGGCGAAGCTGCGGACGGAAGGCTAGTATTGAACATTTTAAACTGAATGAATGTTAATTACGAGTATTAATAGAAACAAATGAAGTTTTTACCGATGTATTTAATAAATATCGAGTCTACTCGCTATGGATGCTATTTTTTGTCAAGGGTGAACCTACAGAAACATATATTTTGCTCGTTCACTTTTTATTGTATAATATTAGACATTATTATTCCCAGCTACATGATTTCATCAATCACTTATATCTTTTTCAGGTCTCACTGTTCATTACACTGGTAATCCTGATTCTCGTCCTCAAGGATTGTTACAAAGTTTTAAGGGAATACATAGGGCACTCATGTGTCGTACCAGGAATATGGGGTGCGTAGTTCAAGACATAATAACAAAATATATAATTTCAAATTAATAACGGTCACAACGTTCATTTAGCATTTAACGGCGCAAGTTCCATACAAAACACAGAATACAGGTTCCATACAAAATTACCTGTATTGCGTACATCACTACATAGTATAAAACAAAGTCGCTTTCTCTGCCCCTATGTCCCTATGTATGCTTATATTTTCAAAACTACACAACGGATTTTGATGCGTTTTTTTTAATAGATAAAATGATTCATGAAGAAGCTTTTTATGTATAATTCTACGCAGACGAAGTCGCGGGCAGAAGCTAGTAAATAATAATCATGCTAAACGTGGCCTTAAGGTCTTGTTACCTTAGGCTCAGTAAGGGATAAAGACGTGATTTATGTATGTATGTATGTATACAACGGCCACATTTAGTTAGATGACCGGTTAGCCTACTGGTTAGTGAAGTGACTATTACTATGAAGCTAGAGGTCCCGGGTTCAATTTTCAATAGAGGCAGGCATTTGCATAATAAAACCGAATATTTATATCTGCTTCTACTTACCCAGGAGCATCAGCTAGAAACCGGCAACGGCAGCAACAGCCAAGTAACGATGAAGCTGCGAGGCATGATGCTCACCGAACAAGAAGGCGACGGCAGCGTCGTAACTCAAGAGACGAAACTACGACTTCTGATGACACTGACAACAGTGAAAGAGAGACACAATGCGACAGTGGAGAGGCTGCTGGCGAATGTCCCGTTGGAGATAGTAACAATGATGCTGTTAGTGGTACATGTAATACCGGAGATGATAGCGGTGTGACATTAAATTTGGAAGAAGAAAGAGTTGTATATTCTATTAGTCGAAATGAATCGGGTAATACTTCCAATGCAGCGAATGATAGCGGTGTCAAATCTGAAAGTGGTGATGATACCAATGACCATGATGACGTTAGTGGCAAGTACGATACCGCTAGTGGTAGCAGCGTAGGAGGTAGCTGTACGGGCCCGTTATCTTGGTATGATATTTATTAAATTTTAATTAGAGAACTTATAAGCATTTCCTTATCCGTAATTTTTTTTTCGTGTTTGTAATAACAGTTTTACCGCTAAATATTAAGCATGTATCAATTTATTTAGGAGTATAATAAAAGTGTCCTTTGAAACATTATGTTTGTTACCTCAGAACTCCATCATTGCTGGACCGATTTGGAAAACTATTTTTGGGAATAAGTGGTTACAATTTTCGAGCGTTATATTTTCTCATATCGGGTTAAAACGTTTGTTATAACGTGAATAATATGTTTTAATCGTTATATGCATTGTGTGTTGTTTGTTATTATAATAATATAAAAGTTTGTTATGTTTCAGAAAATTATTAATTTTAATATCACAATGTTCCGTCAGCACTCCACCAGCAGCCGCCAACTTACGAAGAAGCTGTAAGGAATGATGCTCTTCTAACTAGAAGGCGAAGGTCTAAACTCTAGAGACGAAACTGGGACTTCTGATGATGCTGACAACAATGAAAGAGGTTATACTAACACGCAATTAGTGAAGAGGCTGTTGGGGAATGTCCCGTTGGAAATAATGCCAATGATTCTATTAGTGGTACACGTAATATAGGAGACGATAGCGGTGTGACATTAAATTTAGAAGAAGAGAGAGTTGTACGAGTATATTCTAGTCGAAATGAATCAGGTAATGTATCCAATGTAGCGAATGATAGCGGTGTCGAATCTGAAAGTGATGACGATACCAATGACCACGATAATGTTGGTAGCAATACCTTTTGGTATGATTTTTATTAAATTTGTGAACCAATAAGTATTTTTTTTTTTGTACATAATAGTTTTATTTTATGTTTGTAATAATAATGGTTTTACCAGTATAAATTATAAGTATCTATCAATTTATTTAGGAGTAAGAAAATGTTATAATAAATATTACTGCATTATACTAGGAACTAATAGAATGAAATAGCGTTTGAAGCTAAATCCGTTCATGAAATGGCTTGATAAATTAATAAATACTCTTACTAGAGTAATCAAAATGTGTATGCTTTGTCTTAAAATAATTTACCAAAGATCTGTATGTATATCACATTTGTATAAAAATTTTAAGATCAAAGTAATTGTAATAAAAAGAGAACTTGACTTCATTTGTATTATTTTGAATCCGTTCAATGTCGCTGTCTTTATTTTGAACATGTTTATTTAAAAATATTGAGCATTTTAACTCATTATTATATTTTATGTCTTTTGTGTTTATTTTAATGTACACTTCAATTTCTGCTCTTCACACTAGCTTATTATTTATTATTATTACTAATTTCTCCTGTCAATTATTCTGTCTTTATCAATTTTCAATAAATTCGCTTAAACATATGTTATTATATTTTTTATTCTAGCACCTTTCCAAAGCAAGAGATAGCCGGCGTTAATGAGTACGATGGTATTTGTAAGTTATTTTAGATTCTGTAAGATCTCTTGCACTGCCAACTACGAGAAAAAACTATTAATATCAAATCAAAAAAGGTGAACATTCTGCCTGCATACAGTGTTATAGTATAGTCACTACATAGTATAAAACAAAGTCGCTTTCTCTGTCCCTATATCCCTATGCATGCTTATGTCTTCAAAACTACACAACGGATTTTGATGCGGTTTTTTAATAGATAGTGATTCAAGAGGATGGTTTTTATGTATAATTCTACGCAGACGAAGTCGCGGGCAGAAGCTAGTATTTAATAAGACCTTCGGATCTATCTTGCTGTGTCACCGATCGTAGCCGAAATCCGAAGGTTGTTCTAGGAGCTACGGATTGCACTTTGTACCTTTACTACATCTGCAGTTAATTACCAAAATGAACCGTATGTATTTCGGAATAAAGGTGTTTCTACACTGATCACACTGAGAATTTTAATTTTTTTTTAGTGTCATACCTTCAAAATAATGCAATCAAGAAACCATTTTAAATTTTGCAGTAGCCGTTGTGATCCCAGAAAATTAACACATGTTTATGAATAAATATTTACTGCTTCGCGCGTTTATATCAAGTGATACATTGACCGTATTTAGAACTTCTAGAAAGAAACAGATTGACAATAATGACAATGGACACCGAAACGCTTGTTACAATTGGTGCTAGAGTACTTGGTGGGGTAAGTGAAATCATAATTGCATGGTTGACAACTAGGTATCACACACACACACACAAATCACGTCTATATCCCTTACGGGGTAGACAGAGCCTGAGGTAACAAGACCTAAAGGCCACGTTTAGCATGATTGTAGGCGTATAGGTGGAAAGGGGAAGCAAAATAGTGATGGGTTGCTAGCCGCATCGCCTATACAACTAGGTATAAATATTATACACGATATTTTATAAGAATTTTGCTCCACAGAAATTGTTTCCCATTTGACATGATTTCATTAAAAAAAATCTTAAAAATTAAATCATAGAATGTAGCAGTTGCTTCTCTTCCCGCCGAGATGGTAAAAGCCTTTCGAGAGGACGGGCAAAAATCTTAGGACCCATCACTATTTTGCTTCCCCTTTCCACCTATACGCCCACAATCATGCTAAACGTGGCCTTAAGGTTTTGTTACCTTAGACTTTGTCTACCCCGTAAGGCATAAAGACGTGATTTATGTATGTATGTATGTAAATATTATTTTAGTGGAAAATACAGCCGCTTCAATGCACATGGAAATCGTTACAACTATAATTATGGTTTCAAACTATTTCACTTTACCATGACACTGTACTTTTTAATTTAAACTGCATAAATAGTAATTAATAGTATAAATAAAAACAGATGGACATTTATATTACCACAAATGCAACAAACACTTAAGCCTGTGTTGCGAACTCTTTGCTTTTTTATGACTTTTATGTTTTTATAATTTGAATTTGATTTTGATATGACTTTTTGTCAGTTGTTAGTATTTTGCTGGTTCAGTAGTACAAGTCTTGAGCTGAGGAACTGCTTTTCATTCGAATACATCCTTAATTATACAGTCCACTCATTTTTATCCGCTTCACTCGTATTCATGGTAAACATCTGTTTAGCAACAAAGTTGAATCAACGTGTTGCGGAGTTGCCGTCAACATGTTGCTGGCAACACTGCGTGTTGTAGAGGTGATAGCGTCATGTTGACAAGCTCTCGCCCGACAAGCGTCAACATTGATTCAACTTTGTTGCTAAACAGATGTTTACCATGAATACGAGCTTTAGAAGGGGTGCGAGTCGGGTTACCGCCACGTGTGATTAAGAGCTGCGGTTCGTTTTTGGATCCGTCCGGGGGGAAGAGCAGTGCTTGGTCCGGTGCGCCCTGGGCAACGGCTAATGATTTCCTGGCAGTTTCTGAGGGATATCATTGACCGTTGGCTAAGAGCCCGACAGGGGGGGAGGGGGGTCTTTGACCATTACCGTACAACGTTGCCGACATTTTGTCACAAGATTTTTTAATAAAAATTTTTACATTGACATTGGCGAAGTTGTCGTCACTATAACGACTTGATACGCCACAAATAAAAGAAGAAGAAGAAGAAGAGGCTTTAGATATCAGGTCCACTCGCAAAGGTTCTACTGCAACGTGGCCTAAAGCGATTTGATGAAGGATGAACCAACAAACCTTATTTGTGTATATAAACAAATAAAACTTTTATGTGTGTAAATATAGCCATTATCATACACACTCACGCTCACTAATCACGTCTTTATCCCTTACGGGGTAGACAGAGCCTAAGGTAACAACCTAAAGGCCACGTTTAGCATAGTGGGCGTATAGGTTGAAAGAGGAATCAAAATAGTGATGGGTTGCTAGCTGCATCGCCTATAAGTCATGATTTCTATGCCTATTCCCTCGATGGGCTTGTACCATCTGAGCTTGTAGCAACTGGTACATTCTGAGATATGTTGAGGGTCGCCATGAGATAGGTTGAGGGTGGACGAGGAGGTTTAAGTAAAAACACCCATAGTACCAGAGATGTTGTATTCTCGGTAGACTAAGTATAAGAACGCGCTTAAAGATTAGTTACACATATTTATTACCTAATTAATGCTTACTGGCTATTATTCAATGGGGACTATCGTTTCTTTGCTCACCAGTTGGCGCCACTGTTGAGTAAGGTCCAGAGAGATAGCTATTAAAGGCGACTTTATAAGATCGGCGCCGATACAAAGTTTTAAATCTTGAATCTCAATCATTTTATTAAATAAATAAACCTCTGAATTAGCTGCTCTTTGAAGCCGTTTAGTTTTGCGCCTCTTTTTCTTAATTCCACTTCCAAAGTGTTCACATTCATCGCCAAATAATCCATACTTGCGATAATTTCACGAAGGAGATCACTTCCCAATAGGTAAATGAAAGAAATTATAATTTATGTCACGAATCCCGCTAAAACCAGTGAAAACTGAATGTTATTGGACCTCACGCGACACTAGCGCCTCTAGTGGCAAATTCACACGCGATAGCCCCCATTACGTGCGTCACATGTTGCAGGGAGTAATGTTAAGTCGCGGTTATTGTATGAATTTAGGCGTATATTACAATTCTATGTTTTTTCTTTACTCACAGATCAGCATGGCAGCAAATTATCTTACTCATATTAATGCCATTAATTATCTACTTCTCTCTTTTACAGGTTGCGATGTTAATATTGTTTTTAATCCTGTGTCTCCATATAAAGGATATTTATGACTATTGTAGAGGGAATGCCTCATCGCTCGTACTCGTGCCAGGACCAGGAATAATAAGTACGTATTATAAAATTTTAAATTTATAACGATCAAAACGTATAATTTTTGTAACACATTTGTATAAGCCGTGGCAGCCTAGTGGTTTCACCTGTGGCCTCTCAAGCAGAGCGTCGTGGGTTCAAATCCCGGGCCACCTCTGAGTTTTTCGGAATTTATGTGCGAAAATTACATTTGAAATTTGCCATGAGCTTCTCGGTGAAGGAAAACATCGTGAGGAAACCTGCACACATCTGCGAAGAAATTCAATGGTGTGTGTTAAGTTCCCAATCCGCACTGGGCGCGCGTGGGAACTATAGCCTAAACCCTCCAATACACTGAGGAGGCCTATGCCATGAGGCACGCCGAATTACGCGACAATTTAATAATAAATAAAATAAAAAAAAATATATAAAAAAAAATCAGCAACAACATACTGAAATTTTAGCGCATTCGGAATAAATAAAAGGCTATATTATTATTATTTGTATAACATCTCTATTTTCATAGCTAAAACAAAATTTATTGTATACTAGAATTCAACTACTTTAAAATACATACAGTATTTCAATTGCAAACATTATGCTATATTTTGATATAGAATTCAGAAAATATAGTATCACATGACATACCGTGTTAAGCTTCGTATACGCCAGAACCAAACAAAAAAAATATTTCATTTTTTCGAGCGTTAGATTTAGATTAAATTAAAAGAAATTTATTCAGATTAATAATTAATGAATTTCAATATTATAAAATATGATTTAATCGTTATGTACATTGTTGTAATATCTTAAATTCGTTTAACAGAACGAAATTCAAAACTTTAATATCATGACTTCATTTATCATGGCAAGGTAGTTTTATTTTATACAAAGTGAGCGTAAAGCTTATTATTGTTGTACAATTAGTTGTCATAAATCTGCTATTACTTACCCAGGAGCAACGCAACAGGCTTCAACCAGCAACCGCCAAGATACGAAGAATCTATAAGGAATGATGTTCCATAACTAGAAGGCGACGGCGGCATCTAAATTCTACAGACGAAATTAATTCTGATGATGATGACAACAATGACAGAGGTTATACCAAAATAGTTATGTTTCAAAAACAGTTTTTTTTTACAACTGATAGGAAGCTAACTTTATATCACCTACTTCCTTTTCCAAAATTTCTGAAAAATTGACTATTTTTATGTGTCATTATGAATAGCGATTATTATGACAAATAGAAATCATGGGACAAAATGGGACCCCATTCGAATATGACTGTGTTACGTTTAATATTCTGCTTTCTAACCTTACTTATCTTTTATTTCTAATTGACAATGATTGAAAGATGCAAGCTGATATTAGTTTTGTTTATTTTAAATAATCTTCAGTGACATATTTTATAACTGACTTATCAAGATGGTTTTAATGTTTAACGATTTTAATGTTGACTTTTGTTTCATTGGTTTGTGTAATCAAATTCTTTTTCAAAAATAAATCCACCACTCATAGCTATTTTTTTATTTATACCATACTAGCTGTTGCCCGCAACTTCGTCTGCATAGAATTCGTTTATCGCTATCCCGCGGGAATTACGCAATTTTCCGGGATAAAAAGTAGCCTATGTGTTATTCCAGACTATAATCTATCTATGTTCCAAATTTCATACAGATCTGTCCAGCCGTTCTGGCGTGAAAGAGTAACAAACATCCAAACATCCATACTCACAAACTTTCACATTTATAATATTAGTAGGATATTAGAAAGTTGATCATAATCATATAACATTCGTTATAATTTAATTATGTCAAACCCTTTTTTTTTCGTTTTCATAGAATATAATACTAGTAATTTTTTTCGAACATAGAATCAATAGAATGAAAGTCCGTTGCACGTGGTCTGTGAAAGTAACTTTTAAAAGTAATGAAGTTCTACTTTTAAAAACAAATCTACAATAAGCCAGTCTTTTGTTGTTCTTCTTCTTCTTATTTGTGGCGTATCAAGTTGTCATTGCGACGACAACTTCGCCAATGTCAAAGTTAAAAAATATAATCAAAGATCTTGTGACAAAATGTCGGCAACGTTGTACGATAACACGGTCGAAAGACCTGTCGGACTCTTAGCCAACGGTCAATGATATGCCTCAGAAAATGCCAGGAAATTATTAGCCGATGCCCAGGGTGCACCGGACCAAGCACTGCTCTTCCCTCCGCACGGATCCGAAAACGAACCGCAGCTCTTGACCACACGCGGAGGTAACCCGACTCGCACCCCGTCTTTTGTTTTAAAATAAGTTATTATGGCAATAGACGTAGGGTAGGTAGGCTTTGATTCGTGACGTTGTTTAAATTAATTTGAACCTTATTTCTTCGGAACCAAATCGATTTTAATTGGCATAGGTAGTCTACATTTAAATGTAGTCACTCACCTTTTTTTTCTACCTACCTATTTAGATTTGATCACTGGTTCGGTATAACTAAATCACCAAGAAAAATACTGATAAAAAAAATTGATTAAAGTGAAGTTAATAAGTGTTTTAAAGTATTAAGATGGAAGTAGCTATGCTTTTTTGTCGTTTATGTTTAGTAGCGGTAAGATAAAACTATTATCTATATTTTTAATCTACTATATAAAAATAAGTCGGGTTTTCCTTCCTGACGCTATAACTCCAGAACGCGCGAACCTATTTCCACGGTTTTGCATTCGTTGGAAAGGTCTCGGGCTCCGTGAGGTTTATAGCAAAGAAAATTCAGGAAAAATTTCAACAGAAAAGCGGGAAAATCTTTTTTCAATCTGGTGGCGAAACGGAGTTCGCCGGGTTTGCTAGTTTGTTATAGTTTTTTGGTGGAGATTTGTGCATTACAAATGGTTGTGAGTATTTATATTAGCTCTCAAACAATATGGATTAAAAAGTTTAATATAATGAGAACTGAAGTCATACTTGTACAATTGTTTAACTCGTATATGAATCACGTCTTTATCCCTTACGGGGTAGACAGATCCTAAGATAAGACCTAAAGACCACGTTTAGCATGATTGTGGGCGTATGGGTGGAAAGGCGAATCAAAACAGAGGGTTGCTAGCCACATCGCCTAAATAACGTGATCTTTAAGATTATCGCCGAAGCCCTCGATGTGCTTTTACCATCTGCGCGAGAAGAGAAGCAACTGGTACATTCTGTTTTTTCTTTGCTCCCAGACCAGTTTGGAAGAGTCTTTCAATGTTGATCTAAAATTCAAACTCGATCAAATAATAATATAGTGTAACAAAGAGATTATGACACTACTAGCTGCTGCCTGCAACGTCGTCTGCATAGAATTTTCTTATCGCAATCCCGCCGGAATGACGCAATTTTCCGGGATAAAAAGTAGCCTATATGTTATTCTAGACTATATTTTATCTACGGTCCAAATATCATCCAGATCTATCTAGCCGTTCTGGCGTGAAAGAGTAACAAGCATCCATCCATCATTACGGAAATTACGGGCACTAGAGGCATTTCATCTTAGTCCTCTAGGTTGGCAACGCATCTGCAATCCCTCTGGGGTTGCGGGTGTCTATGGGCAGTGGTGATCACTTACCATCAGGTGACCCACTTGCTCGTTTGCCTTCCTATTCATATAAAAAAAAAACCATCCATCCATCCATCCATATTTACAAACTTTCGCGTTTATAATATTAGTAGGATAAATTTGCTTAGGCAACTAAAGAGGCTACCCAAACAAATAACAATATGAAGATGAAAATGATTGTGTAGGTAGGTACACATTTGAATGAAACTAATGCCACATCATTAACTTTTCCAGATCACAACAGTTCTATTGACCTGCTGCTTTTGGGTTGTCAAGTTAATATACGGCTACGGCTTGATCAGTGACCATTCCAATCAAACCATCTAAACCGCAATCAAAGAAGAGAAAAGAATAGAAGAAGAAGACGCGTCGAAAGCCTTCGGGCTATAATAATAAAATTATGACTCCTGGTGTACAATCAATGGAAAAGATGATTCTAGAAACCATTCACTTACTTTGAGACTTGGTTAACTTGTGTGAAGTGTTCCGAAATATTTATTTATTCTTTAATTCTAGCTGTTGCCTGCGACTTCGCCCCCGTTCCAGTATTTTTTTTTTCAAAATTTTATTTTATACAAACCTTTATTCAAGATAAAACTTTGTTTCGGTGCCGATCTTATAAAGTTGCCTGTGACAGCTGTATCTTTAGACCTTAGTCAACAGTGGCGCCAACTGGTGAGGAAAGAAACGATAGTCCTCATTTAATTAGGATGTAGAATAGTACACTGTTTGTACATTTGACACCGGAGATGACAGCGGTGTAATAGTATAGTAGTGATAGGAATGAAAATGATGTAAATATTAAAAATCATTCCGTTCGAGGCGATAAAGAAAATTGGAAAAATCGTTCACTTTGTAACGGCCTTACAAGGTGTAGGTATTTAAATAAAAGTAATATACTTTAAAAAATGTAATAATTGTGTTGACTGTAACTTTAATAAAAAAACATCTTTAACAATGCAAACTGACAAAGAGTCCGACAAAATTGGTAAAACACCTCTTTTATTCTTATTATGAAAAATTGCATATTTTTTTTTATTTATAACTTTCGGTCTGTATAGCTTTGGTAAATCTAGATCAGTTAAGTCTTAAATATTTTTTCTAAACTATGTTTACAATACATATTTCGATCTAGCTCATTTTCTTTTAATTCTTTTTTTTATTTTAAGTAGGTAGTACAATTTTTTGACAATAAATTGTGAACTATATTATTGAATGAATCAGAAATATCTGAGCGGATCTTAAGGCAAACATGGTTTTCCCTGCAAAAGTTACACGGTAAGTTTTCATCGAGCTAGATAAATATTTATATACGTTAGTCGATGTAGAATGTCTACCATGTCAAAGGCGTTACCGATTATTTCTAAAACGAAACTGAAATTTTTACTTATACGTGCCAGATCTTCCGCTCACAGTATTTCAAATAAATTTATCGAGACTAATACACACTGGTTTGAATGCTTGACTGAATAATTTAAAATAAATAATTTTAATTATTTTTGTTTATTATTGACTATAATTAATAATAATCAATATATATATATATATATATATATATTACAATATTAAATTACAATTATAATTATTGCATAATTGTTGAAATTATTAGACTTTTTAATGACAAAGAGCCTTCACCCTGTTATAAATTAAAAGGTTATAACATATACTTTATTATTTTAGTACCTAATAATGTACTAATATATAGTAAAACCCAATTTGTAGTTTTATTGTATAGATTTCCTGACAAACTTGCGAAAACTATGCAACAACAAAATAAATATTTTTTCAAATTTATTATAGTACAGTTCTTGAGCTCCCAGAATGCTATTCGGGATCTTCTTTCTGTCTCCCTCACTCGGCCGATTCAAGTGCCAAGCCCATAAGAGTGAATGAGATAGCAAGACAAATCTAAACGGCACTTTGCGAGGTCACGGACTGTAGACATTTGTCTTTGTCAAAAATTACAATTTGAATACAAGCTTTTCTTGGTGACTAGTTGTTGCTGACTGTACTTGCATTGTCCTACATGTGTACCAAATTTTAAGTCAATCGGACCAACTGCTGAAGAGTTCCCTCTTGCGGAGACAGTCCTGGCCGAGCTACCAGAATTCGACTAACAGATTATTGTTTGGTCACCAGAATTACTTAAGCATACACATTTGAGCTCAATCGGTTGAAGACATCATCAGCATGGAAGAAAAATTACACTAATCATACATCCATACATCCATTATTTAAGTTTCTTTTACTTATGTTACTTATTTTAGATACAAATACTGCATTTACAGTTAAATAAAGTTAGCCGTATTCGTATTGAAACAGAGGTGATTTTACATTGCATTGAATGTTCTCGAGTTTTGTCCTTACCCCATTATTTGGAATTACTTACATACCTGCTAAGACAATGAATCGCTAACGCTGTCTGTACAACATAATAGATATACTAACTCCAGAAAACTTTAATGAAACTTTAAAACGAATTGACATATTGGTGTTTAGTGTTGAAAAGCCAAAAGATAGTATATGCAGCTTAAAGATGGACGCATACAAAGAACACATACAAAATGGAATTGAAAAGTACGGAGAAGTGAATTTTGATTATATTGCACATGTGTCAGTAGGAGTGGTAAGTACGAATAAGATGATTATTGTTCTGATTTTTAGTTAGTACAGAATATCGAAATTCAGAAGTGTGTCATGAAAATAATTTAAATATCTAGTTTATCCTAGAAAATAATCGTTTAAGGTACTAGTTCTTAGGAGTTGTAACAATATTAGGGATTTAATACCTTGAAACGAGCAATTCTTATATATATGTACCTAATACTTGCAGTTCCCGTAAGGGATAAAGATGTGGTATATATATATATATATATATATATATATATACCACTGTGTATTTACAGGGTTTGATCTTGTATTTTGTATCAAAGCAAATAAATGTTTGAATTTGAGTCTGTATAATTATATAATCGGAATGTTCATGAAATTCAGCATGCAGGGGGTTTCCGGGGTGATAAATCGATCTAGCTAAGTTTCATTTTAGTAACGTGCTAATAAAAAATGCCGAGCAAAACTCCGTCATCCAAAGTACCTGATTTTTATTTTATAACATAAAAGGGAAATTTATAGAGCCTAATGGGACTAAATAAAAGTAGTATAAACAAGAGATATGAAAGATTTTAAAAGACATAAAAGTAAAATTATGCTTTCCTATTATTTAATCCATCATTTCTAAAAGTTACCATCTAGCTCATTATTTTATTGTGCCATAATATAAGCATCACTAATATCCAGCTTTTAAATTTTTAACTAACACTAATTATAAGGATTCCTTAAGTCTGAATTAAACAATTACTATTTTATTTATTTTAAACATAATTTACCCCAATTTGAAATTAAAATTTAAGTATCTCAGGAAATGGCAAGTGAACAGGATTGTTACGAAATATTTTACCTTACTTAACCTAATGTATAGATCACACGATCAAGAAAGTTTGTTTAAATGATAGTTGCACCGTAAATTATATTATGCATTTAAACCTTCACTGTATTTTGACCAGCACTATTCAAATTAACATTCATTATTTTTCAGATGTTGTTAGTAATTGTTTTAGGTAGCTGTTACTTTTGCTCAAGGAACAGGTATGAGGTGCCAACGTTTACTGAACCAAACATACCACAAATAACACCCATTGCATCGCAACCACCGCCAAGTTATGAAGAAGCAACTAGACCAACCAGAAGACGGAGTCGACAGCAACGACAAACAGCTGAAGATGTCAATACGACTTCTGATGGTGTAAACAATGATGGAGAAGGTACAATGATGACCGAATTAGAAATTGAGGAGGTTACTGGTGAAAATAACGCCAGTAACGATGGTAATGAGGCAGAAATCAGTGGTACACTTAATACTGGAGATGTTAGAGGCGACCAAGGTTTTAGTGGTATCAATGGAAATAATATGAGTAAAGAACGTCAAACTGTGGATGATGATAGTAAAAGCAGATATGACACTGCTAGTGAGAGTAGCGTAGACGGTGCTGTAATCAAAATAAAAAAGATATCGGGCTAGTCTAAGTCGGTTTCTATTTTAATAGTCTTTAACTTTATAACGTTGTTATTGTAATCATTAGAGTAAATTAACGTCTAAAAATAAAAATGACATTTCATATAGATATTCTGTAGGTACCTATTGTAGTTGTGAGTTTACTTGCTTACTGCTCCTTTCAGATGTTTAGCCTCTTTAGTATTTAGCTGTATTCTTTCAAGTCTAATGTTTTTTTCGGAGAGGGGGTGATTTTACCTTGCACTAAGTAGTAGTTAGATATGCAGTTTACCCTATTATTTCAAATTTATGAATTATTAACATACCGCCTCCTTCGTTAAACATTGCAACAGCATCATCACGTCAGTTTACCACAAGAGAGTTAAAATATTAAATATTGTTAAAAACTATCGTTGAGGAGACGCATTCGACATCATTTTAAAGTACCACAACATACATAAAACTTCATAATGGAGATTTGGCATGAGAATTTAAACAATGCTATGCCAAAGGTGGGAGAAGGAGAACAATATCTACGTTTAACATTAATATCGGTAAGTCAGGATTTTTAATATTTTTAGATATTTTACGGACTCACGGTTAAATCTTTAAGAGCATCCTGAAACTTGCTTATTATTTAATTTAATACAAAATAATTAAAGTAACGTTGGTATTTGTGAACATTCTAAACTTATATATCATTTTTAAGGTGCTGTTAAAAATGTACAACGTATTACGTTACGTTATAGGGATAAGTTCGCCTTTGTGCATGTATTAATGTTATTTTTTATTTTTTTGTAAATTGTATCTGTTTATATATTTGTACAATAAAGCATTTACTGACTTACTTACTTACTTACTTACTTATTAAAAGGGTCAACTCCGAACTGTCACCAAACTAGTTAAAACCAGCTAGTTGAACGATTTTGTTAACACCATTTAAACATAGATCACGTAAATTTTATAATATATAGAGGCACAAATAAATGATCTATTTAATGAAAATGATATTAATCGTTAGAGTGATGCTACTTTCGTTTAAATTAATTATTTGTTAAATATGTTGTCTATTTCAGTTTACGTTCTGTATGTTCTGTGGCTTTGGCTTGTGTGTTTGGAAACTGTTTCGTGAAATCAGGTGGACAACAGACAGGCGGTAACTGAACCAGAAACTGAAGCAGACAGAGAAAATACACCAGCCATTGAGTTGCAACCTCCAAGTTATGAAGAAGCAACCAAACCAGGTGGAAGACACAACCGACTGCATCCACCGAACGCTGGAGACAACAAAATTAGTGTTATCATTGATGAAAGAAATGTTGCCGATACCAGCGGGGGAGCTGGTGGGAGTAACGTTGAAGAAGGTAATGATAAAGAAAATAGAGGCACTACTAACGTTCAAGATAATATATTACAATATCTGTTAGAGGTCAAGATACTGTTGACCAATTAGAATTAGACGATGGGAATGACCGATCTAGAAATGACGATGATAATAGTAGCAAATATGACACTGCCAGTGGAAGTAGCTAAATAATGATAATAATTCAGACTTATTCAATAGGCTTTGCGCTATGCCTATTTTAAAGTAGGTACGCTTATGATCGTATATCTATTTAGTATTTAATAAATCATGTCTGAACACAAAGAAGAATATTAGACTCGTGTACAGTTAGTTGTATACCTAAGTCTTTAGAATTTTATTTGTATTTTTTTTTTATTGACATTCAACGATACAAAGTATTAAATTAATATTTGATTTAAGAAAACGACCAAGCAAAGCTAAATCGTCCATTTTATCTAGTTCTCCTTAATCTGTTTTACTCTTGCTGCTTTTGTATAACATTGACTTTTTTTCACTCAATCTACTTGGTATTCCTGTAACTTCATTTATTTCTCAAGTTCTCAATAATAATTATGATTATTCATTTATTTCTTCTACACTTCTTCCCATCCATTTACTTATAGCATTTTTTTTATTAATGATACCTGTTTTATTAAAGGTATATTCTTAATTAAATAAATGTTATCGTTAAAGAAAATTAAGCCGTTAATAGAAACATGTATCACATATTATGAACACAAAAAATCTTTAATAGCTCAATATTAAGAAAATGAATTATATTTAAACCTAATACTAAACGAAAGATTACTTGTATAATGCCAAAAACATACTGAATGACTGTATTTATAGAGTAAGACAGGCAACTTTCTATTTTATTATATAATTTTATAGTGTTATAGTTTTAATGTTTGTTAAATGTTCATAATAAATACTGGCATAATCATTTTAAATTCAGTGTAAATATATAAATAAAAAAAATATTTTATCGGTAAAACAATTGTGATTTCAGATAATTTGACAAATACTTTTAAGAGATAATGTTAAACTCTCTTTAATTATTCATACTTTTTCACGTTTTGTAACGAGTATACCTTATAAAGTTATGTGTATTTATGCAATGTTACTATTACATAGTTTTAATAATAATAATAAATATATTGGGACAATTGACACAATTTGAATCAACACTAATTTATACAAATTATTACAATTTACTCCGTTCCTCTTCCCATAGATTGCCGAAATATACTACAAAAAAGTAATACCGCTACTTGGGTTTCATTTTCACAAAATAAAAATTGGTTGTATTTTTATCTAAACATCATTTAATGTAATGAGGTATAAAATAATACCTAGTTATTTTGGTTAGTATTGTTTTGTTTTAACAATAATCAAGGTAAAATTATAATTTTGTGGAAACTCTTTTTTAATTCATAAATATCACCTAGGTATAAAATTAAAACAGTATATGCCAAATCTATCAAAATCAGTTAATGAAAGATATTTAATTGTTGCCATTCTTCGGATTTTGAGCTTTTTATAAAAAATCGGTTCATTGACTGTTCAGTTGGTAAAAATCCAATATCCTTACAGGCGCCATTACAGTTCTGTTTTTGCCTCTGCTTTATCATAGGAGCACGCCCATAAACAGTGTCACTAACGCCATCTAGTTTTTAGACGGTTTCATCCGAGACAGACTACATCAACTCTATTAAAGCGGCCTACTCAAAGTAATGTCGGCAGGGCCCTGCTTTCAGAGCCTCTGTCAATCTTATTGTGTAGACATGCAGGCCTTATAGTGTGGTATTCGACTTTTGAAGTTCATTTGGTGCCGTTTTGCTCATACTTATAGTCGTTAATTCGAAATTGAAAAGGACAGTACGACACGAACTTCGAATATCTATTTTACTAGTAGCCGATATGCGGCAAGGTAGCTTATTAAACTAGCTTGCATTGAAGCTGGACTACACTTTGTCAAGCTGACTTGCACGTTGTTTTTACTTATCACTTGACACCTGAACTTCCTACTTAACAAAGTGTAAAAGTCTTTAGCAGCGACTTAAAGCTAGGCCCTGCAAGCAGCGCTTTGAATAGGACGCTTAAGTGTTTAAACGTGGAATCATACCCGATTTATTAAAAATATCACCAACAGTTGGGAATCCAAACATTTTTCAGTTAAGCCATAGGAGAGTAACGGTACGCTGAGAAGCAACTATAATTGCAGAAAGATAAAAATATATTGACGTGTTTAGAAATAAACGAAACAGATAAAGATGGACACGGTGTTGATAATCTTATTTGGGGTAAGTATTTTACAATATTGGTCACTAATATACACTTATTCTTCTGTGCCTACTAAAGTTCACGTAGGGTAGCTATTCATTGTCACCTACAGTATAATGTACATCCCACTGCTGGGCACAGACCTCAGCATGAGAAGTCCTGAGGTGTAAATCCCACGCGGGTCCAGAGGTGACCCATAGGGTCGTTCGCCTTCCTGTTGCTTAAAAAAAACACAGCACTGCCTTGCTTCATAATTAATTATTATTTCAACCATGTAACATTATAATATAGATGATAAAAGATGCATTGTTTCGTATGGACACTGAAAGGGCACATTATATTAGAAGTTAAGCATAAAAAAATAAAATTCCAATTAAAAAATAATTAAAAAAAAAAACAAAAATTAAACAAAATTAAATAAGTCAGAATTAAAATTACTAAGCGGCATAACATCTGCCTGTAGAGAGATGTCTGCTTGACATCCCCACAATTATCTTAATTTAAATTAATTGCGGGTGGTAGGGCCTCGTACAAGGTCTGTCCGGATCGCTACCACCATTTTACTCGCTAATCCTGCCGCTAAGTAGCAGTGCTTGCACTGCTGTGTTCCGATGTGGAGAGTAAGACAGCCGGGGAAATTACGGGCACAAGAGGCATTGCATCTTAGTCCTCTAGGTTGGCAACGCATCTGCAATCCCTCCGGGGTTGCGGGTGTCTATGGGCAGTGGTGATAACTTACCATTAGGTGACCCACTTGCTCGTTTGCCTTCCTATTCATATATAAAAAAAAAAAGTAAGATACAATATTAAAATAAAATTTAAAATTACAATTATTTAAAATATGTAGTAACAAGTAATAGATTTTTATAAATTGTCATTTACAATCTTTTACACATTTTAAATTTAATTATTCCCTTTACAGGTTAGCATATGCTCATTCGCGTACTGCATTATATACTGGTGCTGGTTGTACCACAAGAAGCCTGAGCCGGTGGTACAGCTGGCCAGCTACGACGCTGGCTTACCAGAACCCGCCAAGACTGCTGAACCAGGCTTCGAAGTCCCGACCCCACCTCCAACGTACGAAGAAGCGGCCCGCATATACAAAGAGACCATCGCTATGTATGGTTTGAGGCACCGCAATTCGCAAGATGTCCTCCGTGTTAGCGATGAAACTGAGGAAACAGAAGCTGGTGCCAGCCCACCAGCGGAATCAAATGAGTTGTAATAAAAGAATCGAGATATTTTTAAATTTTTTAATTGTATCATAACATATATTTTTATTTTACATAATATATTTTTATTTTAATCGTGTGAGTCGTTGTGTATTGCCGACATAATTAAATGTTTTTTGTTATTTTTTGCGTTGCAAAATGTTATATTTTTATTTGTAAATTTACTAAAGTATGAATCGCTAAATGTCTGTCTTTTTCCTTCTTGTGTCGCTTACCAAATTGCAATTATCGTATAAAATTTTGTTTATCCTTTTCACTCTCAAATAATTGTCTCCTTGTGTTTTGTATTTTAGTGCTATAGAATTATCTTTATAATTGAATGCTAAAATGTTTTATTTTTGACAAGTTTCATTACATTTGACATCACTTTTTAATGTAAATCATTAACTGACACTTTTATTGCTAATTTTACACTTTAGTATCAATACTATTCCGACGGCTTACATTTAATCTTAACTAATCGAAATGAAATAAAACATGAAAAATAACCATTTTTAATTTATCTTAAGGAATCTCACCATCGCAATCACCATCATCATCACCATCATCATCGTCGTCATCATCATCAGCCTGTACTAATCCACTGCTAGACATAGGCTTCTCCAACTACAACCACACGCCATTGCTCACGATCCTCGGCTAGTCTCATCCAGCTCATCTTAAATTAAACTATAGAGTAACCTAAACCTATTAAAGCTTTTGAAACTGCTACCTCAATAGCTGACTGTGATGACATTAACAAGTCAGCCAGTCTATCACCAATACATGTCACTATCACTACGTAGTATAAAACAAACAAGAAAGGGGAAAAAATAGTGATGGGTTACTAGCCGCATCGCCTATAACATGATTCTTATGACTTTCGCCCATTCCCTCGATGGGCTTTTACCATCTGCGCGGGAATGGAAGCAACTGGTACACTCTGTTTTTTTTACTCCTACACCAGCATGGAAGAACATTGCAACTTATGTCGACGTATTTACAGCCGGAAGATGCAAAAACTTAGTATTGTTTGTGTATATCCCTCATATTTCTAGTTTCTTCGGTTTTATTTAAATTTTTACGAAACAGATCAACCAATCCACCAATCAAAACTCCGCGAATTCATGGTTCATAAATTTGTTTCTACCTGCTTTTATAAATATTGTGTGCTGTTGTTATTTGAAATTGAATTGAAATAGTTCAAACGCGGAGGCAGTGTTGCCAGGCCACTTCCCTTGAAAATACATTGCGATCCCTAAAAAGTTCCAATTTTGGTAGAAAAGTTCCAGTTTCATTTAAATCTTGGGGAACGAGCTTTTTTTTTACCTCATCATAGGAATTAGGAATAATATTTGTGTTAATAACAGGAAAATTAGTCTGTATTTTTAGTGTGTATGTAACCACGTATCTTTATGCCGGGACCTTAAAAGTTCCGAAAATTGTACCAAAATACAAAGTTCCTTCAAAGTTCCGCGGGGGTGTCAAAAGTTCCGCAAAACGGAAGAAACGGAACCAAACGGCAACACTGCGCGGAGGTGATTTTGCATTGAACAGCATTCAACTTAATTTCATAAGCTTTTACCTTTATTTGAAATTGATTGTAATTATTTTTAGTGTCAGTGTTAATATCACTCTTGAGGAATAAAGTAGCTGCTTTTATTAACAATCACTGTAAATTAAAAAGTCAACGGCAAATCAATCGCGACATAAGATCTGTAACATTCATTAAATCAAAAATAAAAATGGCGTGGGCAGCGATTTTCTACGGAATCGTAACTGTGGTGAGTACATTTTGAATTTGGAACGTTATTTTCTAAGTCGACAATGAACATGCATATTTTCGAAAGCTTTATATGAGACTAGCAATTGTCCGCGACTTCGTCTTTGTTTATTTAGATACTCGTAGCTTACTCAGGAATAATGTGACTTTCTAGTGGTGAAAGAATTTATAAAATCGATCCAAGATTAAGTTTAATCTTTACAAATATACAAAAATACAAATGTCATCTTTATAGTTATAAAGTACATACATATTATATAAATCACGTCTTAATCCCATACGGGGTAAACTGAAGCTAAGGTAACAAGATCTCAAGGCCACGTTTAGTTTGACTGTGGGCGTATAGGAAAGGGGAATCAAAATAGTGGTGGGTTGCTAGCATCTTCGCCTATAACAATGATACCCAAGATTTTTGAGTATTCCCTCGATGTTCCCAATACCTTCAAAATCAATTAACCAACCTTTTTTTTCAGTCACTGCTGTGGCTCTTTTTCAGTTGTTGTTGGGTCTGCTTAAAATTGTTCACATCACCGGAAACGGTGACGGTCGAAATCGAAGATGACACAGCATCTTACGTTTCAGCAAGAGTTCCAATGGATTACATAATGGCTCATATTACTCGTGATAGCTTGCGCCACCGAAATTCAAATGAAAATATCAACGGAAGTGAAAGCGACAGTTTGGAAAGCAGTGGCAGCGATAGTAAAGCAGAACATGGCAACGACCCTAACTCTAGGGAAGGCAATGGCAGCAGTGGTAGTAGCGATACAGGAGATAAAAAACATGATTCCAAAGATGACAGTGGAATCAAAAGCAATGCAGATGCTGAAGAAAAAGACAGTAAAAATGACAGTGGAAGCAGCGGCAATGAAACAGCTAAAGGGGTAAAAGGTGATAAAAACGATAGCGGTATTAACACCAGCAAAGCAGGTGGAGAAGAAATTGGTAAAAAAGATGAGAGCAAAATCAATATAATTGTAACAGTTGAACGAAAAGATAGCGGGATCAAATCAAATGTTGAGGAAGTTAAACCATTACTAACACTGTGAGAATAAAAGATGACAATTAAAATACCTAGTGATTAGATGTTTGATGCTGGTGGTGGTGGTATGATTAAGAAAGGTGACAGTACCTATACATTCATAATAAAATTGCATTTTGATGAAATTTTAAGAATAATGAAGACTTTAAACGTTAGTCATTGTTTGATTGGAACATTATTAACTATTAGCCACATTGTTCCCTGTATTTTTTAAATATGATTGAGGTATGTTGTAATTTTATCACTCTCATGTACTTATTGTACCTTCTAATTACACAATATAGAAATATTTTTATTATTTACATTAGACAGAGAAATAATAGTTATTATAAATTGTTTATTTATTTGACCTGTTGACGAAATTTTTTTAACAATTGAAAAGTGTTGATTGTGAAATGTAATCGAATGGTTGATTATGTTAAACGATTTATGAGAAAAAAACTTTACTTATTCTTCTAAAACTGTTCACTAACTATTCTATATTTCATAATCTTTATTAACTTAAAATACTTTTTCTGATACTCATTCATTGTTCTAAATCTTTATCTCAATTTTACGTTTTTCCTATTTGTATATTTTCTACTACTCATAGATATAATTAACTGTAAAAATCACTCTTACTCATAATAACATTGAAATTTTATGTATTGTTAATCTAATTGTAAAGTTTACTGTAACAAGTAACTGGCTAATAATTAATTCTACACTCATTTAATATTAATATACAATTTTAAACAAATACTCTTTTATTTGCCCGTGTCAAAAGTATGCTATGCTATGTCATACATACTTACATAAATCCCGTCTTTATCCCTTACGGGGTAAACAGAGCCTAAGTAATAAGGCCGAAGGGTGCGGCTCCACTGAGGCGGAGACGAGCGGAGCGGAGAGGAGACGTGTGGGGATCGACCAATCATATTACATTCATATTACATGAAATCCACATCTCGTCTCCAATCTGTAATATGATTGGTCGATCCCCACACGTCTCCTCTCCGCTCCGCTCGTCTCCGCCTCAGTGGAGCCGCAGCCTAAAGACCACGTTTAGCATAACTGTGGGATGGAAAGGAGAATCAAAATAGTGATGGGTTGCTAGCCACATCGCCTATAACATGATTCCTAAGTTTTTGCCCATTCCCTCGATGGCCTTTTACCATCTGCGCGGGAAGAGAAGCAGCTGGTACATTCTATGTTTTTCTTTGCTCCCAGACCAGCATGGAAGTTCAAAAATAAACTGTCATTATTGATTACGTCTATTCGTATGCAAGAAGCTATTTGCCTTGTTTGTTCTCCCTTCGCTTCGTTCCTAAGGTTGTCACGTCCTGTGCTTTCTGTAGTCATGGTGGCAGTCTATCTATTTAATATATAGTTGAATATTTGAGGGTAGTTTTGTACCAACTGTATTTAAAAAGTTATCTACTGGTTTTTGACGTCCACGTATTTTCAATACTAAATCATAAATCTCTTATTTAATTGGGAGTGTTTTAAAGAATCTATTGTAACAAAATAATCGAAATGTTGGAAGGAAATTTGATTTGGCCTTTTGTGATGTCGGTAAGTATATTTTGCTTGTAACTTTATTGAAAACACTGTAGATGTGAATATTGTGAATGTTGATCCTTGACAGACACACATACACATAAATCACGTCTTTACTCCATACGGGGTAGACAGAGTCTAAGGTAACAAGATCTAAAGGCCACGTTTCGCAAGATTGTAGTGATGGGTTGTAAAGTTAGCCGGATCGCCTATAACATATTTTATGATTATCGCCCATTCCTTCGATAGGCTTTTACCATCTGCGCGGGGAGAAAAGCAACTGGTACAATTCTATGTTTTTCCTTTACTCCCAGACCAGCATGGAAGATTCTGTATTGATGCTATCGATAAAAATGGATACTAATAAAATTTTATAAGAAATAATGTTCTGGCTCAAAATATTATATTGGTTCAACTTCAACGGTTGGTCCGATTTACTAGAAATTTGGTAGGTACACATGTAGGACGGATAACAAACTGCCAGTGCAGTCAGCAAAAAAAGCTTGTATAAAAATGAAATTTTTGACAATTTTTTATTTTATTTCAGTCGATCCTCTTGATAATCATCGGTGGCTGTATATGTTATTGCTTATGCTCTAAAAGCCGATCCCGGTCTAATAGTGTGGAGCTGCACACTGAACCCTCGACGGCATACGATGACTCTATCCTACATGAGCCGATTTCAGAGTCTTTGACTTCCACTGCCAGCGCGTTCTATCCCGGGCAACCGCCTCCAAGCTATTCTGAAGTCGCGCGAATCCGCGCTGGGATTCGCCACAGAAACTCCAAAGACACTTTGAACCTTGAAAATGTGAAGTATGAAAAGCGACCAGAGACTGGTACTAGTCAAGATGCTGGTGGAAGTACCGCAGATTAGTTTTTAGTTAGTGTTACAAGACTAGTAGTAATTGTACTTACTTAAATTTTAGAAAAGTGGACCATCTCAGATGTATATAATGATTTGTGCAATACAAAAAATTAATTTCAGTGTTTTGACAAAGCAGTTTGAATTAGTTTATTTACAAAGAACTTTCGTGGATTTCTAGTGTAACAAATTGAGTTCCAACAATATCGGCTCGTATTTCGGGATAAATTTATTGAAATATAATGTAATATCCACAAATTCTGCAAACAGTTAACTACGCCTCGCGTTGTGAATGTGTGCGTAGCCCGCCTAGTTTGATAGCGCTCCCGTGTGCAACTATTTTATTATGTAGGTACACGGTGAGGCGTACTTTTGTTGACTTCATTTTATCATAAGCACAATTCCGGTTTTTTTAGTCAGATCAAATAGGTATTTTCAAAGCAATCCTTTTTCTTTTACTGTGAAAGTCTACACTTTTACTAAGTATGCGTTTCTGCTCATTAAATTCATGTATTATGCATTTGAGTTGCAGTTCCATTGCAGATATTTTAGTTGCTACAACTGCATTAATAATATTGTTAACAGTACTACTCAAAATGTTTAATTTTTATTATAATATTGAAAGGTCAGACCCCCATTATGACTGATGTTTGAATTTAAAGTCATCTGTATTATTGAATGTGATTTTTTATAATTATAAATCTTTTTAAATATTCAAATGTTTATTTATTTCTCATTGTCTCAGTGCGCAAAATCCCACAATAAAAGCTGTTTTACACTTTTATAAGTAGGAAGTGCAGATGTGAGGTGATTAGTTTAAACAACGCTTAAATGGTCACGCTGTTAAGTTACACGTTGACTACGAAGTGAGAGTGATAAGTTAAGTGAACAGACGCTGGGTCTGAGCAATGTGTATCATCGAAAAACATGTTAACTAATCACTTCTCACCGGCGCTGCTACTTAACAAAGTGTAAAAAATCAGCCTTAAGATCCACAACCTACCGCACTATGCGCTAGAGGCTAGAGTGTGCAGGGTAGGCAGCGCAACAAAATTGTGACACGCTACCTTCTTGCTGCCTACCTACAATATAATAATATAATGCTCTTCAACGATTTAAGTGTCGTCAGTCGTTTAATTAAAAAACATCATACACCAACCTTAGCTATATCGTAAGTAAGTAAATGCTTTATTGTACAAATATAAAGAAACAGATACAATTCACAAAGAAATAAAAATAACATTAATAAGTATAAGTGACCTTTACCAGTTAGTTAACCTTTGAGTAGATGAGAGGAGCATTAAACGAGAGACCGACAAAGTGCGAGTTTTAAATTCCACAAATCTCTAAACTCTTTATTGTGCATGTATAGCTTGCCCACAAAGAGTAGAAATTAAATGAGGGCGCCACCATCGTTCGTATGGTAACACAAATACTAGGACCCGAATGGGCTTGATAGTAGTGAGTTGTCATATAAATTTAAGTTATTTATGAGACCTATTGTGCTACATTACATTGAAATAGGAATAGGAAAATTGGGAGTGGGAGATAAGCCACTGATGGCTAAATTTACACAGTCATCCCAACATAGATTCAGGCGAATTTAGAATTAAGCATGTCAATTGGCATGAAACATCACGTTTGGCGCCGTTATACCTAAATTTCATTATTCCCATTAATGAAATTTAGGTATAACGGCGCCAAACGTGATGTTTCATTCAAATAATTAAAAACAAATTTTAAAATTAAAGATTTATTAATCAGAATCTAGTTCTTCTTGAAAATCAGAGCCACTGCTCTCACTACTTTCACTGCTATCAGCTAAATTTATTACTAGTTTCTCTATTTCTTCGTAGAGAATGCTTCCTCTTTCGTAATATTCTTTTTCAATTTTTTCCACATGCTTGCAGCTGTTTTTCCACATATCAACAGTTATCTGGCTGAATGCTTCTTCAGTGATTTTTTTTATGTCCGTTGACGCTACATTTTTTTTAGCCACTTTTTGTTTAGCTATACCCCAAATTAGCTCAATGGGGTTTAAATCACAGTGGTAAGGCGGGAGCCTTACCACTTCATGACCATGCTCTCCTAATAACTCATCAATGTCATAAACGGGCTCAGGCTTATGTTTTTTGACGATTTCCAATAAAGATGGTTTTCTCAATGTAGGGTCGAATGTAATATCGTTTTCCAATAGCCAAAGTTTGATGTCATTGACGCGAGTAGCCGATGTTGGGGCTTTATTTTTCACAACACTATGGTAAGGGGCGTTGTCCATTACGATGATGGAAGCCTCATTTAAATTTGGAATGAGTTTTTCTGTCACCCATTTTTTAAAGTTGTTTGCATTCATTTCTGAATGGTAATCTTCTTTTTTATTTGCACCACTAAATATTAACAGAGCATTAGGCACAAATCCATCGGCACTTCCTGCATGGACTATAATCCACCGTTTACCCTTTGAGACATCCTGCTGCACACCCTTAATTTTTAAAGATTGCCAGCATTTGGTTACTTTATATGATGAATGTATATAGCTCTCATCCAGATAAATAATTTTTTTTTGTAATTCTTCAGGCAGATTTCGGTTTTCCATAATAACTCGTAAGTATTTCTCTCTCTTAGCGGCTATATTTGTTTTTTCGATCAGTGACTCTCTGTTTGAAGAGCATTTTTTGAAGGAAAATCCTATGGAATGCAAGAGTTGCCTGAATTTTTCAAGTCCACATTGAATACCCAATTCCTGTTTTGCACTTGCTAATAATTTTCTTGTGGTTGGCACTTCCTTGCGTACTGTGTAGTAAAATTGTACTATTTGACGAATGGCGCATACGGTAAAGTCGTCTATTTCAGTTTTCGGACGGCCTTTCCTGTTTTTCGCTGGAGTGCCAAATTTGCCATGATTAGTTTGACCTTCATCCACTATACGTCTAACAGTACTTACAGATTTTCCTGAAATAAATAAGTAAACAAAAAGTTATAGAAAAAAAAATGATTGAAACAGTTCAGACATTACTTTACGGAGGTCCATGAACTACTATAAATTACTTTGCTGTTCCGGGGCCCAACCGCGTTAAGTCGCGGAGCAGTAGTCATTATTGTTGTACATGAATAAATAATAAAACAAAGTTTAACTGACATAACGCAAAAGCATCAAAACTTCGCGGTTGCTCTATATTTTCTTGTCAAAAGTGATGCAAGTGTTCTGAAATTCCTAACCTAAAATTATAACCTACAAATAAAAGATAAACATCAATTAATCAATTATTTCTGTCAGATTATGGTTACTGATAAACATGTATGTTTAGTTTCAAACACGCACTATAGATGTAATGTAAAAATAAATAAGAATACTTACCAGTCATTTCAGCAACTCGATTGTAAATGTCATCTAGTTCTGTAAGAAGTTTGCCGGCATGATATTCGGCCAAACATCGTTGAAATACTTTGTATATGATTTCTCTGGCGCCACTTCTTATTGTCTTATTCATTTTAGATGGGAAATAGCAACAATAATAACAGAAAACAATAATTAAGTCACGACTCGATCTGATAACCAAAGGACTTCGCTCATACTACGACTACTACGTCAGTTTTGACAGTTGTCATAGGGTTACAAGTAAAAAGAGATTTTAGTTCATTTTTATTTAATTTCTACTCTTTTTGGGCAAGCTGTAAATCAAATACTTACAATTGTCAAAATTGAGATACATGCACATAGGCTGTATGGGCTTAGATGCCGTTGACTTCTGTGGAAGAATATAAAAAAATGCTGGGTTAGTTAGCTCGTTACCGATTTACCCGTTTTTATTTTTTCTTGTGATGTCTCACCTACCTTTTTTAGAGACTAATGGTACTCTGCTTCGCACCGAGTTCGCCAGTTAGTTAAAAATCAGTCTCTGTTAGCCATTAACCGTTAGATATTTACCGTAAATTCAATGTTTGGCTTGAATTAAACATATGTTAAATAACATACATTGCAAAAAAATCAAAAATTTAAATAAGGATAAAATATTGTAAGAAATTTTATCTTACCGAAGAAAACTAAAAACACAACTGAAAAAATGGAGTGGATCATGCTTTATCAACTGTTTTCCAGTATTGTGAGTAAAAACAAGCTTTTTTCTATCAACTAAATATAACTTTAAATTTTATTTAGAGGTAGTTTTCAATCCTGCCGTCAATGTGAGAACTGATCGTTTTCTGAAAGTTTAACTAACTCAAAATCCTAGAAGCCAACCGAGTCGTGGCCAAAATGGAAAAATAGATCCCTTTATTGAGGGTCGCACTATTTATAATGCCGCTATGTCCGTGGATTAGCATCTTTAGAAGGTACTAGAAAGTTCCATTTTAGCATGGTACTTCTATAAAGCCGCGTTTTCGCTTAGGGTCCCCGCAGAGGGGCCACCTGCCACAGCCACAAACGCCGCCTGCACCAGTTTCCTTTTGGTGGTTGTTTGTCATCATGTTTGGTAAAAATCGGTCCATCCGTTTAAAGAGTATCAGCTCTTATGCAATATCAAGTAAGGCATTTTTGCCAAAAAAAATATTACTCGATTAATGCATGGGAGTTTTTATATATTTTTCAATTGAATTACTTTCAATAGTTTCCCTCAATATAGCAAACAAGCAATACATCCATGCGTTCATTCTACATATACGTACCTACATAAATCACTAAAAACTCTCCGGCGTTGCCTCAATCCGGTGTGATGGGGGACGCAGTGGGATGCCACTAGGGCTTCATCACAGACGCCTCCCCGGTGGCCCCGGCTTCCGCCAGGACCGCGCCAAGAAGGGGAGGGCCCGTACGCTAGGCCCGTCTTCCCTGAGACAACGGGTTGGACAGAGCCTAAGGTAACAAGACCTAAAGGCCACATTTAGCATGATTGTGGGCTTTTTTCCATTCCTGGGTCCTTACGGATACACTTCGACCCATTCGTGGATCTTTGGAGACCCCAATAGAGATTCTCTCTCCAGGCAGATGTTACGCCTGAACAATAATTATGCTTTTTTTTTGTTTCAGTTAGCCATATGGCTCTTGTTCTGCATCGGTGTATACTACAGTAGACTAGCTAGTGCCATTGAAAGCAAAGATGCTGCAATCCAATGCGATTGTGAAGATGCAATTAGTGAGTGTGAAAGCGAAAACAATTCCGATGACATTTTAAGTTTTAAATGTACTAAGGATAGAAGAGTATGTTTTTCGTTTGCTAAAATACCTGTCAATGTCGAAATTAAATATAATTTTTTAGATGCAAAATGTCGAGCAGAAGTAGGTGGAGAACATGAGCGTGAGAAAATTATATGTGATAATTGTCACTGCGCGGATTACGTAGGCAGAATATGCAATACCGACTGCGAACATGTTGGCCTACGTATAGGTGATGATACTGTTGTATTTCGGCACACTGGAAACCAATTACCGAATATCCTTAACTTACCGCCACTTAGCGATACCAATTACGAGAGTGAAAATGTTGCTAAAAATACGTGCAAAAATGACTTAAGTAAAGACAGCGATAAGACTGACACGGTAGAAGATGACAAAGTTAAAGAGAAAGTTGAAGATCCTAATAGTGGGGAGGATACGTGTGAAAATGTGTCTGGGGATAACATGAGCGGTATAGTTAACGGCGAGAATGATAGTGTTGCTAAAGATACGTGCGAAAATGGTGTAAGTAAAGACAGCGATAAGACTGATACGGTAGAAAATGACAAAGTTAAAGAGAAAGTTGAAGATCCTAACAGTGGGGAGGATACGTGTGAAAATGTATCTGGAGATAACATGAGCGGTATAGTTAATGGCGAGAATGATAGTGTTGCTAAAGATACGTACGAAAATGGTATAAGTAAAGACAGCGATAAGACTGACACGGTAGAAAATGACAAAGTTAAAGAGAAAGTTGAAGATCCTGACAATAGGGAGGATACGTGTGAAAATGTATCTGGGAATAACATAAACGGTATAGTTAATGGCGAGAATGATAGTGTTGCTAAAGATACGTGCGAAAATGGTGTAAGTAAAGACAGCGATAAGACTGACACGGTAGAAAATGACAAAGTTAGAGAGAAAGTTGAAGATCCTAACAATAGGGAGGATACGTGTGAAAATGTATCTGGGAATAACATAAACGGTATAGTTAATGGCGAGAATGATAGTGTTGCTAAAGATAGGTATGAAAATGGTGTAAGTAAAGACAGCGATAAGACTGACACGGTAGAAAATGACAAAGTTAAAGAGAAAGTTGAAGATCCTAACAATAGGGAGGATACGTGTCAAAATGTATCTGGGAATAACATAAACGGTATAGTTAATGGCGAGAATGATGGTGGCCATTGCAATGGACATGATAACAATGTTAGTAGTAAACATAACACTGCCAACGGTGGCAGCAGAATTACCAGGGGCTAGTTTTTAAGTAATAATATTAAAATGAATACTAATGTTAGACGTTGTCTATTTTTACTATTTTACGACTAGGATATAGCTATAGATGACATTAAATGCTAAATAAGATATTTTATGTACTTATGCCAATAATATTTAAAAACATGACAAAACTCATAAATAACTTTTCTTCTGTTTTTCTTTCTCGTAATGTCTTTCAAGATCATCTATTGATATACAGATTTTCAATAAATATTATTTATTAACTTCATAATATAGGGTATTTTTGAACACTTCAACAGAAGTTATTGATTTTTAATTTTATTACAAAACTGTACAGAAATCATATTTTATAAGTAACTAGCTTCTGCCCGCGACTTCGTTTGCGTAGAATTATACACAATCCTTCCTCTTGAATCACTCTATCTATTCAAAATATAGGGCCAGACAAACAGACAACTGAAAGCGACTTTGTTTTATACTATGTACTGATCAGGTCACAGATAAAAGCCAAGTCGTGTTTTAATAAAAAAAAAATATTGTGCTTAATCATGATTATAAAATTTCATGTTCTGATAAAATAATGTTTATAAATTAAATAAATTTAAAACTGTTATTTGAATTAAGATTAAGAATACACTTTAATAATAATATTTTTTATTATTTTCAATGATTATGTTATGACGACAGAAATTTAATAAATATAGTTTTAACGGATTATGTTCTGTTATTTACATCCTTGTTTGACTTAAAGCAGTATTGTACAGTTGTACATAAATATTTTTTTCTTTCTTTCTGATTTTCCTTGCCAATACAATTATAACGTCGCTATGACATTTACAGTTACTGCGAAAGGAATCCATTACTTCGATAGAACTCGAATGCTTGGAGTAACTAAATGCAGATTTTTTTTTTAAATTTATCCGCAAGTTTTGCTGATTAAATGGGTTAAAATACATAAAGGTTCAAAATAGAAAAGGTATTTTCTGTGTAAGTATCAGCTGTGGAACAAAGTAGTTTCTGCCTACCCCTGTGGGAAAGAGGCGTGACGGTATGCATGTAACTATTAGCTAGATGAACTGAATTTTTCGCTTAACTCGTTCCCATGGTGTGTAGATGGATTTAGGTTAGGTTTAGTTTATAACAGTTCTGTTAATTTGCAATTTTCTGAGAAAATATTGTATAATTTGCACTTTATCGGCATTTTTCATAGTTACTGGATATTTTTAACAGTTGCTAGATATCGTTAAGCTCTGCCTCACCGGGACGCCATGTCGACGTCGCCAGCTATCGTAGCCAAACAATGAATACAGAAATGTATGGCCTGTTACTCAAATGGCGACGTTTTGGCGACGTCTAATTTGTACAGGATACGGAGCCGGCGACGTGGCCATGGCGTCCCGGTGAGGGAGGGCACTTCACCAGGGTGACTTTAAAAAGGTAGAATTACAATGACGAAACTATTAATTTTTATTTGCGTTTAAGCACCCTGTATACGGTCAAATTGTTTGTAAAATTTTACGTGTTTGTCAAATTATTTGTTAGTGTACGGTCAAGTGCAAAAATAAGTATCGATACGAACTTCTCAAAAATATGTCCCACGACCTTATTACGCCGGTCTGGTAAGAGCGTATGGCACTTATTTTTGAAACTTTGACTAGATACATATTATTACACTTGACTGTACAGCTGTGTTTGAGGCGTTTGTCAAACAATCTACGTGTTTGATGCGTTTGATGAAAATCTGGATTGATGTCGAGTTTGACAAACAGGTTTGAACATGAACGACTGTGTTTGTCAAACAAGATCTCGGTAGAAGTTTGACAAACAAATTTGTCAAGCAAATTCGACCGTTTAACAGGGCGCTTTAACACATTTGTTTGATATTCGGTTTGATCGTTTAAGCTTATGTTTGATGAAAACGTGAAGTTTGGCGAACAAATTTGTCAAACAAATTTGATCGTTTACAGGGCGCTTTACTGCTTCCAGTCGATGTCTTCATCGGTCGTCTTTGAGTCTACATGTCAAACATTCGCCGAATGTGGACAATATCGATTATATACCAATTTCAGAACTATAAAAGTAGCTCCAAAATTATCAGTCACAAAGACAAATAAACATATTTTTTGTTTGGTGCAAAGCTGTATTGTTGAATTAAAAACAACCCTATTATTTTTAAGTCAAAAGCGATATTGCATATTAAATGTCGAATAAATATAGTATCTACCCTCTTTTTTAACATTTTTAATGCCACAGGCATTTCTAGACATGTCTTATTTCCAACTACATGTTAGTTCTTGACAATAAAATAAAATAGATAATTTACAAACCAAAGGTGATAAAGTGCATTTAATTGACAGAAAAAAACAATTGAACGATGGAATGGCTTATAATTTTCATGATTACGATGACGGTAAGTTTAATTATTACAAACATGAATGTGTGGAAGTGTTTGAATGAGTTGAGATTGAGAATTCCAAGTCCGAAGACTCATTGTCAGTGGTGATTCATTTTTTTGATCAAAATGACCCCCTTGGGGTGCGAGGTTACCTCCGCGTGTGGTCAAGAGCTGCGGTTCGTTATTAGATCCGTCCGAGGGGAAGAGCAGTGCTTGGTCCGGTGCACCAAGGGCATCGGTTAATGATTTCCTGGCAGATTCTGAGGGATACCGTTATCCGTTGGTTAAGAGCCCAACAGGGGGTCTTTTGACCGTGTTCTACCGTACAGCGTTGCCGACATTTTTGTCACAAGATTTTTTGAATACTGTATTTATTACTTTGTCATTAGCGAAATCATCGCATCGATCGGTGGGGCCATATTAAAAAAGAAGAAGAAGTCCCCCTTTGACAATCTGTTTAAACATCAACCATTGTATGGTAACATTTGTCAACCTTACTGGTCTGAACAAAGAAAACACATAGAATGTACCAGCTGTTTCCCTTCCCGCGCAAATGGTAAAAGCCCATCGTACATTATAGGAATCACGCTAAATGTAACCAGGTCTTGTTATCTTCGTCGCGTCGCGTCTTGCGTCTTGTTACCCTAGGTTCTGTCTACCCCCTTAAGGATAAAAACGTGATTTATGTATGGATGTACATACAAATGTCATCTTTATAATTATAAGTACATACATACACATAAATCACGTCTTTATCCCTTACTAGCAGTTGCCCGCAACTTCGTCTGCGTAGAATTCGTTTATCGCTATCCCGCGGGAATCACGCAATTTTCCGGGATAAAAAGTAGCCTATGTGTTATTCCAGACTATAATCTATCTATGTTCCAAATTTCATCCAGATCGGCCCAGTACTTTTTGAGCCTATTCATTACAAACATACAAACATACAAAAATAGGTACAAATCTTTCCTCTTTATAATATTAGTATAGATATCATGTTATTAACCCACCACTATTTTGATTTCCCTTTCCACCAATACGCCCACAATCATGCTAAACGTGGAGTTTAGGTCTTCTTACCTTATTCTGTCTACCCTGTAATCGATCAAATGTTTTCTTTCCAGACGACCCTATGCATCGCTATAGCTTGTATCTTCTATTCATGCTTATTGGTCAGACTGCGACATGTATATGCCTCCAGCACCATAGAAGACCGTACCGCACAAGCTTTCGAAGACATAGCCCTGCCAGAAGCACATTCGGATTTGGCGATAAATGAACAGGGTCTACATCCACGCCCCGATTCCCCCGAAATACGAAGAGAAAGAGACCCAGAAGTCGATGTGGATGCCCAACGTCACAGTGTGCAATATCGCTATTCTGTAGACAACACTTCAATTTCTGACAGTGATGTGATAGATGCCATTGTACTTAGCAATGAGAGCAGTGTTGATGAAATCAACCCCAAATAGGTTCTGTGTGCGCAGATCGATTACCCGACTCTTTCTGGAACGAACAGTAAGAAGAAGACGGGAAGTCTCTCGCGCGACACAGCTCGTAGAGCCCATAGACCATAGAGCGAAGAACCTGGAAATGTCATATCGTCGGGTACAGTGCAATACCGCGTAACTAGCACTGGTAAATACTGCGTATCTACACAACACCCATAGTGCAATACCGCGTAACTAGCACTGGTAAATACTGCGTAGGTATCTACACAAGACCCAACTTAATACTGGTTTGAACTGGTATGTTCTAATCAAAATTTTACGTTCGTTGGCGGGAGATAATTTGGCTACATTTTGTTAGATACGCGGTATTAACCAATATGCCAGTTGTGGCGAACTAGTGGACTGTATATCATAAATGAAAGCAACTTATGACGATGAACTTGTTTTTAAAGTATAGGAATAGAACTACATAAGATGAGTGACCTCGTGGCAGCAGCACCTCCTGCTGTGGTTCGTAAGGAACTGAATCCAGTTGTAAAAAATGAAATGCTGCTGTCACAAGGTTTACAACTGCCAGCTATAAAATACATTTTGGCAGTAAAAGGAGTGTATCCTCCACACCGGTACGCGGATTTTCCCTATGGTTTTTGTGCAGATACGCAGTATTTACGAGTGCTAGTTACGCGGTATTGCACTATGGGTGTTGTGTAGATACGCAGTATTTACCAGTGCTAGTTACGCGGTATTGCACTATACCCGACGATGGATTAGTTAATTTTAGTTGTAACGTTAATTGGTAAATGAAACTCGGTTTTTTAAACCTAGAAGTAAATGTGATCAGAATTCTTATTATTTAAATGACTTTGTTCCATGTAAGACAAAAAATCGCTATAAATTTTGTGTTTAAAAGTCGGTTTAAGTGGTAAAAAACTGATGTGTTACTATAATTTGTATAGTCATGTTAACATTGGTTATTCCATGTAACCAATGTAACCATAGTTGTAGCATGAAAAACTGACTTCAACTTGTAATATAGAAATAGGCTAGCTCCCTGTGGGAATTTGTATAAGTTCCTTTTTGTTGCATTTGTCGACATCTCCAAGTCTCCAGCTTCAGTGGTTTAGGCTGTGCGTTGGCAGTTACGTTCTTTTCTACATAATGTTTTAAAAGGACATTCGGGTTTCGATTACTACCGGCCGATTCTAATATCAAATCCATAAGAGTAAGTGAGACAACAAGTGAGAACCGAAGGTCTTTTTAAATATTATCGGACTGTACTAGTAAGTAAGTAAAGATTAAGAAAACCGGCCAAGAGCGTGACGGGCCAAGCGCAGTGTAGGTTCCGCTGTTGCCTGGCAATATGTGGATATTATGTACATGATTATTATTTTTAATTTTTATTATGAACTATGAACATAGTTCACGGTTTCAAGTACATTTTATAATGTTGGTCGATTATTACTCGTTAAATTGTAAAGACAACTTCTAGACCGACCGCTTAGTTGAGTCCTCGCCCGCGCGGCACAGGGGCGCGGGGTGGGACGACAAAGGGGACCGAGAGAGGTGCGGGCGGGTAGTGCGCCTGCCGCCCGCACCTCTTTCTGTACCGCGCGGGCGAGGACTCAGTTAACCGGTCGGTTTAAAGCTGTAATAGTTTTCCTTTACTTCCTGCCTACAGGTTGTCATATTTTGCCCAATGGTTTTAAAATAATAGCGAGTGTTATTAAGGTTCAAAGTTAAGTTTTTATTGTTCTTTGTGTAGCAAATTGTAACCCAAGAGAAACTTCTTTATACTCGTGTACCTATATCTAACGATATAATTAGAATTTTAAAGCTTAATATTTTACAAACGGATCCCTGAACCAAATAATGGTCTTCCCACGCCCACAACATTTTTGAACGACCTTTCTAACTTCAGTTCCACACTATGGGGAACAACGAGAAAAAAAATATCCACAACTTACGTGAAAGTTGGGTACTCTAACTAAAATGCCAAATTATAGCTTTCTAGTACTAAGAATCTCTGAGCTAAGCCGCGGACAGACGGACGGACAGACATGTAGAGAAACAATAAGGTTTCTTGACTACGGAACCATAAAAATGTGATCCGATATGGAACTTTTTCATACAAAATGCAAAGTTACTTTGCAATGTGTTACGAGGAAAACTGTTATGGGACTTTGTGTGAAAACGTTCTGTGGTATAGCGAGCGTCAAATGGCTAATTGTACAATCAGGGGCATAAATATATGTACGTTACCAAGCACTTAACTTATTTATGTACTTTCCACCTACACGCCTTACCTTAGGCTTTGTCTACACCGATAGGGATAAAGACATGATTTGTGTTACCAAGACGTCAAAAATATGTATACACCTGTACGCCAAGAACAATAAGGTCATTGACACATATATTTGACATATGCATATCGATATTTATGCCCTCGACCGTACAATCCAAACAGATACAGAGCCATAAAAATGTAGGTGGCGCCGCATAGCTCCGCTTTTACAAATAAATATGTCACAAAACGAAGCCCTCTGCTACGTCTGTTTGTCTGTTTGCGATAAACTCAAAACTAATGAACAAAGTGATTCACGAGAAAAATTTAGGTAGGTATATTAAATTTTGACAAGGTTTTAGTAAATGGTTGTAAAATGTGGATAAAATTCTAAATTCGGTAACACAGCTGAAGTGGCGATGGGCGGGGCACTTGGCAAGACGGAACGACGACAGATGGTCGAAGGCGGTCACAGAGTGGTGGCCAAGACTGGGGCGAAGGTCAGTGGGCAGACCATCAGCCCGTTGGTCAGATGACATCTCTGTCATTCGGCTGGAAAACTGTGGATGAGACTGGCACGGGACCGGGCAAAGTGGCGTGAAAATGAAGAGGCCTTTACTCAGCAGTGGGTGGATGTGGGCTGATTAGATGTGGATAATTGGAAGCGCCGTGCGACGCCGGAGCGGATCGCTAGTATAATAAGAATATTAGAGTAATTGCAACGAATAAAGACATTTTGTTCTAGCTAGATTATCTCAAATAACAAACTTGCATATGACAGGCTGAAATACGATACTCTGGCAGTCGTATAAGAAAACAAATAAAAATACATGTAACAATTAAATAATGTTTTATTTCTTAAATTACTTTAATCCTAAGTAACTAGTTATAGTTCAACTTCGAACCAGAAGACGCAGTGTTCGCAGGCCTCCCACTAGGTGGACCACAGAAGAAATATACAATAAAAGTGCGATAAGTCACATTCGCTAGGGAAACCAGTGTCGCCAAACTCTCACATCGACAGTTCCTGCCTTCAAATCTTGGCAATTTATTGACCGTAGCTTTTCTATTATAAAAAATGTAATAAATTCTGAATTTATGTTATAATTTGAACTTTCCACTCACAAAATATTGCTTAAAGTGCATTGTAATAAACACCATCTAGCGTGAAGTAGCCACAAGATAACAGTCTAAAAATGACAGTTGTCTAAATAATAGTTTTGCCATTGCACAACAGATGTCGTTAAAATAACTGCGTTGCAAAATGAACTCTGCTGAATGGGATTTAGGTTTACGTGATTGAAAATCTAACTGATGACAGCGAACATTCGAGAAAATCTGATACACTCTTACATACACTCACTACTATACTACACTCTTCCCGGCTTAAAAAAAACTAGCTGTTGCCCGGGGCTTCGCCCCCGCTTCAATTTAGACATTTGTCAATTCCGCTTTTTTTTCTCATCCGTGACTAAGATACCTAACTGCTGTTGCCAAAACTCATGCCATTTCCATTTCATTTTCGATCCATGTCCCCAAGTCCATGTTATTATTAGAACCTCCTGTATTTGTTGGTATATCAAACTTTGAAGCATTAGATACTTTTTTAAAATCAACAAACATGGCAAATCAATTTTGACATAATAGAGCCCAATAAAAAGAAATTAAAAGTTGACGCAAGTCAATCATTGTAAACAAAGAAATCGTAAAATATTTTTTTTATTTTGTATAATTATCTTAATACGTAAGTGTTGCGGATAAAATCTGGTCGACTCAAAACAGATATTTTCTCATGCTGAACAACTTACAACATGTTTCAGTCCAATACAGTCATGTTATTTTTATTGTGTCATCTCACGTCAAAACACATGACACGAGTCACATTATACTGGCTGGTCGGGTAGCGCACAGTAGTTCATTAAAATTATTTTTTTAGTTGTTTTTCGTAAAAAAATCTAAAAACGAAGAGCAGTTTGCAACTCTCCAGCATGAGACGAATCTAATGACATATAATTTATCAAAATCGGACCATAACTGTAGATCTGATGGCTTGTACAAAAATCGGCCTCGCGTATTATATATATAGATTACACAAGTATGTTCTTCGCTAACACACACAACTAAAAAAAAATAACAGATCCAACATACTGCAGTCTTCTCAATAAAATTCAAGATTCAACGAAAACAAATCCATACAGAGATGAAGGTAGTTAATAATCCTTTCCCATCGTGATCACACGAATACTTCTGAATGATGCCGACGTGTCTGTGAGACTGACTGAAACAGCGTGACAAATACCATGCAAATACGACCATTTCCGAGATAATACGATGGGAAAGCATTTTGCACGACATCTGTATCTGGTCTGTTCGTTTTCGGATCCGTCCGGGGGCACGAGCAGTGCTTGGTCCAGTGCACCCTGAGCATCGGCTAATGATTTCCTGACAGTTTCTGAGGGATATCATAGACCGTTGGCTAAGAGCCCGACAGGGGAAGGATCTTTTGACCGTATTACCGTTGCCGACATTTTGTCGACATTATTATTTTATTTATTTTGACATTGGTTTGATACACCACAAATAATAAGAAGAAGAAGAAAACATCTGTATCTGAAGTTCATGCTTCATCTCCAAATTCGGAAGCTAACGGTTTTGGCGTAACGGTGTTTCTGAATCTAAACTATTGGGCGTGGCTTCTAGCCTATTTACAGCTTTGGCATACATTTGCAAGTCGAATGATTGCTGGTGCTACTTGTCACACATTGCTGTCTCAAGGAGTTGCCACATCGTTATCCTCATTTTTGTTATCTTTGTTATCTATGTTATCATTGTTATCTTTGTCGTCTTTGTCTTCGGAAACTAACGGTTTTGACGTAACGGTGTTTCTAAATCTAAACTATTGGGCGTGGCTTCTAGCCTATTTACAGCTTTGGCATACATTTGCAAGTCAAATGATTGCTGGTGCTACTTGTCACACATTGCTGTCTCAAGGAGTTGCCACATCGTTATCCTCATTTTTGTTATCTATGTTATCATTGGTATCTTTGTCGTCTTCATCTTCGGAAACTAACGGTTTTGGCGTAACGGTGTTTCTAAATCTAAACTATTGGGCGTGGCTTCAACCCTATTTACAAGTCGAGCGATTGCTGGTGCTACTTCTCAAACATTGCTATCTCCAGGAGTTTCCATTTCATTTTCCTCTTCTTTGTTATCTTTATCATCGGAGTCAATACAGTAATAAATGCAGCAGCAACAGGATATTATTGCCACCATCTGAAAACGAACCACTTATGAATACAGGTGGTACAGGGGTTTAGCACGCGTCACGGGATGACGAGGATCCGGGTTCGATTCCCGGCCATATCTTTACTTTTCGGATTTTTCTGTGTTCTAATTTTCAGTATCGTTTAGAAACTCAAAAGAGATGTTTCTTTGTGACTATAATAACACTAGTTTTATAAAGCTTAAAATATACTAAATACCTACTAACAAGTTTCTTTCTTGGAATGAATAAGCCTTCTAAGTAATTCTTCCATACCATTCTGGGAGTAAAGAAAAAACATAAAAGCAGATGGTAAAAAAGCCCATCGAGGGAACGGGCAAAAGTCTTAGGAATCATGTTACAGGCGATGCGGCTAGCTACCCATCACTATTTTGATTTCCTTTTCCAGCTATACGCCCTTAATCATGCTAAACGTGGCCTTACGGTTTTGTTACCTTAGGCTCTGTCTACCCCGTGCCAAAAATGCCTTGCACCATTTCAGAAAAGAGCTGATAATCTTTAAGCTGCTGTACTGATTTTTACCAAACATGGCTATGAACCATCACAAGGAAACTGGCTTTTGAATAACCGCATCGAAATCGGTCCATCAGCTTGAGCGCTATGCCACAGACAGATAGACAGACAATGACGTCAATATAACACCCCTTCAATCAAAAGAAATAACAGAATCTACCAGTTGGTAAAAGCCTATCTCGGGAACGGGCAAAAGTCTTAGGAATCATGTTATAGGCGATGCGGCTAGCAACCCATCACTACTTTGATTCCCCTTTCCATCTAGGTATATACGCCTACAATAATGCTAAATGTGGCCTTTAGTTCTTGTTACCTCAGGCTCTGTCTACCCCGTAAGGGATATAAACGTGATTCTTGTATGTACGTAACACCCCTTTTATACAAGTACTTCTTCTATTACGTTTTTTTTTTTTTTTTTTATTGAATAGGAAGGCAAACGAGCAAGTGGGTCACCTGATGGTAAGTGATCACCACTGCCCATAGACACCCGCAACCCCGGAGGAATTGCAGATGCGTTGCCAACCTAGAGGACTAAGATGCAATGCCTCTTGTGCCCGTAATTTCCCCGGCTGTCTTACTCTCCACACCGGAACACAGCAGTGCAAGCACTGCTACTTAGCGGCAGGATTAGCGAGGAAGATGGTGGTAGCGATCTGGATGGACCTTGCACAAGGCCCTATCACCCGCAACCCGCTTATAAGTCAAGTCCGTTTTCTGTAACCTATACGGTATTTTTTTATCCATTTTTCCTTGGATTAGCGGGTAAATTTTAATTTAAATTTGTCCTGTTGTTTTGATTGCGTTTAAAATTGCATCCTGGAATATACGCATTTACATTTTGTAACAACAGCTTCTTTATTCCTCTTATAGTTCTCGTTCCTTTACGGGGTAGACAGAGCCTGAGGTAACAAGACCTAAAGACCACATTTAGCATGATTGTGGGCGTAAGGATGGAAAGGGGAAACAAAATAGTGATGGGTTGCTAGCCACGTCGCCTATAACATGATTCCTAAGTTTTTGCCTATTCCCTCGATGGGCTTTTACCATACGCGAGAAGAAAAGCAACTGGTACATTCTATGTTTTTTTCTTTACTCCCAGATCAGCATAGAAGCACTCTATTAAAAAATAACACATTGTTCTTCAGATGTCCTTCGAGGATCATAATAAACATGTCTTCTTTTTACCCAAGTGATGGCGCCACGAGTTTCAAAGCGTAAAAAATACGGGTACGTATTAAAATACATAAAGTTTAAAATGTATAATGGGTAAAATACATAATGGTTTATAATATATAGTTAATGCGATTTTCTCAGAAAGTTACAAATTAACAGGATTGTTATAAACAAACCTTTTTTTTTTTTTTTTTATGGTGTGGAAAATGCGCCTTATGCATCCGGCCCGGTACGGGGTTACCGAGGGTATCTGGGGCTCTCCCGAGGCGTCAGGCATACCCAGTAAAAAACACACGGATTCCCACATTTGGCACTGTTGCAGGGGGCCGCGGGAGAACTTTCGTGAACCGCGACGTCCCTGCAGGCCCACCCCGGGATGGGGCTACCTCCCTGCGACACCTGTGCAATGCAGGATTGGGAATTCCCGCCCTCCCCCGCAGGTGCCGCGGATTTTTTATAGAGGTTTTCTCCTCACAGTCACTGCAGTAACCCGCGGCCTCGGCATTAGGAACACCAAGGTTACGCGTAGCCACGACAGGCACCCTAAGGCGCCTCCGTCACAAAGGGGTGGTTTTCCAGGACAGAAAATGTCCCTTCAAGCCGCCCCTGTCCTCTCAAAGTCCCGAAGGATTCCTCACAAGAGGGTTGCTCTCCAGGGCTGAAAATGCACTTTCGAGCCACCCCCTCCCACTTTCGTCCTGAAAAGGACGTTTGCGTCCTTAAAAGGACGGTTGTTATAAACAAACCTAACCTAACCTAAACCAATCTATAGTCATATAGTCATTGCAAACTTTCGTACTTATTTGTAATTATTAGGAAGTTTGTGTTGTGTGTGTGTGTGTGCGCGTGCGTGTGTGCGTGCGTGCGTGCGTATATATGTGTGTGTGTGTGTGTGTGTGTGTGTGTGTGTGTGTGTGTGTGTGTGTGTGTGTGTGTGTGTGTGTGTGTGTGTGTGTGTGTGTGTGTGTGTGTGTGTGTGGGTGTGGGTGTGTGGGTGGGTGTGTGTGGGTGGGTGTGTGTTACGCGCAAACGGCCTTGATGATGATGATGATGATGATGATGGTCTTGATGCGGCTAGCAACCCATCACTATTTTGATTCCCCTTTCCACCTATACGCATACAATCATGCTAAATGCAATAGGTTATTTTGAGGCAGATGTACTTACCAAAACAATAATAACAGGCGTAGGTACACCCATTGATTCCAAAAGTTTCACTAGCCCTTTGATTGCACCGCTTTTGCCCATTTTCAATTGTAATCCAATTTAAAACTAAAAAAAAAGTTGATAAATGCAAATTAGATAACTTATTTTTCTTACTAATTCGACCCTCCGTTCTTCTGCTTATTTGCGGCGTATCAAGTCGTTATAGCCACGACAACTTCGCCAATGTCAATGTAAAAAAAATATAATTAAAAAATCTTGTGACAAAATGTCGGCAACGTTGTACGGTAATGGTCAAAAACCCCTGTCGGGTTCTTAGCCAACGGTCAATGATATCCCTCAGAAACTGCCAGGAAATCATTAGCCGATGCCCAGGGTACACCGGACCAAGCACTGCTCTTCCCCCCGGACGGATCCAAAAAAGAACCGCAGCTCTTGATCACACGTGGAGGTAACCCGACTGGCACCCCGATCCTCCGTACCATTTATTAATTTCTTCCTTACCTTATCAACGACGATAAATGTGAATTCAATTCAAATTTAGGATGATAAATGTGAATTAATAAATTCTATGACAGATACTATTTTTAAGTTTCCGTGGCGCGTGGCAATGGACTAGAGCCAATCAGCCGCCAACAGCCAAAAAGGTTGAATTGGAAAAAAATAATCTATAATATAAAAATGAATTGCTGAATATGTTGCTAAGCGCAAATCTCGAGAGCTGCTGAACCGATTTCGCTAATTCTTTTTTTAGTATATTCCTTGAAGTACATACGAGGATGTTTCATACGGAGAGAAAAATAAAATAAAAAAATCGACTGTTAGGCGGTACGAAGTTCGCCGGGTCAGCTAGTGTTAAATAGATATTAAAAACATTTGCACAGTATTTACATTTACGCTAATGTTTTTTTTATTTTACTGTAAATGAAAAAAACACGGAAAGAAAAGGAAAAAAGAGCGTGAAAGTCGAATTAGTAACAAAACAAAATTTACCAAAAAATAGTTGTTTCTTCACTGTTTCCAATTCCGTTCTAGTTTTGCCAGCAACTGCAACGATTGTAATAAATAATATGGTGTAATATATTAATATTATACGTCAGCTTAATTATATGCTTGCTTATCGAATGCGCTTCGTTTTCCAATTAACTTGTTATTCTTATGCCAAAGTATAAGCGAACTCAAATAAGTATACCTATAGATCAAGTCGAAGTATTTTAAATATTTTCCGCAAATAGTATACCTAAGTATGAAGAAGGCGGCACGTGATATTATTTTTTTTATTTTTCTTTTATCCGCTAATTTACGATTATGTGAAATTAAACATTTTCCAAAATGGCTGACATACTTACTATGGTTTTCATACACGCACATAAATCACGTCTGTATCCCTTACGGGGTAGACAGAGCCTAAGGTAACAAAACCTATAGGCCTCGTCTAGCATGATTGTGGGCGTATAGGTGGAAAGGGGAATCAAAATAGTGATGGCTTGCTAGCCGCATCGCCTATAACATGATTCCTAAGACTTTCGCCCATTCCCTTAATGGCTGTAACCGCCTTACCCGGGGCTTATTAGAATTAAGTAAACGCACCACCGCTCTACTCCGAAAATGCGCCTAGGGAGGTCTCCGCTCTGCTATCGCGCCCCGACGATCGTAGTCCCTCCTGAAGATCGAGTCGTGCTCGATCGCGTTCCGATCGTGAATCGTACTCGCGATACGCAACTCAATATCCTTTCACTCACACGATTAGAACACTCAATGTCCGTATGTTCGCACTCGCGCTAAAGAAACTCAAAGTTAACTGCTTCACGTCTCAAAGGGAAAAGTACCGACCGCGTCCCGAGGAAAAAAGCCAAAGCTCCATCTCCCTGTCGATTCAGTAGTTTTGTTGAAACTCCGCTACCCCCTCCACTTTGCTCGAAAGGGATGTTAAATTTTGTGACTGCACTCTTCTAATTTCTAACAAAAGCCTCAGTAATAAATTTCGGTGGAAACAATAAACCATGGCCCTAGGATCCGCCGACATTGACTGCAATAAATAATTGACCGGCGCACGCACATCTGGCTTTCTGGACAAAGAAAGTTCAGGCCTATTCCAAGAGCTCCGAAAAGTTATGAGCACTTGACGGTGTCTCCTTTGTCTTATAACAAATCCTACGAACAAGTTAAATGAGGATCCAACGCAATAACGTAAGTTAAAAGTAATGGCTCAATTCCTATTACTTAGTTTTTTACGAAGACACGAAACGTGAGAACCCTCCACATCTGGCCATTGGTGAAATTCCCTTAACTGACAAAATTACTTTATGAGCCCGATTTGGGATTCCCGAGAGTAGCGATAACGAAGTACACGGCAATTGTCTTAACATGTTTAAGAGGAAAAATATATATATACCACGTAACCATAATATAATAGGTAACTCAATTAACTGTCACGGAGTAGCTTCCGTTACATGGCCTTTTACCATCTGCGCGGGTAGAGAAGCAACTGGTATATTCTATGTTTTTTCTTTGCTCCAAGACCAACATGGAAGAAAGAAGAAAAATATGTGCGTAACCAATACAAAATTACCTCACACTGCATTCAATTTGCTTAGCTGCATGGCATTGCTAACACTGCATTTTATAACAACTTCGCGAATGGAACCCTCGATGCGCAAATCCGACTCGAACTTGACCGGTTTTCCTTATGCACTTAATTTAGAGGTCTGTAGGAGATTACCATGTCTGTATGACACATGTTACTTACTGAAACGTATGTCTCGAACTGTACTTTCGGGAGTTGGTTTAACACAGTGTATATTAACCGATATCCATACAGTTATCTTGAAATACAGTTAAAACAAACAACTCTGGGTTTTTACCCGAATGCTGCACTAAAGTCACGTTATATTTCTGTTAAAAGTTCAAATGTCATTGTTATTCTTAATCTGGCAGCGTAATCAAAACAAAGAAGTCAATGAAAGTCTTAATTTTTAAACATAAAATTTACCAGTTGCTTCTTTCCTGCGCATGGTAAAAGCCCGTCGATAGAATGGGCGAAAGTCTTAGGAATCATGTTCTGGGCGATGCGGCTAGCCACCCATCACTGTCATCACTACTTAGTATAGAACAAAGTCGCTTTCTCTGTCCCTATGTCCCTATGTATGCTTATATCTTCAACACTACACAACGGATTTTGATGCGGTTTTTTTTAATAGATAGAGTGATTCAAGAGGAAGGTTTTTATGTATAATTCTACGCAGACCAAGTCGCGTGCAGAAGCTAGTTAAATATAAATTACTATCATCACATTGAGTAGCTATGCCGCAATGTTGTGCAATTCCGTTTTGTTCGAAAAAGAACCGCCTTCAAAGCGTTCACATTCATCACCAGATCACTACAACATAGTATAAAACAAAGTCGCTTTTTCTGTCCCCAAAACCGTATGTATGCTTATGTCTTCAAAACCACACAACGGATTTTGATGCGGTTTTTTTTAATAGATAAAGTGATTCAAGAGGAAGGTTTATATGTATAATACATGCATAATATACCGTGCGAAGCCGGGGCGGGTCGCTAGTAAACCATATTTGCGATAATTTCACGAAGGAGCTCACTTTTTAACAGGTTAATGAAAGAAATTATAATTTACTATCGACCCGCCCCGGCTTCGCACGGTATATTATGCATGTATTTATACATATGAACCTTCCTCTTGATTCACTCTATCTATTTAAAAAACCGCATCAAAATCCGTTGTGTAGTTTAAAAGATTTAAGCAAGCATAGGGACATAGGGACAGAGAAAGCGACTTTGTTTTATACTATGTAGTGATGTCATGAAGCCCGCCAGAACCAGTAAAAACTGGATGTAATTGGACCTCACGCGACACTAGCGCCTCTAGTGGCAAAGGGGGCGTTCAAGTATTACGTAACGCAATTGGGGGTGGAGGGGGGGGGGGGGGGGGGGTATCGTAAAACGTTACGATACGTTACTTTGGGGGTCTTACAACACGTTACGTAACGTTTTCTTTTTTTAAATAAAAAAATATGGAATTAAAACATCTCTTGTGTTATTTAATATTATTACCGCCAAGGCGATTAAAACTATAACAAGGATATTATAGCGACTTTCTTGTACTTTGCGCAACATACATTTTGACACTTGGGTAAAAATGGTCACTTGAGTGTTACGTAACGTTTAGAGGGGGAGGGGAGGGGGTACAGAAAAATGTTACAGCGCGTTACAAGGGGGGTGGAGGGGGGCCAAAAATCTTCAATAATTGCGTTACGTAATACTTGAACGCTCACAAACACACGCGATAGCCCCCATTGCAACTTACATTTAGGAATTCCCGTAAATGTTAGTTTGAGTATGACGCCTAAAATATTATTAATAGCACATTTTTTGCAAACTATTATTGCTTATCTTATTCATTTACATACATACCTACATACAAACACAAATCACGTCTATATCCCTTACGTTATAGACAGAGCCTGAGGTAACAAGACTTAAAGGCCAGGTTTAGCATGATTGTAGGCGTATAGATGGAAAGGGGAATCAAAATAGTGATGGGTTGCTAGCCGACGCCTATAACATGATTCCCATGATTTTTGCCCATTCCCGCGGTGTGCTTTTACCATCTGCGCGGTAAGAGAAGCAACTGGTACATTCTATGCTTCTTTATGCTCCCAGACTAGCATAGAATGGTGGTTTGATACGATTAATATAAGTAGGTACGTATAAATAGATGAAGATACTATGGAAGATATTGCATCACATTTTAAAAAATTGTGCGCTTATCCTATACACACGAAAGTTTGTAAGTATGGATGGATGGATGTTTGTTACTCTTTCACGCCAGAACGGCTGGACAGATCTGGATGAAATTTGGAACATAGATAGATTATAGTCTGAAATAACACATATGCTACTTCTTATCCCGGATAATTGCGTAATTCCTGCAGAATAGCGATAAACGCGAGCGATAGTTGCGGGCAACAGCTAGTTGAAAAATAAGAATATAAGAGTAAGAATAATCTAAGAATAAATTTCGTATATAAAATACATCAGCAGTTTGCAAAAGTGATTATCAGGCAGACCACAAACTAAGCAGAGCCTGTATCTTAGGACCTTGGAGTGCACTACATACATACGTACATACATACATACATACATACATACCGCCGCGTCTCTTTTCCACTGGGGTAGGCAGAGACTACTTTGTTCCACTTGCTGCGATCCTGACATACTTCTCTCGCTTCATCCACACTCATCAATATCTTCATACATGCTCGTCGGTTTCGGGTACTCCTGACCTGACCTTTTTCCAAAACGTCTCCTATTTGGTCTCGGAACGTCCGTCTAGGCCTTCCCCTCCCAACGTTACCATTCACACTCCCCCTATAGATCTGTTTAGTTACTAAGCATAGTGCACTGTACAACACAAAAATTAGCTTACAGTGGTTAGTAGACGTCAGTTAGAAGTTAAGGTAATTTCTAACTAAAATAGAAGCGAAACCCAAAATAAAACTGCTTTAAGAATATGATTGTGTGTGTAAAATAACCTTGTGCCTTAGCTTTTAGTTGTAAAGATTAGGAATGACATTTGAACTTTAGGTGGGTACGAATTTAATTTTATCAGTGTTTGCATAAAATAACAATAACCATTATAAATATATATTTTTGTTTCTTATCACATATTCATAATATTTAGATAGTGAGTGAGACTGCGTTACATTTTTTGACAAAGTACAGTACGGTAGGTTTATAGACATAGTATTAACAGAACTACTACATAATTAATTAAATAATTTACGTCATGTAAAAATCACATCTTTATCCCTTACGGCGTTGACAGAGCCTAAGGTAACAGGCACCTACAGGCCACATTAAGCAAAATTGTGGACGTATAGGTGGAAAGTGGAATCAAAATAGTGATGGGTTGCTAGCCTCATCGCCTTTAAAATGATTCCTATGATTTTCGCCCATTCCCTCGATGGGCTTTTACCATCTTCCGTAACGCATTTTCCCGCCGCAAAAAAAAGGCTCTGTCTACCTATAACGGATACAGACGTGATGTATGTACAGTCACTCTAAATGTTCATACGCATACTTAGACTGACACACAGGCGAGTAATGTCGTCGAGCTGTAAGTAGGTACGCGAACTTACTCGCCCGTCTATCACCCACTTTATGTCAAAGGCTTAAGAACGCGTTTATTTGGCCACTTTAGTCGCTGAAGTAGTATAAGTTATAGGTAGACAGAGCCTAAGGGAACAAGACTTAGAGGCCACGTTTAGCATGATTGTTTGTGTTCGTCCGACTGTACCTATTAAATTTATCAGAAAACGAAACGTGCATTTTGTAAGCGAACACATACTTGCGTTCACGTATCGTTATATTAATTATTTAAATTCTAATTGGGTTGCACAATCGCTTCAGTGTAGTTGACAGATTTAACGAAACTAATTAATAACGTAAAAAGGAATGTACGAGGAATCGGCAGAAAATATTCAGTTGGCAAGCTTCTTGGAAGGGTACTATGCCCCACTTCCATATGTCCTTTTTCTGGTAAGTACTTTTTTAATTTATATACATACATACATACCGTCACGCCTCTTTCCCACACCTGATGGTAAGTGATCACCACTGCCCATAGACACCCGCAAGGAGGGATTGCAGATGCGTTGCCAACCTAGAGGACTAAGATGAAACGCCTCTTGTGCCCGTAATTTCCCCGACTGTCTTACTCTCCACACCGGAATATAGCAGTGCCAGCACTGCTACTTAGCGGCAGGATTAGCGAGTAAGATGGTGGTAGCGATCCGGACGGACCTAGCACAAGGCCCTACCACCCGCAACCCCCGTGGGTAGGCAGAGACTTTGTTCCACTTGCTACGATCCTGACATACTTCTTTCGCTTCATCCACATTCATCAATCTCTTCATACATGCTCGTCGGTTTCGGTTACTAGTGACTTGGGGCCCGATTTTGGAAAGCACATGTGTGAAAATACCACTCGAAAGTGGTGAAAAATTGTGCTGAATTTGAAATACGAGTAGCTTAGAAGATACTTACGGCTCTCATTAATCTTGTGAACTGATTAAAAATTTGATTAGAGCTGTAGTTTTGAAGTTATAAACAGATTTATACCACTTTCGAGTGGTACTTTCGAGTAACGTGCTTTTAAAATCGGGCCCCTGACCTTTTTCCAAAACGTCTCCTATTTGGTCTCGGAACGTTATGCAAAAAATGTCTTACATCATTTCGTAAAAGCGCTTGTCGAATGAAAAAAGCCGCATCAGAATCGGTCCATCCGTTTGAGGGCTACGATGCGACACACTCAGACATTGACATCTAACTCATAACCTCTCCTCGTCGGGGGGTACAAACTAGTGGGGGGAGGCGAGAGCGACTGAGGTCTCAAGGAAAGTTGTTTATTTTCAGCTTGCAGTATTCTACTGCTTCAAGTATTACTACCTCCACGGCTTTTGTGAAGACCGGGATTGCAAAGCCAACGAAGCAATGAAGACTCCCAGACGACAGGATAGCACAGTGTGACTACTACCATCAATAGCTTACAACTAGACGAGCTTTATTTGTATAATATGGTGTACAAACAGCCTGAGCGATAATTCATTCGGGTATTGAGGAATAGGAAAAAATAAATTGAAAAAACAAAAAAAAGTTAGTGCCCATAACCTAATCCTGTCTTAATATAGCTAGAATTTTTTTGTTAAAGTTCAATAAAATATTTTTTATTTTTCATTTTCACTTTTGTTGTGATTTTTTACACTACGCTAGTAAACATTTGTTTCTATCGTTAGTCAGACGTATTTTTATTTCAGCTATTTTGTTCAAAATAAACAACTACGTGTCGAAATACGAGATTACTTGCACCAACAAAGCAAACAAGAAAACATCTTTCAAGAAGTCTGAGGCACAAGATACTGTCACGGATTGAAATGTTTGCCATAAGGCTCCGTTCAATATGGACGAATAATTGAAGCAAAAGCAGAAGCAATGGAAGCAAATTTGCCAGATATTTCCAACTTTACATCGGGTGCGTTCCACTAAGCGCTCACGACGCTCAATCGAAGCAACTAAGTTCTAATTTTGAAATTATTATAGTCGTCTAGAGCGTTGTATAATAATCATTATAGTTGAGTCCGAAGTGCCATTAAAAATTATGTGATTGCAATTTTGTCTTTTGTGTTTTGACACATAATTGACAGATTAAAATCAACGAGTAGAAAAACTAAATTTATACCAAGATACAATCAACTTTTCCGGAAAATTAGGAATAAAAACGACTTAAACGAAGGGCATTCATACGTTACGTTAATAAGTGTTTTAATTTTAATTTTTACGAATTCATAATCCACGGCAAGTTTAATTTACATTTCAATTTTTATTATTATAAATTATTCTAATCTCTGCCAGCTTTGTTGGATAATTTTAATGAAAATTATTTAGAACTAGTTCAGGTTTTATTGTACCAGTTGCGCCCGAATAAACAATGAAATATAAAAATTATTTTAAGCAGATCTAAAAAATAAAATTGAACTTTTGTCAGATAACCGCGTCTTGTGCTCAAGAGTAACAGATTCCCTTCTACTTAAACGGGATGAAGTAACGTTTGAACCGGTGCATTATAGGCAACACCAAGTTTTCCGTTCAAATGTAACATGTTTTTCTGCGGCATTATAAATTGCTGTTTTTAACTTATTTTACCATTTTTAGTTGTACATTTTTGTGACTGAGACTGCGACTTTAGTGATATAAAATTTGAGGAATCACCTACTTAGATAATAACAATTACGAGCATAATATCCTGTTTTTCAGAAGTAGGTCTAAAATACCTAAATTCACGTTAAAACATGTCTTGTTTTCATATTTTTTCTGGTAATTTACAAAGTCTTTTGTGGTTGTCATGATAACCGGCTTATCATTGCTTATAGAATTTAAGCAAACAAATATTTGGAGTCCCATTTATACCGAGAACTGGAGGCTTAGTTCCTTCAGTTCGCTATTGCGAACCATTCAAACTTTAAAATGCTTCATACATACATTTTTGTGGATTAAAGAAAACTAAGTAAAGTTAGTAAATTGTGGTCTAATATTCATTTGGCATAATTATAAGTTTCATAGAGAAATTAAACAAAACTAATTTAGTCTATCAATGAGTGAGTGACGACCTTAAAAAAATATTTTACGTTACAAAAGCTGAATTCCATTCATTCGTTCAGTCCACGTTTAAAAGATAAAAAGAGATGAAGACATGGTCTGCAGAATGACAGTGTAGTCCACTGAGCGAGACAAATAGTAACAGGACTGGCCGCAAAGAAAACGAAACAAATTGTGTGATTGTTTCTTAAAAATATGGGTAAAAATAAAATCAGAGGTCTGATTAGACTTTTAATTGAACTTAAAAATGTTCATCCAGCGGTAATACTAGTAATGGTGAGTGATTCAGATTGGTTGGATATTGTTTCTTATTTGTTTGATATTATAATTGACTAGCTGTTGCCCGCAACTTCGTCTGCATAGAATTCTTTTATCGCTATCCTGCAGAAATTACGCAATCCGTTCTTAGAGGATGTCTACGTCATAGTTTATGCATGCAAAGTCTCAGCCCGATCGGTTTAAAATTGACAAAGTTTCATACAAACTTACATCCCCTATTTTATCCCCTTGGGGGTAGAATTAATCAAAATCCTTTCTTAGCGGATGCCTACGTCATAACATCTACCTGCATGCCAAATTTCAGCCCGATCCTTCCAGTGGTTTGGGCTGTGCGTTGATAGATCACTATGTCTGTCAGTCACCTCTGAAGTTATATATATTTAGATTAGATAACACAGGAGACAGGCAGTAGGTTTAAATACAAAGAAGATACCTATTGAGTATAAAAAATACGAATCTTCTAATAAAACATGTTGTTTTTTAAACTGTTAATCTGTTCATCCGTTGCTTGGTATAATATAATGTTGATTGATATCAATTGCCTATCATGCTTTGTATTACAAGATAAATTTAAGATAAAAAATTGAACTAAAACTAAAATAAATCTAAGAACGTACTCACTCCCCCGCGGTATTGAGCCAAGCATTTCCCCGCTGTCTTGCAACACTAATTCGCCGCGTGGAAGCTGCCAGTTCTTTGGTCTCCGTTGCAGTCGATCAGCCTCTTAGACATTTCCTTGAGTAACATATGCGCGCTGGGACCCCACGGACCTAAGGTCTCAACCCCGAATGGCAGAAATTAATTTTTAGTATTCATTATAATATCAGTGGCATAAAACTTGGCCCATTCTTCAATTTCTTCATACATGACTCTCCTTTGACTTTTCCGTAGGCGGGTACAAATTACCAGTATTATGAGGATCACATTTTTAGCCGCTCAGTATAAATTTTTAATTGCTACACCCAAATTACTTCTATATCCCTTACTTATAAATTGTGAAATGCTTTTCTTTTTCAGGTAATAGTCGTAGGATTGATATGTGTCTGCGCAATTTGCTTTCGTGGCAGTAAGTTTGAAGATGATACTGACGAGACTGGAAGACTACGAAGACCAGACAACGTGGTGTGAAAAACTTACCCTTTTTAAAATTCTGGTGGGAAAATGCGTTACGCAGAAGTTATAACGCGGAAGTTATGTGCGACTCTCCTCCCCGGCTCCCCTCCTGAGTGGAACCCACCGGTATTCCTTCTCTGCCATTGGGGGGCGCCTAGACTCGGGGGCCTCTAATTGCTGGCAAGGGATCCCCACCTCCCGCCAGCAGGCACCACTGGGGAGGGCGGCAAACTGCCGCTTTCTTCTCCCCGTCCATCTGCGCCGGAGCGGGGGCGCGAGGGGGTCGTTCTCCCGCTCCCCCTCCTCCTTCTGCGTGAAAAACTTACCTTAATATTACAATGTGTGAACAGGAAAAGTGGTAGCAAAGCAGTAAATGTTTTTTGATCATTGATATGAATCTCCGCGAAGTAACGCCTGATTCAAAAAATTAGTTAAATGTCTCAAACTCATATTAATCAAGTGTCATATTAATATTATACAAGTGCCGTTTAAGGAGGGCTTGAGGAAGATGTGGCTCACACCATCTCCTTACATATTGTATGTGTGTACTCGTAATGTATGTAATGTGTATGTTATGCATGTGTGTAGTGATATTTAGTAGTTTATTTATGAATTGTTTATTGTATTTTGAGATGTACTCTCTATTGTGGCATTTACTATATGGATATTTTAAACTCACTCTTTGTCGGTCTCTCGCTTAATGCTCCTCTCATTTACTCAAAGGCTAACTGGTAGAGATCCCTTGTAGGTATAAGTCCGCCTTTGTGCATATATTTAAGGTCTTTTTTTGTGATTTGTCTATGTTTCTTTATATTTGTACAATATAACATTAAAAAAAACGGGCGAAAGGAAGGAAATGTGTGAATGTGACGAATGCAGCAAGAAGGTGCAAACGGTGTTCAATGGTATGATTGGTCAATAAAAAAATGCTCTGTATAATAATTATTATACACGTCTTGTTTCTTTTACGTTACCTATCTCCTTTCCTTATAACTCCCGTCTTCAGTACTTAGCATAAAACAAAGTCGGTTTCCGCTGTCTGTCCGCATATTATGTATGCTTAGATCTTTAAAACTACGCAACGGATTTTGATGCGTTTTTAATAGATAGAGATTCAAGAGCGATTATCCTACTAATATTATAAATGTGAAAGTTTGTGAGTATGTTTGGATGTTTGTTACTCTTTCACGCCAGAACGGGTGGACAGATCTGGACGAAATTTGGAACATAGATAGATTATAGTCTGGAATATTACATAGACTACTTTTTATCCCGGAAAATTGCGTGATTCCCGCGGGATAGCGATAAACGAATTCTATGCAGACGAAGTTGCGGGCAACAGCTAGTATACATATAATTGGCAGAGGAAGTCGCGGGTAGAAGCTAGTACTCTATAATTGTAGTTTGAAAGAGTTTTAAGATTTAAGAGATATATTTACTTACACGCGAACCCTCTTATACTTTCACATAAGTCACAGATATTTCATAATAATATTATAGGTCCTCTACTGAAAAATATAGAACAATGAACATAGTAAAAGTCTTACTGACAAGAGTTGAAACAGTGGTTCAAACATGTGTTTGTATTCAGTGAGAGATTATTTTAACTATGACACAAAATTGATAATTTAAATATTGCTTTCCTCCTTGAAATGTTTTAATTAATATTCTGTTTTGAGTATTTGTTGTTATAGCGGCCACAGAAATACATTATTTGTAAAAGATGGTGACGTACCGACAGACAGACAGACAGACGGGCGGACAGCGAAGTCTTAGGTAATAGGGCCCCGTTTATGCCTTTTGGGTACGGGAACGTAAAATTATTATGTGTACCTACAAAGTTTGAGGGTTGCCCTCGATATCCCAGGATCCCATCATTAGATTCTGATTTGGTGATGATGAAACCACCTTACTTTCACCTTTTACCTCTGACTTTCGAATAATGAAAGATTTTTTATAATCAGTCCACAATTGGCGGAGATATCGGTGAACAAACAAATTTTACAAACGAACACAGAACCTCCTCGTTTTTCGAAGTCGGTTAAAGACATTCAAACCATCCAAAACTCGAGGATAAGCGATTTTATGGTAAAAACTTCCTTCTATCGCTAATTTTAAATATTTCCTTAACATATGACCATATTTTATTAAAACTCTTGATAATAACGGGAATAATAATTAATAGGAAGTTAGTTGAAATTGAACGCAACATGAAAATGAAAATTTATTTTTGTAATAACTATAATGAGTATCTACTTTATGATACTCGTACCTACATAAATGTTCACCAATTTACATACTTTATGATACTCGTACATAAATGTTCACCAATTTACATGCTTTGATACTCGTACATAAATGTTCACCAATTCATATACTTTTTGATACTTGTACATAAATGTTCTCCAATTCACATATTTTATGATACTCGTACATAAATGTTCACCAATTCACATACTTTATGATACACGTACATAAATGTTCACCAATTCACATACTTTATGATACTCGCACATAAATATTCACCAATTTACATACTTTATGATACTCGTACATAAATGTTCACCAATTTACATACTTTATTATACTCGTACATAAATGTTCACCAATTCATATACTTTATGATACTTGTACATAAATGTTCTCCAATTCACATATTTTATGATACTCGTTCATAAATGTTCACCAATTCATATACTTTATGGTACTCGTACTCAAATGTTCACCAATTCACATACTTTATGATACTCGTACATAAATGTTCACCAATTTACATACTTTATGATACTCGTACATAAATGTTCACCAATTTACATACTTTATGATACTCATACATAAATGTTCACCAATTCATATAGTACTTTATGATACTTGTACATAAATGTTCTCCAATTCACATATTTTATGATACTCGTACATAAATGTTCACCAATTCATATACTTTATGGTACTCGTACATAAAATGTTCACCAATTCATATACTTTATGGTACTCGTACATAAATGTTCACCAATTTACATACTTTATGATACGCATACGTAAATGTTCACCAATTTACATACTTTATAATACTCGTACATAAATGTTCACCAATTTACATACTTCATGATACCCGTACATAAATGTTCACCAATTTACATACTTTATGATACTCATACATTTAATAAATGTTCACCAATTTACATACTTTATGATACTCGTACAAAAATGTTCACCAATTTACATACTCTATGATACTCGTACATAAATGTTCACCAATTTACATACATTATAATACTCGTACATAAATGTTCACCAATTTACATAATTTTCGATACTCGTACATAAATGTTCACCAATTTACATACTTTATGGTGCTCGTACATAATGTTCACCAGTTTACATACTTTATGACAGTCGTACATAAATGTTCACCAATTTACATGCTTTGATACTCGTACATAAATGTTCACCAATTACTTTATGATACCGTACATAAATGTTCACCAATTTACATACTCTATGATACTCGTACATGAATGTTCACCAGTTTACATACTTCATGATACTCGTACATAAATGTTCATCAGCTTCAAGGTGTCAATTCCCATTCCCAACCCACATCATACTATTTAGAGATACGCGCTTTGGAGCTCTAGAAATAGATTTTTCTTTTCAAAACACACTAAAATCTTTTAGTAAAATTTGTTGGTAATAAAAAATGTGATGTACATTCGATTTCGTATTCAATTAGATGTAAGTATGTTTGTACTTTTAAGACAGTCAGCGATATTTTGGAATGTTTAGACAATGGGGTACTTCGTATACAAAAAATTTTTTGTTGCTATCTCTTGGAAACTAAATGTGCCATGTTTTGGGATAAAATTGTCACATATGTCCAGGATAAGTGCTTAAACTTCCCCAAACCTGTGTTAAACTACGTCCATATTCGTCCAAATGTTAAACAAATAAATATTCCGGAAAAAATTAAGGGACCCGAAAATAGTGACGGTTTGCTAGCCGCATCGCATATAACATGATTCCTAAGATTTTCGCCCATTTCCTCGAATGGCTTTTACCCGCTGCGCGGGAAGAGACAACTGGTACATCCTATGTTTTTCCTTTACTCCCAGACCACCTTGGGAAAATATTATCGAAACACTATCGATGGTGGATTATCGAGCAGCAACCCTACTATCCAACTCTGAACTCTTCAGTGAACTGAATCTTTGGTTCACTCCTTATTGGTCACATTACAAGAACTGTTGTATTCTGCACGCACCTTCATTTTCCGATCAAGACATGCTTTAGTTTTCAAGTTAAAAACCAACTGCTGATCATTAATTATTAACAGAGTACTTTATGGCCGCTAGAGGGCGCCACATTAGATTTCGTGACACGTCATATTACCTATAACCAGCGGACAATCAAGACTCTTCTAACGATACCTCATTTGTCCAGTTCTGATGAATAGCTCAGGAGCTATGAGGAAACAGATGAACATTGGTACACACATCAAAGCAATTTTAATTTTTATCTCATTGATACTTGCTTATCGAGGATAAGCTGATACTCATCAAGCATTTCCAGCTTAAACATAGGTTTAAAGTCTCAACAATATAACCAGAAGCACGAAAGTAAGATATTATTCAAATTTTGTCTTCGAACAAAATGTGCAATATCAGCTCTAAGTATTTTCTAAGTTATAACCCAAGTGGTACAGTGAATGAAACTGAATCGCGTACTACTGTGTAACCTTTTCACTGCAAATGTCAAAACGACTTACCATACACTGCCAAAGGAGTTATTGTGAAATTTTATGAGAAAAGGTTCTACCGAGTTTCAAATTCAGTTTCTTCGACCGTAACTCAAAACAGGCGATCCAATCATTTCACCAAGTGCCACTTGAAAGATGCGGGTTTCCACAAATTTAACATTCGCTTTTTTGTAACAGGAGGCATTGACTAAGTAAACAAACTATTGCTTTTCAATGATATCATCATTGTTACTGTCTTTAGCCTCACTGGCATCATCTACGCCAATTTCATTACCACCTCTGTCACAAATGTCACTATTAACACATTCTCTACTTTTGTCTTCTTCACTATCACGCCTAACATTATCTGAACTAGTACTTTTGTCACATAATCTCTCTCTATTAGAGTCTCGTTGGCTCAAATCATTATGGATTCCGGTGGCTTCTGTATAACTAGGTGGCAGCTCATTCACAATGGTATGAGTTGTATTCCAGCTATCTATATCGACGACAGTTTCTTGATTTGCAGTAGGATTTAAATTTGCCGTAAGATTTAAAGGTTCATTGCGGTTAACGCCGGCTTCACAATGTGGTCCATTTCGTACTCAAAACAGGCATTTCAGCAAGTGCCACTTGAAAAATATGGGTTTCCACAAATTCAACATTTGTTTTTTTGTAACAGGAGGCATTGACTAAGTAAACAAACTATTGCTTTTCAATGATATCATCATTGTTACTGTCTTTAGCCTCACTGGCATCATCTACGCCAATTTCATTACCATCTCTGTCACAAATGTCACTATTAACACATTCTCTACTTTTGTCTTCTTCACTATCACGCTTAACATTATCTGAACTAGTACTTTTGTCACATAATCTCTCTCTATTAGAGTCTCGTTGGCTCAAATCATTATGGATTCCGGTGGCTTCTGTATAACTAGGTGGCAGCTCACTCACAATGGCATGAGTTGTATTCCAGCTATCTATATCGACGACAGTTTCTTGATTTGCAGTAGGATTTAAATTTGCCGTAAGATTTAAAGGTTCATTGCGGTTAACGCCGGCTTCACAATGTGGTCCATTTCGGTTCACGTCTACTGCAATGGGTGCACTTCTGGTGACCACAATACGGACTGGGCCGCTTCGGTTCACTGTGGGATACCTTCCTTGCTTCTTCGAACAGATACAGCTGATGCAGCAACTAACAAAGATGACGAGAACGATAAACTGCAAAAAAAAGGGTAAAGAGGGTAAAGATAAAAGGATGGAAAGTATTGAAAGAATTCTAACGTACGAAAGAATTCTAAGTACCTATGTACTGTCTAATGAACCAAGAATTTTTACTTCTTGATTTTTTGTGTTTACTTTTACGGTTTTACCGTTAGAAATTAAATTTCTAAATGACCTTGAAAATTAGAACACACAGACAAATCCGAAAAGTAAAGCTGTGGCCGGGAATCGAACCCGGATCCTCGTCATTCCGTGAACAGATGACGCTTAGCGACAAAAAATCGCATAGTAACAAGGTCACGTGACAGCTAGTAACAGATAGAAAAATTCGAAGGCTGCAATGGGTGGTGTGGGGGTATAGCGCGCGTCACGGAAAACGAGGATCCGGGTTCGATTCCCGGCCACAGCTTTACTTTTCGGATTTTTCTATGTGCTCTAATTTTTATTGACGTTTTGAAATTTAGAATGCCAATGGAATTGGAAGAAATATTTGTGCCAAAGCGTTATTTATCATTACAATTATCTATCTACTTTCATACTGGTCTGGGAACAAATAAATAACATAGAATGTGCCAGTTGCAGATGGTAAAAGCCCATCGAGGGGATTGGGCTAAGCTCTTACGTTACCATTCACACTCCCCATATAGACCTGTTTAGTTAGTCTACTTAAATACACAGTAAAATAACGGAATTCCAACTGCTAACCTTAAGACAATGAGATTGAACGCGTCCGAGATAAAACACAAAACATTTAATTCGCGCGGCTTATCTTAAAGAAATGTTTTCTTAAAAAGACACTTGAGATAAGCCAACTTATCATTGAAAATATAGAATACTGGTCTTTCATTTAGAAATGTGTTTTTATTCGAATAGTTGTTTACCTGTTTAAATACAACTTTACGTCACCCCTGGACGTAATTAGGATGTTACGGTCGCTTCGCGGGCAGGCAATCTCACTTCCTGGCCAAGACAAGACGTAAAACTTTATACAAACCACGGGCGGTAATTCGTAAAGCCCCAGATCGCATATTTATGGCCCTCACCTTCAGCTCGGGCCACAAACACCTGCGACCTGGGACAATTACGAATTCGCCGCCTGTTCGCGCGCTAAAAACCTTTTTGGTTATATGCAGTGCAGGGGTGCTCTATGGCACATAAAAAGAAAATCATATATAACGTCAGTGTCTTCATGTGTTGTGTTACGTAATTTTTCCACCGCTGTTTCATCATCCGCCTTCCTACAATTTCCTGACCCGCATCGCCTTCCTCGCCTCAACCACGCCGCCAAGAGAACGCCCTAAGGTGAGTGCCTCTGCACTGTTTTAAATTTTACTTTTTTGGGCATCAGCGCACTCCTGGCCTTCCGCAAGAACGAAAATTGGCTATTTACACGCCCTAACCTAACACCGCCCTAGGTCTGTAATGTACTATTATTCCCAACGTCAAAACTAGATGCAAACAATAATCCGTAACAGTACCCCGATTTTTAAAGCGATACCTAAATAATGTTAAAGAAGTAAGTTGATAATGCCGATGTTTTTTCCTCGATGAAATGCGGCTTAAAATTTTATACACATACATTCATACACAAATCACGTCTTTATCCCTTACGGGGTAGACAGAGCCTAAGGTAACAAGACCTACAGGCCACATTTAGCAAGATTGTGGGCGTTTAGGTGGAAAATGGAATCAAAATAAAATTTTATATCTTACAAATAAAAAGAGAAACACTCACCGAAGGCCATACTATATGAAAAATGATAAATCCATCCATACTAAAGTAAATTTTACGTTGGTACTCAGTTTACGAAATATAACAAAATTTACATATAGATATATAAAGTAGGTGACAATGAAGGTAGCTATTTGTTATTTTTGAATTTAAATGTGATATTAGAAAATGATAATATAGACACTACTAAGTAAACAAGCCACACCAGTAAACTGAAACTAAAGTGCCGCGTGATACTGCCTGAATAGATCAAAGATTAACTCCAGTTGATAGGGGATATGAATATGAGTAATACAATTTTTTTCTCAAACAACGCCTTGGAGTACGTATCTATGTCTGTATACTATTTGCTCTTCTCTCTTCTTTAACTGACGACCGGATAGCCTAGTGGTTAGTGACCCTGACTATGAAGCTAGAGGTCCTGGGTTCGAACCCCGGTATGATGAATACGAATGTTTGTGCCCGAGTCATGGATGTTGTATGTATTTATCTACATTATATAAGTATGTTTATCCGTTGCTTGATACCCACCCATAGTACATACAAGCTTTGCTTAGTTTGGGGCCGGGTGAATTGGTGTAATTTATCCCAAGATATTTATTTATTATTTATTTTATTGTACATAAAACACAAGAAAAAGATGAATACAGGACAACACATTCACAAAGGCGAACTTATCCCTAGAAGGGATCTCTTCCGGTTAACCTTTGAACGATTGACAGGACATAATTATTAAGCAATAGTAGACACACAGAAAATGTAAAGGAACCGATCGAAACCTAAAAGAATCATAATTAAGTGCCTACATTTTAAATAATGTAAGATATAATAATAAACTACACATAATAGATAAACACGATAAACTAATAAACAATAAATAAAATATACTACATAATATTATATGAAGTCACAAAACACATAACATTCATTTAAGAGGATCCATCGAGTCAATACGCCTTCAAGCGACTGCGCAGGCTAGCAACAGCTGCGATTGTCTGATATCATTATGATATATTATTATCATTATTATTTTGACTGGAGTTTCGAATATCCATAGGCAGTGATGATTGCTTACCATCAGGCGACCCGCTTGCTCATTTTCCTTGTTGAATAAAACAAATTGCAACCATAAAAAAGAGTGAGTGTACGTATTCTGTCATATTCGTATTCATCTAGGCGAATTTTCATATATTTGAGGAATTTATAAAATATATTTTCTGGACACGAAAATAAGGGCCAAAATACTTCGGTGTCTAGACACGTGGTAGCGTGTCAAGCCAAGTTCAAGCTGAGGAAACTGGCGAGCAGCACCACCGTGTGTTACATTACACGAACCATTCCTAACCACTTTTGATACTCTCATAACTCAATAAATCTATTTCATATAAACATGTCAAATATGGCTCATATATTAAGACTTGCGAGATATATACGTCGCTAAAATTTCATAAATACACCTCAAATGGTTATTGAGATCAAAACGTCCAAACCGTCATTTTTCCATTGACTGACCCACAGTCAAAACTATAATCCAGTTTCAGAGGACCTAGAAAGTTCAAATTTGGCATCCAGATAGGTAGTTGGGTGAATACAAAGGATAAATTTAGAAACAGCTAGTAATTTTTAATCATTTTATCATTATTTTTCAATTATCCAACCAATTTAGCATGTCTAGTGTTACCAAGAGCCCTGCCTGCTAAGCAAAATGCAGGCAGTGTGAGGTCATTTTATATTGGTTACTTACGTAGCCAGACAAAAATATTCTGTTTTAAGTATTTGTTCGTTGTTATAGCGGCAACAGAAATACATCATCTGTGAAAATTTCAACAGTTTTGCTATCACAGTTCGTGAGATATAGCCTGGTGTCAGACACACACACGGACGGAGGAGTCGTAGTAACAGGGTCCGGGTAACAGGGTACCCAAAAGGTAAAAACGGTAAACGTAGGAAAATACAACAGATTGACAAAAACCATTTCGTATTAATTAAATTATGAATAAGTACCTACTAATAATTTTGTGTACAAAAAATAATGACGTCCCATCAAAAACAAAAATGTGAAACGAGAGCCAAGTTCAATATTAATGATTATTTATGATACATTGTTGTTGACTTTAATGACAAAAGAAATGAGATCTGAATGGGTGCCAAGTTCAATGGTCAGTCCTGAAATTTATTTGAAGCAACGTCAAATATTTTATTAGAGAGAGAGATACATAAATTTACACATATTCGATACATATGGATAATATTGTGTTATAAAAGAAAGAGGTACCTACAATACATCTCTGATAAAAACAAAATAAACAGAAAACAAACAATTAATAATTTTATACTAAATTAATAGTACCAATATGCTGTAAAATGGGCCCACTCAGCATAATAAAACTTAAAATATCATTTATTCTTCTGACTAAGGATAATAATATTGAAACCTAAGGTCTGACTTAGCTAGTTTTTACACGAGTATACGTTTTTTTCCATTACCGACTGTTTTAGGAGGTAGGTACTTAATTATAATTCGTATGTAAGAGCTAGCCAAGTCAGACCTTAGGCTTCAATTTAATATATTACTTATTATTATTTTCCTCATATTATTATCTTGTTAATATTATTGACTTGAGTTATAAAATTCTTCAGTTCTTTTGTCGTTGAAGTCAATATCCAGGGCATATATCATAATATTGAACTTGGCTCTCATTTCGCATTTTATGTTTTTCACGGGTTTAATTTACAGGAAAAACTTATCTGGTGATATTATTGGATCAGTCAGTATAAATTCGCACTCAAAGCTAAAAGCTTGTGATATTTTACCTTTAGAATTATAATAAGAGTTAAAAATAAAAAATAAAAAATGAGTGACGTCGAGTTAGAAGAATTTGATTTCCCATCAGGACTTAAAATCTTATGTTACATTGTAAGTACAGGCTGGATCCTACGACGGTGTCCGGACCAAGAAGCTGTGTCTTAAAATTAAACTGAAAAACTTCATCAGGTGGTTAGTTCAGAGTTTCTCAAAGCCCCTGTAAATCTCGACTCGAGAAGCATAAGGTCTGATGTGTGATTTCTTAACTTTTCAGGAGAGCAAAAATAAAATTGATAAATGGTTTTGCTTATAATTATTGAATTATTACAGTTAGGATCACGAAACTTTTGCATCTTTGGAAGATTACTTGTATTTTCATATAGTTATTTTTTTTTTGCGGTTTTAATTATATCGATAAAACGTTTTTTTAATGAAAACAGCGACTTCCGACTTTATGCTTCATAAGTAACGCTATGGCGATAGATTTTTTTGTTTCTATTTGCACTTAACTACTCATATTATTCTCAAATGTTAATGTTATTACAGGCATAAGGTCTGAAACTAACATATGAATTACTGTATAAAATTAACAGCTTAAAATATTTGAAGCATTACGTCGTATCTAGTGATACGTACCTATGCTGTATCAACATTTGCAAAGCAGAAGGCTTTTAGTGACATAGCGCCAGGCATGAAGGAAAACAAATTTTGAAGCATAAACCTTTAAGTTGAAATAGGCTAAACGAAAAATTTTGAGAAGTCCATGCATAAAGGTGTAAGTTAAAATTAGTCCTAATGCGTCTCTGTAATTTCAAAAAGTCATCAGATCCGACCTTATGCATTTAAATATCTCCTCAACGGAAAGACATAGAAATATAAGTGTCAGTGTGGTAGACAGAGAAAGAGCGCATTATAACCGCAATGTGAATAAGTCAATTTGGTCGGATTTTCACATCAGACCTTATGCTTCTCGAGTCGAGAAATATTTTTGTGTTTTTTAATTTGTGGTTGACAATCGTGTCCCGGAAAATTGCGTAGTTAGGGGCAAACAAAATGGCGGGCAACCAACACATCACTTCAAACTATTTTGACACAAGACACTGTTTAAATTTAACTTAATTTCATTTACAGGCTTTACCGATCGTAATTTTAATATTTACATGGATCTACCTCCGCTCCTGCAAAAAGAAACACAGGGGATTGGTTTTGAGTCGTCCACCGGCGCCCAACCCTGGAGAAAATCTGCATCCAGATTACAATGTCAACAACGCTAACCCTGGCGTAAACCCGACTCCAGGTTACAATGTCAACAAACCCAACCTTGGCGATACCCAACTCCATCCAGGTCACAGTGTCAGCAACCAATACCCTGGCGTAAACCCGACTAGAAGTTACAATGTCAACAAACCCAACCCTGGCGATACCCAACTCCATCCAGGTCACAGTGTCAGCAACCAATACTCTGGCGTAAACCCGACTACAGGTTACAATGTCAACAAACCCAACCCTGGCGATACCCAACTCCATCCAGGTCACAGTGTCAGCAACCAATACCCTGGCGTAAACCCGACTAGAAGTTACAATGTCAACAAACCCAACCCTGGCGATACCCAACTCCATCCAGGTCACAGTGTCAGCAACCAATACTCTGGCGTAAACCCGACTACAGGTTACAATGTCAACAAACCCAACCCTGGCGATACCCAACTCCATCCAGGTCACAGTGTCAGCAACCAATACCCTGGCGTAAACCCGACTCCAGGTTACAATGTCAACAACGCCCGCCTCGGCATAAACCCAACTCCAGATTACAATATCAAGAACCCCAACCCTGGAGAAAATCTGCCTCCAGCTTACAATGTCAACAACGCCCACCCCGGCATAAACCCGACTCCAGGTTACAACGTCAACAACCCCAACCCTGGGGAAAATCTGCCTCCAGCTTACAATGTCAACATCGCCCACCCCGGCGTAAACCCGACTCCAGATTACAATGTCAACAACCCCAACCCTGGCGTTACCCGACTCCAGGTTACAGTGTCAGCAACCAACACCCTGGCGTAATCCCGACTCCAGCATCTCCTGGAGTCCCAACAGTACCATAATGCGGGTCAACTTCTGTCGGTCTAATCTAAAATCTAGCCCAATCTGTTAACCATTGCAGATATTAATACTCAGCCACAGTACAGTCAAGTGTAATAATATGTATCTAGACAAAGTTTCAAAAATAAGTACCATACGCTCTTACGCCAGCGTAATAAGGTCGTGGGACATATTTTTGAGAAGTTCCTATCGATACTTATTTTTGCACTTGACCGTACATCAATTTGAAGGAGTGGTTAGATCTTTTTTCCAAAACTATTATTTACCTGTAGTGTAATTTCTATGCGCGTTTTTTCGTAGTCTTTATTTACACCAGACGTGTCCTTTCCTTATATGATTTATCCATTCGCAGATTTTCCCGAATGTTTTTTTTCCACAGTGGTTTTTACTGAAGCTTATTTTCACAGTAGCATTTTTCTTCAACTTCAATCTACTCAAAACATAGATTGGTTTTGGTTGTGTTAAGTTTTCATCGGCCTGAAGAGCCAAAACTATGCTGACGCGGAGGTATGCTCCGTCGACACTGTTTCCTGTGTTAATTTAATTTAGGGAAATATGCTAATGTGAAAATAAGCTTCAGTAACAAACCATAATGGAAATAAAATCATTTGCAAAAATCTGCGAAAAGAAAAATCATGTAAAGAATAAAATCGTCTGGTGTGAATAAAGACTAGGAAAAAACGCGAGTGCAAATTACGCTATCAGTAAATAATGATTAGGGAAAATAATCTAACGAGTCCTTATATGTTTTATTATAAATTATTAGCATATAAATTCGCGCGTCATTGTATATTGACAGACATGTGACTGGAACTAGGATAACACAGCTGAAGTGGCGATGGGCGGGGCACTTGGCAAGACGGAACGACGACAGATGGCCGAAAGCGGTCACAGAGTGGTGGCCAAGACTGGGTCGAAGGTCAGTGGGCAGACCATCAGCCCGTTGGTCAGATGACATCTGTCGTTCGGCTGGAAAACTGTGGATGAGACTAGCACGGGACCGGGCAAAGTGGCGTGAACATGAAGAGGTTTTTACTCAGCAGTGGGTGGATGTGGACTGGTTAGATAGATTTTTACACATTATTTAATGCGATTAAACATATTTAAGTACTCGTTTTTTGTTTTATTTAAAACCAAGCAAATTCAGACCATAAAAAATTAAGGACATTGCTCCTGCGATCAACGTTGGCCGGGTAAGATAGCCCAGTTTGCTAATTAACAATCAAAATTAAAATTACTTATCTAAAAAGTGTGCTGTTATTCTACTGATTGGTCATAAATTAACAGGGCCTTGGTAACGAAAAGAGAAAAGATAATTTAAGTTAACATATTTTTATTTTCTCCGTCAGAATTGTACAGTCTACCAAGAAAATTACCGTTCGCAAGATTCGAAAAGTAATTAAGACTTCACCCGATGCTTCATTTAGCTTGGTCGACAACGACCCATATAGCTCATGCGCACTTGGCCCCCACGGACCCATGGTTTCTATAGTTGTTAATATACAAAGTACGAACTAAAAGGAGGCTCGAACCCAGCCAGTCGCCAACAATAATTTTTAAGACTTTGTTTATACAAACATAAAAGACTTTTTAACTAACTAGTATCACAATTACATTTCGGGTTTTTGTTTTCTGATGTAGGAACTGTCATAAAAATACGGATGAACTTACTTTGTCGACATACCTAATTCATTTATTCTAAAGTCTTTCACAGCGAACTGCATTATGTATAGGGTAAAAATTAATCACGACACCACACGATTGGTCACGACATATTATACTAGACCGATTTCGCAAATTCTTTTTGACGTGATAACGTCTTATAAATCGATGAACGCCGGCTGCACTCACTAAAAAGCATGACTCCGCGTGACGTCAATGTGCAAGCGAGAGCGCGGAACAAGCGATAGAGAGGCACGATCTTCTCGCGTGACGTCAGAGCTAGCAGCTTCAATTATGTTTCTTTATGATTTATGACATCACGTAAAACTATCGTCCGAAAACCGACTTTATAGACACTCGGTTATTTTATTATGTTTTATACTGTCCGAAGAAGGTTCTTATGAAACAAAAATTTCGAATAATTCGGATACTTAAGTGATTTTTCTCAAACATTCTCGGAAAGTTTCTCTTTCCGTTAAAAAATAGAACACTCTATTTTTTCCCGCTTCTTTAAGTTTTTAAAACTTTAAACAATTGCATGTGAAATTGAGAGGACGATAGAATAATTCCATACAGCCACGCCAACCGCTCGGTTTTCATCGCAGTGCGTGTATAAGTTTTTTTTTTAATTTTCTATTTATAATGTCTTTGATTTGAAAAAAGTTTTTAGAAAGCGGCAATTAATTAAACTACCTCCTTACTTATTTATTGTAAACTTATGTATTTCGTGAAATTTTTATTAAAGGTACATGTTTTTTTCCTGATGCTTTTTATTTATTTCCTCATATTGTTCGAGGAAAGCACTTTACATTCCTCGACGGAAACATGAATGGCTGACGCATCTCTTCACAAGCTGCGCGTTGCTCGGCTTGCAAACCACCTCATCAGGCAATTCCCAACTTTTCAGACCTCGGCAGTAATGTACTTTCTGAGTTATTGTACAAAAAAAGCCTCTACCCAGATCTGGGACTAATTAATAATTGTTTTATTTCCATATCACTAGTAACTTATCAAAATTTTAATCTAATCAAAATACATTTCAGACGTTTTTAAACTTAAATCATTTTCGCTATAAAATCGTTTATCAGTAAGTCTCTGATCGTTATTTGATTATTACCATTGATTGGCGAGTGTGTTAGTTGTCTTAAAAAAAGTGTTAATTTCAAAATGTCGTTTGATATCCATCCCGCGGTGTTCGTGACAATAACTTCGTTTATGGCAGTTTTTGCCTGGGTAAGTCTATTTTTCTATGCATAAAAATTAACATATAATCGAAAAAAAATTGTCATAGATAAGGAGAAGATTAGGTTGCTTTACTTTTCAAAAACAGAGTAGACAAAGCCTAAGTTAACAAAACCTTAAGGTCAAGTTTAGCATGATGATGGGCGAAGCTGGAAAGGGAAATCAAAATAATGATGGGTTGCTAGCTGCATCGCCTATAACATGATTCCTAAGACTTTTACCTATTCCCTCGATGAGTTTCTACCATCTGCTCGGGAAGAGAAGCAACTACAACATGAATTAATTAGACTAAAACTAAAATAAATCTAAAAACGTACTCCCCCGCGGCATTGAGCCAAAGATGCTGGCAGCTCCCCGCTGTATTGCAATACTAATTCGCTGTGCGAGGAAGCTGCCAGCTCTTTGGTCTCCGCTGCAGTCGATCAGCCTCTTAGACATTTTCTTGAGTAACATATGCGCACTGGGACCCCACGGACCTAAGGTCTCAACTCCGAATGTCAGGAAGTAGTTAAGTTTTCGGCCTCCTCAGCTGCCGCACCTGCTCTATTATCTGTTCTTAATAATTAAAAGCCTGCTAATAACTGCCTTTTTCCTAACAGTTAACGTTTGCTGTAACCTGTTACATAAGAAGACGGAATAACTCCATCCATTACGAAGATCAAGATCAAAAGGATGATGATATCCATGCAGACCCTAGCAGCATAGTTATAGTTCACTCCGGTGAAGACTTTAAATCTGGTGACCGAGACGAAGGTAACACCCGTGATACCCGTGCTGGGAGCAATAGTGGTGCTACTACAAACACTGGTGATGAAACTAGTGGTGAAGATGGCGTGGTTGATGCTGGTGACGCAGGAAAAGTAGTATCTGCTGGTGGAGAATAAAATATTAGTCAAATGGCTGTGATGACAAATAATGGACTGTAACATAGTGATAATTTAAATGACGCACAAACAGAACGACAGGAAAAACATACGGAAGAAGGCACATGAAACATAGTTAAAATTAAAAGAATAGACCATAAATAATATTATAATCTAAATATGAACGCAACGGGCTTCAACTAAAATGAGCGCTTAAGAAAAGTCAACGTGATAATTTTTTCCAGGATTTAAATATTTTGGGTTTTTCTTACTCAGAATCGTATGTATGTATGTAAACTCTTTATTGTGCAAAATAAACAAGAGAAATACAATTGACAAACACTGAGATACATGCACAAAGGGGAACTTATCCCTTTAAGGGATCTCTTCCAGTCAACCTTTGAGTGGATGAAAGGAGTATTATATTAGGGATGGACGAGTGAGTTTAAAAATTACAAACACTGAGAGCCACAATACATATAACTTTACCGAATAAACTACTAAAACCTACCAGTCAATAAACTACTTTATACTACCTATAATATATAATCATTAAAATATACTACATAAAGTAAATAAATAAAGAGCACAATAAACAAAGGAGTATTTACCATTAATTTAAGAAGATGGTGCGAGCCACATCTACTTCAAACCTTCTTCCCTGAACGACACTATGGAGGGAGATTGCCTTATCGACACCTCCTAAGTATACTGAGGCAACTGCAAAATCTTGATTTTACAGGAGAGCCGTGCAAAGGTAAAATCATTTGTAACTTTTTTATCTGTAAAGTCCATTCCACAAAACTTTGGATTCGCTGGAACAAAAGTACCTCTTTTCAGACTACATATATGGAATTCTGAAATTAATGTTAGTTTTTGAGAAAATGGTAAATACACTAGTGTACGCGTATTTTACGTGTTCTGCTTTGTGGTATACTGAGGCAACTACCCCTTGATCCAGTATACACCGTACTAAGTTAATTGTTATTTTTTTCTATTTTTCATTTAATAATTAGATAAATATGTTACATAAATCCATACTGTTTAAAAATAAATACGTAGCTCATGCTCAAATGCCCTTTATCATTATTTGGTCGACATATTAGTCACTTGCACCAATATACGCTTAAATTAAGTTCGCTTACACCTGTATACTGTTAAACATATTTAATGTTTTGCTGTTTAAAACGTTAAATTAAATATATTTTTATTAATGATAATAGAAAAAAGTTTTTTTTAATGAACAAACTTAGATTTCAAATAGAAGCTGTTTCTATTATGTTCGTAAATCTTTTAATCATAGTTCCATCATTCCTAAAAGTAACTTATTCAACAACCACAGTCTGAGCAATATTCGTTTTAGTTTAAATTCATCTATACTAATATTATAAAGAGGAAAATTTTTATTGTTTGTTTGTTTGTTTGAATTGAATAGGCTCCGAAACTACTGGACCGATTTAAAAAATTCCTTTGTCGTTGGAAAGCTACATTATCACCGAGTGACATAGGCTACTTTTTACCGCGGGAAAATACCTTTTCCTACGGGAAAATTAATTTATCGCGGGCGAAGCTGCGGACGGAAGGCTAGTAACTTCTAAAATTAAAAAATATTTATTTAAAAATTACAATATGAGGGATTACTAATGTTTGGCAAAGAATGTTCCCCAAAGCATCACATCGCAAATTTTGTTTCCTAAATTTTTATTTGGCAAAAATTCAATTGTCAAAACTACTTATCGCAATATTACAGTTATTCTCGCAGAATATTTATCATTTAATATCAAAATCACAATTACGAGTAAATGCCTTTATTCCGAATTGACAAGGTACTATTTTCTTTAGTCATCGTTTTTTGTGACCAACCTGTTGTAAAATTCAGTGTGTTGCGATGGTATTATATTATACCACAATTGTGGAGGGCAAAACCGTAACCGGATTGTATTTCTCATGTACATGTATGTACGCTTGTTGGAAGTACATAACAATGACCTCATAATTGACTTAAGAAACACCACGAATAGACTACAGGCCCATGACCAAAAAATGTGGGTCATATGAACCACCAGGTGACGTATATAGGACGATATAAGAGCATAAAATAATAAGATTCAGCGCTATGCCGTCACTTGTAAGCTGTCCAACTGGGTGCTGGTGAGAATTCAAAAGTGCAACCCTCGATTTTTTCCCCTTGTCGCATGATTTTTGTACGGCGTTGCGGAATAATGGATTAGAAAGCTGTATTGAAACAGTATGAAACTGACGCCGTACAAATGATGTGCCACAAAGTCGGTATTTTTTTTTGATTTTCTGACAATTTCCAGGGTAAATTTGGTCATTTCATTCTGTACGGCATCAGTTTCATACTGTTTCAATACAGCTTCTAATCCATTATTCCGCAACAGGTTGGTCACAAAAAACGATGACTAAAGAAAAATAATAGTACCTTGTCAATTCGGAATAAAGGCTTTTACTCATAATTGTGATTTTGATATTAAATGATAAATATTCTAGTGCCATTTTAATTAAGAGAGAAACGATAAAGACAGTTTTTATCAATTTGTTAAGGTCAGTTGAATAACTTGTCAAGAAAAGCTTCATTTTGCAAGGTTACAAGTATAATAATCATTAATTTTACGGAAATCACAGTGCATTAGAAAATAAGTGGTTGTATCATAGACAAAATAATTTAATTTCTATCGTAAAACGTATATTTGACGTACGCCGCGTCGTTGATCTCTCGCGTATACTGAGGCAACGTCAGGTTACACCACACTTATGCCGCCCCTCCACAATATCTGTACCGCGTACAGTGGTGCAAGCGACTTGCCTCAGTATACAACGTACTGATTTACAAAATTGTGTTGTATACATTTATATACGTCACTTTATTTTCGAAACTAACAGGAATTTTCCCATGAAATTTTTGTGGCAAGTAGATATTAGTATTTTAGTCAAAATTATGTAAAAAACCGAAAATGTCAAAATGGTCACTTGCCTCAGTATACTTAGGAGGTGTCGTTATGAAGGTTGGTAAGCGATTCCACAGCCTAGTCGAGTGTACAAAGGTAAGGTAAAGGAATCGTTTACCGTTTTCTTATACAAGAAAAAATGTGTCCCAGATTTTACTATGGATTTTTTTCCTGTTCATCACGTTCCATACATATCTATATTTAAAAAAGTGACGAACTGAATGAAAATTGTGGTACGTGGTAATTGTGGTAATGGTGGTAAGGATCGATAGGGTAAACGATTTTGAGTAAGAAAAACCCAAAATAGTTAAATTCTGGAAAAAATGATCACGTGGCCTTCTTTTTGGAAAATACTCTATACCATAGTTAAAGAATTTAGTAATAGGTCGCTAGTGCAAGAGAGAGAGAGCGATGTAATATCAATATGTCAGAGCGAAATATATAGATGAGACCAGGAACTATTCCACCAAAGCAACAATGTCGGTGACAAGTGACAATTTTTTTTTTTTTTTTTTTATATGAATAGGAAGGCAAACGAGCAAGTGGGTCACCTGATGGTAAGTGATCACCACGGCCCATAGACACCCGCAACCCTGGAGGGATTGCAGATGCGTTGCCAACCTAGAGGACTAAGATGCAATGCCTCTTGTGCCCGTAATTTCCCCGGCTGTCTTACTCTCCACACCGGAACACAGCAGTGCAAGCACTGCTACTTAGCGGCAGGATTAGCGAGTAAGATGGTGGTAGCGATCCGGACGGACGATCTGTTCATATTACAAACTCGACGAGAATCTACGCCGGCTGGCTTCATATTGACCAAGCATAACAATTTGAATTGTCACATGTCACCTATATTTGTCGAATTGCTTAAATCTGGGGGCACGGTAGTGCCCCCGCCAAGTCGAGCAAAAAAAGCGGCACGACCGTACCATTCTTTTCTCGAAGCAGTTTACGTGTCAAGAAAGAAAGGAGTTAAATTAATATTCCTTTGACATGCTGTCAAATATTCTGGTCTCGCTTCAGATAGTTCAGCGACTGTCTAGTCTAACGATAGTATATACTATATCTATGAATAATACATTGAAAGAAATGTGATCAGTAAATATAGAAAAGAAAACAAGAACCCTTTATTGAATACCTGATAATAAACAGTATATAAACATGAATGTAGAAAAAAACTAGGTAAGCAATAGACAGCTTTATCACTTTAGATCGATCTCTACCAATACGATGTTACCAAGATACTGATAATAGAGAAAAAGGCTCTTAGATTTTAAATTAATTGTAAAAATAATCAAGCTCTACGCCTAGAACTTATCAGGTTCTCGTTGATTAATGTGATTTGCAATCGAAATAAAAATAAATCAATAATAGAAAAATAATTGATTGTCAGTATTCTAAATTGTCAATTATAAATATACTAGCTTCTGCCCGCGACTTCGTCTACGTAAAATATATAATTATTATAATAGACCGTCTTCTTGAATCACTCTATCTATTAAAAAAACCGCATCAAACCCCGTTCCGTATTTTTAAAGATCTAAGAATACATAGGGACAGACAGCGGAAAGCGACTTTGTATTATACTGTGTAGTTAGGTATTTAATAATTATAATTAAGTTTATTTTAGAAAATAAATAATGTCAGTAAAATTATAGTATTATTTGAAAGAAAATCTCCGCAATCCCATGCTGAAAACCAATAACTAGGGATTATTCATGTTATTTCATTGGTTTTACAAAATATCATTCATAAAACAAGCAATATATTCTTTTTCTTTGTCAAAGATTTGTCTCCATCTCATGTAAGAGAAACAGAATTTTAATATGGCGTTTATATGGACGTAGTGTTTATGACGTCACGTCACTAATTAGTAATTTAAAATTCTTTTATTTTCCATATTTCTTGACCGATATTACTTTTAATTTTACTTATTGTCATCTTAAGATATTTTCATATTAATGTAAAGGAATTATATTTTATATAAATTCATATTCCCTAAATGGTCGTCACTCTTTATTTCGTTTAGAAATCATGAAAGCATGCTGCTGCTTTTGGTGGATGACTCAAACACTGGCCTTGCAACCCCGCAGTGTAGTGTGTAGTACATTTTGTGAACAAAACACTCACTGATAAGATCATCTGGCAATACGATTCAGTAAGATTAAGTTTAAAATAAATACCAATTGCAGTAATTAACAAAAGTATTTCTGATAACGTTATCCATATCTGTATTGGAAGTAAATTGACGATAAATAAATCAGATAATGCAATAGGCAATGTTTCTATCGTCATGAAGTAAGGTACATACTTAGGTCGAGAAAATATACAAGTGGTTACCGTGTCAATCTCGACAAAAAATTAAAATAAGAAAGAGCAGTGTTTTCGATTCAGTTTGGACAAATATATGATAAATTGGTTTTTGTGAGGAACGAAACGTTATCAGACATTGTCGTCTCTCTCATTCCTCGCGCCTCTCGCTCTCTCCTATTTTTCGACACCGTTTCTTGTTACTGGGCTTGTAATGTAACCACTATTAATTAATTAGTGCGGTTTTATTAACAAATACCACAGTTTTTAATCAGCTTAGAGTAATTTAACAGAAAGGTAGTATTTTTACATACATTCATAATATCACGTCTTTATCCCCTACAGAGTAGACAAAACCGGACCGTAACAGGACCAAACGGCCAGGTTTAGCATGATTGTGGGCGTAAAGGTGGAAAGGAGAATCGAAATCGTGATGGTTTGCTAGCCGCATTGCTTACAACATAATTCCTAAGAATTTTGCCTACTCTCTTAATAGGCTTTTACTTTCTGCTCGAGTGGAGAAGCAACTTGTACATTCTGTGCTTTTTCTTTGCTCTCACACCAGCACGGAAGAATAGTATTTTTAGCTGTACCAAAACAGAGTTACACTTGGATGTTTGATTTCTATTATGATTGGCCGATATTAATCTTCACAAGAAATAAAAATTAAATCCCGTTTCAGCTTTAGAAGTATTTATGTAACATTTCTAATATATTTTTTATAGTTCGTTCGACTGTACATCAGCTTTGTTCTAACTCGATGTCGTATCGGACCGAGCGCGCGAGTTAGCTCTTCTTGGCGAGTGCAGCCGGCTTGGCTTGGCTACTAACTTGGCACAACTTAATGGCCCACTACAAGCCATCCAGTGTGCACGGAGGGCAATGTCGTTTAATTTTATAGATAATCGCATAGGCAAGTGACTGTGGTGCACAATGGCTATCTTTTCGGTTTTTTGCTATAATTCAAAGGGCTCTCCACTGAAAAACTACGGTGTTACTACAAATTCGACGGTGCCAAACTGTCAAAACTGGTAAAAGATGCCATAAATGGCATTGAAAATGGTCCGTTACCTCAGTCTTCGACTTCGGGCTTCTACTAGAGCCTCGGTTGTAATTCCGTACTTACCGCCCTTAATACACAATGTACTAATGTTTTTGTTTGATTCCTATCATACTAATCAATCTTGACACGCAATGACCGACGGAGTCTGGAGCACTAAAAACAAGTACACCTTAACAAATAACAACGGCTTGATTTGTTTGATAATGATTTAATTCAAGTTAATTCGAATTTGAACAATAGCAAGTTCTCAGTTGGCAATATATTATTACATCGAAGCACAGTCAACTAAAAGCGCTTTAGAAATAGCAAAATGCTAGGTAATACGATAAACTAAATCGAGATTTTACTGTACCAGAAAAGTAAAGTACCTAATCTGTTCTAAAATGGTTTTTTACATGCACATGCACAAATCACGTCTTTATCCATCACGGGGTAGACAGAGCCTATGGTAACAGGTACCTACAGGCCACATTTAGCAAGATTGTGGGCGTATAGGTGGAAAATAGAATCAAAATAGTGATGGGTTGCTAGCCTCATCGCCTCTAACATGATTCCTATTATTTTCACCCATTCCCTTTTACCACACGCAAAAATGGCGAATTCTCCTAATCCGATTAATTCAAATACAACGGCACGAGCGAGGGTACGTCAATGTTTCTAACAGAAACCGACCAGAAAGCGACCCATACAGATATTGTCACACTAGTTCTCATATATTTTCAAGAAAGAAAGAAAGAAAACATTTATTCGTGACATATAGAACAAAAACAAAGAAGTAAATAAAAAACATAAGGACATACATCACGAAATGGTCCCATCTCAACATAATGCTGGCCTTGCAGCCAGCGCTGGTCTTCCGATGGGACCATCAAGTGCTACTTTAAGCACATATTATAAAAAATAAAAATAAAAACTTTGATGAACCGGCATAACAAACCTTTACTACTGGCTGTATGGACCATAACTCCTTTACATATCCCACAAGGAATGAATTTTATAAAAATAAAAAAAATCCATTTTCCACGCACCAAATTGCCAGCAACCTGACTGTAGCCGTACAAATGCTTTAACACGTTCGCTGCGTTAAGAGGTCTAAAGACCTCCTGCCTGTACTCCCGGGCTGTGCGGTTAAAAATACTGCGGTTTCGCTCTGGTGCGGAGCTCATAGCTTGTATATTTTCATAGGTATAAAAGAGATCGCTATATGGTTCGATTTATATTCAAACGTAGAATTTGGTAAAACCTTAAAAAACACGAGAGGTTTTTAGGCCCCTCATCGCACTGAGAGTGAAAAGTGAACGTTCAGTGCGGATAGGGGGTCTAAAGACCTCATGTAGATAGTACGGGTCTTTTCGCCCCCTCCCGCACCTGTTGGTGTCTATGATAATGAAACTATAACACAGTGATGTGCACTTGTCGATGAGCAATGCACGTGATTTATTGAATTTGCCAGCGAGTCAAAGTACGTACATAAGTGAAGACCAAAAAGTTACCCACCGTTAAAGCTGCGTTATTACCTAGTTAAAATTCATCATCATCATCATCATCTCAAGCCTGTATACGTTCCACTGCTGGGCACAGACCTCCTCTCAGAATGAGAGGGCTTGGGCTATATATATAGTTCCCAAGTAAATTAGTCATACATATTTGTATGGATAACTTTTGTGTCACAATGGAAAAAAATAGTGGTAATTTTAACTACCTGCTCACGCAGCCCCAACGGTTTGCAACTTTTTGGTCTTCACCCACATCCTAATAAGTCTCAATTGTGTTGTGTAATATTACTTATAATATTAATTATCATATGTAATTAAAGTAAAAGATTACAATAATTCTTTTCAATTCATCGATATGATTGCTTTTTTATTGACCACATTCCTAGCGGTAGCTACAAGCGTACCGTGAATTCAGTGCTGTAAGAGGTCTAAATGCCTCCTAATTATTTTCTGTCATTTTGTCTTTTCCTTACATCGAAACTCTGGGCGAAGCCAAAATTAGACAGAATAGTCCTTTAGAAATGCCCATAAGTATGTTTAATATAATTTTTTGTGAAATTCGCAGAAATATATGGATTTTAAGTATTCGGTTCCGTGAGAGGTCTTAAGGCCCCTAGCCGCACCGGTAAAATCGTACAGTGAAGGCCTAAAGACCTCTTACAGCACTAGTTGAAAGTAAGCAACATTTTGAGCCGCAGCGAACGTGTTAAGCTTCCAGAATTAGGTCAATTCCTTTAGCTCCGGACACGATCCGCGAAAGAGTTCGACAAGGACGCAGAAACACACAACTAACAAGCTAGAAAGAGAAAAGAGAAGATTCTGTTACGGTCCGGGCGCAATTTCAAAGTTTTTCTTTAAAATATATACGAGTAGTTAGGGATAAGGCAGAGCGGTTTATCGGATATACCGATGCAACTACCGGTGCTTTATTATTTTTAAGACTACAAGTTCATAATAAATTGACCAGCAACTGTCATAGAAATATTGCAGAGCAAATACAAATACAAGTTCTTTTAAATTTTTCCCGAAATATTGCGGCAGGTGGTTGGGCTAGTTCTTCACTATCACTACATAGTATAAAACAAAGTCGCTTTCTCTGACCCTATGTCCCTATGTGTGCTTATATCTTCAAAACTACACAGCTGCGGATTGTGATGCGGTTGTTTTTTAATAGATAGAGTGATTCAAGAGGAAGATTTTTATGTATAATTCTACGCAGACGAAGTCGCGGGCAGTAACTAGTTATTTATATTTTTGATTCAAAATTTAGAATGGTAACGTTGGGAGGGGAGGGGAAGGCCTAGACGGACGTTTTGGAAAAAGGTCAGGTCAGGAGTACCCGAAACCGACGAGCATGTATGAGATTGATGAATGTGGATGAAGCGAAAGAAGTAGGTATGTCAGGATCGTAGCAAGTGGAACAAAGTAGTCTCTGCCTACCCCTGTGGGAAAGAGGCGTGACGGTATGTATGTATGGAAGAGTTCTTAGTCATGTTTGGTAAAAACCAGTACATCTAAAATGTCTATCAGCTCTTGGGCTATAATAATACTACCGCAACACGAATTGCCGTACACAACTAAATTCAAATTCCACTGACATTGTTCAGGTACGCCTGGTGATTTGTGAGCCAATATGAGGCCAGTTAATCTTCAAAATGGCGACGCGGCCGCCATGATGGATTTACGGCCAATCGGGTGATTTCCTAGCTCGCTAGTCTGTTTTTAATATTATTTATGCTTGTTAAAAGGTTGACGATTACTGAGTGCGACGCTGAATGAAAAATCGGGCAAGTGCGAGACGGACTCGTACATAAACCTACTAGAGTATATTATTATATAAGTAACTAGCGACCCGCCTCGGCTTCGCACGGTATATTATGCATGTATTATACATATAAACCTTCCTCTTGAATCACTCTATCTATCAAAAAAAACCGCATCCAAATCTGTTGTGTGGTTTTGAAGATATAAGCATACATAGGGACACGGGGACAGAAAAAGCGACTTTATTTTATACTATGTATTGATGATTGATTATGATGATGATATATATTTATTGTTTTGTCGTGCGCAAAAATAACTTTCTTTTATATATACTCATACTCGTATCTTACGAAACCGTAAAAGCTCAAAATTTGTATAATAATTTCAAATTGATACCATGTTCTTGAGAAAAATAGTCTTGACACACACTGACAGACTTAGGCTCTGGCTACCCCGCAAAGGATAGAGACGTGATTTGTGTGTGTGTGTTTCGACATTTAGCAGGTAAAATGAAACTTATTATTTGACATTGTCACCCAACTTAATCTACAAGTATGTAGCTAACGCCATCTAGGGGTGTATGAAGCGTAATTTGTCGCCCCATTACCGACATAACTTACACTTGGCGACTCACGCTAAATTATTGGGGACACCGTACACTGAACACTAAACCACGCCAGTATTAAATTTTTCAATACAGATGCTCATAAAGTGCCCTTTTCTTGGCTGTTTTGCGTGCGAGAAGTTCGTTTTTGCGCACTAGTGCGATTTAATTTTCTTTTTTTTTAATTTGTACTTGTTCCAATTCACGACTACTGACCGAAGAGTTTTTATAATGTTAGTTTGTACCAAGATGTAATACAACTAAAAACCTATTAATAATGTAAAAATATCAAAGTATTGAGATTTTTGATTTTATTACTGAGTCATTATTATTTTTAAATATTTAATTCCTAAAAACCGTTTTTATTAAGGTTTCTGAATGGAACGGAATAGCGTGGGAATAGCTGCCAAAACGCCTGTCATAGCGGCGTTTTTCCAACTGCAAGCATGGTTTTTAAGGTTCTAAAGGCAACCAGTAATTTTTATGTTTATACAATTTAAATATTTCTATATTTGAATATAATGATACTAAATAAATACGATAAAAATTAAATGAACTTTTTTTACTGTAATTTCTGTTGGCTGTTATTATCTTCCATCTTTCATTGTTACCATTTATACCAAAACTCAAGTCATTCTGATCTAGAAAAGGTTAAAACTTAACTTGCAAATTTCGAAAACAACTAACATACACCCCCTTGCAAAAAAACGGGCACCCACGGTTTTGTACTTTAATGCCTAAAAATACGAAAAACCATAGGTGCCCGAGTTTTTTGCAAGGGGGTGTACATACGAACACCGCAAGATGTGAAAAGCTTAATTTAGGTATTCGCAAACTTTTCCTTCATATAAGTTTCGTTTGTATGTATGAAGTTGAACCGTACTGCGGTGGACTGGCGCCCTAACAACGCCTAGTGACCTCAAGAAGCAATATGGAGAGCGCGCGGCTGCGTTTATTGGCTCGATACTGATTGGAGCAAATACTGTAGCGACAGCAAACACAAGACTTTTTTGTCAGGTTCAGACTATAATCAAGAAATATTTGCGGGTGGTAGGGCCTTGTGCAAGGTCCGTCCGGATCGCTACCACCATCTTACTCGCTAATCCTGCCGCTAAGTAGCAGTGCTTGCACTGCTGTGTTTCGGTGTGGAGAGTAAGACAGCCGGGGAAATTACGGGCACAAGAGGTTTATCTTAGTCCTCTAGGTTGGCAACGCATCTGCAATCCCTCCGGGGTTGCGGGTGTCTATGGGCAGTGGTGATCACTAACCATCAGGTGACCCACCTGCTCGTTTGCCTTCCTATTCATATAAAAAAAAAAAAGAAATCGCTCAGTGTGCACGTCTGTCACAGGTGACTGATCTAGAGAGACTGCCTAAACAGCAGACGCAGATAATTTTGTTTTTGTTTATCTTTTATGACAGTTCTTACATCAAAACAAAAACAATAAATAGGTAATAATAAAATTTGTTTATTTCAGGTAAGTAATGACCCATATTCATTTCAAAATTACATTATTAAAATTAAAAATAAATACAATCAAATTTAATTTAATTAAAATAAATTCAATTCAATTATAAATATGCTGTCACTAAAGACGTACGTTAAACCTTGAGGTGATAAGGAATTTGTTATTACACACACTTCTTATGATCGGTTACCTTTTTGTGCCATAATTTTCATTGGTTGTATCTTTAGTCATAATTTTTTTGCTCATAACACAACGATATCGTGCATTTTTCAGGAATTTTGGAAAAGTCATCAGAATCTAAAGGTTTTTTTTTTCATCATATATGATTTTTATTATGAATCGCAGTCCTCGCGAGAGGTACGGGCTGCGATTATAATGAACATAGTGATGAGGATTTAATGCTGTAATCAAGACCTATACTGTACCTACTATAAACTAATTATATGACTTAAGGCGGACGATGTTATTATGTAATTAACGGTTTTGAATGGTGTTACATGACGATTGTTTATGATGTGTGGAGATTATTGTAATGATCGCTTGCTTATATTAAACTATAGGTGCTATGTGCCGTTAAACATTATAAAACTATTGATTATTACGCTAGAATTTTTTTTGAAAGGGTATACCCAAACTTAAAACTCCGGCGTTGCCTCAATCCGGTGTGATGGGGACACAGTGGAATGCCACTAGGGTTTCACCACAAACGCCCCCCGGCGGCCCCGGCGCCCGCCAGGACCGCGCCAAGAAGAGGGCCTGTACGCTGGGCCCGTCTTCCCTTAGACAATGAGACCGTGAAATGCAGGAAGGTAATGGTAACGGGGTAGACATCGCCTAAGGTAACAAAACCTTAAGGCCACGTTTAGCATGATTGTGGGCGTATAGGTGAAAAGGGAAATCAAAGTAGTGATGCTAGCCGCATCGCCTATAACATGATTCCTAAGATTTTCGCTCATCACGATGGGCTGTTACCATCTGCGCGTGAAAAGAAGCAACTGGTAGGTACATTTTAGGTGTTTTCTTTACTCAAAGACTAGCGTGGAAGGCCCTGAAGAAAATCAATGCTCTCGAAAAATAAATGAACAATTACACAACTACAAACGTGCAACAAATTCTTTTTAACTGCTATATAAGCTTTAATAACGTCGCCTGCTGACGGTACAGGGTGGTGTATTTATGGCCGCTAAACATTTTATGGCATAGGGGCCGCGCGGGTCTCCTTACGATGTTTTCCTTAATCTGGCTAATTAATTAAACACATGGGTTAATGGGGAGGCAGTAATTAACTTTATTGTTGTTGCCACCGTTGTTCGAGCGAGTTATTTGGGATAAGTTTTATTATAAATATGCTTGTGTAAGGCTTCTATTGAGGAATTATAACCCTTGATTGAACTTTCAGTTAGTTGTACAATCAGCGTCGTATAGTTTGAAGCATACAAGTCAGTCAAATAGTAGTACACGGGTGCTTCGATTAATTTACCAAAAATCGAATTTGTCTTGAAGCAATTATTCATACATACACATACGCAAATCACGTCTTTATCCCTTACGGGGTAGACAGAGCCTAAGGTAACAATACCTACAGGCCACGTTTAGCAAGACACTGAGGGCGTAGAGGTGGAAAGTGGAATCAAAATAGTGATGGGTTGCTAGCCGCATCGCCTATAACATGATTCCTATGACTTTCGCCCATTCCCTCTATGGGTTTTTACCATTTGCGCGGGAAGAGAAGTAACTGGTACATTCTATGTTTTTTCTTTGCTCCCATATCAGCATGGAACATACACACATACACACACATACACAAATCATGTCTTTATCCCTTACGGGGTAGACAGAGCCTAAGGTGACAAGACCACGTTTAGCAAGATTGTGGGCGTACAGATGGAAAATGGAATCAAAATTAGTGATGGGTTTCTAGCCGCATCGCCTATAACATGATTCCTATGTCGCCTATTCCCCCGATGGGCTTTTACCATCTGCGCGGGAAGAGATGCAACTGGTACATTCTATGTTTTTTCTTTGCTCTCAGACCAGCGTGAAAGCAATTATTCCATTTGCAAAATTTGCCATTTTATTTTGTCTCAATTATATTATCGATTAGTAGTTTTTTTTCCCACAAAAACATCCCGCAAGTAAATATCCCGTTCGCCAAATTTCCCAATACCATTTCATGGCACCGGATACGTTAGGTTTGTTAGTTATCTTCAGATGCGCGAAGGGCGAAACGTCGGAAATAGGAGCCCCGCTCGACGGGGCTCCGTCTAAGGTATGCCACAGCTAATCCTACTAATATTATAAATGTGAAAGTTTGTGAGTATGGATGTTCGGATGTTTGTTACTCTTTCACGCCAGAACGGCTGGACAGATCTCAATGAAATTTGGAACATACATAGATCATAGTCTGGAATAACACATAGGCTACTTTTTATCCCGGAAAATTGCGAAATTCTTGCGGGATAGCGATAAACGAATTCTATGCAGACGAAGTTGCAGGCAACAGCTAATAAATAATATTGGTTCATTTTGCGAATGGATAATTTTGCATGTAGTAAAAATCATTTTAGAAAAATTATACATTGAGAAAAAAAAGTGGAAAATTGCTTATAGAAAAAACGATTTCAGGAAAATGATAGCCACGCTCTAATGATACGTCTTATCATACAGCATTGTCATCTTCCTTCCACGTTTAAAAGAGGCCAAACGTACCCCAGATGTTTTTAGACTAGCTCTTTTTTACACTGGCTGGCATGAAAAGGGGTTTATCCGTAGATTAAACCACGGAGCAAGTTTACGCGTTTTTTAACCTCTTTTTACTTTATGATGGCGTCCGTATTGGACCCTGCTCAATCAACGTCGGAGCTATGGGGTAAGGGCGCGAGCGTGTTGGAAAAGAGAGCGGTGCCATGAGAAATTCCAACATACAAGTGTTATTATCTTCTTTCCCGTTCCCTCACTGCTGAAGATCGCGACCACATGATCAGTTTCCATTTTATCATCTCCAGCCTACATACGTCCCACTGCTGGGCACAGGCCTCCTTTCAGAGTGAGAGGGCTTGGGCTATAGTGCCCACGCGGGCCCAGTGCGGATTGAGAACTTCACACACACCTTTTAATTGTATTGGTATTGCAATATGAACTTTTCACCCACAGAATATTGCTTAAGGCTAGGTAGACCAACAGATGACGCGTTTTAGAGTTTTTAAAAACCATCTCAGACGTAGAAAATAGGGTTCAAAAATCGGAAAAAAATATATGTATTACTTAAGGATTTAGTATAGAGAAAGTCGTATTCCGTTACACGATCTAATGAACTTCGCTCGATAGAAAAAAATCCCAAAGTTACCTCTTTTCGTAAAGCATTTTCAATACTATGACTAAACTATTGACATTTTAAATTAAATCCATTGGACAGGGACGTCAACACCGTCTAGCGTGAACTAGCCAAAAGATAAGTCTGAAAATGTCAGTGGTCTAAATAATGGTTTTGCCATTGCACAACAGATGTCGTTAAAATAACTGCGTTGCAAAATGAACTCTGCTGAATGGGATTTAGGTTTACGTGATTGAAATCTAACTGATGACAGCGGAACACTCGAGAAAATCTTCTTGTTCTTGTGGCGTATCAAGTCATTATAGCGACGACAACTTCGCCAATGTCAAAGTAACAAAAATATTATTCAAAAACCTTGTGACAAAATGTCGGCAACGTTGTTCGGTAATGGTCAATGACCCCTCCCCCCCTATCGGGTTCTTAGCCAACGGTCAATGATATCCCTCAGAAACTGCCAGGAAATCAGCCGATGCCCAGGGTGCACCGGACCAAGCAGTGCTCTTCCCTCCGGACGGATCCAAAAACCCGACTCGAACCACTCTCGAGAAAATCTGATGGCAGAACCATTCTGCTACTCGAACCGTCAAATGACTGCTACTCGAACTGACAAATTACTCTGCCAAGTTTCGTGCGGCGCATTCTTCTTGGCAATGATGGTCTTTCCGAATGCGCTGGTAGTTTCAAAAAGACATGTAAAAGAGCCCTTTGCGGCCAATTTGCAAAATAAAATTTTCATTTTCATTTTCATTTTTCATTTTCAAATTCAATTTGACGTTTATACATGCGATTTTCCGAATAAAGTTTGCACGTGTCTCTCGTTCACATGCCACTTCTAGGTTTCTCTTTCTTCTATGGTTTATTCAGTACGTGTTGGGCTTTAAAGTAACCCGCTCCTCCCGTCACCGTGTACTAACCTGTCGTAATCCGTCTAGTATGCTTTATTAAAGTGTCGCTAGTAATCCCTACTCGGCTTTGCCGGCGACACTGACGGGTTAAGTGTTCATTTACTGGGTCTAAAAACCGGGCATGCAAGAGCCAGTGCCGGAACAAGCCTGCATAAGAAAGGGTTTCTTCGAGGATTTAGACACTTCTGGTTTAAATACAAGTATTGATATTCAAAACGTTTTTTTCCGAATATTCTACAGCTCTTAAACGCTAGAGCCACCGACATAGCTCGAAGAGTATTTAAGTTAAAGTGGTAATCGACAGGCCACACAAAAAAGTGATGGGTTGCTAACCGCATCGCCTATAACATGATTCCTAAGATTTTCACCCATTCGCTCGTCATAGTAAGTAAGTAAATGCTTTATTGTACGAATATAAAGAAACAGATACAATTCACGAAAAAATATAGGCATAGTTTCATTATAGTTGTCAAGGCAACGCAATTGGCATTGTTCGTTTTTTATGGTATGCTCCAATTCGAAAACTATTTGGAGGAAAACCATCAATTATCCGATTTATCTTGTCCGATTTCAAAAATACTTCACGATTGCAGATCTTTTACTTTTGACCTTTGTTTGACCTAACGACTCGGTTTCTTGTGAGAGTCAGGCATTAAATGTTTGCCACAAAAATGAAAAAAAAGTTATGCTACTGTCGGCTGTCAGGCTGTCACTGTCACGTCAACATCATAACAATACATTCCTACATAATCTACAAACGTTAGAAATAAAAGCAAATTCAAAGTATAAAACTGTGAAATACACGATGGATATTTATGAAAAATGTTTTGTGTCGGGGTGCAACAATGATTCGAACACAATAGCCCCACAAAATCGAAAAGAAGAAGAAGAGAAAAGAGAAAATTTGCGGCAGGAATGGTGTACGTAAGCTAATGTGCAATATTTCAAAGTTTACACAATGTATTGTTGCGAAAATCACTTTAATGTAAGTAGGAGTCCGAAAAGATGTACAGGGATCAAACATTTTGTTCTGTGGTCAAACGAGAAAAGCAAAAACAGCACTGTAAACAATAACAACACCAACGGACGGAAAAATTCGACTACATTGAACATTGGCTGACGTTGACATCACACACACATTCACAGATTTATGACGTTGACGCATAGACAAAAACGTTTTTTTTTTTATTGCTGAACGAAGGAGATTGGGATCGTGCCTAACTTATCAAATTATCAAACAGCGAAAAAATATTTATTATTAATAAACAAAGCTACGTAAAGGCATATTATTCAAATTAGTTAATAGTCAATTTTATCAAATAAAGGTGTTTATTTGATAAAAGTGGCAATAGTTTCAATAAAAGGCTATTGCCACTTCGACCATCAATAATTAACATAAAAAACATGTGTATGGTTGGGTCACGCCGCAAAGTGTTTCCACCGCTCCAATCTTTACATACGTAGGTATACAGACATACCTACACAATGTCACGCATTTGTCACTTGCTACAATCCTGAACCTTTTCCGCTTCATCCACATTCATCAATCTATTCTTGAGGTGATTATATCCACTAGAGGCCCAGTGGCGTGCACAGAGTTTTGAGACAGGTCAAACAAAAAAAAACAACTACTTACACAAATCACGTCCATATCCCTTACGGGGTAGACAGAGCCCAAGGTAACAAAACCCCAAGGCCATGATTAGCTGATTGATTCCCCTTTCCACCTATACGCCCGCAATCATGCTAAACGTGGCCTTAAGGTCTTGTTACCTTAGGCTTTGTCTACAAATTTCCCAAACACAGGTGCCGCGAAGATAGAACCCCATCCCGGGGTGGTCGTGGGGCGTCGCGGTGACACCGAGTGCTCCCGTAACGCCTCACATACGACTGAATAGGGAATCCGTGTGGTTTTTAGTGGGTATGCCTGCCGTCGCGGGAGCCCCACATACCCCCGGTAAACCCGTACCGGGCGGATGCATAAAGCGCATTTTCCACACCATAAAAAAGGAAAGGCTTTGTCTACAGACGTGATTTATGTATGTATGTGTTATTTTAGGACACGAGCTATTTCCGTTCCAAAATTTATCCAAATCCGTCCAGTCGTTTCAGCGTAGGTACAAACATACATACTCTCATCCTCGCATCCGTCCATCCTCATAAACTTTCGCATCATCACTAAATCACTACATAGTATAAAACAAAGTCGCTTTCTCTGTCCATATGTCCCTATGTCCCTATGTATGCTTATATCTTCAAAACTACGTAACGGATTTCAATGCGGTTTTTTTAATAGATAGAGTGATTCAAGGGGAAGGTTTTGATGTATAATTCTACTCAGACGAAGTCGCGGGCAGAAGCTAGTTTATAATATTAGCAACATATAGATGAGACGGTTGAAACGCTTCGTGACTAGACCCAGTGATAAAATTATTTCTTTAGACATATATATGTGCTCTCGCATTTGTATATGTAGCCTTCCACGAGGCAGCAGACTAAACTTGCTCACAATAAACATATCGCATATTTTAAGGTAAGCAAATTTACTTATTTACTAGCTGTTGCCCGCAACATCGTCTGCATAGAATTTGTTTATCGCTATCCCGCAGGATACGCAATTTTCCGGGATAAAAGCCTATTTGTTATTTCAGACTAATCAATCTATGTTCCATATTTCATCTAAATCTGTCCAGCCGTTCTGGCGTGAAAGAGTAACAAACATCCGCCCATACTTTCGCGTTTCTAAAATTAGTAAGATAAAGGAACACAAACAGTCATACATGGCTCCTAAACAAATCGCAAAGAATTTATATCATTGACAAAACAACGTTCACATTTAACATAGCACATTTAATTTATCACACTAATATTATACAGGCGAAAGTTTGTGTGTGTGTTTGTTACTTCTTCACGCGCAAATGGCTCGACGGATTTGGATCGAATTTGGAACTGATATAGCTGGTACTCTAGATTAACACATAGCTGCTAAGCTACTTTTTATCCCGGAAAATTTCTTGGTTCCCGCGGGATAGCGATAAACAAGTGAAATAATTATTGCAGAATATACTATCAACAACCCTGCCACTAAGTCCCCTGTCGCTAATCCTGCCGCTAAGTAGCAGTGCTTGCACTGCTGTGTTCCGGTGTGGAGAGTAAGACAGCCGGGGAAATTACGGGCACAAGAGGCATTTCATCTTAGTCCTCTAGGTTGGCAACGCAACTGCGATCCCTCCGGGGTTTCGGGTGTCTATGGGCAGTGGTGATCACTTACCATCAGGTGACCCACCTGCTCGTTTCCCTTCCTATTCATATATAAAAAAAAAAAAAAACTTCAGTTCTTTAATCTAATTCTACGTGGACCAAGTCGCGGGCAGAAGCTAGTTTATGGAATAAAAATGAGTGTTAATATGTGAGCAAGATGACGAAACGTTTGGTCGTCGCCTTAGAGCCCTTTCGTTGGAAAACCCATTTTATTCTGTAGATGGATTTTTAAATTTGACACTGATCTAATTTGTGCATATTTTTTATTATTATTTCTTGTTTCTTTTAATGTTACTTTCCATTTTATGACATAATTTTAATTTGTATTTAAATTGAACTGTATTTAATTTTTAACTGTAGACATTTTTATTTTAAGCTGACGATTTCAATATAAATTCCTTGACATTTAATTTTAAGTGATGATGTAATTTTAAGATGTGTGTGTGAAAGAGGATAATATAGTGGCTAGGATAGAAAAAAGTATGCTTAGTTGGTTTGGGCATGTAGAGCGGATGGATGAAAGTAGACTAACTAAACAGATCTATATGGGGAGTGTGAATGGTTACGTTGGGAGGGGAAGGCCTAGACGGACGTTCCGAGACCAAATAGGAGACGTTTTGGAAAAGGTCCGGTCAGGAGTACCCGAAACCGACGAGCATGTATGAAAAGATTGATGACTGTGGATGAAGCGACAGAAGTATGTCAGGATTGTAGCATGTGGAATAAAGTAGTCTCTGCCTACCCCTGTGGGAAAGAGGCGTGACGGTATGTATGTATGTAATTTTATATTGAATGATCAAATAAACAAACAAACAAATGTGTATCCTTAAGTCACCACTGCTCTGAAACCACACGATACGTGGCCATTTCAGATGTCGTTCATGGTATTGAGGGGGAAGCCGACGGAGGCCCAGCTGTTCTTGGACCAGGTGTTGGATGCCGTGCTGCGGGCCGGAGCCACGAGACCCGGCGCCACCAGGCCCGAGGACGTCAACCTGGCTGAGGTCCTCTTCTACTGCATGAGGACCAACCCTGATGCAGTGCACATGGTATGCGACAATTTGTTTTTTGAAAGCACGTTTCCAATTTTCTCAATCGTATAAAATTACAGACATGTTCTAACATGTTTAATTTGTCTGTGTTTAAGTCAAAGAAATATGGGGAAGTAAATGTTAATTTAACTTTCAGTCTACAAACGCAATTGTATACAGATGTATTCAAATTGGTAATGTTTTTTGAAAACTAACGCAAAAAAGACGTTTAGTTTAAAAAACTATCTTTAAAAATAAAATTAAAAAAATCTTCAAATTTATGCCCTAAAATGACTGACATAATTTTGGAAAAGAGCTGATACTCTAAAAATTGCCAGACCAATTATTACCAAACATGACTAAGAACCACTGCGGGGAAACTGGATTTGGAATGAAAAAAACCACATCGAAATCGATCCATTTAAATCTGTTTAGTAATATCCAAGAAAAACTAATGTAGATAGAAAGTAAACTATTTTTACAAGCTTTTTAATAACTTGCAACGTATGCATGTATGTAAGTATGTTTGTCCGGGTGGAATCTTATAACTCAATTTTGAAACCGATAATATTTTGCATACTTATGTAAATCGGATGACAATACAACATTTTGTAGTATACCTATAATTCTGGTGGTCCAGGCAGGACCGTCTCCGCACGAGGGAACTCTTCAACGGTTGGTCCGATTGATTTGAAATTTGGTACACATATTATTATGGAGGATTTCATGGCAATGCAAGTACAGTCAGCAAAGCAGCTTGTATTAATTTTTTTTTTTTTAGTTTAGGTTAGAACTAGATTAGACTAGCGATGAATGCTATCCCGGGGGAACTATGCTATTTTACGGGACAAAAACTATCCTATGTCCTTCCCCGGGACTGTAACTATCACTGTACCATATTTAATTTATTTTTATTTCCTTTCTTCCACGCTGGTCTGGGAGCAAAGAAAAAACATGGAATGTACCAGTTGCTTCTCTACCCGCGCAGATGGTAAAAGACCATCGAGGGAATGGGTGAAATTTATAAGAATCATGTTATAGGCGATGAGGCTAGCAACCCATCACTATTTTGATTCCATTTTCCATCTACACACCCTCAACTTACTAATTGTGGCCTGTAGGTACCTGTTACCTTAGGCTCTGTCTAACCCGTAAGGGATAAAGACGTGATTTGTGTATGTGTGTATGTTATTTCCTTTTAGCATCAAACATACAGACTTACAAACTTATGCCTATATAATATTAGTAAGATTGCGTACCTATAGGTTAATGTATGGTTTATTGAATAAATTATTATTGTTTTCGTTTGAAAGTCGAACTCGAACAGCAAACAAGAACGTTGAAATGTGTTTTTCAATTTATTATCTTTCATTTATTGTTTAAACTAAACGTGACTAAACCGTGTACACGTTTTAATAATTACTTAGTTGTTTCAGACATGCCTCTTTTATCAAGTATTTTTCTTTGTTTTGATCTTATTTTACTTTTGGTCACTGTTTTATTTAAAAAAACAGAACTTTCTTTTCCACCTAGGCGGCGAAGATCTATTTTACATGACAATGATTTTAAGGCATTCGGTAAGACCATTGCCAAGAAGAATACGCGGCAATAAACTTAAGGCGGATGCTCGCGTTAGCTCATTGAAGAAGTCCCGTTAGATGGCGCTGTAATCAATGATGTGTGTTTTTTGTAGTTTTTAGAAAATTCTTAGAACACTTATAGATTATCAATTGATTTGCGCACACAGTTTAATACGGCCGATTTTTTGAGACTACACTCAGAAGGTAACAATGCACCAATTCGGAGAATAGCTGCACAAACGCTGGTGTCACTAACGGCCCTATACAGATACTAGTCTTACACACACATGCAAATAGGCGGCAACTGGCGGAAAAATATTGCAACACCTTGCTAAGCTGTTAGCGTAATTTTTCACGTTATATTTACGTTTTTATATCAACTTTACTTTTACCAGAAATTTTACAAATCTATACGTACAAAACTTAAATCGTATTATTTCAACCATTTATAACTTTGGAATGGCTGCACGGATTTTTATGATTTTTGATTTGTTAGCTTTCTCTCTTCCTCGAATAGCCAAATATCTTATCATAAATATGAAAAATGCACAAAAAAAACTCTTTAATTTTTCGTATGCAGCGCCATCTCTGACAAAAACTGACTTTAAGGCGGAATATTTTTTGCCTGCTCGGCTAGTTACAAATACAGAATAATATTATATATGAGTCTAGCAGATGCAAACATGTGAATCAATGCCACCTTCAACCCTTTTTGAATATTAGGGAGTATTTTTTTGTACTTTGTTAGATAGAGGGCTATCGTATTTGTACTCACTAGTTGGCGCCACTGTAGAGTAAGGTATATCATATCAGATTATTCAGGATTTCTTTTAATTTATCTTTAATAGCAAGCTATTTATTACCCACAGTGTTGCACAGTCCCGTTTATCCTCTAAATTAGCTGTCATTTTATTTGCCTTCTTAGTTTGGCTCCTACTTTTCATAGCTTTTCTTTTAACATTTTAATAAACCTGTCGTATGTCTGCGAAAATATTCGGAAACAATGTAAAGTAAAGCCGGAATATGCAACTTGTAGGTAGTACTAATTTTACGTTTATTTATAATACCTCAAGTTACAATAGCGCCTCTAGCAGCGAATTCATATGCCGTCATTGCTAGTATCTTGAAATGTCTTTGAGTATTTAGTATGTAGGAACCCGCGATTCATATCTGATATTCGCTCACACGTAGAGACATCATCATCACCATCGTCTGACATTTTATTAATACTCCTATGCATTGCATTACAAACGTTTCGTCTGGGGCATCTAAACAAGTAGCGCTGTACTATAGGTATTGTCGTTTCGCGTCATAGGCTTTCGTAAACAGGTAACTTGAGAATCAGCCTGCTTACAACAATGAGACGAAGTCATTCGTGCTAGCCATTCGGATCCTTTCCTTTCACCAAAATCCATTGGAGTATAGGATCACATAAAGGAAATTAAATAATAACGCATAGCGCGTAGGGACTACGTCTGACTGCTTTTTGGCTAGGGATTTCGATAGTCATCGGTCGTGGGCCACCTGCCTAGTTCACCTGGGTGGACCACGGGCACATTTTCTTGCCGATGTTCCACCTCAGAACACCTAGGTGAACCACGGGCAAATATGACTATGGGTCATGGTCCAAAAAGTGCCCATGGTTCACCTAGGTGTACTGAAGTGGACCATTGGCAAGAAAAATTGTCAGTGGTCCACCCAGGTGAGCTAGACAGGTGGTTTTCGGTTAGATATTTGTTCCGGAGTTGCGACCTGCCTTTTTATGTTGTGTCATCATAATTCATATCACTAATTCATGGTACATCGCATAAAAGGAAAAATAATGTTAGATAATTATGATGACTTTGCAATAGGTAGGTACGACAAATAAATAATGACAACTCCAAAACAAATTGAATCCATCTGAACTCACTTTTACTTGCTGATACTTACTTCCACAAAAGTCGAACTTCATCCATCGATGGTTTTGAGTAGCGTTACCAACAGTGGGATAAAGCAGATTCTCGCGGTGTCTAGTCCACACGCGAAAAATAAAAATTGCAGCTCGACGCGAATTATATCAGCGCATGGACCAACTCTATATGCACAACTGGTTGTGTCAATAGGAATTTCGGGCTTATAAAAATAAAAATTCTCATTAGAGATAGTAAAATTAGGTTAGGTTCATTAGGCATCTTCAAATGCCCGAAGGGCAAACCGAATAGAAATAGAAACCCCGCCGTCAATCTTACGGTGGAGTGAAATTCCTAATGGCACAACTAGTAGTCCATAATATAGAGTAGGCCCAGGAGAAAAGCGTCATACATTTAGGCACAAATCGTGTGCATAAAAATGACATAGAATTTAGCTAGCGTCGTGCAGCAATAGCGCCTGTACTATACGCGCGTCGACCAGTGAAACAGGGAACAGAGACGTGCTAAACTACGAAACTCTCTAGATATTTTTTTCGGTCTGTAACCATGATCCACCTGCAGTTTGGCCACCTGGTTTTTGACAGAGCTCCGCTCCTGGGCGGAGCTCCTTTTTCTGGGTATTGAAATTTCAGTGGTTTTCTGGGTGGACAAATTAGGTGAGCTACGGGTAGACTGCAAACAAACTGCACAGTCGATTTGCAGCTAGCTTGCAGTTCAAATCCTGACCGTCTAGTTTATTATAGGCGTTAGATAAGATCCTACAATAGCTAGGCCAATACGCCACGCAACACGTGGTATGCGCACATAAGGGTTGATTTAGCAAAGCACTGATAGTTTAAAAAAACCTCGATATTTTTAAATAAAAAATAATACTTTTTTAAATGAAAACTCTTTTATGATGTATGTAATCAATCATATTGGCAAAATTCAGGCCATTATTATCAGGATATTTAAAAGGAAACATTGACATAACTACACACTTCAAAGTCAAGAACATATATTGTAATGATTAGATGTTTTCTATACCAGGCGTCAGGCTCCAAATGAAAGAGATGAGACGATCACTGACAAGTTAGTACTCTTCTCGGTGATTGTCAACGTCAAGAGATGAGCTTCGCTAGAATCAAAAACACGTCAGGCCATATTAAATCTTATGACGTGTTTATTTATTTTTCACTTGACACGAGATTAAATCTTATACCATTTAAAATAAAGCTCAGTTTTCTAGTGTGTTCCATACTTTTGGATACTTTGGCTACTACTACTACGCTACCAGTGGCGGTTTGGATGTTACGGTACTAATGTTGGCTTGAATGTTACTAAGTATTTGGCGATGTGCGTGCTCCAGTATATTTGTGCACGATGGATGTCCCGAACAATTTGACCGCTTTGGTTGAGTCACTGTTAATGACCATTTTGGGTGTTTCCAAGTAAATGAAGGTCTTGACTTCTACTTACTATATAACGCTGACTGTACATACACACATAAAACACGTCTTTATTCCTTGTGTAGTATATACAGTGTAGTTATCACCTAAGAAAATAAGACGAAAAATACAAGCCTTTCCAAATACACGAGTATCTCGATACGAAACTCAAAATATTTATTAACTTATCAAAGGATGTCACGAAATTGTAGTTTGTAGATCACGTAACATACTCAATTCATAACTGAATTGCATGTAATGGAAATTTGCCACTTATTTATTGTTCACAAAAAATATTTTTTTACATGCATACAAGAACAATCATAACTTATTTTACTAGGTACTTAGAATTATATAGGCTGACTTTTTTATCACCGTCAAAAGAAACAACACGACGAATACAAGCATTATTTTTAATGCAAGCATTATTGCAAATGGTATCATTAAATGATACCTGTCATCATTATCATCCTCATCATATCAGGTGTGTGACGTCCACTGTTGGATATAGGCCTTCAGATACCGCCCATAGAACTCCAGTTGCCTCGGTTGGAAGTGGCTTGCATCCACCATGAACCCGCGACTTACGGTACCTATACGGTTGCATATGATACCTAGGTCAACCTAAAACTTGGACGGTGATATTAATATCATTCTGAATCATACAGTTTCCTTTTCCTTCTTTCTACCGATCATAAGTAATGGGAACATGAAAGACGGACTAAAAGTCTTCAAGTCTTCAGAACAGGGTTGACAAATCTCCGCTGTCGGACATCTGGAAATTCACGGTCTTGATAATTTCCCTAGTAACATAAAGTAATTAACCAATTAGAGTGGAAATAGGGGTTACAAAATTTTGCAACACCGCACTATGGATACATACATACATACATACATATCACGTCTTTATCCTTTACGGGGTAGATAGAGCCTAAGGTAACAAGACCTAAAGGCCACATTTAGCGTGATTTTGAGCGTATAGATGGAAGAGAGGAATCAAAATAGTGATGGATTGCTAGCCACATCGCCTATAACATGATTCCTAAGATTTTCGCCCATTTCCTCGATGGGCTTTTACCATCTGCGCGGGAAGAGAAGCAACTGGTACATTCTACGCTTTCTTTACTCCCAGACCAGCATGTAAGAACATATATTGATAGTTTGGATGAAACAAAAACAGACCATATCGATCAAATCGAGAATTTTACTTCCCAATACTGTAATTAAGACTTTCTTAGGTTTTTCTATGACAGTTTTTGGGTCTCCTGTGCATATATAGATATGTATACATACATACTCAGTAAAGCATAACGAGGTTTTTACCTCGTAACGTTATTACAAATTACATCAATAAAAATCAGTGTTTTTAGACCCAACCAATTTTTTTGTCATCACACCAGCAGTAAAGTTCTTGCTCTTCTTGCACAATAATAGCAAGTAAAATCTCGCTTCCAATGGATGTATGATTCACTTATTTCCTGTTAATGCACAAAAATTACCTTCCGAATCCAATGTGAATCTGAAAAATTAACGTACAGTCAGTACAACAAAAGGATAAATAGATATTTTTTAGGCTTGCTATATTTCACTGAGAATTAAACTCAATTCAAACGTTTTCTGGATACAAAAATACTTGTTTTGCACATGTATACTAGTTAAGATGATTAACATAGACCAATTGAATGCTATCTCACTCGCAAAATAAAAATAAAACAATTGAAATAAAAATCAGTTCACAACATAGGAAACCAACAAACATACATACTGACACTCACAAACATAAACAGACCACATAAACTTCCGCAAGTTAAATTCAAAGATTATACAAATTTATCCCCACTTTATAAACACTCAGAAAAACGTTACCAAAAAAAGTTACATGATGATAAACTGCTCGGCCCGAAAATTCTTGAAAAAATCTTTAGAAATTAATTACTCGAAAACTACAAAAATCGGCCAACATACATGGGGTGTATTCGGATAGCCCCGGATGTGAGGCATGTAAATTTTTTTTTTAGACGTCAGTCTTTGGACCACCCTGTATATATTAACATTATATTTATTGTTGAAAACCGCATGAAAATCCGTCCAAAAGTTTTGAGTTTATCGTAAAAAACACACAGACAGACAAAACGACGCGGCAGATGACTTTATTATATAATCATACTATTAGCGACAGGCAGACGGACAAACAGAAAAACAAACGGACGGATGATTGGACGTACATATTAACAAGCAGACGGACGGACGGACGGACGGACGGATGGTCGGAAGCATAGACAAACAGACAGACAAACCAACGGATGGACCGCCGGATTGATAGTTGGACAAACAGACAAACTGACAGACAGACATACATACATACCTACAGACAGGCAGGCAGACAGATAGACGTACGGATGGATGGACTGCCGGATGGATGATCGGACGCACAGACAAAAAGACAGACAGTCAGAAATATTTAAAGAATTTTTTTATTTATCACAAAAGAAGTTAAAAAACAGAAGTATCTAAACATAAAAAAGCTTAAAATATAAAAGCCATTGATAAATAAACTGTCGCAAAATGGCCCAGAAGACTGGACAGACGGAAAGATAGGCCGACAAACGGACGGACCTGCAAAATATATGTGCTTCTAACAATGGTTCCGTTTTTCTATATGACGTAAGAAACCCTAAAAAATCAGACAATACAGTCATGTGTGTTTATTTCACCTCTCTTATACCTTTCAATGTACATAGGTACGTAGTTTTTAATTATCATTTTGACTTGCGTTCGCCGATTCGGACGTAAAATATACATTCATACACAAATCACGTCTATATCCCTTACGGGGTAGACAGAGCCCAAGATAACACCTTAAAGCCACCAAGAACAAGCATGATTGTGGGCGTGTAGGTCGAAAGCGGAATCAAAATAGTGATGGATTGCCCTATCGCGTATAACTTGATTCCTAATATTTTTGCATTTACCATCAACGCGGGAAGAGAAGCAACTGGTACATTCTGTTTTTTCTTTACTTCCAGACCAGCATGAAAGGGAGTAGAAGATAGCTACCTAATATGGGTAAAAAAGCTATAGTTAAACAGACGGACAGATAGACGGACGGATTTGAACAATGTGGCCATAAAATAAACCACGATACAGCGTGAACTTGGTAATAGATAAGCTCCTTTGTGTTCCGAACACCAAAACCTGGCCAAGTGCGAGTCGGACTCTCGTACCAAGGGTTTCGTCCAAATTCGGCAAGTAAATATAAAATCCAGTGTTAGCAAAGCCCTGCCAACTAAGCAAATTGAAGGCTGTGTGAGGTCATTTTATATCGGTTACTTACATACTTAGACAGACAAAAATATTCTGTTTTTAGTATTTGATGTTAGAGCGGCAACAGAGAAACGTCATTTGTGAACTGTCGCCAGACAATCATGATAGCTGATAGCCATATCACGGTTCATAAGATACAGCTTGGTGACAGACAGACAGACGGACAGACAGACGGACAGTGGCTCCTAAATGAAAAAAATATAGCTACGTAATATGGGTAAAAAAGCTATAAAGTTAGGACAGACGGACAGATAGACAGATATATACGGACGGATTTGAACAATGTGGCCATAAAATAAACCACGATACAGCGTGAACTTAGTAATACATAAGCTCCTCCATTGGTTACTTACACAGACAGATTGACAAAAATATTCTGTTTTAGTATCTGTATAGCGGCCACAGAAATACATCATCTGTGAAAATTTACTTTATCACGGTTCACGAGATACAGCTTGGTGACACACAGACGGACAGACAAACATATACACATACAGACAGACAGTGGAATCTTAGTAATAGAGTCCCGTTTTCACCCTTTGGGTACGGAACCCTAAAAAAGCTGGTCAATAGCAAGTTCGATTCGAGCACTAAAGATTCCTCTAAGTTCTAAGAGTTATAATTATAGTCTTTCCAATCATTTATTTTCTCGATGACAGCTCCCGTAGAATGTAACTGCGCTTTTTACGCAAAAAATAACTTTTAAATGCGAGGTGTAAAAAATATGACGACTGCCTAATTTTGTTCCTTGATCCCATATAATATGCATCTAAGACAAATTGAGTCCAGATATGCAGTAATAGCTTTTTAAAGTACGATAAACAATAAACGTTTTAACGAAGTTACATTCTATGGGAATGCAAATAGTGATGTTATGATTGAAATATTGTATCGGTATTGTATATATTGAACTAGATGTGTTCCTGCGACTTTGTACACGTTGTAATTTTTTACCGGGATAAAAAATAGCCCATCTTACTCAGGAATAATGTAGCATTTTAATGGTGAAATATTTTTTGTTTGTCCAGTAGTTTTTAGTTTATTCATTACAAACATACTTTCATTCGGCCATTTTGCACGCTTAGTAATAAATTAGCATTCAACTCGGTTGTTTTATTGGCTCCATAGCTGAATACTTCTCAACTACTCGTATATATATAAAATTGGATCGATATCGTATCTACTGATCACTTATTAGGTCACAACACTATAACTATCAAACTACATCTGTCATCGAGAAAATAAATGATTGGAAAGACTATAGATGTAAGCGTAATGTATGGTTAGTTGTTACTCTTTCTGTTGATGAGTTTCAAACTGCGGAAGCGACCCTGGCTGGGTCACCAGAATTTCACTTCAAGATTACTGTATTGTCATCAGACTTATGCCAGATTTCACATCAATGTGATCAATTAGAAATGGGTCAAAATTCACTTGCAAGATTTGATTACATGCAGACACCGGGACTGAGCACTTCAATTGCGTTTACAAAAATAATTTGTACCAATCACACAAACGTTGGAATGTTGTATCTTACAAAAATTTATTATGATTAATTGATAAGTACATACCTGTACGTGTACGTACAAATAAATGTCTACGCTGCGTCCAATATCGTAGCTTGTAACGTCTTTTACTTCCTTCCTTTGACTTCAATTGATTACGAATAAAATGAATAGATTATTTTTATTTTAAGACACCATGTTCTGTCAACCATTAGCTTATGACAATTCATATCATTGTTTTTTTTATTACCTGTCTAACCAGCCAGGTTTTTGACTCGCATGTTTTTTTTTAATTGTTCTGCAATTGAGAAAACCTATTTACTCGGCCTATTTTGTATTTAGCACTTGTCGGATTTCACGAATCATTGCCGTGGTATATGGCCGTGATTTGATGCAGAGGGTTAGGGTTCGATTCTCGTGAGAAGCATTAGAGCAAAATTAACTGGAAGCCTTTTTTATTTTTAACTTGCTGTGGTCGAGTACTTTTTTTTAAATATATGAGGCAAAACGTGTTTTTAAGGCGGCAATATGACTGGGGGGCGCCACCATCTATGCCAAATTAATAAGCACGTGTGATCCTAATACTAGAGAACTTACTAGGCATGAAAGCTTTGCCAAGTTTAGGACTGGCAATGCCACCCGCTAAACCATTCAAATTGGCGATGCCTCACTGCTACAAGGTTATACAAAAAAAATATACGAAAGTATGTGTTAGTTTAAAAAAAATCTTGGCTAGAATAAGTTTACCATCACAAGTGTATATTTTATTTTCAACTAATTGATGGTATAGACCATTTATGGTAAACAGTAAAATCTAACTAGGGTAAGCTTGTGGTTGTTTAAAAACCACTTAGGTAGTACTTTCTTTCGTTTGATTTGACAAGAAAAATATTGAATTTACCATAAAGTTTTCTACATCTCATCGAGATAGTATTACTAAGTAAGTAAGTTATTAAAACAATGTTTATAAAATTAAAAAAGAATCGTTCACAGCCTCGAGATTTGAACTTGGTTACTAACTATTCAGTTCTTTAAGTCACGACCACTGAGCCAGATTGGAGGTCACGTGACAGCTCGAAATAGCCGATTGGTTTTTACAACATGTTTTATTTGACACTAGCTACTCACACTATTGTAAAATGCATCGAAATTTACTGCATCATACTGCAATTTAGGTATGATAAATGCACTCTGTTTTGTAATTTGCGCAGACAATATATCCATAGCTAACTATCCTCAAAAAACCGCATTGAAATTAAGCCTGTGGACGAAATGCAGCTGCACGGAAGGTTTGTATGGAAGAGCAACCGCCTTAAAGCAAAAAGTCTTTTTTCATCGTCGAGGGAATGGTTGACAATCTTAGGAATCATGTTATAGGTGATGCGGCTAGCATTCCATCACTATTTTGATTCCCCTTTCCACCTATTCGCCCACAATCATGCTAAACTTGGCCTTTAGGTCTTATGTATGTATGTATGTATGTATGTAAACTCTTTATTGCACATAAATTTTTTAAAAAATACAGAAATTCAGACAAAAAAGTACAAAGGCGAACTTATCCCTAAGAAGGGATCTCTTCCAGCTAACCTACAGAAAGGAATAGTTGACAACAAAAAGGCAAGCAGTTTATGTTTATGTTACCTAAGGCTTTGTCTACCCCATAATAAAATACGTGTTTTATGTATGTATATGTGCATAATACATTTTATAAAAGCAATGCATAAGGTCCCTAGGTTAAATAGGTACTTACCTTATATTATATTAGTCTTTAGTAGATAGGTATAAAGTCTCTACTGGTCAAATTACAATACAAAATATATGAAAAGAAAGAAAAAAACTAATAAAAATAATTTAAGTCAGTTAACTACAGCTCTAAACGAAGTTTTGACTAGTTCAAAAGATTAATGAGAGCTGTGATTGTCTTCTATGCTACTCGTATTTCGAATTCAGCACAATTTTTCACCACTTTCGAGGGGTATTTTCACATTATGTGCTTTCAAAAATCGGGCCCTAGAAGTCAGTACTAAATAATTTTAAACTTTCAAATTCTTTCAGATCTCAAAAAGGAAGTAACATTTAAACACGTGTTTTTAATCCAGTTTCACTATGAATTAACATAATTTCAGATAAATGGCGCAACGGGTGAGAAATTCAGCAACATGCAAATCCTCAAGCGTGCTGTCTCTATTGCACGAGCGTACCGCTCTATGGGTGCGACAGGGAAGACTGTAGTAGTGCTGTTGCGGAATCATGAACACATGGCTGCATTGTACTATGCGATGCTGCTTGCTGGCGTTATATCGTTAACCTTAGAGCCAAGTACATCTGGAGGTAGATATACTAGATATTTAATTATAAAAACCTATATTTACAAATAAAAAAAAGTCATAAAAAGAAAACCCCGTCTAACCCTACTGGCTGCGGCAGGGTCCCCATGGCGCTGGCAGCATTACCCATTTGGACCGCAAGTGCGATCCGCTGGGATAAATACACGCCAGCTCTTGGGTCCCCTGAGGCGTCGATCAACCGCCATTATTTATTGAAATAATTATACAGCATTACAGACAAGCCAAGGCACTGTGAAATTCATACACATACTTAATTATAGCAGTACAACACATAACACGTAGCACAGAAAATAAACAGCAAACAGCATTAACATTAGAAACAATTAAGTGAAGACGGACGGTCATCCTTCGCCTCACAGAACTTCATGCACTCACAGCATATAGTCCTCCAGCTACTAGCAAATATATCACAGTCAGGGTGCTGATGCAAGAAGCGCGTTGAGATTTCGCAAGGCGCAAACAAGTGGTGAATTCCTGTGTGGCACAATGCGCGCCTTGGGAACTGCCAGCAAAGCACGGCTGCGGGGGCGCAAATTGAAGTTAGATTGGGACAGGGGGGGCGCTGACCCCCTTATTCATAAACGCTCTATAGGCTTCTGCTAACTTAGCAATCGGTTGTCCTTATCTGTGAAAGGTAAATGCCAAAGTGACAGATAAGGACAAACGATTGCTAAGTTAGCAGAAGCCTAGAGAGCTTTTATGAATAAGGGGTTAAATATATGACTATAAACACCATAGCAACCTATCTTATAGAGAGGAAATGTCATATAATCCATGTCGTTAAAGTTGATCAAGGTGTGCAAGTCGGGTTACCAAAGCTGCGGTTCGTTTTTGGATCCGTCCGAGGGGAAGAGCAGTACTTGGTCTGTTGCACCCTGGGCATGTTAATGATTTCCTGGCAGATTCTGAGGGATATCATTATCCGTTGGCTAAGAGCCCGACAGGGAGGGAGGGGTCTTTTGACCGTGATCTACCGTACAACGTTGCCGACATTTTTGTCACAAGATTTTTGAATTCTGTATTTATTACTTTGACATTGGCGAAATCTACGCATCGATCGATGAGGCCACATTAAAGAAAGAAGAAGAAGAAAGTTGATCAAGCAGCTATAGTAACCGATATGGATAGTTAATGTTTATTCATCGTGTGGCAGTTAAAAGTTAAAACACTAAAAAGTAAACAATGTAATCAAAATTCTTAAATGGCTTCGTTCGTGTAAGAGATAGGTAAAAGAAAAACAATCACATAAAAAGTGCTACTTAGTATGGTTTTAGTGGAAATAAACTAATGTGTTTCCATAATTGGATAACCTAATTTTGCAAACAGGCCGCCAAATGCTCTTTTATGTCTTTTTTTGAACTACCAGCGCAGTTGGAAAGACCATCATTGCCAAGAAAAATGCACCACAAAAAACTTATTACTCGTTAGTGCCTTATCACCTCGCATCATCGCTTTCAGAGGAACTCCAGTACTCCATCGCCCTGACATCGCCCTGCATGGTGGTGTGCGAGGCAGACCACCGAGATGACGTCACCACCGCGCTGCAGCAGACCGGAGTCGCCGCCGACGTGCTCGTTGCTGACGACACGTCCATCAGTGACTTCGCTCGCGGATACAGCAGCGAATTTGACACTTTTGAGTAAGTAACAGTAGAATAACCATACCATACTGATGTAAACATAGAATGTACCAATTGCTTCTCTGCCTAGAAATGAATTCTTTGTTCAGAGCTGTTGTGTCGAAGGTACAAGTCGCCGTAATGATTGCCAACCTTCGATTGAAGATGGCACCGGAACAAGAGAATTGAAATTTAATTTGAAGAAAGATTTAATACAGAGTGTGGCAAAACTTGACCAAACTAAACAAACTTAGCAATTGAAGACCGAAATAGACAAAGTTTTTGTTGCAGGCTTCCAAACGTCGGACCAGAGTCCACTGTTCTGATGCTGAATACAAGTGGCTCCACTGGCAGGCCTGGTACTGTCTTGCTGACTCATGAAGGCCTCATGGCACAGCTGCCCTTCCGGTGGTAAGTCACATTGAAGAACGAGACAACTGGTAGTATGTATACCTAGGGCTAGAAGTTTAAGATATTGGACGGCACGTTGACAGAGAAGAATAGAAAAAGCTAATGGCCAACCGTCAGTACTGAAGAGGGACGTAAAGAAGAAGAAGAAGGACGACACGTCTTGTTTTTGGAATGCTTGGAGTCACTTTGTTAGAAAATAATTTTACAAGCTTTCATTTAACTTGCTACTACGTATGTGTGTTCGGGTGAAATCTTGCGACTCAATTTTGAAGTAGATAATATCTTCTACTGATTGGACTGAAATTTTGTACATTTGAGTAAGTTCCACCTTACGCCCATAGTGTCTTGCTAAACATGGCCTGTAGGTCTTGTTACCTTGGGCTCTGTCTACCCCGTAAGGGATAAAGACGTGATTTGTGTATGTATGTATGAGTAGAGATCTGGTGACCTAGCCAGGATCGTCCCCGCAGGAGGGAACTCTTCAATTGTTGGTCTGATAGACTTGAAATTTGATACACATCATGTAGGACGTATGACAATGCAAGTACAGTCAGCAAAAAGCTTGTATTACAAAATAATTTTTTGACAGAAACTATTCTAAATTAGTGTGCTTTTGCAAGATTCGTTGAGAACGCTGCCACCACTAATTTTGTCGCCAAACAACGATGCTTGCGCTAATGTGTGAACAGTAATTAGGCTAGCAATACATCCGCAATCCAAAAATGCAATCTTCTGGATGTCCACTTACCCTAAGCGACCTATTAGCTCATTTACCCCACTATTCTACGAATCAGAAACATTTCTATCGATGTTATGTCTATGTTTAATCACTTTGTCATGAGCATTAGAAACTACTACATCATGTTTCATTGTTTTTTTATTGCTAGAAATGGCTTCAAATGCACATTATTATCTGCCCATTTTTGCCACCTTTGATCGGTTCAAATTCCTGTATAAATCTACTTAAATCATCATCTAGTAGACATCTTTTATCCACCTTGTCTATTTTTGTATCAACTGACTTGTGGTGTTAAATCCTACTAATATTATAAACGCCAAAGTTTGTAAGTATGGATGGATGGGAGGATGTGTGTTACTCTTTCACGCCAGAACGGCTGGACAGATCTGGATAAAATTTGGAACATAGATAGATTATAATCTGGCGTAGCACATAGGCTACTTTTTATCCCGGAAAATTGCGTAATTCGATGTGTAAACGAATTCTAAGCAGACGAAGTTGCGGGCAGCTGGTAAAGAATATTTGTATTCTCTAGGTTAGAAGGCAGTAAGTTTCCACATCCAACTGCCCTCGCCCTACATCTGACAACAGGCCAATGGCTGTCCCATGCCAAAATGATGAACAGCTGTCCCGTGTACCAAGTACCATTGTTGGTATCGCCTGCTTGCACCCCCAATACACCAGAGAATGTGGTAAAACTAGTGGAGACATACAAGGTAAGTGGTGAACTGTTAAAAATGCAGATGTCAGCCTTAGATTTAACGATCGACACGCGATCTGTCATGGTTAAAATTTAAATAGTTCCTAAGGCGTTTTACACCTCCACTGAACTTAAGTTTTTCTTTTTCTATTTATCCAGACTACTTTGTTTTACTACGACTAGTAGAGACTTTATACATCTCTACTATAGACTAATATAATTTAAGGCTCGGGGACCTCATACATTTCTCATAAATGTACTATCTTCTGCCCGCGACTTCGTCTGCGTAGAATTATACATAAAAACCTTCCTCGTGAATCACTCTATCTATTAAAACAAACTGCATCAAAATCCGTTGTGTAGTTTTGAAGATATAAGCATACAAAGGGACATAAGGACATAGGGACATTGGGGATAGAGAAAGCGACTTTATTTTATACTATGTAGTGATTTAATTTTAGTAGAATTTAAGTATCCTGTATTTTATTTTGAAAAAAGTTGACTTTCTGCCAAGTTTCTGGCGGCGCATTCTTCTTGGCAATGATGGTATTTCCGAATGTGCTGGCAGTTTAAAAAAATACAATGTAAAAGAGCCTTTGGCGGCCAATTTGCGGATACTAAATTAAGACCATACGTTAATAATCTGATCTGTTATCATGAGTGAAATAAATCCAAATTTTATAGTATAAATGTATACTTCATTTAACAACAAGGAACATCCAAGCTAGCCAGTTGTTTTATCAAAAACCTATAATGCAAATAGGACTAATACTGTTTCATGATTACATGATGGCTTCTAGTAATTTTCTCTTTTGCAGCCGACTTTATCATTCACAAATCTACACATGGTAATGGCGTTGATAAATATGATGACTGCAGAACAATTATCCTGCTTCGAGATTATAGGTATAGCTGGTACACCGTTTTCTGCTCAGAATTTAACGCGTCTGAAGGTAAAAATAGTATTAAAAGCTGTGAAACAGAATCCGTAACAACTAAAAACTAAATTCCTAAATGTCAATGAAAATTAGAGCACATAGAAAAATCCGAAAAGTAAAGCTATGGCCGGGAATCGAACCCGGATCCTCGTCATTCCGTGACGCGTGCTATACCCCTACACCACCCATAGCAGGTGGGTAGTCTCCGAATTTTTCTACCTGTTACTAACTGTCACCTGACCTTTGTTACTATGCGAATTTTTGTCGCTAAGCGTCCTCTGTTTGAATGAAGTCTGTACGACACAATTACAAACTCCCATGGAACATCTACTGCTCACCAGGGACGAGAGAAGGCGCTGTTTTTCAAATGATAGGTACTATCAAATGAATCAAGAAATTTTATTTCTTGATTTTTATGTTATACTTTTTTGGTTTTACCGTTAGAAATAAATTCCTAAATGTCAATGAAAATTAGAACACATAGAAAAATCCGAAAACTAAAAACTAAAAACTGACCCTACAATAAAATTATATCTGAAACTACGGAAGCTTTGCCACCAGCGTAGAAGCCAGTTATGGCCAGCCATAGAAGCCAGATAGATGACGTCTTTATTACTAAAGACCACGTTTAGCATGATTATGGTTTAGGTCGCTTGGCGACACAAATTCGCACAGTAACAAGGTCACGTGACAGTTAGTAACAGATAGAAAAATTCGAGGGCTTACCCACCTGCTATGGGTGGTGTCGGGGTATAGCACACGTCACGGAATGACGAGGATCCGGGTTCGATTCCCGGCCACAGCTTTACTTTTCGGATTTTTCTGTGTTCTAACTTTCAGTGTCGTTTAGAACTTTAATTAAGTATCGGCTAAACTAAAAGGTTAATCATGAGTTTGACTGTTTCTTTATGAAATGCCTCGTAAAAACTATTTTTTCTGCACATGCGTCTGTTATCCTCTAAATCGCAGGTTCACAGTGGATGCAAGCCGCTCCCAACCGAGGCAACTAGAGGTCTGTGGGGGCCTATGTCCAACAGTGGACGTCCTGTAGCTGATATCTCTACTAAGCGGATTTTTGTTCTTCTGCAGGAAAAGTTTCCTAGATGCGTTATAGTCAATAACTATGGGATCACGGAAACGCAGGGTTCCCTGGCAATGAGCACCCACGCCTCGACACCGGGTTCCGTCGGAGAGTTCCACAACTTCGTTCACTATAAAGTAAGTAAATGGATTCTCATTATATATTTTATCTTAAGTATTATACAATAATCTTGTGTGTGTGTTTGTATTATTTTATTGGTACTATGGTATTGATGGGAGGGAGTTTGGTTAAGATAGAATGTATCATAGTTTAAATTTGTAGTGGTAGTACCATCAGATATTGCTAATCCTCACCGTAGGTTATACCTATACATAGCAAACAAAGAAACAAAGTTAAAAAAAACCTCAATAATTGGTAATCTTTTACAGATAGTAAATTCAGAAAGCGGTGAAGAAATATTAGAATCAAATATAAAAGGAGAGTTATGTTTAAAAAGCAAATACATCATCAAGGTAAATGTATATTTTTAGTAGCTTAGCCTTAGCAGCCTTAAGCCGGCGCCGACATAATTGCAAATTAATTTTTTTTCGTCTAGATACTTTAAGTATAACTGTAATAATTTAGTGTAACAGCAAATGCACTCATGCTTAAAAATTTACAAGGCGTCTATCATTATCAGTAATTTCTCCGATTTCAATACCTTCCTTTACCTGCCCCAAACGCGTTCGCAAAAATAGATTTCTCTATTAACAGATTTTAAAATTCACAGTAAATAACAAGAGACATTATCAACGGGATGGCTGCGATTTGTGGTCACCTTAACGAGCTCCTTATTTTTCGACGCCAGAATGCAGCATGTGCCAAAGAAACTCCGAGCATAGCTCTCCGTTGAGCGACTCTAACCTTCTCCAAAAGACCACCAGTCAAGGACCACGTCTCAAAGCCATAAGTCATCATTGGCAACACGCACCCTTGTCTTCAGGCACAAGTTGTGGGAAACCGGCTGATGTCGGTGGCGAGTTGCCGTTCATTATGGTGTTGTAAGGGAGAGGCCTTTGTTGAACAGTGGATGTCTTCATGATGCATCATGTCACGCATGAAATTGCGTCGAAATAATAATATCAGGAATCTGTTTAAAGTACCTAATCGTGGTCTACATCCTTTTGATATGACTGTGCTGTGATAGTTCTCTCTATTACTTAATCTGTATCTTTTCTTCAAATGTAGGCATATCTTAGCAAGGATCGTAAAATGAACTTTACGCCAGACGGTTGGATGAAGACTGGGGATATTTTCTATAAGGACGACGAGGGCCAGCTCTTTTTTGCTTACCGAAGGAGCCTGGGCTTTAAGGTTGACAATAAAACGGTATGTATTCGCAAAATATAGTCTTCTTTTCGTTTTTTGTTCAGTATCCGTGCTTACTTTTACCGAACCATAAGTACAGACGGATAAGGTGAATTTTCACAAATTTCTTATCGGATTGACAGGTTTATCCGGAAGACGTTGAGACGGCGATTTACACGATACCAGAAGTGCAGCAGTGCGTGGTGTGCGGCGCAGTCGCCGGGCCCGCTGCTGCCGTGGTGCTGCGGCCAGGCTGCGACGTCACGCGGGACCAGATACACCACGCTGTTGACTGTGAGTGCAGTGTACCAGGAGTGCAGGCAGTTCGTGTTGTACGCGCTGCTCCCTACTGTTCCGCTTACACTAATGGTTATTAATAAGAGAGTGAGTGGGATGGTCTGATCATCATCATCATCATCATCATCAGCCTATATTAGTCCACTGCTGGACATAGGCCTCCCCTAATGAGCGCCATAGCGCCCTGTCTTCAGCTGATCTGATATGGATGGTCTGATACGGACTTCGAATTCTGGAGTAGCGCTCTTTGGCGTTAAGGAGACAGAAACCGCAAAGCAACAGCCGAGACATACATACACATACACAAATCACGTCTTTATCCCTTACGGGGTAGACAGAGCCTAAGGTAACAAGATCTACAGGCCACGTTTAGCAAGACACTGAGGGCGTAGAGGTGGAAAGTGGAAACAAAATATGCTTCCACGCTGGTCTGGGAGCAAAGAAAAAACATAGAATGTACCAGTCGCATCTCTTCCCGCGCAGATGGTAAAAGCAACCCATCACCATTTTGATTCCATTTTCCATCTATACGCCCACAATCTTGCTAAACGTGCTCTTGTCATCTTAGGCTCTGTCTACCCCGTAAGGGATAAAGACGTGATTTGTGTATGTGTGTGTATGTGTGTATGTTCCATGCTGGTCTGGGAGCAAAGAAAAAACATAGAATGTACCAGTTGCTTCTCTTCCCGCGCAAATGGTAAAAACCCATCGAGGGAATGGGCAAAAATCAATAGCCGAGAGCTTATCCATATATTATTTCTATTGTTATTTGTACGTTTCCTTCACAGGTAACTTGAAGGAGTGGAATCGTCTCAGCGGAGGCATTACCTTTGTCCCATCCCTCCCACATTTCAAGGGGGGTAAGATGAACCGCGTCGCCAGCCTACAATTAATAAAAGAAATGACGATCAAAGGAAAATGTTTGATATAATAATTGGTATCATGTGTAGATGAGGAAAATTGAGAGGTAAAGTATAATTTTATTTAATTAGGTTACGGTTGCCTGGTAAAGATCGCTCTGTAGCGATAAGGCGCCTTGTAATATTCTGTATACCTTTTTTCTGCTTTAGTTGTTATATGTGGTGTTCAATAAAGAGTTATTGTATTGTATTGTACAGTTTTTAATGAACCTGAAAATAATATCCTTGCAATCAACCAACTTTATTTCCTAGGTTATATCACATAATATTTAGGTACATTATACGATAAGCATTGCTTTGTACTTTCTTAGACCATTAAATAATTTGTATAACGATAAAAATATAATTTATCTATTCAGAAAAGTTTACAAATACTGCTTTTTACTAAAAATAAACATCTACAAGCGAGAACACCTCCTTAGAAACTAATAGGCATTGTTCATTTTTTTTAGTATGCTCCAATTCGAAAACCATTTCGAGGAAAACCATCAATTATCCGATTTATCTTGTCCGATTTCAAAAATACTTTATGATTGCAGATATTTTTGTAAAAGTACTTTGAACCTTTGTTTGACCGAACGACCGGGTTTTTCAACAGAATCCAGCATCGAATGTTTGCCACAAAAATGAAAAAAAAAGTTTGGCTACGGCAACTGTCACGTGTCGCTGTCAAATCTACAAAACCATAGACAAAGCCGTTTTTTTTATAGCCAGCCGAACGAAGGCGATTGGGATTCTGTCTAAATTCACGAATTATCAAACAGCGAAAAAATATTTATTATTAATTAACAAGGCTACGTAAAAGCATAATATTCAAATTAGTTGCTTGAAATAGTCCATTTTATCAAATAAAGGTGTTAAAAGCACAGCTTAAAAAAAATTAACAATGCCAATTGTCTGTCTTCTCTGTGACGTATCTGCGCTATCCCTAAAATCTTACAAAAATAACAGTGCCTCACACCGTTTCCATTTTACCCACCTTTCGGGGTAATTACCCCAAGCTGGGGGACCATAAACTAACGCAGCGAGGAATTAAAACAGCAGATCCAGCGGGATCACTCTGCTAATAACGAGCAAACGTGCCTACTCCATTGCTGAGTCTTTTCAGGTGGCACTCGACCCGTGACATTGCTGTTCTCGTAGTAAGCTGTGGCTTATATGGAGGCAGGAATTTAATTTCAAATATATTTAACAACAAATAATTTTGGCTTGGAGAATTTTGATCTAGAATATAAAATTATGAAATTTCAGGATATTCGAAATTTTTGAATTTTGATTTCCCTTTCTAACTATACGCCCTTAATTATGCAAAACGTGGCCTTAAGGTTTTGTTACCATAGGCTCTGTCAATCCCGTAAGGGATAAAGACGTCATAATATGTATGTATGTATGTATGTGTATGAAAATAAAATATTATGCTTGCTACTCCGCTACTCACGTGCACCTCTCGTGGAGTAGCTGAGTAGCAGGCAAATGTTTCCTGTTCATTGAAATGAACCTCCGCAAAGTAACGTCTAATTTAGTATTTCATTCAAAACAAGTAAAGTAAATGCTTGTAAAAATACAATATTTTTATATTCATCATTATCATAGCCTATATACGTCCCACTGGGCACAGGCCTCCTCTCAGAATGAGAGAGTTTCGGCTACAGTTCCCACGCGGGCCCAGTATGGATTGGGAACTTCACACACCATTGAATTGCTTCACGATTGCATGGATAATGTCTTTACACTGGATGCCGAGTTCTAGAACATTCTGTTGATCAGCTTTTGAACTTACTCTCATTTCAGTTTTAGTTTACTAAAACCCTAGCGCAAGTGCTAGCATAATGTTGGACTGACAGTATTATTTATTCCAATAGTTAGGCCTAATGAAGGCACCGCATTAACGATTGAACAATCATAAATATCAGTGGAGCCGGTAAAGTTAATGTGAAAATATTTTTTCATCAATTCCTATCTGACATCTCATAGAATAGTGGAAAATATTGACTAAGTGACCTTAATTATAAGTACCTGCAAGGATATAGAGAATATTAGATGTTAAGATAAGTTTTAATTAAGAATGAAGTTAATGCTGCATATTGTAACTTACTTTAAATGGCAATTAACTTTAAATTTTATTAGCCTATGGATAAATGCAATTTTTCTAAGCTTTGGCATAAATGTGTGATGTTTTCTTTCATGTTAAAAATCCGAAAAAGTTAGAGGTGCTAGCCCGGGATTCGAACCCAATACCCTCTGCTTGAGAGGTCACAGGTTACCAGGGCTTGTTATTATTGTATACTTCGTCTCTATTATTATTTACCTCCCATATAAACCTTCCCTAGCATCTCATAGGGCACGCACGACATTAAAGCCAGAGCTATTGTTCAAGACATTGTCACCCTACTTATGATCTCCACGACCAACGCCAATTCCACCCACCCACGCAACACTCAACCTTATCCCCAAACAATACAACCTATCAAAACTGCACTAAATCCTGTGTAGAGCCAACTTGCGTCTACCGTCATTTGAGTTAATTTAAAACCTTATTTCGTAACAGTTAGGGTGAAGGGAGTTTGATGAGGTGAGTTGGCGTTTTGACAATAGGGTTGTCAGTTGACAGAGACTGACAAATGATGTCTCAAGTGTTGTTAGTACTGGGTACAGTCAGGGAAATAAGTGAATGATGAATGGCGTTTTAAGTAACGGCGGCAAAGAGGTGAGAAATTAAAATCATCATCGTCATATCAGACATAGGGCGTCCAGTTTTTTTTTTAATATATATAAGAGGGGGCAAACGAGCAGACGGGTCACCTGATGGAAAGCAATCAATGTCGCCCAGGGACACCTGCAAGACCTGGGGAATCACAAGTGCGTTGCCGGCCCTTTGAGGAACAGGAAGGCTCGCTTTTTAAAGATCCCTAAATTGTACCGCTCAGGGAATGCTGCAGCAGGAAGTTGGTTCCAGATCTTTACCGTGCGAGGAAAGAAATTGCGTTTAAAACGCACGGTGCTTGACTGCCAACCATCAAGATGTTGAGGATGGAAGGACAGACGGTTCCGCGAAGTACGGTAGTGGAATTTAGCCGCAGGCAGCAATCCTAAGAAACCTTAAAAGCCTTATGGGGGCCCATGTCCAGTGTTGGACATGGGCCCCCATAGACCTCCAGTTGCCTCGGTTGGTTGCTTGCATCCACCGCGAACCCGCGACTTAAACCAGGTCATCCGTCCTCGTTGGTGGACGTCCTACGCTGCGCTGGCTGCAGTCTCCACTCGAGAGCCTTTCGGCCCCAACGACCATCTGTTCTCCGTGCTATATGGCCTGCCCATTGCCACTAATAAAGAATACAGGATGTTTTAAATTTGTTCCAGAAAAAATTAACAGATGGTTTCATCGAATGATTAAAAAATGGTCTTACATCATAGGAGTCATGTTATGCGATGCGGCTAGCAAGCTATCACTATTTAGATTCCACTTTCCACTTGTATGGCCACAGCCTTGCTGGACGTGGTCTGTAGGTCTTGTTACCTTGGGCTCTGTCTACCCCGTAAGGGATAAAGACGTAATTTGTATTTATGTATGTATTAATAAAATATTGCATAAAATCAAAATGAAAGCAAGTAAAGCATAAAAAAACTCTTCAAAACATTCGTAACTAAATATTGTTCTTTGTCAGCTTTGTCCCTGATTACGGTTGACCTTTAAAAGCAATTTTCACAACAAAGAAAGTTTTTCGGTAAACAATTTGACCTTTTGCTTTAACTGTCAAAATACCTTTTACCCAATACGGGAATCAGTTACTTCGCTGTACGTTGAAAGACAAATTAGAATAAGTTTTTGACAGAAAATCTTTTTTTAATACATGCTTTTTTAGTTGACTGTACTTACATTGCCATCCGTCCTACATAATGTGTACCAAATTTCAAGTCTATCGGACCAAAAGTTGAAGAGTTCCCTCCTGCGGAGACGATCCTAGCTGGGTCACCAGTAGGCTTGTAACCTAACTCGCTCGCAATCGCCATCGTGTTTATTTTGACAGTTCTTGTATGAATGTGACAGCTAGCTGATTCCGATGCCAATTGTCAGCCCATACATGAACTGTCAAAATGAACACGATGGTGATTGCGAGCGAGTTAGGTAATAAGCCTACAGAACTCTACAAACATACATACATACATACATACCGTCACGCCTCTTTCCCACAGGGTTAGGCAGAGACTACTTTGTTCCACTTGCTACGATCCTGACATATTTCTTTCGCTTCATCCAGTCATCAATCTCTTCATACATGCTCGTCGGTTTCGGGTACTCCTGACCTGACTTTTTTCCAAAACGTCTCCTATTTGGTCTCAGAACGTCCGTCTAGGCCTTCCCCTCCCAACGCAACCATTCACACTCCCCATATAGATCTGTTTAGTTAGTCTACTTTCATCCATCCGCTCTACATGCCCAAACCAACTAAGCATACTTTTTTCTATCCTAGTCACTTATCCTCTTTCACACCAGCACGTTCCCTTATCAACAAACAAATCATCAAAATACAAACATAATTGTATTGTCATCTGATTCACATAAGTATTATTTTCCATACATTTTCTTCTCTTAAGTCGAACACGATTGTTTTACATTAAAACACATGCGTCACAAACGTATAATTAATTTCGCTTTCCATCATAATCAAACAATGTCGCCGGATTGAGAACAACGCCGGTAATCACACTTTAATAATTTAACCGCGAGACGAACATGGCGGAATTACGTAAGTCTCGAACAGCGTAACTTCACGTTACGCCAACTTTGGAAGTTACGCCGAAACATGCGGCGACATCTGCATACTTGGTTTTCGTGCATTAAAAAACGGACGGGAAAGTTGAGGACAAAAAATGTTGCGCACCCCTGAGTTTTTTAAGTAAGTTGGTTTAGGTCAGAGGTTTTGAACCTTTTTTGAGAAGTACTATCAAATGAATCAAGAATTTTTATTTCTTGATTTTTATGTTTACTTTTACGGTTTTACCGTTAGAAATTAAATTTCTAAATGTCACTGAAAATTAGAACAGAAAAATCCGAAAAGTAAAGCTGTGGCCGGGAATCGAACCCGGATCCTCGTCAGTCCGTAACGCATGCTATACCCCTACACCAACCATAGCGGGTAGGTTTTTTTTTAATTTTTGAGAACATTTTTTTTAATTATTTTAGATAATGAAAACTACTTTGTTTTATTTTATTATCTACTAGAGACGATTTATGTCAATGTATTTTAAACCTGATCAATATTCGTTTTCAGCAAAAAGTGAAAGTACAACAATTGCATCCGACTTATTTACAAACATTTTTCGAAAAAAAAAAACTTGAATTTCTCCAAAAATACAGGGTGTTTTATTTTAACATCAAGTTTAGCCTTTAATGTCACGCAATCATTATGATGTGTTACACAAATATTCCTCGTAACGCGAACTTGAGCGAAGTTTCCAAACATTGTGATACAAAAACGGCTTATGCTAACAAAACGTAGCTAAACTCAGCCGAAGCTGCTTTACTGTTGTCGATTTAATGCTTTACCTTAATTTATTTTGTTTACTAGAGTTCGTGGTTATCCCAATCGATTGATGCCATAGAAATACGGGGTGTTATTTTCAATATGAAACTACATAAACGCATAGCTCACGTGTAAAAGTGATGCTCGACATGTTTCAGACTAGTCCGTAGGCCTTCTTCTTGGAACTAGTCAGAAACGTGTCGAGCATCACTCGACTTTTATACGTGAGCTATGCGTTTGTGTAATTGGAATGCTATTTTTGGTATTTTATTAGCTGGTTTACTTACTTCCATACTGGTCTGGGAGCAGAGAAAAAACATAGAATGTACCAGTTGCTTCTCGTACGCGCAGATGGTAAAAGCCCATCGAGGGAATGGGCGAAATTTTTAGGAGTCATATTATAGGCGATGCTGCCAGCAACCCATCACTATTTTGATTCCCCTTTCCTTTTTTAGGTCTTGTTACCTTAGGCTCTGTCTACCCCGTAACGGATATAGACGTGATTTGTGTTTGTATGTATGTATTAGTCACGTGTGGCATTTTTTATAATGCAGTTTTTGTATCCGACGCAGCCGCGTGTATGGCCGTGGCCTTTAATGCTATAGGATTAAAATGTGCGCGGATACATTAAATAAAATATTGTGCTTTATAGAACACATTTATTAATTATTGACATTGTACATAGACCACTGGATAATCATGTCAAAACAGAAACATAACCGTAGACAATAAACCATAAATAAAATCTACTGTTCTAGTCTTGAACATATTGGGGCCCAAACTAAACATATAACCCTACTTAGCCTAGAGCACATGAACTTAAATGAATGACATAAGACAACTGCCCATTTAAAACAAAATACATTATTGGAGATCAATTAAAACAACATACCGTAGATTATCAAAACAAATAAGAAAAAACAAGATACCAAACTTATATTAGAAAACTTTAACATACAATTGTAAGTAGTGTTTATATTAATGCATGTATTTCAAACCTTAGGCACATTTTTTAACTCTGGTAAATTATATTTAGCACTTGAATGAGAATGATCAAAATTTTGTATACATTGTGGACCATGCCACCATAAATCACACTTTACCAATGAATGAGGATATCATTGAAACATATATCATACTTCTAACCACCACCATCGAAAACCGCGCGAACAGGTGTTATTTTACTGTTGGGATTTATCACAGGGCGATGAGGCAAAAAATAGACGTTGCCCGACTTCAAATCATAGTTAGCGATATCAAAATATTTTGCATGTCCTTGTTCAATATAATCATGTATAAACCTTTTATATTTTTGATACAACCCATTATCTTTTAAAAATCTCTTTTCTAAATTAAAAAACCGCTGCAACGCACGATCAAACGAATCGCCTAACTCTAATCCTTCCAACTCGATTTTTAATGGTAAACCCACAGTAAATCCATTATTTTCCAATTTAACAGTATCCTGAAAAACTTGTTCAGCTAAATGCTGCTCAGAGATACCCTCCTTTATCAGGTCAGGACCCTTTTCACATTCCCAAAATTTGGACACAGTGTTATCAAAGCAAGTATTACCTTCAGTTACAACACAATGATTACATGTTGTTATTTTGCTAGCAGAGACTGGCAGCGTCCCAGCAACGATATACCCGAAGGATGTATTTACCAAAAATGGCCCACGGGGCGTTAGGGGCAACGAATCTCGCTGCAACACCTGGAAAAATATGTCACATCCCAATAAAATAGAAATTTCATCCGTGTTATTGAAATCATTGTCTGCCAATTTAATACAAGACGGAATATTTAACAAAGATCTGTCAAACGCCTGCTGTGGTAACGGGCATGTAATGTTTTTTGTCACGCAACAAGAAACTTTAATTTTAAAATCATTGACAGAAGACCTGATAAGAATGTCTGCCTTTTTTGAGACACTATTGGTGCCATCACCTACTCCCAATACTAACTCATCAGCTTTATATATTTTACAGTCCACTTTATCGAGCAGTTTTTCTGAGATAAAAGATACCTGACTTCCAGAATCTAGCAAAGCCCTAACATAGGTATAAGTACCATCATTATTTAATAGCTTAACACTAGCTGTTGGCAACAGAACACCCGGAGAAAGCAATGCACCTGACATGTTAGCAGTATAGTTAGAGGAAGATATACTCCTATTTTCATTTTTTACATTAGAGCATACATCCATATTTACATTTTGATCCGAAGGATCAGTTGTAGCAACATTAGTTACCACACTCTTAGCTTGCATATTATTATGCAAAAGAGTATTATGAGATCCGCGACAAGTGGCACAACTAAAATTCATCAGACATTTACCCTGATGCGCATTTAAGCATAATTTACACAGATTATTTTTATTTACAAAATTTATCTTTTCATCTGTGGAGATCATTTTAAATTGAATGCACTGATATAACTTATGAGGTTTTTGGCAATATTTACATGAAATCCGAGAAACCACATGGGAATGAGATTGAGCCCTCACTGGCCTTTCCTCAGCAGTGGTTTCTAAAACTACAGCTCTTTTTTCAAGATAATCCAGAAATGCCTTTAATGTCGGCATCTTTTTCATATCCTGTTCCATGTGGAATCCCCTGTATGTATATACATCAACCTTTTTAAATAATATGTTCAGCAATAGTGCATCCCATCCATCAACATCTTGTCCCAAATTTTTTAACGCTGCAAGATGCATATTTACATTGCAAATAATTTGCCGCATCCCTTGTGCCGTACACTTAGAATAGGTAGGCAACTCAAGGATACTGCTGATATGATAGTTAATTATTTTTGGAATATTATTATACCTCTTGTCTAGAAGCTCTAGTGCCATTTCGTAATTTTCATCAACAAGCATAAGATTCTTAACCCTTAATTTGATGTTGTGCACGGAGGTGAACATTCCCAAAAAAAAAATCTGGAGATTACATGAGCACATTATTCGGCATTATTTTTTTGGAAAATAGTAACACTACGTTTGGACTGTTAGTAGAAAAATATTTTACACTGCTGGCAACATTTCTTTATATCAGTGTGTAAGCAAGATGCCGGCACGCAGCAAATCATCCGTTCTCCGCAAGGTATTTATTGATAATTTACTATCTAAATATTGCATTTTGATAAAACTAACCATAAAATAATACTAATAAATATTTTTTTAATGATTTCTGGCTAAATAACACACAGCATGGTTAATATTTTAGCTTCCAAGCCACTTTTAAGTTGAATGTTCACCCCGGTGAACAATGCCAACTTACCAGTAAACAACTTTCTGATTGTAATGTTCACCGGGGTGAACAATGCCAACTTATCATTGAACAACTTTCTGATTGTAATGTGCACCGGGGTAAACAATGCCAACTTAATGAAAAATTAAATCTTACTTTATAACTACCTAAAAATATGGGTGTGTTGGGTTTTGGTTGAATTTTTGTTTTGCTTGCTTGTCAACAGGAATTAAAAACTCGATCTGCAAGAATATTAGCTCTTGTGCCACGATCGCATGCCCTTTCTGAGACTAGCGATATATCTAGTAACGAAAATGAATGTGTACTGCATGAACGAAATTCTTCATCTTCACCCTCGCTTGACTCATCTCTCGAACGTCTGCACTTGCTTAGTAGCTCTGATGCTGAAAATACTGAAAATAATAATGTTTCACCCATACAACGCGAGACAAACAATCAAGATGAAAATATGCCTCTAACTCCAGTTATGGAAGTAATATGCCCAATAAACAGGGAACCAAACTATTTTTCTGTGACAACTTTTTTTCATCTCCCGAACTCTTTCATTTGCTGAGAGAAAACTATGGCATCTTTGGTCTGGGTACTATTCGGAGCAATAGAATAAGAGGTGCTGAAAAAGTCTTACCTTCAGAGAAGATAATGAAAAAGAAAGGAAGAGGGAGCTACGCACAAGTGGTTTGTAACAAAAACAAACTCGCCATTGTTAGATGGAACGACAATAAACCAGTGACTGATAAGCACATACGTGGCAGCTGAACCTGTACACATGATCAAAAGGTTTTCAAAAGAAAAAAAAGGAAAAATCGATGTTGAATGCCCTCAGATTGTGAAGGACTATAACAAACATATGGGGGGTGTAGACCTGGCCGATATGTTAATTGCCTTGTATAGGACGCCACTTAAGACGAGAAGATGGTACCTTGGGATATTTGCCCAGCTAATAGATATTTGTGTGAACAATGGATGGCTACTTTATAAAAGACAGAAACAGAATGAAATGAACATCAAAAACCTTAAAACATTCAGGTTTGAAATTTATGAAGGTTTGGTCAAAGAAGGCAGAAGTAAGAACATCTGTAAAGAAAGTGAATGTAAAATTAAAAAACCTCGTTCAGCCAGGCCTATAAGCCCCATACGATATGATAATATTGGGCATTTCATTTCTACAAAAGAAGACATGAGTCGGTGCAAATATTGCAACAAAAATACTACGGTATATTGCATAAAATGCAATATACGGCTATGTTTCGTGACGGGGAAAAATGGTAGAAACTGTTTCTTGTCTTTTCATACCACTAAGTAATAGTTTTAAATTGAAAATAAAGGTATTTTTAAATAAAATTCATGTTTTTTACTCTGTCATTTATGTCGCCACTATCTTGGTGTTGTTCACCACAGTGAACATTCGAATTTACATATTAAATGTGGCTTCTTTGGCAATGTTCAGTCCGGTGAACATAGGTTTTCATGAAAACTGAAAACTCGAGATTTTTTTTTCCATTTTTTCTATGCCTATTAACATCCACGGAACCCCAAAAAACAACTAAAGCATCAAAATTCAAAAGTGCATTTCTTTGCCAAATTAAGGGTTAATGATGTTTAAGGCCTCCCCTGTAAGCAATGATCGCAAATAATAGAGCTTGGAACACAGGCTCAGATTGTTGTCGGAATCTATGACGGATCGGAACATATTGATAAACGGATAGTAATCGACTATATCCACGCCGTTAAATGGCTTTATATTGATAGGAGGCAACTTTTTAAACTCACCAGAATGAGACGAACCTGCTACAGCCATCGATGCTGACGTAGAAGGGTCACCAGACACTACCTTCAATCGCAGATTAATTTGACTTAAACAGTCATCACAACTATCCTCTACGGACCCATAGTCCTCGTCATCTGCAGGGTTGATTGCTAAAATGCTTTTATTATATTTTATATACTCCGCGAAGGAAGTTTCGAGCCGAGCTCGTTTTTCGCGAAGAATCTCTGGCGAAGCAGAAATAAATCGCTCTGATGAACAAAACTTAACGATACGGGTAATAGCCCCTTTTGTATAACCCCTACTGGCTACTAAATCCTTTACTTCCATTTTAACTATATAATACAATGCTACAATAACAACTATAATACAAACTAAACTTATATAGAAGAAAATTGTTTTCAAATTTGAAATTATATGTCAATAAGTCACTTTGACTGACGGTTCTTCAACGACCATTCCCCTCTAGAAATTCCGTTCGAAAACAGTCACACCTGTCAAATCTCGACGAAATCAATTTCTTCTTACGGTTTCTTCGGAAGATAATATCTAGGAAAATACATGTGAAGAATGTCACTTAGTAGTCAGCTAGGAATTCGACCATCTCTTTCTAAATTATACAATCTGCGTATATAGCCGCACTGTTCTTGCCGAAATATCGATCGGCGAATATCACGGCGAAACCAGGGAAAATTCAAAATTTTAATGGCGACGAAATTTTCACAATAGGAATATATATACAAAATATGCCTCTTCAACTGGCTTTTCACGTGTTGAACACTTTATTTAAACACTTTGGCTTCTTGCCGTTTTATACGAACTATCTTCACGATAAGCACTGGATTACAATTTAAAATTTAACTATAGGTAAATTTTAATTTTAAAACGAAGGACCAAACTTAATGTATCCGACGCAGCCGCGTGTATGGCCGTGGCCTTTAATGCTATAGGATTAAAATGTGCGCGGATACATTAAATAAAATATTGTGCTTTATAGAACACATTTATTAATTATTGACATTGTACATAGACCACTGGATAATCATGTCAAAACAGAAACATAACCGTAGACAATAAACCATAAATAAAATCTACTGTTCTAGTCTTGAACAGTTTTTGTTTCTTAATGAAAATAAGGAAACGTTAACATTTAAATTTTCCCATCTACAGTATTACTAGTAGTTCTTTTTCTCCAGGTGGCGTTTAAATTTTCCACCCTGCACGGCTTGCACGAAAGGGCGTGAGATAGACTAGCAGTCTCTTTGTCTCTTTCTAAAACAAACAGTAAGATAGAGACGTTCTACCCACCACACACCACGCGTTGCGGGAAGCCTGTATGTGTGCGACGGTGATAAAAACGAGGGTACAGTTTGACAACAAAAATAATGCTCCACGATGTACCTGCGCAGTAGACCAATTTTAGTAGCGCGGGAAATTACGATACACCAATGATAAAATAGAATTCTACGCGCGCTAAACTCTTGCGCTGTTATTGGTCGATCGATTTCGTACCAACATGGCGGCCGGGCCGTGCGCCAATGCCAATATAGATTATTTACACGTTCAGCTACCATCGGAAACTGGTCTGCGCTTCTCTGCGCAAACGAATACTGCCGATGCGCATTATATTTGTTGTCAAACTGTAGTTGGGGTTCGCAGTCAGTTGCGCCGAGTGACCGCGTAAGTCGCGTGTCGCGGCCGCCGTCAAACGCTCCTTGAAGAAGGAATTTGGAATAGTCCGAAACATATTAACAAAATTCGTGCTAGCTAGGTAGCTAGTTGTAGGTCATTGTGGCGTTTTGTGGACGTCTTTCGGATGATGATGACTTACATTGCCTCTTCTGCAAATGATGTAAGTTGTTCCAAAGTTAGCAAATGCCTTCGGCGCCGCGCGGGCTCGCACGGAAACACGTCAAAATTACAAGTCGATAAAGAAATGATAAAAAAGAAGATAAAAAAATGACTTTCTGCCAAGTTTCTGGCGGCGCATTCTTCTTGGCAATGATGGTCTTTCCAAATGCGCTGGTAGTTTCAAAAAAGACAATGTATTGGCCTTTGGCGGCCAATTTGCGGATACTAAATTAAGACCATACGTTATAATCTGATCTGTTATCATGAGTGAAATGAATCCAAATTTTATAGTATAAATTGTATACTTCATTTAACAACAAGGAACATCCATCCAAGCTAGCCAGTTGTTTTATCAAAAACCTATAATGCAAATAGGACTAATACTGTTTCATGATTACATGATGGCTTCTAATGATTTTCTCTTTTGCAGCCGACTTTATCATTCACAAATCTACACATGGTAATGGCGTTGATAAATATGATGACTGCAGAACAATTATCTTGCTTCGAGATTATAGGTATAGCTGGTACACCGTTTTCTGCTCAGAATTTAACGCGTCTGAAGGTAAAAATACTATTAAATGCTGTGAAACAGAATCCGTAACAACTAAATACTAAATTCCTAAATGTCAATGAAAATTAGAACACATAGAAAAATCCGAAAAGTAAAGCTATGGCCGGGAATCGAACCCGGATCCTCGTCATTCCGTGACGCGTGCTATACCCCTACACCACTCATAGCAGGTGGGTAGTCTCCGAATTTTTCTACTTGTTACTAACTGTCACTTGACCTTTGTTACTATGCGAATTTTTGTCGCTAAGCGTCCTCTGTTTGAATGATGTCTGTACGACATAATTACAAACTCCCGTGGAACATCTACTGCTAACCAGGGACGAGAGAAGGCGCTGTTTTTCAAATGATAGGTACCTACTATCAAATGAATCAAGAAATTTTATTTCTTGATTTTTATGTTTTCTTTTTTTGGTTTTACCGTTAGAAATTAAATTCCTAAATGTCAATGAAAATTAGAACACATAGAAAAATCCGAAAACTAAAAACTAAAAACTGACCCTGATCAAATTATATCCGAAACTACGGAAGCTTTGCCACCAGCGTAGAAGCCAATTATGGCCAGCCATAGAAGCCAAATAGATGACGTCTTTATTACTAAACACCACGTTTAGCATGATTATGGTTTAGGTCGCTTGGAGACACAAATTCGCACAGTAACAAGGTCACGTGACAGCTATTAACAGATAGAAAAATTCGAAGGCTTACCCACCTGCTATGGGTCGTGTCGGGGTAGCACGCGTCACGGAATGACGAGGATCCGGGTTCGATTCCCGGCCACAGCTTTACTTTTCAGTGTCGTTTAGAAATTTAATTAAGTATTGGCTAAACTAAAAGGTTAACCATGAGTTTGACTGTTTCTTTATGAAATGCCTCGTAAAAACTATTTTTTCTGCACATGCGTCTGTTATCCTCTAAATCGCAGGTTCACAGTGGATGCAAGCCGCTCCCAACCGAGGCAACTAGAGGTCTGTGGGGGCCTAATGTCCAACAGTGGACGTCCTGTAGCTGATATCTCTACTAAGCGGATTTTTGTTCTTTTGCAGGAAAAGTTTCCTAGATGCATTATAGTAAATAACTACGGGATCACGGAAACGCAGGGTTCCCTGGCAATGAGCACCCACGCCTCGACACCGGGTTCCGTCGGAGAGTTCCACAACTTCGTTCACTATAAAGTAAGTAAATGGATTCTCATTGTATATTTTATCTTAAGTATTATACAATAATCTTGTGTGTGTGTATGTATTATTTTATTGGTACTATGGTATTGATGGGAGGGAGTTTGGTTAAGATGGAATGTATCATAGTATAAATTTGTAGTGGTAGTACCATCAGATTGCTAATCCTCACCGTAGGTTATACCTATACATAGCAAATAAAGAAACCAAGTTAATAAAACCTCAATAACTTGTAATCTTTTACAGATCGTAAATACAGAAAGCGGTGATGAAATATTAGAACCAAATATAAAAGGAGAGTTATGTTTAAAAAGCAAATACATCATCAAGGTAAATGTATATTTTTAATAGCTTTAGCCTTAGCAGCCTTAAGCCGGCGCCGACATAATTGCAAATTATTTTTTTTCGTCTAGGTACTTTAATTATAACTGTAATAATTTAGTGTAACAGCAAATGCTTAAAAATTTTGCTGCACTTAACAAGGCGTCTATTATTATCAGTAATTTCTCCGATTTCAATACCTTCCTTTACCTGCCCCAAACGCGTTCGCAAAAATAGATTTCTCTATTAACAGATTTTAACATTCAACGGGAAGGCTGCGATTAGTGGTCACTTTAACGAGCTCCTTATTTTTCGACGCCAGCATGCATCATGTGCCAAAGAAACTCCGAATTTAGCTCCCTCCGTTAAGCGACTCTAACCTTCTCCAAAAGACCACCAGTCAAGGACCACGTCTCAAAGCCATAAGTCATCATTGGCAACACGCACCCTTGTCTTCAGGCACAAGTTGCGGGAAACCGGTTGATGCCGGTGGCGAGTTGCCGTTCATTATGGTGTTGTAAGGCAGAGGCCTTTGTTGAACAGTGGACGTCTTCATGATGCATCATGTCACGCATGAAATTGCGTCGAAATAATAATATCAGGAATCTGTTTAAAGTACCTAATCGTGGTCTACATCCTTTTGATGTGACTGTGCTGTGATAGATCTCTCTGTTACTTAATATGTATCTTTTCTTCAAATGTAGGCTTATCTTAACAAGGATCGTAAAATGAACTTTACGCCAGACGGTTGGATGAAGACTGGGGATATTTTCTATAAGGACGACGAGGGCCAGCTCTTTTTTGCTTACCGAAGGAGCCTGGGCTTTAAGGTTGACAATAAAACGGTGTGTATTCGCAAAAGATAGTCTTCTTTTCGTTTTTTGTTCAGTATCCGTGCTTACTTTTACCGAACCATAAGTATAGAAAGGATAAGGTGAATTTTTACAAATTTCTTATCGGATTGACAGGTTTATCCGGAAGACGTCGAGACGGCGATATACACGATACCAGAAGTGCAGCAGTGCGTGGTGTGCGGCGCAGTCGCCGGGCCCGCTGCTGCCGTGGTGCTGCGGCCAGGCTGTGACGTCACGCGGGACCAGATACACCACGCTATTGACTGTGAGTGCAGAGTACCAGGAGTGCATCAGTGCGTGGTGTGCGGCGCAGTCGCCGGGCCCGCTGCTGCCGTGGTGCTGCGGCCAGGCTGTGACGTCACGCGGGACCAGATACACCACGCTGTTGGCTGTGAGTGCAGAGTACCAGGAGTGCAGGCAGTTCGTGTTGTACGCGCTGCTCCCTGCTGTTCCGCTTACACTAATGGTTATTAATAAGAGAGTGAGTGGGATGGTCTGATCATCATCATCATCATCATCATCAGCCTATATTAGTCCACTGCTGGACATAGGCCTCCCCTAATGAGCGCCATAGCGCCCTGTCTTCAGCTGATCTGATACGGATGGTCTGATACGGACTTCGAATTCTGGAGTAGCGCTCTTTGGCGTTAAGGAGACAGAAACCGCAAAGCAACAGCCGAGACATACATACATATACACAAATCACGTCTTTATCCCTTACGGGGTAGACAGAGCCTAAGGTAACAAGATCTACAGGCCACGTTTAGCAAGACACTGAGGGCGTAGAGGTGGAAAGGTGAAACAAAATATGCTTCCACGCTGGTCTGGGAGCAAAGAAAAAACATAGAATGTACCAGTTGCATCTCTTCCCGCGCAGATGGTAAAAGCAACCCATCACCATTTTGATTCCATTTTCCATCTATACGCCCACAATCTTGCTAAACGTGCTCTTGTCATCTTAGGCTCTGTCTACCCCGTAAGGGAAAAAGACGTGATTTGTGTATGTGTGTGTATGTGTGTATGTTCCATGCTGGTCTGGGAGCAAAGAAAAAACATAGAATGTACCAGTTGCTTCTCTTCCCACGCAAATGGTAAAATCAACAGCCGCGAGCTTAATCCATATTTCTATTGTTATTTATACGTTTCCTTCACAGGTAACTTGAAGGAGTGGAATCTTCTCAGCGGAGGCATTACCTTTGTCCCGTCCCTCCCACATTTCAAGGGGGGGAAGATGAACCGAGTCGCCAGCCTACAATTAATAAAAGAAATGACGATGAAAGGAAAATGTTTGATATAATAATTGGTATCATGTGTAGATGAGGAAAATTGAGAGGTAGTATCATTTTATTTAATTAGGTTCTGGTTGCCTGGTAAAGATCGCTCTGTAGCGATAAGGCCGCCTATTGTTACCTTGTAATATTCTGTATACCTTTTTTCTGCTTTAGTTGTTATATGTGGTGTTCAATAAAGAGTTATTGTATTGTATTGTACAGTTTTTAATGAACCTGAAAATAATATCCTTGCAATCAACCAACTTAAGTTCCTAGCTTATGTCATATAATATTTAGGTACCTACATTATACTACAAGCATTGTTTTGTACTTTCTTAGACCATTAAATAATTTGTATAACGATAAAAATAAAATTTATCTATTCAGAAAAGTTTACAAATACTGCTTTTTACTAAAAATAAACATCTACAAGCGAGAACACCTCCTTAGAAACGAATTGTCTGTCTTCTCTGTGACGTATCTGCGATATCCCTAAAATCTTATAAAAATAACAGGCGCCTCAAACCGTTTCCATTTTACCCACCTTTCGGGGTAATTACCCCAAGCTGGGGGACCATAAACTAACGCAGCGAGGAATTAAAACAGCAGATCCAGCGGGATCACTCTGCTAATAACGAGCAAACGTGCCTACTCGTTTGCCGAGTCTTTTCAGGTGGCACTCGACCCGTGACATTGCTGTTCTCGTAGTAAGCTGTGGCTTATATGGAGGCAGGAATTTAATTTCTAATCAATTTAATAACAAATAATTTCGGCTTGAAGAATTTCGATCTAGAATATAAAATTATGAAATTTCGGAATATTCGAAATTTTTGAATTTTGATTTCCCTTTCCCACTATACACCTTTAATTACGCAAAACGTGGCTTTAAGGTTTTGTTACCATATGGTCTGTCAATCCCGTAAGGGATAAAGACGTCATATATGTTTGTATGTATGTATGAAAATAAAACATTAAGCTTGCTACTCCGCTACTCACGTGCACCTCTCGTGGAGTAGCTGAGTAGCAGGCAAATGTTTCCTGTTCATTGAAATGGACCTCCGCAAAGTAACGCCTAATTTAGTATTTCATTCAAAACAAGTAAAGTAAATGCTTGTAAAAATACAATATTTTTATATTCATCATTATCATAGCCTATATACGTCCCACTGGGTACAGGCCTCTTCTCAGAATGAGAGAGTTTGGGCTAAAGTTCCCACGCGGACCCAGTACGGATTATGAACTTGACACACCATTTGAATTGCTTCACGATGTTTTCCTTCATGTCAAAAATCCGAAAAACTCAGAAGTGCGAGCACGGGATTCGAACCCACTATCCTCTGCTTGAGAGGTCACAGGCTACCAGGGCTTGTTATTGTATACTTCATCTCTATTATTATTTACCTCCCATGTAAGCCTTCCCTAGCATCTCATAGGGCACGCACGACATTAAAGCCAGAGCTATTGTTCAAGACATTGTCACCCTACTTATGATCTCCACGACCAACGCCAATTCCACCCACCCACGCAACACTCAACCTTATCCCCAAACAATACAACCTATCAAAACAGCACTAAAACCTGTGTAGAGCCAACTTGCGTCTACCGTCATTTGAGTTAATTTAAAACCTTATTTCGTAACAGTTAGGGTGCAGGGAGTTTGATGAGGTGAGTTGGCGTTTTGACAATAGGGTTGTCAGTTGACAGAAACTGACAAATGATGTCTCAAGTGTTGTTAGTACTGGGTACAGTCAGGGAAATAAGTGATGATGAATGGCGTTTTAAGTAACGGCGGCAAAGAGGTGAGAAATTAAAATCATCATCGTCATATCAGACATAGGGCGTCCAGTTTTTTTTTTTTTATCTAAGAGGGGGCAAACTAGCAGACGGGTCACCTAATGGAAAGCAATCACCGTCGCCCAGGGACACCTTCAAGACCTGGGGAATCACAAGTGCGTTGCCGGCCCTTTGAGGAACAGGAAGGCTCGCTTTTTAAAGATCCCTAAATTGTACCGCTCAGGGAACGCTGCAGCAGGAAGTTGGTTCCAGATCTTTACCGTGCGAGGAAAGAAATTGCGTTTAAAACGCACGGTGCTTGACTGCCAACCATCAAGATGTTGAGGATGGAAGGACAGACGGTTCCGCGAAGTACGGTAGTGGAATTTAGCCGCAGGCAGCAATCCGAAGAAACCTTAAAAGCCTTATGGGGGCCCATGTCCAGTGTTGGACATGGGCCCCCATAGACCTCCAGTTGCCTCGGTTGGAAGCGGCTTGCATCCAACGCGAACCCGCGACTTAAACCAGGTCATCCGTCCTCGTTGGTGGAGTCCTACGCTGCGCTGGCTGCAGTCTCCACTCGAGAGCCTTTCGGCCCCAACGACCATCTGTTCTCCATGCGACATGGCCTGCCCATTGCCACTAATAAAGAATACAGGATGTTTTAAATTTGTTTCAGAAAAAAATAACAGGATGGTTTCATCGAATGATTAAAAAATGGTCTTACATCATAGGAGTCATGTTATGCGATGCGGCTAACAAGCTATCACTATTTTGATTCCACTTTCTACTTGTACGTCCACAGCCTTGCTGGACGTGGTCTGTAGGTCTTGTTACCTTGGATGCTGTCTACCCCGTAAGGGATAAAGACGTGATTTGTATTTATGTATGTATTAATAAAATATTGCATAAAATCAAAATGAAAGCAAGTAAAGCATAAAAAAACTCTTCAAAACATTCGTAACTAAATATTGTTCTTTGTCAGCTTTGTCCCTGATTACGGTTGACCTTTAAAAGCAATTTTCACAACAAAGAAAGTTTTTCGGTAAACAATTTGACCTTTTGCTTTAACTGTCAAAATACCTTTTACCCAATACGGGAATCAGTTACTTCGCTGTACGTTGAAAGACAAATTAGAGTAAGTTTTTGACAAAAAATCTTTTTTTAATACATGCTTTTTTAGTTGACTGTACTTACATTGCCATACGTCCTACATAATGTGTACCAAATTTCAAGTCTATCGGACCAAAAGTTGAAGAGTTCCCTCCTGCGGAGACGATCCTAGCTGGGTCACCAGTAGGCTTGTAACCTAACTCGCTCGCAATCGCCATCGTGTTCATTTTGACAGTTCTTGTATGAATGTGACAGCTAGCTGATTCCGATGCCAATTGTCAGCCCATACATGAACTGTCAAAATGAACACGATGGCGATTGCGAGCGAGTTAGATAATAAGCCTACAGAACTCTACAAACATACATACATACATACATACCGTCACGCCTCTTTTCCACAGGGGTAGGCAGAGACTACTTTGTTCCACTTGCTACGATCCTGACATATTTCTTTCGCTTCATCGGTTTCGGGTACTCTTGACCTGACCTTTTTCCAAAACGTCTCCGATTTGGTCTCAGAACGTCCGTCTAGGCCTTCCCCTCCCAACGTAACCATTCACACTCCCCATATAGATCTGTTTAGTTAGTCTACTTTCATCCATCCGCTCTACATGCCCAAACCAACTAAGCATACTTTTTTCTATCCTAGTCACTTATCCTCTTTCACACCAGCACGTTCCCTTATCAACAAACAAATCAAAATACAAACAGAGAATTGTATTGTCATCTGATTCACATAAGTATTATTTTCCATACATTTTCTTCTCTTAAGTGGAACACGATTGTTTTACATTAAAACACATGCGTCACAAACGTATAATTAATTTCGCTTTCCATCATAATCAAACAATGTCGCCGGATTGAGAACAACGCCGGTAATCACACTTTAATAATTTAACCGCGAGACGAACATGGCGGAATTACGTAAGTCTCGAACAGCGTAACTTCACGTTACGCCAACTTTGGAAGTTACGCCGAAACATGCGGCGACATCTGCATACTTGGTTTTCGTGCATCAAAAAACGGACGGGAAAGTTGAGGACGAAAAATGTTGCGCACCCCTGAGTTTTTTAAGTAAGTTGGTTTAGGTCAGAGGTTTTGAACCTTTTTTGAGAAGTACTATCAAATGAATCAAGAATTTTTATTTGTTGATTTTTATGTTTACTTTTACGGTTTTACCGTTAGAAATTAAATTTCTAAATGTCACTGAAAATTAGAACACAGAAAAATCCGAAAAGTAAAGCTGTGGCTGGGAATCGAACCCGGATCCTCGTCAGTCCATAACGCATGCTATACCCCTACACCAACCATAGCGGATAGGTTTTTTAATTTTTGAGAACATTTTTTTTAATTATTTTAGATAATGAAAACTACTTTGTTTTATTTTATTATCTACTAGAGACGATTATGTCAATGTATTTTAAACCTGAATAATATTCGTTTTCAGCAAAAAGTGAAAGTACAACAATTGCATGCTACTTATTTACAAACATTTTTCGAAAAAAAAAAAATTTAATTTCTCCAAAAATACAGGGTGTTTTATTTTAACATCAAGTTTAGCCTTTAATGTCACGCAATCATTATGATGTGTTACACAAATATTTCTCGTAACACGCGAACTTGAGCGAAGTTTCCAAACATTGTACAAAAACGGCTTATGCTAACAAAACGTAGCTTAACTCAGCCGAAGCTGCTTTACTGTTGTAGATTTAATGCTTTACCTTAATTTATTTTGTTTACTAGAGTTCGTGGTTATCCCTATCGATTGATGCCATAGAAATACGGGATGTTATTTTCAATATGAAACTACATTAACGCATAGCTCACGTATAAAAGTGATGCTCGACATGTTTCAGACTAGTCCGTAGGCCTTCTTCTTGGAACTAGTCAGAAACGTGTCGAGCATCACTCGACTTTTATACGTGAGCTATGCGTTTGTGTAATTGGAATGCTATTTTTGGTATTTTATTAGCTGGTTTACTTACTTACTTCCATACTGGTCTGGGAGCAGAGAAAAAACATAGAATGTACCAGTTTTTTCTCGTACGCGCAGATGTTAAAAGCCCATCGAGGGAATGGGCGAAATTTTTAGGAGTCGTATTACAGGTGGTGCGGCCAGCAACCCATCACTATTTTCATTCCCCTTTCCTTTTTTAGGTCTTGTTACCTTAGGCTCTGTCTACCCTGTAAGGGATATAGACGTGATTTGTGTTTGTATGTATGTATTAGTCACGTGTGGCAATTTTTTTTAATGCAGTTTTTGTTTCTTAATGAAAATAAGGAAACGTTAACATTTAAATTTTCCCATCTACAGTATTACTAGTAGTTCTTTTTCTCCAGGTGGCGTTTAAGTTTTCCACCCTGCACGGCTAGCACGAAAGCGCGTGAGTGTCGCGCGTGAAATAGACTAGCCATTTCTTTGTCTCTTTCTAAAACAAACAGTAAGATAGAGACGTTCTACCCACCACGCACCACGCGTTGCGGGAAGCCTGTATGTGTGCGACGGCGATAAAAACGAGGGTACAGTTTGACAACAAAAATAATGCTCCACGATGTACCTGCGCAGTAGACCAATTTTAGTAGCGCGGGAAATTACGATACACCAATGATAAAATAGAATTCTACGCGCGCTAAACTCTGGCGCTGTTATTGGTCGATCGATTTCGTACCAACATGGCGGCCGGGCCGTGCGCCAATGCCAATATAGATTATTTACACGTTCGGCTACCATCGGAAACTGGTCTGCGCTTCTCTGCGCAAACGAATACTGCCGATGCGCATTATATTTGTTGTCAAACTGTAGTTGGGGTTCGCAGTCAGTTGCGCCGAGTGACCGCGTAAGTAACGTGTCGCGGCCGCTGAGGCGAACGCTCCTTGAAGAAGGAATTTGGAATAATCCGAAACATATTAACAAAATTCGTGCTAGCTAGGTAGCTAGTTGTAGTTCATTGTGGCGTTTCGTGGACGTCTTTCGGATGATGATGACTTACATTGCCTCTTCTGCAAATGATGTAAGTTGTTCCAAAGTTAGCAAATGCCTTCGGCGCCGCGCGGGCTCGCACGGAAACACGTCAAAATTACAAGTCGATAAAGCAAAGTTCCCGACAGGGATGTTTGACTTACAGAGTGTTCTGCGTTTTAAATCAGCCTGTACATACTGAAAAGTTTTAACATCGGATTTTTTATTTTCAATTTTGTTTTTAATGAAAAACGATTTTTTTATTTTCTACTAAGTCGAGAACACATCAAAGATCATGACCAACAAATAGTCAGAGCCTGGCGACTGAGTTAAAGAAAATATCGTAAAAATAACAAAAAACCGATGTAAAATTAATGAAGAATATAAAATGAGTCGCTTTATCGCTTTACCGTGCTAATATTTAAGCATTGCTGCCCAGGGTGCACCGGGGCAAACGCTAACGCTTTTTCATTAAAGGAGATTCGTCACCATTGATCAGGCACTTAATTTTTTTTTTATAAAAAATTACAAAGTGATAGATAGACCTTTCAAATAAAATTTTGTAAATACTATCTATAAATACTAATAATTGTAAAGAACCCTTTATTGCATAAAAACACGTTAATATTACAGGTAACGAGATAAACATTATGTACAAAGGCGAACTTATCCCTTCCCTTCTTTTGTCAAGTGTAGGGGGTAAACTTTGGATCTACAAAATTGTTTTTTTAAGTTCTTTTACCAATGAAAAGCCACATTATTTGCAAGTATCGTAAGCTATTTAATTCTCAACGAAGTCGCGCGCAACAGCTAGTAATTATAAATCACCACACAAACAAACGAACACAACCTCTAACCCCTAACGCATATGCAACGCATACATACAAGAGGTATTCTATCCGGGTGTGTAATGATCGATATAAAAATATTTAATATATTTTCTATCGATATATCAACATTTGATATAATTTCAAAGGGTATAATCACTCATTGATATAATTTTACTAATAAACGTTTATAATAAACGTTTGATATAATTTTAAAATATATACATTTATTTCGTATATTTATCGTTCGGTATAACGCTTATTTCTTATAACGATTATATGGTATAACGCTCATTTTATATAATGAACATTGTGTTTTATTTACCTAACCTAACCAACGTTTTTTATAGCAGTTCGTTTTTGTTGGGGGACGCAGTTCAAACCTAACCTAACCTACTTTTTGATAGCAGTTCGTTTTGTGATTAAATAACGTTATACCATAAGTTCATTATAGGAAATAAGCATTATACTTAAAGAATGTTATATTAAATGATATTATATCAAATGATCATTATAAGAAATGATAATTATGTCATATGTAAATATATTAAGTGTTGTTATATGATTTAATAATTATATCAAATGAGCGTTATTGCTACTAATATTATACCAAAAAATTTTATAGCCATCGATACGCACCCATTCTATCCTAGCCCTCTAGGCTCGGATTCTAGGCTGGCAACGCATCACAATCGTCTAGTGTCGCAGGCGCCTATCGATCGTGGTGCTTGCTTACCATCACGTGACCCGCTTGCTCGTTGTTGCTCATTGTTATCGTCATTTTACCAGCGGGATTGTGCTGGTAATTATTGTAGTGGTGGAGACAGAAACAACTTTTGCAGTCCATTTCAAATCTAATTTTAATGTAACAATTTCATGCTTATACACTAAACTATATCCTACTTGAACAATCTCCTTATCGCTAACCTAATCAGCTAGACGTGATCAATCTTGTAAAAGAGAAACACGTACATACAAGTTCAAAATAATGTCACGCACAGTGACACGCCATGACAACCACGTGACATCCGTCACAGTCATAAAAAACACCCAATGCATTAACGTAATCGTTAAAAGGTATCTTTGTACCAATGAAGAATCACTGCTAAATCCACTGAAGAATAAAAAACCTGAGGTTTTTACCACCTCGTAAAATCGCTGTAACTTTGCCCCAATAATATTTACCCATCCAGTCGAACGCTTGCGCGAAAATAAATTATTCAGATAAAAATTTGGGAGCAAAGTGGAGCAAACCTTTTATCTACAATGAAATCTACACCCAATCACTCAAGCTTTACGATTCAAATTTGATTGCGACTGTAAATTTTATTGCCAAACAAATTTGCCGCCGTTTGCAGCTGGCCTGCTGTTTATTCTGTACGTGATAAGGTTCGGAATTGGGGTGATTGGGTTTTTAGGGTTGGAATTGTGTACGCATCATTGTTGGCTTTGAATTGTTAAGTTTTAGGCAATGGCTTTTGATTTTGATCAGTTCTAAATAATAAATTAATGTGATTAAAGTTATAAGTCCAATTTAATTGGATATTGTTTAAAAAAAAGAGCAATATTGAATTTCTAAATGTCAGTGAAAATTAGAACACATAGAAAAATCCGAAAAGTAAAGCTATGGTCGGGAATCGAACCCGGATCCTCGTCATTCCGTGACGCGTGCTATACCCCTACACCACCCATACCCAGGTTACCTGCTATGGGTGGTGTAGGGGTATAGCACGCGATTTTTCTATGTGTTCTAATTTTCACTGACATTTAGAAATTTAATTTCTAACGGTAAAACCGAAAAAGTAAAACATAAAAATCAAGAAATAAAATTTCTTGATTCATTTGATAGTAGAGCAATATTGATTTAAAAATAAAAATAAACATCATAGTACAATTTACACCTATTGACTTAGTCCCGAACTAAGCAAAGCTTACTATGGGCAACACAGATAAACATACCTAATACATAACATAACATATACCTACTTAATGCTCCTCTCATTTACTCAAAGGTTAACTGGTAGAGATCCCTTATAGGGATAAGGTCGCCTTTGTGCATATATTTAAGGTCTTTTTTTGTGATTTGTCTCTGCTTCTTTATATTTGTACAACAAAGCATTTACTTACTTACCTACATTACTTCATTAACCAATAATCTCTGACTATGAAGCTAGAGGTCCCGGGTTCGAATCCCGGTAGAGGCAGGCATTTCTATGATGAATACGAATGTTTGTGCCCGAGTCATGTATGCTGTATGAATGTATTTATCTACATTACATTATGTATGTTAATTATCCGTTGCCTGGTACCTATAGTACAAACTTTTGGGGAGATAAAATTAGCCTGTGTTAATAGGTGATGCGGCTAGCAACCCATCACTATTTTGATTCCCCTTTCCACCTGTACGCGGCCAATTATGCTAAATGTGGCCTGTAGGTCTTGTTACCTTAGGTTCTACCCCGTAAGGGTTAACGTGATTTATGTGGGTATGTATGTTATTCTAGACAATCTTGCTCTCAACATACTTACCAATTTTCATCCAAATCTCAACCGTTTTAGCATGAAGGCGGATTAAATACAACATACATACACATACGCAAATCACGTCTTTATCCCTTACGGGGTAGACAGAGCCTAAGGTAATACCTACAGGCCACGTTTAGCAAGACACAGGGCGTAGAAGCGGAAAGTGGAATCAAAACAGTGATGGGTTGCTAGCCGCATCGCCTGTAACATGATTCCTATGATTTTCGCCCATTCCCTCGATGGGCTTTTACCATCTGCGCGGGAAGAGAAGCAACTGGTACATTCTATGTTTTTTCTTTGCTCCCAGACCAGCATCGAAGATAAAAAAAAAATGAAAATTAATTTTTGCATGTGGGCCGCCAAGGCTCTTTTACATGTATTTTTGAAACTAGCAGCGCATTCGGAAAGACCATCATTGCCAAGAAGAATGCGCCGCAAGAAACATGGCAGAAAGTCATTTTTTCAAAATAAAATACACAATACTTAAAAATTCGAAGACTACCCACCTGCTATGGGTGGTGTAGGGGTATAGCACGCGTCACGGAATGACGATGATCCGGGTTCGATTCCCGGCCATAGCTTTACTTTTCGGTTTTTTCTATGTGTTCTAATTTTCACTGACATTTAGAAATTTAGAATACTTAATACATTTATAAAAGGGATGTATAAGGTCCCCGAGCCTTAAATTATATTACTATTTATAGGATGACCAAAACCGTAACCGTAACCTAAACTAAAGCTTCAATCGGTAACTACCAATTTAATATAACATAACCTTACTTCACACTTAAAACAAAATTTCAACAAAATCCTCATTTGCTAAAACTAAGGGTTAATCCGCTGTCACTGCCTTTGAGTGTGTTGAAATGTGTCGCTGTCCCTGTCTTACCCGACGGGCCGGAGAGGGACGGAGGATGCTACAGGGTGTTTTATAAAGGCTCTAATTGCAATTATGAGGCAATCCGCGGTTAGTGCGTTAATCCCGAGGGTCGGGACAGGGAACTTGCGTGAAACACGGAAATGTGAGAAATTTGATAAACATATACAGGCTAGCAACCCATAATTTTTTTGATTCCCCCATTCCACCTAAACGCCTATAGGGAGACCGAGGCGAGTTGAGACAGAGGTGAGTTGATACAAAGCCGATTTCTCTGAACTGTGACAGTTTATCGGGCTGGTAACTTCGCTAATTCGTTGCTCTCTCTACACTCCACAGTTTGTGTGAATTGTGACCTCGCTAACTGTCATAGGTGCAGAGAAAAAGGCTTTGCATCAACTCACCTCTGTCTCAACTTGCCTCGGTCTCCCCTAATCATGCTAAGCGTAGCCTTTGGGTCTTATTACCTCAGGCTCTGTCTACCCCGTAAGGGATATAGACGTGATTTGTGTATGTATGTATGTATACAGGAAATGCAGTCGGATTGATTTAAGCAGGTGCTTTGCAGAGGTTAATGAACAGTTGACAGTTGCCTTGCTACCGCGGAACCACATCTGCTAGTCGCCTATACTTATGCGACACGTAATTATTACATACACAAATCACGTCTTTATCCATACGGGGTATACAGGGCCTAAGGTGGCAAGACCTAAAGGCCGCGTTTAATGTGATTGAGGGCCTATTGCTACGATTTTCACCCATTCCCTCGATGGGTTTTTTACCCTCTGCGCGCAGAAAGTGAAGCAACTGGTACATTCTGTTTTTCTTTGCTCCCAGACCAGCATGGAATTACATTACGTACCTTTAAGATAGCCCCAATAAGACAAGCTGGAAGAAGGGACACTCCGCTTGTATGGCCACGTAGTGAGAAGGGAGGAGAGCTACCTCTGGAAAGACTGTGATCAACACCAAACCATAGCCCAAGGGAAGAGGCTGGCTGCTTGCTACGTTATGGTCAACTGTTTTGAGGGATCTAAAGGCCCAAAACATTTCGCCAAGGACAACCCGGGACCGAAGGTCCTGGCGCCGCTGCACTTATAGTTTCTATCAAATAAATGCAGAATTTTCACTTCTTGATTTTTTTTAAGTAAACATTTTTGATTCATTTGATAGTACCTATCATTTGAAAAACAGCGCCTTCTCTCGTCCCTGGTGAGTAGTAGATGTTCCACGGAAGTTAGAAATTTCAGCTCCATCGATTGAAAAAATCCGCTTTAAAATTGTGTCGCAAGATTCCACCCGGACAAACATACGGACATACATTGCAAGTTAAAAGCTAAAAGTTACATATTATCACGTATTTATTCCTTACGGGGTAGACAGAGCCTAATTTAACAAAACTTTAAGCCCACGTTTAGCGTTAATAAGGGCTTCTACGTGGAAAGGGAATCGCCTATAACACGATTTCTAAGATTTTCGCCCATTCCCTCGATGGGCTAAAAGCTAAAAAATACTTCTGCGCATGTTCCCTGTCACCGCACATAATCATCCTGTGTGTGGTTTTCGCACGGATTCTTATTGCAAAATTAAATTATATAATTCACTACCTTCTACCCGCGGTTTCACCGGCGTGACCCATTGCAATCTGGCTTGTAAATTAAAAAAATTAAAAACTTGACTGATTTTCCAAAAATTTCATTGAGTTTCCAAAAATTTCACTGACTTTCCAAAAAGTTCGCTGACTTTCCAAAAAATTCGCTGACTTTCCAAAAAATTCGCTGACTTTCCAAAAATTTCACAGACTTTCCGAAAATTTCACTGGCTTTCCAATAATTTCCTTGATTATCCAAAAATTCCATGACACACACATACATACACAAATCACGTCTTTATCCCTTACGGGGTAGACAGAGCCTAAGGTAACAAAACCTTAAGGCCACGTTTAGCATGATTAAGGGCGTATAGGTGGAAAAGGAAATCAAAATAGTGATGGGTTGCTAGCCTCATCACCTATAACATGATTCCTATGTCGCCTATTCCCTCGATGGGCTTTTACCATCTGCACGGGAAGAGATGCAACTCCAATTCCATGACAATCCAAAAAAAGTCGGCTTTCCCAAAAATCGTCATCGCGGTCTTCACTAACGTTGAAAGAACATTCGTGCGACTTTTATCTCTCTCAGCATAGTGTTAAGATTTATTTTCAGAGTTTTAGTTTAATAAATTTCGATCCAACGGGAATATTGGGACAAAATATAGCCTATGTGCTATCATCATCATCATCAGCTAAAAGACGTTAATAGCTGCTAGACCTCCCCAAAAAGCGCTGCAAAGACTGGTCTTGCACAGTGCATCTTGTGAGAGAGGGGGGGGGGGGGGGGGGGGTGGTTTCCTCCAATACTGCATCTTTCCACTCTCACACTAGAATTGTTATGAAAATGTTTTGATAATTATGTTTTAAGTTAAATAAAAACTTGGAAAAAATGAAAGAATTTAAATTTCTAAATGTCAGTGAAAATTAGAGCACTTAGAAAAATCCGAAAAGTAAAGCTATGGCCGGGAATCGAACCCGGATCCTCGCCATTCCATGACGCGTGCTATATATACCCCTACACCACCCATAGCAGGTGAGTAGTCTCCGAATTTTTCTACCCGTTAGGTACTAACTGTCACGTGACCTTTTTGTTACTATGCGAATTTTTGTCGCTAAGCGTCATCTGTTAAGAAAGAAAGAATTTAAGTTTAAAAAGTTATGTGTCAAATTAATGTTTTTCTGAAAGGGAGAAACGTATTTTTATGTCCGTAAAAGTATCTTCAAGTGGGCTTTTATCGGCTATTAGGGATATGTATAATATTCCCGAAGTTAACGTAGTATCGTTTTATTCATTTTTGTAACTTTATATCGTCAAGAGTAATTGAGTAGAAAAATATTTACTTTTAGATATATTTTTTTTTATTTACGTGATGTATTTCCTTTGGCAAAAGAGGCGTAATTTTTTTTAATAGCGAACGTCGTCATCTGGCATCATGTCACCAATTAGTTGATACATACATATGTATATCACGTCCTTATCCCTTACGGGGTAGACAGAGCCTAAGAGCATGATTGTGTTGTGGGCGTATAGGTGGAAAGGTGAATCAAAATAGTGATGGGTTGCTACCCGCATCGCATAAACATGCTTTTACCATTTGCACGGGAAGAGAAGTAACTGGTACATTCTATGTTTTTTCTTTACTCCCAGACCAGCATGGAAGAAAATTAGTTGATATCCGATTAATACTGTTTATTCTCGGAACACAATGCAAAATTGTCTTGGTAAGTATAAAGGAACCAAATAGGAGACGTTTTGGAAAAAGGTCAGGTCAGGAGTACCCGAAACCGACGAGCATGTATGAAGAGATTGATGAATGTGGATGAAGCGAAAGAAGTATGTCGGGATCGTAGCAAGTGGAACAAAATAGTATCTGCCTACCCCTGTGGAAAGAGGCGTGACGGTATGTATGTATGTATGTAAGTATAAAGGAAAACAGGCGTGAAAAGAAATGGTATAATTTTCAATAAAAACACTTACTTTTAACAACATAAAACTTTTACATAAAATTAATTCTAGAACATAATAAATTTCATGTTAACATTATAATAAAAACAAAAGTAACTGTCTCTCTGTCTGTTAACCATTATGTTCAAGCAGAACAGCTAAGTAGTTCCAAGCTTGATAAAACTTAAAAAAAGGTTGAACATTCAAGAGAAACATAGGCTTCATTATCCTGGAAAATAGCAAACCTCTTTCTTGCAGGAAATTCTTCACAGATGAATTCGCAGAAAAAAGCTGGCATTCTATAAGTTTCTCACTCAATAGAATTTTAATATAAAATCTATGCTACTCTTATTAAACAATCTATTTTGGTTACTTAAGCATACTGAAGCTCAAGTTAAAATGCTTCATTCGAGGCGACAGTGGCCAAGTTAATTATGCGCAGTTGGTCGGATGTTAATATTTCTTCAAAGGAACACCTTATAAATTAAAACAAACGACTTCAATATTCAACAGCATGGCGGCGTTACACCGAAGCGTAACTCTTGCGAAACTACTCGAATATCAGGTTAACTGGAAGAAATCCCTTCTTAGGAATAAGTTCGCATTTGTACTACTTTCTGTGTATTCCTGTATTTTTTAATTTTTATGTGCAATAAAGATACATACATACATACACTACTGTACAAAGGCACTCAGAATTTTTCTAGAATATTTTAGCAAGAACACCCCTACAAAGATAAATAGATACATACATACACATACACAAATCACGTCTTTATCCCTTACGGGGTAGACTGAGCCGAAGGTAACAAGACCTACAGGCCACGTTTAGCAAGACACTGAGAGCGTAGAGGTGGAAGTGGAATCAAAATAGTGATAGGCTGTAACATGATTCCTATGATTTTCGCCCATACCCTCAATGGGTTTTTACCATTTGCGCGGGAAGAGAAGCAACTGGTACATTCTATGTTTTTTCTTTGCTGCCAGACCAGCGTGGAAGATATTAGGTACAGAAAAAAAGACTTTCTGCCAAGTTTCTTGCGGCGCATTCTTCTTGGCAATGATGGTCTTTCCGAATGCGCTGGTAGTTTCAAAAAGATGTAAAACAGCCCTTGGCGGCCAATTTGCAAAATAAAATTTCCATTTTCATTTTCATTGGGTGGAGGTACCGCCATCTAGCGAGTGCTTTGGTAAATTTTGTGGAGAAAACCGACTTTCAACGGCTTTTGGTGATTATTACAATAACCTGAAAATAATTGTTTTGTGAAATTACGGCACAGTGTGAGGGAGACCTTGTGGTAATTACATTCGTGTCCTCACAAGTGGCCAAGAAATTAAGCCGCGGTCCCGGACGATTTCCCGCACAATTCGGATTCTTTCCAATTATCAGCCGTTTTCTCCTTTAACCGCCATTTTTGTGGAATACCGTGCTAATGGATGTTTTAATTGAAGTTCATTTGATGTTGTGCTAATTGCTGTGTCGGGTTTTGGTATGTCATCGTCATCAAAATCAAGTTTCCTTTCTTCTTCTATTAGCGCCACTTCACTATTGAAGCTTGGCAGTCACTTACTCAAATCTAGTCCTGTAGAATTTAGATAGCCGGTCTAAATAGTTGTTCCACTATCTTGATGCCGCTCTACTTCTTGACGTTAAGGTTCCATGACATTTTACGTCTGCCTTTTATGTATTGCACTATCCTTGTTTTTTTATCAATGCCACTTGGTATTTATTGTAATTCATTCGATGTCTTCAAATTCACTTACAAGATTTGACCCCAATATGCATTATACATGTTTGATGTAACCTTCAATGGACAAATAGTGACTGTTACCAAGGCCGTGGTTAAGTTGTACCTTGTGCAGTATTAGGTCTAACAATTAATTTTAGAGCCACATAACTTGAGGAAGCCGGCTTCGACCAACGCTGTGTAGAGTCCGTGTGTAGAGTCTTGTAGCCACTGCCGCCGCTTAGCAAACGTGACACCCGCGAAGACTATCCGTGATGTTATATATACTAATTACACTTTTACACCAAACATTACACACATTAATTAATATTTACAATAGTTTAAACATAAATCTGCATAAAAGACCGAACGTGCACCGACAATTTAGAAACAAGTGACAGCCGCCTTATTGTTCTTTTTATTCAGTGCCGCGGCGCGTGGCAACGGACTAGCGCCAGCCAGCCACCAACAGCCAAAAAGGTTGAAACCCTAAAAATTGATTATTATTCAAAATACTTGCACAACATACCTACATAAATACCTAGGGTAACAAGACTTAAAGGCCAAGTTCAGCGTGATTGAGGGCCTATAGCATGATTCCAACGATTTTCACCGACTCCCTCGATGGGCTTATACCATCTGTGCGGAAAAATCAGCAGCTGGCATATTCTGTTTTTTCTTTGCTCCTAGACCAGTAGGTTTATTACCTAACTCGCTCGCAATCGCCATCGTGTTTTTGACAGTTCATGTATGGGCTGACAATTGGCATCGGAATCAGCTAGCCGTCACATTCATACAAGAACTGTCAAAATTAACACGATGGCGATTGCGAGCGAATTAGCATTATGATAATAAATCCGTCATTTTACATACGCGAAGCATGAGAATTAGTGAGATGATAAGTTTGAGACCTTTCTCAGTATTAATCGGTCTAATGCGTCTTCAACCGCAGTTCTACCGGAATCGGGGCTTCAACGAATCTCAGGAAACCCTTGATTTCACATTAGTATGAAAACATACGAGAAACGTTTTCAATCCGAACCATGAAGTTTTTTGGAGATTGGACAAAAATCATGGCAGCTTGATGGTTTGACCTACATTGCATAAGGCAAAGCTAATTGGGATAGAGGCTCGCACCTTTGCTTTTCCAGAAATAATGTGCAAAATTGAGTACATTTGAGAGTTTTTTTGTTCTAGGTAAACATCGTCATTGAACATGCACACACCAGTGAAGTGATTTAGGTAAGTAGGCTACGTTAGTAAAAAAAAATAGTCACAGGGTGGGATTAAGGTGGTTTTAGGACTTACGCAAATTTGTAGGAAAGTCCTTCACTTTTTGTACCAGATACGTGAAATTTGGTAGGGCGTTAAGTAGAAGTAGAAGATGTCAGTTATGAACGAGTTGTGCGACTGGGTCCCCAACAACACCCCAAGTGATTTGCTTAATACAGATCCTTGATATTCAACAGATATAATATTCGTTGAGGACAGAGTACATTCGTTGAGGAGAGAGTTCCTTTATAGTGGCTCTATCACTAGAACACACAAATACACACGCACACACACGCGCACGGAGAGAGGGAGATAGAGAGAGAGAGAGAGAGAGAGGGAGGGAGAGAGAGCGAGAGAGAGAGAGAGAAGAGAGAGATTGTTATGAAACTTGTAATTATAACACCCATCTTTTTGGGTCGGGGGTTAAAATGTGACAGTAACAGTTTATTTTTGAAAACTAACGCTCAACGCTATTCACGATCTTTAACGGTGGAAGCTCTTAGAGGACCTACTGAAAACTGATGAAAACAGCCTTTCGTAGTCCCTGTTTCTTCTTTCAAAACTGAACCGTTTTTTCCAGGTATAATATAAGAGGTAGGTCCTTCTCCATACAGAGTCCGTACGATTCACAGCTAGCATTACCCTAGAAAGCCAAGACGGTGCCTCATCAGCTATTTCTTTTTATAACAACAATTCCATCGTCCATTACGCTATCAAACTTCAAATTGCCCGACCTAAAAACATGGACGCAGAAGACATTGTATTTTTAGGTGTTAAAATGGTTGCTATTCCCTGATGAATAATGTGCATAATTAGGCTGTAATATATTCTGTCCATCCCGAAGGCTTCTTGTTCTCGACATTACCATTTGATGAATTAATAAATTGCTGAAGGCATGAAAGAGATTGGCCAATGAGGCTCGGCCTGAAATAAATAAGGATATTTGCATTTGGAGATCAGATGCACAGATTGCTGAGTGTTATAAAGCTAACTAGCTTTTTACCGCGACTTCGTCCGCACCCAACGCCAGTGACATACGCCCTTCGATCACTAATGTCTTCAAAAATATTAAAACAACATGTTGCCCGCGACTCTGAACGTGAGGCAAGAGTAAAATTCAATACAATACAATACAATACAATTTATTTATTTGTTAAACATAGGTATACAGAAAGGGCGTGCAAATAGTTAGTACTTATTTTACTTCACTTAAGTACCTAGATTTAAACAATATAAAACATTTAGTCATTTAATTTCATTTTTTTATTATATGTTTAACTAGGCTCCATGCTGATCAAAGAAAAAACATAGAATGTATGTAAAAGCCCATCGAGGGAATAGACGAAAATAGGAATCATGTTATAGGCGATGCGGCTAGCAACCCATCACTATTTTGATTCCATTTTCCACCTATCGCTCACAATCTTGCTAAACGTGATCTGTAGGTCTTGTTACCTTAGGCTCTGTCTACTCCGTAAGGGATAATGACGTGATTTGTATGTGTGTGTCTGTGTATGTTTAACTAGCTTCTGCCCGCAACTTCGTCCGCGTAGAATTAGAAGTTCGTTAGCAAAGTTATTTATCAATATCTAGGCAGCTACGACCTTTGACAAGTTTATCACTATCCCGCGGGAACTATGTAAGTTTCCGGGATAAAAAGTAGCCTATGTTTTATTCCAAGATACCAGCTATCTCCGTTCCAAATTTTATTCAAATCCAGTCGTTTCAGCGTGAACAAGGAACAAACATACACACATCGTCACATCACTCCATACTAACTTATAATATTAGTAGGATAACGGTCTATGTATGTATTAGGCGATGCGGCTGGCAACCCATCACCATTTTGATTTTCCTTTCCACCTATACACCCAGAATCATGCTAAACGTGGCTTTTAGGTTGTTACCTTAAGCTCTGTCTACCCCGCAAGGGGTAAAGACGTGATTTATGTTTGTAATAGCGGTTATAGCTACAAATACACTCCGTACGTTTCCAACCCGCAATTACTACAAACTTGAGCGATGCAGCTTATGTAACGGAAGCTACTCCGTGACAGTTTAATAAGTTACCTATATGTTATGGTTATGTGGTATATATATATAATTTCTCTAAAAACATGTTAAAACAATTGCCGTGTACTTCGTTATCGCTACTCTCGGGAATCCCAAATCGGGCTCATAAAGTAATTTTGTCAGTTAAGGGAATTTCACCAATGGCCAGATGTGGAGGGTTCTCACGTTTCGTGTCTTCGTAAAAAACTAAGTAATAGGAATTGAGCCATTACTTTAAACTTGCGTTATTGCGTTGGACCCTCATTTGACTTGTTCGTAGGATTTGTTATTTTAATAAGACAAAGGAGACACCGTCAAGTGCTCATAACTTTTCGGAAATCTTGGAATAGGCCTGAACTTTCTTTGTCCAGAAAGCCAGATGTGCGTGCGCCGGTCAATTATTTATTGCAGTCGATGGCGGCGGATCCTAGGGCCATGGTTTATTGTTTCCACCGAAATTTATTACTAAGGCTTTTGTTAGAAATTAGAAGAGTGCAGTCACAAAATTTTACATCCCTTTCGGGCAGCTTTCTAGCAGAGTGGAGGGGATAGCAGAGTTTCAACAAAACTACTGAGTCGACAGGGAGACAGGGCTTTTGCTTTTTTCCTCGGGACGCGGTCGGTACTTTTCCCTTTGAGACGTGAAGCAGTTTTAACTTTGAGTTTCTTTAGCGCGAGTGTGAACATACGGACATTGAGTGTTCTAATCGTGTGAGTGAAAGGATATTGAGTTGCGTATCGCGAGTACGATTCACGATCGGAACGCGATCGAGCGCGGCTCGATCTTCAGGAGGGACTACGATCGTCGGGGCGCGATAGCAGAGCGGAGACCTCCCTAGGCGCATTTTCGGAGTAGAGCGGTCGAAGATTAATACTACTAAAGGACGAGTAGTGGCAGCTAAGTCTAAGCTAGATTGGCTACGCCAATGCGTATCGGTATCTTTTGTTGTTTACCTTATTGTTTTATTGATTCATTTATGCACGTATTTTCGTATCCACGTGATTTAACACGTACGCGGACGTTACTCTCCGTTAGAGAGTGTAAATAGAGATCGGTAATTTAATCTTGTTTGTCACTAATTTAACTATTATCGTTTCCACGAATTAACCATTATAAACTATACGACCTCCTTGTAGGTCTTACAAACACTTTAACCTAAACCTTATCTCATCATATATTCGATTGCTAAATTTATTAAACCCTCTTTCATACCTCGATCTCTATTCTATAACAACCACTCATTAAACAACCCAACCTCACCGAAATACTTTCCCTTCTAGCAGCTACGGGCGTAAGGCGGCATCTTGATCCTTATAGACGTAGGGTTAGAATATTGTCTTATTTAATAGTGTTTGATGTTCATTGTTTCGGCGTGTTACGATAATCGTCGTGAGGCAGAGCTACAACTTATCAAATAAACTTGAAGAGTGGAAGGACGAGCGCATGAGAGTGAACCTTTTAACTTGTCGATACACTTGCAGTTTTACTTAAAGCATTTGATTAGTTTATAAGTGTCACTGTGGGTTCCTATGAAATGAGGGAGAGAGTCATCTAACTCACATATCCATCAACTACGCCACACTCAACCCCGAGTTTCATTGGAATACTGTGTCACACGTAGTATCGCTTCTTTGTTTCTAGTCCGTGCCAATCTAGAGAACAAAGTAGGTCTATCTCTTTTACACTACACAGGCACAACTACCTTACACTGTACTGCAGCACACACAACATGCACTAGAGACACACCACGCGTTTCCTTGTTTTACTACCAATACATGCACTAGGAACACCTGCCAGAAGGCGCTTGGCTGAGAGTATCTCCTGGGCTTCCGGAAAGCAGCACGTCCCCGACTAGGGTCCATTTTAGGATGCACACTTCGTCTGCCGCCTAACCTGGATCCTCACATGCATTAGGTACTCATACAAGCCCTGAGTTATTTGCGTGTTTATAATTTTTGCTAGTGGCCTTGGGGGTGCAGCGTCTCGGCCTTTTGATCCCTGACCTTATCGCGTCGTGTGTAGAGACTGGTTAGAGCTATTGCACCCTTAGAAGCAGGGGTCACAGATACAGTGATTCTTATAAGCATTCAAATGGTGTTCAGACTTTCCTTGCACACTTCGTCAACACTCTCTAGCTCTTGACACGGACACCGCGGCAGCTTTCGGAGTTAGGGTAAGCGTAAATTCCGCATAAACTCAAGCTTGTATGTGAGCGTACAATTCAGCATGAAGCGTTGAGCGTAACTTGCACGATCTTCTATTCTGTGTGCGAACGTTGTGACCTTGTATACATAGCGTGACGGTTTGACTGAGATTAGAATTTCAAGGCAGTAGGGTTGTTCAACGGTTTTGTCGGGCACATGAGATCGGGGCATACGGGGAAGCCTTCTAACGATCTATGTGCGGGCTAGGCTATTAAGGTGAGCTGGGAGGCCTAGATAATTTCCAATTGGTTACGAATTCCCCCATATGACTTAAAAGGTCTTATCAGAGGGTCCCTTTGTGTTCGGGTTTTTCCTAGGTTCATCGTTGTCCAACGACAGAAAGCAGAGCGACGGTCGTCTCCACAGACTTCGTGTTATTAAACGCATCTGCACTCTTATTATACCCAACTCGTCATTAACCTGTATTAGATTATGAAACGGGCGTCATTCCCCTTGCGGATTGTTTAATCTCGTATTATTCGTTCTTGACATCATCAACTGGTAAATTTGTACGGCATAAAAATTAACACAACGTTAAAGAGGGTCCTATTTTATTATTTTATTTAACTAGACGATCACACCTATTATCTGGCCAAATATTCTTAGTTTTAATGGACACGACTTACGGTGGTGCTTTTACTCAATTCTGATAAGCCCCGGGTAAGGCGGTTACAGTTGGCGCACGTGACAGCAGGATTTTAAGTCATTAAAATTTGGACTATTTTAGTTCAAATACTTATTATAAGAATTTGGGTTACTACATTATAATATTTTTATGCCACTTAAAAATAACGTCATATAAGATTATTCTACGTCGTATTAGAAAATATATTTGAGGATATCGTATAAGAATTTTGATACCACTTCATTTCCTATTGTGATTTCTAATTAGGTATAGAGGATTATAAATAATAATTAGGATAAATTTCGTACTTTAAATATCGTTAACACTCTCTGTGGGTTCGAGTCCTGCATATTTTTTTTTCTCTTTTGAGATGTGTTAAGGAACTTTTATTTTAGGGGCGTTAGTTCATAAAGTCTTGCTTAATTTAGTCATATGCTATTCAGATTAAGTTGTATAAGTTCATCAAGAACTCCTATCCACTGGTTCGATTCCTGTGATTGTTTTTTTTTTTGTTCTTTGATTATAAAAGCAACAGACATTAATTGAGGTTAGTTGTTAGGTAAACACAACACATTTTCTACGGGTTCGATTCCTGTTTATATTTTGTTGTACTGGCCTAAGGTTTAGTTATATACCTACACATAAGATCTAACAATGTCGTCTAGGAAACGCAAGGGCACAGAGCCTGAAACGGAAAATAACGAAGACGTAATGAACGCTCTTCGAGAAGTGGTTTCGTCATCAATTGCCCCGATAGTGGAAAGGTTAGTGAGTTTAGAGCAGATTAGTCGAGCATCTAGTAGTAGTGCCAGTGTTGAAATGCCCAACTCAGACGTTCGGTCACGATATGAAAATAATGTAATTATGGTTCAAACACCCACAAAACCTACCTTTGACGGAAATAATGTGAACCCCATAATTTTTATGGAAGAATTAGAAAATTATATTACTAGAATTAGTGCGCAAAGGGATGACCTGAAGGTAACATTAGACTGCCTGACTGGCGAGGCCAGAGGCTGGGCTAGAATCTTTTTAGCAAATTGGAAGGAATTTAATGATTTTAAAAGCGATTTTCTAGATCAATATTGGGGCCGTAAATTACAAAAACGGATACGGGATAGAGTTTCGAATGGAAAGTGGGACCCTAGAAAAATAGGACAATGCTCGGTCATTTTATTTGCGTCTATGATGAAGCAAAAATGCTCTCACAACCTGACGAAAGCGAGCTTATAAATCAAATTATGGAACATTTTCCGCAGGACATTAAACGCATGTGGTTTAATAGTGGTGGCGGCGGAGCAAAGGCCGCGGTGCGATTCTTAAAAACTATGGATATGGGAACGGATGATGTGAGTCCGCCTAAAAGAGTAACTGCTGTACCGATTAGTGAACCACCTAAGGGTATTAGAACTTCGGCTGCTTTAGAGCAAATTCGTAGTGGGTATCGTAAGTCATGGACTGCGGCGGGGTCATCAAATGACGTAGAATTGGAGGAACGGCCTGCTCGCCAAGTAAAAAAATAAAACCCGCTAAGCAGATGATTTGCCACGGTTCGATTCCGTGTATATCATGTTGGTTTATTGTGCTTTTGCAATAGTTTAGAACTTAGTTATTATGAGATAATCGAGATTTTCATCATAGATATTGATAAAGGACGGGTGTGTACCTTGATAGAGGATATGATCTGTTTTTTTTTTCTCATGAAAGGCGAAGCGTGTCTGTTTCTTTTATGTTGTTGTAGACGCGTATGTTGTATGTTTGTTGTAAAATGTGTTGATGTGAATAACTCATCTCGGCACAGGGCAAGTTGTGTCTCAATTGTTAAATGTTAAATTTAGTTTGATTATTACTTAGGTTATAAATTTAGCTGTACGGAGGTTAGGGAGATGCTGTTAGTTACGGTTAAGCTACATTAGGATTAAAAAAAAAAAAAAAAATGATTGTTTTGTAGGCTAAATTAGGTTCCACTATTCAGATGGTAGCTTGTAAAGATCTGAACAACTAAAGTTGTATGTATGGGATTGTCTGCTATATAGAGCAAAGTTCGAGGTGTTTGAGTTAGGATGTATGTATGACTTTGTTTGTTTTAATATATTATGGAGTTGATAAGTATGTACGTATGACCAGGTTTGTCAAAGTTTAACAGCGCTCTACTAAATCTGCGTTGGTGTATGTGTATACTACCAAGTATGGAGTTTATTACTTATGTAGTAATTAAGCCTAGTTTGTCGAAATAATTAGAGATTTAAGGTGTCGGTGTTAGTATTAAAGTAAGGTGACTGTAGTCGAACAAGGTTTAAGGGGAGTGAGCATAGGTATCGGACGAAAAGAAAGAGTCAGCATATTCAAAATCCTATTTAAGATTCCTCAATATTTGACATACTGCGCATGCAAAATATCTCATCATCTTCGGGGCGTTCTGTAACGGAAGCTACTCCGTGACAGTTTAATAAGTTACCTATATGTTATGGTTATGTGGTATATATATATAATTTCTCTAAAAACATGTTAAAACAATTGTCGTGTACTTCGTTATCGCTACTCTCGGGAATCCCAAATCGGGCTCATAAAGTAATTTTGTCAGTTAAGGGAATTTCACCAATGGCCAGATGTGGAGGGTTCTCACGTTTCGTGTCTTCGTAAAAAACTAAGTAATAGGAATTGAGCCATTACTTTAAACTTGCGTTATTGCGTTGGACCCTCATTTGACTTGTTCGTAGGATTTGTTATTTTAATAAGACAAAGGAGACACCGTCAAGTGCTCATAACTTTTCGGAAATCTTGGAATAGGCCTGAACTTTCTTTGTCCAGAAAGCCAGATGTGCGTGCGCCGGTCAATTATTTATTGCAGTCGATGGCGGCGGATCCTAGGGCCATGGTTTATTGTTTCCACCGAAATTTATTACTAAGGCTTTTGTTAGAAATTAGAAGAGTGCAGTCACAAAATTTTACATCCCTTTCGGGCAGCTTTCTAGCAGAGTGGAGGGGATAGCAGAGTTTCAACAAAACTACTGAGTCGACAGGGAGACAGGGCTTTTGCTTTTTTCCTCGGGACGCGGTCGGTACTTTTCCCTTTGAGACGTGAAGCAGTTTTAACTTTGAGTTTCTTTAGCGCGAGTGTGAACATACGGACATTGAGTGTTCTAATCGTGTGAGTGAAAGGATATTGAGTTGCGTATCGCGAGTACGATTCACGATCGGAACGCGATCGAGCGCGGCTCGATCTTCAGGAGGGACTACGATCGTCGGGGCGCGATAGCAGAGCGGAGACCTCCCTAGGCGCATTTTCGGAGTAGAGCGGTCGAAGATTAATACTACTAAAGGACGAGTAGTGGCAGCTAAGTCTAAGCTAGATTGGCTACGCCAATGCGTATCGGTATCTTTTGTTGTTTACCTTATTGTTTTATTGATTCATTTATGCACGTATTTTCGTATCCACGTGATTTAACACGTACGCGGACGTTACTCTCCGTTAGAGAGTGTAAATAGAGATCGGTAATTTAATCTTGTTTGTCACTAATTTAACTATTATCGTTTCCACGAATTAACCATTATAAACTATACGACCTCCTTGTAGGTCTTACAAACACTTTAACCTAAACCTTATCTCATCATATATTCGATTGCTAAATTTATTAAACCCTCTTTCATACCTCGATCTCTATTCTATAACAACCACTCATTAAACAACCCAACCTCACCGAAATACTTTCCCTTCTAGCAGCTACGGGCGTAAGGCGGCATCTTGATCCTTATAGACGTAGGGTTAGAATATTGTCTTATTTAATAGTGTTTGATGTTCATTGTTTCGGCGTGTTACGATAATCGTCGTGAGGCAGAGCTACAACTTATCAAATAAACTTGAAGAGTGGAAGGACGAGCGCATGAGAGTGAACCTTTTAACTTGTCGATACACTTGCAGTTTTACTTAAAGCATTTGATTAGTTTATAAGTGTCACTGTGGGTTCCTATGAAATGAGGGAGAGAGTCATCTAACTCACATATCCATCAACTACGCCACACTCAACCCCGAGTTTCATTGGAATACTGTGTCACACGTAGTATCGCTTCTTTGTTTCTAGTCCGTGCCAATCTAGAGAACAAAGTAGGTCTATCTCTTTTACACTACACAGGCACAACTACCTTACACTGTACTGCAGCACACACAACATGCACTAGAGACACACCACGCGTTTCCTTGTTTTACTACCAATACATGCACTAGGAACACCTGCCAGAAGGCGCTTGGCTGAGAGTATCTCCTGGGCTTCCGGAAAGCAGCACGTCCCCGACTAGGGTCCATTTTAGGATGCACACTTCGTCTGCCGCCTAACCTGGATCCTCACATGCATTAGGTACTCATACAAGCCCTGAGTTATTTGCGTGTTTATAATTTTTGCTAGTGGCCTTGGGGGTGCAGCGTCTCGGCCTTTTGATCCCTGACCTTATCGCGTCGTGTGTAGAGACTGGTTAGAGCTATTGCACCCTTAGAAGCAGGGGTCACAGATACAGTGATTCTTATAAGCATTCAAATGGTGTTCAGACTTTCCTTGCACACTTCGTCAACACTCTCTAGCTCTTGACACGGACACCGCGGCAGCTTTCGGAGTTAGGGTAAGCGTAAATTCCGCATAAACTCAAGCTTGTATGTGAGCGTACAATTCAGCATGAAGCGTTGAGCGTAACTTGCACGATCTTCTATTCTGTGTGCGAACGTTGTGACCTTGTATACATAGCGTGACGGTTTGACTGAGATTAGAATTTCAAGGCAGTAGGGTTGTTCAACGGTTTTGTCGGGCACATGAGATCGGGGCATACGGGGAAGCCTTCTAACGATCTATGTGCGGGCTAGGCTATTAAGGTGAGCTGGGAGGCCTAGATAATTTCCAATTGGTTACGAATTCCCCCATATGACTTAAAAGGTCTTATCAGAGGGTCCCTTTGTGTTCGGGTTTTTCCTAGGTTCATCGTTGTCCAACGACAGAAAGCAGAGCGACGGTCGTCTCCACAGACTTCGTGTTATTAAACGCATCTGCACTCTTATTATACCCAACTCGTCATTAACCTGTATTAGATTATGAAACGGGCGTCATTCCCCTTGCGGATTGTTTAATCTCGTATTATTCGTTCTTGACATCATCAACTGGTAAATTTGTACGGCATAAAAATTAACACAACGTTAAAGAGGGTCCTATTTTATTATTTTATTTAACTAGACGATCACACCTATTATCTGGCCAAATATTCTTAGTTTTAATGGACACGACTTACGGTGGTGCTTTTACTCAATTCTGATAAGCCCCGGGTAAGGCGGTTACACTTACATGCACATTTGCATCGCGAATAGCTCTGCCACTTGCAGCTTGTTTAGACGTTATGAACGGGTGGTTTCACTAATAAACAAACATACCTTAAATAGGGCTGACTAATCAAATTGGGGTTATATTATTTTTAAAATTGCTGCAGTTGAAAATCAGCGCATAAATGATAACAATTTAAAATAAATAAAAAATAAAATAACAATACATACATACATAAGTCACGTCTTTATCCCTTACGGAGTAGACAGAGGTTAAGGTAACAAGACCCAAAGGCCACGTTTAGCATGGTTCTGGGCGTATAGGTGGAAAGAGGAATCAAAATAGTGATAGGTTGCCAGCCGCATCGCCTATAACATGATTCCTATGATTTTCGCCCATTCCCTCGATGGGCTTTTACCTTCTGGCCAAGTAGAGAAGCAACTGGTACACTCGATGTTTTTTCTTTACTACCAGACCAGCATGGAAGAGACAATAAAACAAAATTCAAAATAAGTGGTAGGTACCTTTGTCATGCATGGAATGTGTATTTTGTGGGTCTATATTTATTTTTATTTCATAAAATAGAAGTTCCAAGTATAATTTAGTTTTATTTAGTAATAGTTTAACACATTTTTTTAGTCATATAGCATTTTATTACTGGAACAGCAAGTTTTTTCTAAGTTTCGCACAAGCTAGCTGTCTTGCACGTGAGTAGCGGAGTAGCAAAATAGGTTGTTTGTTCATTTAAAGTCAGTTTAAACCTTTAAACATCGAGGGAATGGGCATAGGAATTGACGATGCGATGAATAGGCGGTGCGGCTAGCAACCCATCACTATTTTGATTCCCCTTTCCTCCTATACGCCCAAAATCATGCTAATCTTGTTACCTTAGGCTCTGTCTACTCCGTAAGGGAAAAATACGAGATTTGTGTGTTTAAACCTTAAACTGGGTGGAAACACAACCATGTTTATCAGTGTTTTTTTAAATCTAAATTATGCATTCAATTAATTTGATTACACATCGAGTGCAGTGGTGCTAGCTTTGCTGTGGTCACAACTCACTGACAACCGTTGAATAATATTGTTACAGAATGATATCAACACCGTGACCACAATATCACAGTATATACATATATAAGCTAAAGCAGTAAGGAAACTACGAACAAAACGGTCGAAACGAACGCACACATAGACGCGCGCTTCTACAAGCCCCCTAAGTGGATCTCGCGGTGCCGTCAGTCGCGAGTGCCGCGTTGAGACGAGCGGCCGTCTGTTACGTGCGCCCAGACAGTCTGCGATCTTTTGGTTTTAAACATGCCAAGAGCGTATTGCGCAGTGTGTCTTATGTTTCCCAATAGTTTATTTAAGAAAGCTATTCATTCGGATGAGAATTTTTTATACCATACTCGTACAATTTAATAATAGAGCTTTCCGAACGTGTCGTAGCAGGTATTTTAAAGTATTTTTCAGTTAGTAATATATATTATAATACTTACCTACCGACGAATGGAAAAATCTTAAACTGTTGAAGTTTTTTTTAAATATTCTGTTTTATTTATAAACGAGTTAATTTATTCGATTATTTAATTATTATAGTATCCAAATAAACTCTAATACCTACTCTTTTTTTTTACTAAACAAAACGCTTTTCAATTTTACAAAAATTAAATCGACAACCCTAACGCTCTATTGGAGCGTAGGTAATTATTTTAAAAAATAAGCCTAGTTTCCATGCTGCTCTGTTTATTTACTGTGGCAATACAGTAAAGTTCTGTTCGGTCGTGACCGCTTTTCATGGTTCAATGGGGATGAAATGCACAAACTGTGATGCCGCTTCCATTTGGCGTATACTCCATTAGTCGAGGAACGACCACGAGATTGGATTGGAAATATTTTTTTACGAGTCTGTTTTGCATACTACATAGTATAATACAAAGCAGTGTTGTTATGGATATCCATATCCGTAACCGTAACCGAATCCGATATAAAAGTTCTGGATAGATTCGGATAGGGCGGAGTCTAACTAAATACTTATTAGTAAATATGACACATCGTGACAAATCTTTGTTTTTGCCCGGCCGGCAGACCAGCCGCGCGCGCGTTTAGGCGAATTGTATTTCATTTTACAGTTCCTTAAAAATTTAATATCCGTAACCGAAACTATCGGATAATCCGAAATAATTTAATATCCATAACCGAAACCGATATTATATTTTACCAATATCCATATCCATATCCGGATCTGAAATTATATATTCGTAACATCCCTGATACAAAGTCGTTTTCCACTGTATGTCCCTATGTATGCTTATATCTTTAAAACTACGCAACAGATTTTGATGAAGTTTTTTTATAGATAGGGTGATTCAGGTCTGGAAAGTTGGGAATCGCTTGATGAGGTGGTTTGCAAGCCGAGCAACGCGCAGCTTGTGAAGAGACGAGTCAGCCATTCATGTTTCCGTCGAGGAATGTGTAGTGCTTTTCTCAAACAATATGAATCAGAATCAAGCTGATTTATCGGTTAGCAATCTCAGCATTTTTTTCTTAAATGATGTGAAGGAAACGCTGGCACGCAACGCGGGAGGTAGATCGTTCCATATCTTAGATGCTCGAAAATGCATGACACAAGATAATATTGTTTAGTTTATTTAGTTTAAGTTAAGAAAATCTATTTGACATTATATAAATTAAACATTCATCTGAATTCATTCTGACATTCATCCGCATAACCATGTTATGTCTGTCAAGGATAATGTTAGTATACGACTAAATCGCTGACCTCAGATTTTCACACGCCTAACTTGTCTGAACATGTTATGGGCAGCAATACTACTATAAGACCTTATGTAACCATAATAATACTATGTTCATTGTGAATAAATAAACATTTGATTTCATATTATTTCAATGGAACCTCCCTCTGAACCCTACGCACCTGTGTTTAGGGACGATTAGTTTATTGGCGTGAATTTAGGAGCAAAACAAAAGGCACTTTCAGGTACCAAGCAACAAAATGCTGGAACAATATACCTCCACCTATTCGAAATATTAAATCAAGATCGACTTTTCGCAGCAAATATAAATTACATCTTCTATCACTACAAATACAAATGTCCTGAACCTTCCTCATTCATCATCACTTAATATTTGGCTTGTTTTTTGAAATTGAAATTGTTTGGCATTTCGGCATAAATTCATAAATCCTAAATTACTAATTTTACATTTTGGCCACTTCTTCAGTCAGTACAGTTTGTAAGTAAAATAACTCTTTTTAATGTTTGGCATAATGACACAATACAAATTTTCTGATGAGAAACACGCTGGCACTCTTTCAGGTCTCTGACAGAATACCAGCTCTGCAGCTACTCGTAGTTGCAGTCCATGCTGAGTCAGCGCCTATTCCCCACAACATCACATGGCTCTCTAATATTCCAAATTATTTGCTTTCCCTTTTTTATTAGTTATTTTAATGTCAATTTTAAATATCTTTTGGAACCGTGTTGCATGTTATTTTGTAAGTTTACTTTCACTTTTGTTAATTACCAATGCTGTTTTGGGCCATGTATGTTTTTGTGGTGATTAAAGTTTTTATCTATCTATCTATCTATCTATCTATCTATCACTGGTTTTCGGTGGAAACAAAAGTCTAATCTAATTAATCAAAATCATCTTCAAAAAACCATAAACAATTTAAAAAAAGGTAAAAAACCATCTAAAAAGGTTGTGTAGTCTTGCACAGCGTGAAAGCTCCGATATTTGCGTTTGGATCTTACGAAGTTAAGAGCGAGTACCATTAGATAGATTAGATTAGATTAGATTAGATTATTTATTCAGTCAATATAAAATTACATCATAAATTGTACAATGTCAAGTTACGAGAACTTATATTGAAATCGTCAAAAATTACACATATAAATTAAAAAATAAAAATTGAAAATTTAATTGTATGTCACAAAATTTTGGAATTGTATAAAATAATAAAGAAGCAACAAATCATTATATTTACATAGGTTCTCCACTCAGGATCGTCATAGCTATATGGATGTCACCAAACAAGGATCATCCAATTAAAATACATAAAATAATTAAAATAACAATGTTCAGTAAAATAAAAAATTAATATCGAGTACAATTCAATGTCAAATCACAATAAAATATTAAAAAGAAGTGCACATCATGTCAATATAAATTCACCAACAGAGTATAATGGTTTATCCAACAAAAGGTTTCTCAGTTTGGATCTAAATGCCTCGTCAGATGGCCATCATTTCTGGCCATCTCATTTAATTCCAGATTATACATATTAATATCGTTGTGTAAGAGCCGTTATTGAAATTAATCGTGTCATTAGTACGGCTATTTAATCAATTCCAAACAATATTCAATTTGACCTAAGTAAACATGCAAATTGAGTGAAATTGAATTAGTTCGTGACAGGTAATATGAACGCCCTGCATCGATGGCTCAGTTACTAAACTTCATATAAATGGATAGGCTGTTTGAATAAGGGCACGCTTTGGCTGTAGCGAAGCGAGATCACACTGTATCGTTTAGTACGTATAGATAAATTACGTCTTTGTCTCAAGAGTGGCGCCGTCTATGAATTGTTGGTGTTACTCAACCATACATGGGGAATTTCAATAAAATTTACCATATATATTTTTTCCCAGATTTTGGAAAAAAATCGGTTATTTCTACTCAGAATCAACAATACTACTGAATGGTATATGAGAAATTAATGTTAATGTTTAATGAAATTCCCCATTACGTGTATGGTTTAGTAACACCAACAATTCACAGACGGCGCTACTTAGCCGTTGTTTTTTTTTTAGCTACTTATGTCATTGTGTACCACAGATTCAAGCAGCCTTTTTTTTTATTTGTTATGTTATGGACGTACTGCTTATCAGCCGTGTGGGGGCCGCCAAGTGACTGAGTAAAACGTTTTTATTTTTAAAAAATACTAGCTTTTGCCCGCGACTTCGTCTGCTTAGAATTATACATAAAACCTTCCTCTTGAATCACTGTATCTATTAAAAAACCGCATCAAAATCCGTTGTATAGTTTTGAAGATATACATAGGGACATGGAGACAGAGAAAGCGAGTTTGTTTTATACTATGTAGTGATGTGGCTCGATGGAAATTTTTTTAACTTTTCTGTAGCTAAGGATGGTTATTCCTATCAATAAAAAAATCATCAAGCACTTTTAAAATAATCATCCATTCCCAATTGAATTGCTTCGCAGTTTCCTCCGTTAAAAATAATTTACTGAGTTATTTTCCTAAGGCATTGTGTACTGTACTGGTACGCAGCTGATTTCATCACATTATTTCTATTTTAAGAAGCACTTTCCTGCTCGAGTGACTACGATACGGCCCTCCCAAAAAAGGAGTTCGTTTGATGTAATTCCTGTCAAGTACGCAAAGTATTCCCGTATCTCCAATAACGTAATCTGTGTTGTCTATGGCGTCGGAATGAAACATGTTTTTTCGCCGAAACCGAAACCGATGCCGAACCTTTCATAAATGTGATTAAAACTTTGAATAAAATGACAGTAAGCCGTTGTTTCCAAATAATATGAATCAAAAATCAAAATTGTAAAAGGGCTCTTTTACATGTCTTTTTTTAAACTACCAGCGCATTCGGAAATATCATTATTGCCAAGAAGAATGCGCCGTAAGAAACTTGCCAGAAAGTTATTTTTTTCAAAATAAAATACAGTAAGAACAGTAAAATTCTACTTAAATTAAAAACATAAGGTCCCCGAGCCTTAAATTATATTAGTCTATAGTAGAGATGTATAAAGTCTCTACTACTCAAAGTAAAACAAAGTAGTTAGGTATGCAAAAAAAAAACAATAAATATAATTTAAGTTTAGTGGAGGTGTAAAACGCCTCCACTGTCTAATAAATGAATTGGAGATATCTCAAATGTCAAAAGAAAAAAAATGAGAATAATTAAACTTCTAATTTTCGCGGCCGAAAGGATCAACCGTTTTTGGCCAAAACCAAACTGGAGGGGCAGGACGTACCTCGGACACCGAAATAAGGCTGCTTGTCTCCAGCAATTGAGTTTCCTCGGATCTTCTAGATTATACAGCTGTTACACAATTTGAACTTCAACGACACTATACACGTAAACACTTTGAACCACACTTTCTTATTTTTAAGATTTTTCTTGATAGTTTTTGAGTTAGATTTTTAATAGGAGATTTTTAGCGTCACTCGCGAGTCATTTGTTTTCGTCTTCTTGTTTCGAAAAACGGTGCGGTAGTAGGGATGGGATGGGAAAGGATGTGTTGCTGATGTAAAAAAATGTTTGGGAGCGTTCAAGTTGTGCGTGGTGTGTTTATGAATTGAATTATGACAGAAAAAATAAAAATAATATTTCTAATTATAATCGGCGCAGCCAACTTCGGGGGGCCTAGAGGTTTCCTCTACATTGAGAACTAAAACTAACTAATATAAGAGCGGTTGATAAAGTTTAAATAACTAAAAATTAAAATTATTGCGTTGGTAGAGGACAGAGTCGAGTTAATGGACGTATGTACGTTCCAGAAGCGGTTCTTACTTTAGCAACACGCGTGATATTGTCCTTTCCAGGATAGACCTCTGAAACAATAGCCAGTGGCCAAAACATAGGATGAGTCTTATCATCCTTGAGTACAACTACCGTTCCTACACTCACAGGTTTAGAGGGTGTGTTCCATTTATTGCGTTGTTGAAGTGACGTTAGGTACTCTATGCTCCAACGTTTCCAATAGCTTTGGACTATTCTGTTTAAAAGTTGATAGCGGGTAAGCCTGTTTTCTGAGAGTGTAGAGTCGATATTTTCAGCGGGTAAAAATTTAAGCGGAGTTACATTTAAGAAATGATTTGGAGTCAAAGCTATCAGATCAGAGGGGTCTGATGAAAGTACACAAATAGGACGACTGTTTAACAGCCCTTCAATTTGTATTAATATTGTATTAAATTCCTCATATGTGAGGATTTGACTACCGACAGCTTTGTACAAGTGAGTCTTAACACTCTTGACATTGACCTCAGTCAAACCATTAAAGTGAGGTCCATAAGGGGGGCTATTCTTAAATTGGACTCTATGAAGAGTGAGATAATTACTTAAATAAGTTTGATAGTCAGTTGATTCTATGATTGAGTAAATTTCGTTTAGTTTGCGTTTAGCGCCAATGAAATTAGTCCCTCCATCGCTATACAATATAGAGACTGGACCTCTGCGGGAAATAAAGCGTTTGAACGCGTCAAGAAAGCAATCAGTACTTAAATCTGAAACTAACTCTAGATGAAGAGCTTTTGTCGTGAGACAAACGAATAAACAAACGTAAGCTTTATGGCTTTTAACACCGCGATGGCGAATGTGTGTTATGAAAAAAGGTCCAGCGTAATCAACAGCAGTGTGTACGAAAGCCTTGAATTGAGAGACTCTAATTGTAGGAAGATCACCCATTAGTGGGTTTGTAATACGTGGTTTTAGTTTAAAACATAAGTTGCAAGCGTGCACTCTTTGACGAATTAAATTTCTAGCGGAAAGAATCCAATACTTTTGGCGTGTCAAAGCCATCAATAAAGCGGGACCTGTATGTAGGTTTGATGAGTGGTAGTGATCTACTAGAAGCGAGACTATGCGACTTTTATTTGGCAATAGTATTGGATGCTTTTGATCAAAACTCAACTGAGAATGGGTAAGACGACCACCAACTCTAAGAAGGTTTTGTTCGTCGATAAAAGGATTGAGTTTTAGAATGGCTTTATTTGGACAAAGTTTACTATTTTTAATTGCGTTGATTTCTTGTGAAAAAACGTTGTTTTGTAAAAAGCGTATGGCGTAAATTTCAGCGTAATCTAAATCAGGTACAGTAATAGAACCATGTGAGTTAAGTATTTTTGCGAAACGGAGTACATATACCAGCGAGCGTGTAAACTTACACCATGTCGAGCAGCGTTCGGCGAGATCATTAATAAGGTAAGTATTATCTATTGAGTTAATATTTTGCGTAGGTAATGATATAGTTTTAGTTTCTTGTATTTCTGTTTTATCATTGTGATTAATTTTGTATTCTTTTACAGGCCAGGTGTTGACGGGAGCGGACAACCATTGCGGACCATGGAACCATAAATCATTATTAATTAAATTTTTTGGCGTTACAGGACGAGAGACGATATCCGCGGGATTTTCTGTACCACGAACGTGAAACCAGTGAGAAGCGTTTAAATGTTCATTTATTTGAGCGATGCGGTTAGCTACAAAAGTATGATACTTATGCGCAGGTGAGTGTATCCAAGTAAGAGTTACTGTGGAATCAGAGAATGCAAATATTTTATTTATGTCACAGCGTTTGCTGAGAACAGTGCGTACCGAGTCAACTAACTTTGCGAGCAAGACAGCAGCGCATAGTTCTAAACGTGCGAGCGTTTTGTTTTGTGTCGAGACTTTGGATTTAGCGGTAAGTAATCTTACGGATTCTGCAGGCGCGTTAGTATTAGAATCAATTCGAACATATATGGCAGCACCATAACATTTTTCGCTAGCATCTGCGAAGCCAATCAGTGTAATATTATGAGTACAATTTATTCCTATATGACGCGGTATTTTAAGTTCAGAAAGTAGCGGAAGCTCTGTGTGAAATTTTTCCCATTTGGAAATTATAATTTCAGGAACCTCATCATCCCAGTCGAGTTGTAATTTCCAGCAATCTTGTATGAGCAGTTTCATGTACGCTACTACTGGGCTGATGAGACCAAGCGGATCAAATAAGCGTGCGGTAACTGAGAGGAGCGAGCGTTTGGTACAAATTTGCGGTAAATCAATGTTTATTTTAAATTGAAAATTGTCATCATTAGGTTGCCATTGCATACCTACGATTTTAGTGTCAGCGTTGGGATCATCGTCAAACTTAACAACGAGCGGGCTTTTATGAGAAGAAGGGACGCGTGACATGAATTCTATGTCATTTGAAATCCATTTTACTAAATTAAAACCTCCGGATTTAAACATTGCTACCATTTCCTTATAGACTTTTTCAGCGTTATCTAAGCCGTCAATAGAACTCACATAGTCATCAACATACATATGATTCTCGGCTTCATAAGCAGCAAGCGGATACGAGTCGCGACTGTCTGCGGCGAGCTGACGCACTACGCGCATAGCGAGGTAAGGCGAACTAGACACACCAAAACACACCCTATTGAACTGATAAATTTCTATAGGAGAATCGGCATCAAACCGAAACAAGATGCGTTGAAATGGTTGATGTTTAGGTCTGAGCTTTACTTGAAAGTACATCTTCTCGATGTCAGCGGATAGCGCGATTGAGAATATACGGAGGTTGAGAAGTAGTTCAAAGATACTACTTTGTAAAATTGGACCTACATATAAAATGTCGTTAAGCGACTTGCCTGACGTGGTTTTACAGCCAGCATCGAGAACAACGCGAGTTTTAGACGTTTCTCTTTCTGGGCGGTAAACGGCTTTATGTGGCATGTAATAAGCGTCATCTTCTTGAAAGCTATTCGGAACTTTGAACAAGTAACCTTGATCAATATAGGTTTGTAAAGTTGCGTTATAATCTGCGCGTAAGTCACAAGCATCAAGTTTCTTTTCTAGGTTTAGAAAACGGCGCTTAGCTATAGCGTATGAATTTCCTAATTCGGAAGGGGGGTATTTGAAAGGAAGATCTACTGTGTATCTACCACTTTCATCGCGTGAGTAAGTACTTTGAAATATTTTTTCACAAGATTCATCATCGGGACTGAAATGTTTTTTATCAGGTACATTTTCTATTTCCCAGAAGCGATGCGTTAATTGCTCGAGTGACAGCGACTCTGTTTGACAGAAGAACGCTTTGTCCGATTTAGAGGAGAGTGTTGAGGGACCCTTATGCGAGGGTGTAACGGCAGCCTTATGCGAGAGTGTAGCGGGAGCATTAAGTGTGAGTGTAGCGCGTGCGGATTCATCACTTAATTGAGTGTTCGAATTTATTGCGGAATGCGATTGAGTGTTTGAGTTGAGTGCGTTTGAGTGTTGCGGGAAAGAGCGAGTTGAATGCGAGTCTGCGAGGTTGAGTTCATCATTAGCGTGCGAGTTTTGCGAGTGAGTATGAGTTGCGTTAATTAATTGCGTCGAGTTTACGTGTGCGTGCGTTGAGTGTGCTGAGGTCAGCGAGCGTGAGATGCATTGGGCTTTACCCATAGCTACATAACCGAGAGTGGTTTCGATACCTACGACCGACGAGTTCGGTGAGGTCGATTTGTTAGATCCGAGTAAAAGCGGGAATAATTCGTTGCCTATCAAACAATCAATTTCTCCGGGTGCGAAATAATATTCATCAGCCATTGGCAAATTTTGCAAATGAGTTAATTCCGTCCTATCAATTTCAGCATTAGGCAAGAAATCGGTTATTGTTTCAATAACACGAGCATTGACTGTGTAAAAACAGCGCGAGTCAAAACGCGAATGCATCTTAAATTGCGTTATTCCGAGCGAGCGGTTTTCAATCTGTCCGATACCTTTAACTACCGATGGCGCGGGAGTAATCTTTAAATTTAAGCGTTCACAACAAGATTTTGTGATGAAATTACTCATCGACCCTGTGTCGAGGAATAAGCGCAAACGATTTACTTGATCGTTATTAATCACATGTACAGACGCGGTAGGTAATAATACTGTAGTATCATTATTTGAAATGCGCGCGGGAACAACAACAGACATCGCACGGTTGTTATCAGTATTTGAGAGCGCGCGCCAAGAGGACATTTGCGCATGCTCACCGTGAGTGCGAGCAGTATCTACGGGCGGAGGTCGCGGCGGCTGTGAGTGCGAGCGAGACGCGTAAGGCGAACCGGCGACAGCGGCGCCGCTCGACTGTGGCGGTGGCGGGGCGAACTGCGGAGCGTGTTGATACCGAGCCGATGGAATTGTTTTGTTATCACTGATAACGTCTTGTTGGAAATCAGCTGATCGTTGAGTGCGGTTTGCATTCAAATTGTTGTTATTTTCGTAATGCAATAATGAGTGATGTTTGCGGTTGCAAACAGAACACCTGTTTGTCGATTTACAAGTATTTATGTGATGAAAGCCTAAACAGTTTATACAGAATGAGTTTTGACGAACAATATCGTTGCGAGTTTGCACATTTTGACTTAGAAAGCGATCACACTTGAACAGCGGATGAGAGGCGTTTGCGTTACATACTTTGCACTGTTGAAATTGTTGAGTTTGAATGTTATGATTGTTTTCAAATTTATGAAACATTTGGGGTGCAGCAACTTGAGAATGGAATGCTTTAGTTTTATTTATTTGTGTTAATTGCGGAACAGGTCTAGAGTATGGTTTACTGTTACTGCTAGATTGAGATGAGGGCACCTGAGGACCATGAAGCGCTGTAAGCTTTGATTGTTCACTTAAAAACTTTTTCAAGTCTGCAAATTTGGGAATATCAATGTTTCTATGAGCTTGTTCAAATAGGTTCAGAGTTGGTTTATCAAGCTTGCTTAAGGCAATGTGAGTTATCATAAAATCTGACAAGTTATCAATATGCAATTGTTGCAAAGCAGCTTCAGCGGTGCAAAAGTTATCCAACATATTATCAGCTGATTGACCTGGCTTTTGTTGAATCATTTTATCCAAATACATAGATGCTTGCACCCTTGTATCTTGGTATTTAGCTAGAAGAGCTTGCCAAATGATGTCATAGTTCTGTGAAGTAGGTGTTATACCTGAGCAAATATTCAACGCTTTACCAGAAAGACAACCAATTAAATATTGAACCTTTTCAGCATTTGTTAATTGAGTGTTATGATGTATTATACTGCGGAAATTCTCATAGAACACTGGCCATTTATTAGGAGTACCATCAAAGCCTGTGAGTTGAAGCGGAGGCAGTTTGATGTTAAAATTGCTATGTTTTTGTTCAAACTCAAGCTCCTGTCTCAGAGTGGTTTCTGTTTGCTTTATAAAACAGTATAACTCATCAAATGTATTGAAAATGCTATAACTCGGTTCTGAGGTTGGATTTTCTTTATATTGTTCAATTAAAAGTTTATCAACCGTTTCCATATAATCAGTGCGGGTCTTGTCCAGGGTTTGAGTCCTGGCAAGAAATTGACGTCTATGGACAGAGTCAGAAACCTTTAGGCTAAGATTATAAACTTCCTGTATAATGAGAAATAAACTTTGTCGTTTTCTTTCAAGGAATTTAATCATGATGTTTTCCTCACTTGAATTAGCGCCTGATTTTTGTTCTGTGCCTCCCCCCATTGTGGTGACAAAATGCGAAATTTACAATAAAAATGCTATAATTTGTAACAATGAGCACTAATAGAAGTTTGGAATAATATTTTACACAGAAATATCTAGAAATCCTAGTTGGCGGTGCGTATATATAACAATATGGCGGGTAGGTATATGAGCGGTGCTTTGAGAAGTTATTTACAAGAAATAAGTGTGAAAATATACGTGAGATGAACGTTAATCGGTACTTTACAACTTGAGTATAGATATAGATGTTGAGAAATAAATGGTATTTACAACAAAATATGATACTATTTGCGTGATTAAAACAAAATAAAGTTGGCGAAGCGTGCGAGAAAAAAATGGCGGAACAAATTGAGATTGGGTTTTTTGCGTATTTGAAAAATTAAACGAGTAGTGTATGCGTGTTGTGGAGGATTATAGGAATGAGGGAAAGGATTCAGGATCGAAGGACCAGACTTGGAGGGGCAGGACGTACCTCGGACACCGAAATAAGGCTGCTTGTCTCCAGCAATTGAGTTTCCTCGGATCTTCTAGATTATACAGCTGTTACACAATTTGAACTTCAACGACACTATACACGTAAACACTTTGAACCACACTTTCTTATTTTTAAGATTTTTCTTGATAGTTTTTGAGTTAGATTTTTAATAGGAGATTTTTAGCGTCACTCGCGAGTCATTTGTTTTCGTCTTCTTGTTTCGAAAAACGGTGCGGTAGTAGGGATGGGATGGGAAAGGATGTGTTGCTGATGTAAAAAAATGTTTGGGAGCGTTCAAGTTGTGCGTGGTGTGTTTATGAATTGAATTATGACAGAAAAAATAAAAATAATATTTCTAATTATAATCGGCGCAGCCACAAACCTTTGGCCGAAACATAATTTTTAGGCCGAAACCGTCCGAAACCGAAACCGAAACTTCGGTGGGACACTAATTATTTATAATACCACACAGACATCAGACTTCAGTATTAGTTTTCGCCTATAAAAATGCCTCGAACGCGTTCACGTAAACGTCTCAATAGCGCCACTTGCGACTCCAAACTGCAACAAACTGTTCTCACAGCGTTTGCGTTAAAAAGTCAAATTTAATACTATGAAGACGTTTTGTCCGTTTCAATTCGCAAGTGGCGCTGTCAATTTTCCGTGATTTGGCGACAGGGCAGGATCAAGGTGGTCTGAGGAGCACAACTACAAACTTTAATTCTGCGCAGATAAAATCGCATTCACCAGCTTGACCGTATACTATCTAACGGTTGTAGCGACCCTAGCGCCACCTAGTTAGCCTCTACATAACTACTACGACGCACGAGTAGCTAGCGCCAGTTTTAGTGACAGCTGTCACATAGTTCCACATCCCGCTAACGAAGTTTCTCAATGCGGCTGCATAAATACAACTTTCAACTCTCTTCCTTCGGACTTCGGTCCCCAGGTATAACATCTGCCTGGAGAGAGATCTCTCTATTGTGGCACTTCCCACACGGTTTTGAAATGTTGTTTTAAAAATCGCTGACGCTTATGCTAGCAGCACAACCTGCTGTCAGCGGTGATTAAACAAGTTATATCGTCTAGTCAGCGATCGACGGTTCCGCATAAAGGCCAGCATTAGCGAACTTGGTCGATTTATCACGCAGTGTGGATAGCTTACTAGGATCACGTGGGCCTATTGTATCCAGTGTTTGATCAAATGTTTGCATTTACGTGATTTCCTTGATGACATTATTCCCCTGTAACTTTCTAAACCTAATAATTCTCTTTTTTATTTTTTTCTTTACCTTTCTCATCATCAGCTTCGAACAAGTAATATGCTGAAGTTTTTTCATGTATTCATGTAGTTCAGGTACCTATTTTTAACCCCCGATGCAAAACCAAAAAGAGGGAATAAGTCTGAAGGCGATGTCTCTCTCTCTCTCTCTCTCTCTCTGTCTCTACCAAAATAGGCCTCGCCTACAATCATCATCATCATATCAGTCATAGGACGTTCACTATTAACAAGGGCCTGTCACATAGACCTCCAGTTGCCTCGGTTGGAAGCTTGCATCCACCGTGAACCCGCGACTTTCACCAGGTCATCCGTCCTCGTTGGTGGACGTCCTACGCTGCGCTGGCTGCGGTCTCCAGTCGAGAGCCTTTCGACCCCAACGACCATCTGTTCTCCGTGCTATATGGCTTGCCCATTGCCACTTCAACAAGCTGATTCGCAGTGGTTTTGAATTTCTAATTTTGTTTTTGTTAGGGAAATGATAGTACTTCACTCGTAACAGTCTTTGTCGTTTCACAAACCGTAGGTAACTCTTCTTTTCCTTAATTAAAAAATTAATCGTGTAAAACATTAACAAGACAAAACTCCTTTCCTTTACAAGCGAAACATTGTAGTTCCGTCGCATTCTCTTGGAACCTTACCGAATTTTCTAAGCATTCTAAACGGAATGTCAAAGATTGAATCGTCTTGTCAAAATACGCGACAGCTGTCAAATAGAGATAGCAGATCAAAGACCCTTTGTGGTGTGCGTTTACGAAGCCTGTGGAAGATATCGTTGCTTCACTTTTGAATAAGTTGGCTTTGAGATAAAACGGGAATTTAGCCGTAATATTTGTATCAAGTTATTTGTGATGCAGATAACATTTAAATGCTTTATGTAATGTTGATGTTAAATTTTTTGTATCATAATTATTTTTATTATTATTTTTATCTATTGTGACCACTCTTATACGTCTATCGATTGTTTAAAAAAATGGTCCTACTACACAACCACTGGCCTTCTTTGTTTGTGCAATCTGTAAAATACTTTGAAGATTGTTGGTTTGTAACATTATATCGTAAATAAAAGGGTAATTAGGAAAAGCTTATAATAAGTGGAAAGGGGAATCAAAATAGTGATGGGTTGCTAGCCGCATCGCCTATAACATTTTTATTAACATTTTTTTTTCTTTTCTCTTCGACATTGGAGACATCTCCAATTAATTTGTTTGACGGTGGAGGCGTTTTACACCTCCACTGAACTTAATTTTTTATTTTGTTGTTTTGACTAGTAGAGACTTTATACATCTCTACTATAGATTAATATAATTTAAGGCTCGGGGACCTTTTACATCCCTTTTATAAATGTATTTAATTTAAGTAGAATTTAAGTATTCAAACTGTATTTTATTTTGAAAAAATGACTTTCTGCCAAGTTTCTTGCGGCGCATTCTTCTTGGCAATGATAGTCTTTCCAAATGCGCTGGTAGTTGCAAAAATACATGTAAAAGAGCCCTTGGCGGCCAATTTGCAAAATAAAATGTTCATTTTCATGATTCCTAAGAGTTTCGCCCATTCCCTTGATGGGCTTTTACCATCTACGCGGGACGAGAAGCAACTGGTACATTTTAGGTTTTTCCTTTGCTCCCAGTCCAGCATGGAAGTAATGGTCCTTGATGTGTGAATATAAATTAAATGGGGTAAAACCGTCGGCAAAACAGTCCAATGTCCAAATATTTCACATAGGCAAAGCTCGGCCGCCTCTGTAACAAATATTGCCTGTGGCCCACAGTGAAAGAAAAGCAGAAGGCAGTGCGCAACTGTTTCAAAAGGGTGCAAGTCGGGTTACCTCGTCTGGTCAAGAGCTGCGGTTCGTTGTCGGATCCGTCTGGGGGGGGGGGGGGGGGGGAGGTCAAGTTTTTATGTACATACATACACAAATCACGTCTTTATCCCTTACGGGGTAGACAGAGCCTAAGGTAACAAGACCTACAGGCCACGTTTAGCAAGACACGGAGGGCGTAGAGGTGGAAAGTGGAATCAAAATAGTGATAGGTTGCTAGCCGCATCGCCTATAACATGATTCCTATGATTTTCGCCCATTCCCTCGACGGGCTTTTACCATTTGCCAGAGTAAAGTACAGTATGGTCATCATGTTTACTGCATTTTTGTTAGAATGTAGCACTCGTTTGAAATGCTACGAGTTATTTTACTGCTTATTGTAAGAAAATTGAACGTAAAAATGTATAAAATGACTGAGTAAATTTCACATTCTATAATATTTATTTATCGGTATCATTAGTCACCATCATTATGTAATAATACAACTAATTGTATAACATTTTATTTGTGGCTAATAATGAATGATTACCATTAAAAACTTTAAATTACTTTCAGTCTTAATTGAGAATAAAGTCAAAATAATACATAACGTTTCATTGTTTCTATAACTTTTTATTTACGTATAATTAAACCTGTTTTACTGAGATCAATGATAGGTACATTGGTTTAAAATAACAGTGCTTACTTACATAAAAAAAAACAAAACAATTGTGACCTAAATAAAACAAGGAACTTAGTTCTGAGATCAGACTTAATTAATAACATAATTATTTATTCATATTCGTTTTTTTTAAATATATGTACCATAAAATTTCTAAATGTCAGTGAAAATTATAACACATAGAAAAATCCGAAAAGTAAAGCTATGGCCGGGAATCGAACCCGGGTCCTCGTCATTCCGTGACGCGTGCTATACCCCTACACCACCCATAGCAGGTGGGTAGTCTCCGAATTTTTCTACCTGTACCATACCTATAATATTCTGATAATATTTCCACATTTTGTGGTTTTATATTTTTATTATTTGACATTTTAAATTATTATTATTTTCTCTTTGTATTTACCCATGACGATCTTTTTGTGAATTTACATTGGCATTTCAATAAGCTTTATTTTTGTTTGTTGTTGTTTTGTTTTTAATTTAATTTAAGTTATTATAATTATATCCTTTTGTGAATTACTTATGTTTGTCATTTAATTGTATTTTTAAAAGGGTGATAAATAAATCTATCTATCTATATATATATTTCTTTTAGAAGTATAGGTAAAAAAAACTTAAGTAAAGTTCCACATGCAAATAGTTGTGATATAAAAAAGGAATTTACAGCAAATCAAATGCAGAATTTCGAAAGGGTACAGCATTAATTACTTAAGTTTTTTACCTATCATTCTAAAAGATACAAAAAATCTACATGATCTTGTAAAATCAAACATCACAATTAGAATAATTAAGCTTTAGCTTATTAAAACTTCACATATAAAATCAAATAAAAAACATTATCATAAAAAAAATTGTGACCGGGACTCCGGCTGCACGTCGTGCTATGTGGTGACAGTTGATTATATTTCGTAGATTTAGATTTTTGATCTCATGGTACATATATTTTTTAAGATTTTAAAAGAATGAATAATTATGTTATTAATTAAGTCTGATCTCAGAACTAAGTTCCTTGTTTTATTTGGGTCACAATTGTTTTTTTTTTATATAAGTAAACACTATTATTTTAAAACAATGCACCTAGCTCAGATTTTCTTAAAAACCTCCTTTCATGCGTAATATAAGTCTGAGGATGTTCTTTTTTTGTAAGTAATCCTTGTAACATTTACGCTATAGTTAGGGTAAATTTAGCAAAATTCTTCGAAATAACGAAAAAAACGAAGTTTGAAGTAGTTTTTTGCGTTTATCTCGGAACAGCATTTTTGCACCTACTGCGTTTTAAATCTGCACGGCAGAATTGCTGAATAATATGCAGTAAGTAAGGCCAGAAACGCAATATAAAAATTAAAAAAATATTGATTTTGAACGTATACTGCGATTTAGATTGTAGACTTTTATATTCGTACGATTAGCAAATACCGATCAAAGAGCAGTTAAACTTTTATCCGCCGTGAAAATCGCAGTACAAAGTAAAAAAAAACTTTCATTTACAAAGTAATACGAAGTAAATTTGACGCATACTGCGATTTAAATAGAATATATTATTTTTATTTTTCAATAATTACTGACTAACTAAGAGTAAGTTGCCTAATCACTGCATTTTAAATGGTCCTTACAGATACGCGTAAATTGTATCTTTACAGTTCCAATAAAGTAAGTTGTTTGTTACTGCATTTTGGTTAGTGCTACGGTGCATTATTTACTGAGCACTTTGACATACTGCTCGTAGAGGCTTCGAAGGAGGCTCCGGACCAAAAAACCGATTACATACATGTGTGCGTTTCGATGCACTGATTCTGAATCACTAATAAACAGAAATCACTCAAAATGCCACTTACTGCGTTTTAAAATCTGCACGGCAGCAGAGTACATTGAGCTAGTTCAGTATGACTCTCCGCGGGAAGAACTAGCAAGAAACCTCACGAACATAGTCTTCTTATCTTCTATTACCATTAATACAGATTTACACTTCGCACGTATCACTACACATATCAGCATCTCACAGTCTGAATGACAATACAATCTCCGCGTCTCTTCTAGAGTCTTCTAGTTCTGTCAGCTGTCAACGTCACTGAGTGTGTTCTCTGTAATAAAGCCTGCTTTCATTTACCAAGGGGTGCGAGTCGGGTTACCTCCGCGTGTGGTCAAGAGCTGCGGTTCGTTTTTGGATCCGTCCGGGGGGAAGAGCAGTGCTTGGTCCGGTGCACCCTGGGCAACGGCTAATGATTTCCTGGCAGTTTCTGAGGGATATCATTGTCCGTTGGCTAAGAGCCCGACAGGGGGGAGGGGGGTCTTTGACCATTACCGTACAACGTTGCCGACATTTCGTCACAAGATTTTTTAATTATATTTTTGTTACTTTGACATTGGCGAAGTTGTCGTCGCTATAACGACTTGTTACGCCACAAACAAGAAGAAGAAGAAGATTTACCATAGCAAAGGATCAGTTTTGAATTCTTAACACTTGCAATAACGATAGACAAAAAACTACTTAGCTGAGTTTAGCGGGAGCAAGCGCCCGCTCGGACATGCGTTCCCCAGCTCTTGTGTGTCACCTATACGCCTACAATCATGCTAAACGTGGCATGTCGCTCTTGTTACCTCAGGCTCTGTCTACCCCGTAAGGAATATAGACGTGATTTGTCTATGTATGTGTGTATATGCATCCTCATAGCGCGCCTGGCGGTGGATATTGGTGACAGATAACTAGTGGTTGCTAGACAGTCATAGCACCTAATTACCCACGCCCAATAATCCCACACATACACATAAACATAAATCACGTCTTTACTTACGGGGTAGACAGAGCCTAAGTTAACAAGAGCTAAAGGCCACGTTTAGCATGGTTGTAGGCGTATAGGTGGAAAGGGGAATCAAAGGTGATGGGTTGCTAGCCGCGTCGCCTATATTCTTATGCCCATTATTCCCGCGATGGGCTTTTACCATCTGCGCGGGAAGAGAAGCAACTGGCACATCCTATGTTTTTTCTTTACTTCCAGACCAGCATGGAAGCACACACGTGTGTGTTTATCACTACATAGTATAAAACAAAGTCGTTTTCTCTGTCCCTATGTCCCTATGTATGCTTATATCTTCAAAACTATCCAACGGATTTTGACGCGGTTTTTTTTAATAGATAGAGTGATTCAAGAGGAAGGTTTATATGCATGCATAATATACCGTGCGAAGCCGGGGCGGGTCGCTAGTGTAAAAATAAAACTTACATTCTCTACTGCGTCTGCGCACTGTGTTGTATTTAAATCACCAGTCAATTTGCTAGTTTTGCGCGCCACCCGGGGGCTACGGGGAATTTGTTTAACAGAATAGGAGAGGATAAAATAAATAAAATAAATACATTAAATAAATTTACAATGTTACAAAAGGATACAATTACATTAGGACTAAAATAAATCATACATTGTAAGGTTGACTGGAAGAGATCCCTGAAAGAGATAAGTCTGCTTTTGTGCATGTATCTCAGTACATACATACATAAATCACGTCTTTACCCCTTACGTGGTAGACTGAGCCTAAGTTTACAAGACCTGGCCACGTTCAGCATGATTGTGGGCGTATAACCTATACTACTACTATACTATACTATGGAAATGGGACTCAAAATAGTGATGGGTAGCTACCCGCATCGCCTATAACATTCTATGTTTTTTCTTCACTCCCAGACCAGCATGGAGGAAATTTTTGTTTTATAATTTGTTGTAAAATAGATAAGAACTACAATTGTTAACAAACAACTCCTAGTGCTTTACGATTTGTAGACATTAGACTATTAATATTTAAACTAGAAAAATCTTGCAAACAAAGTAACGTTATCATTTTATTATGAAACAACGAACAATAACCGACGTATTTCATCACGATTTAGCAGATAACGTTGTCTATATACTGTACAGTAGTATCGGTTTAACAGTCTTATGTTTTATTTAAATAACTTTCCATTTAAGGAACTTATTTTGTTTTTATTGACTTCTCAGATGTCACTTACAATGTCTTTGTTTGTTCTACGTTGATAAAAATACAGTCACCAGAAAATGTGCAGTAGCATAACTAAGCCTATTTAAAAAGGAAGTCATCTTAGAGTCCATGTTGAAATCAAAATGAAATATTTATTCGCAGTAAATGTTGTACAAAAAAGATGTTATAGATATTCTAGTTTCACACATTCAAACTTAAAAAGTCATGCAAATATAAAGTTAATTTAGTGTTAGATAAAATGACCGTCAAAATTTAAATTATATCTATTGGTAATTATTATAATACATGTTAAGAATATTAGAATTATAATTAGAAATTGACATAAATTGTCATATTGAATGAAATGAATGAAATGAATGAAGTGACTGAAATGAATGAAGTGAATGAATTGAATGAAGTGAATGAAATGAATTAAGTGAATGAAATTAATGAAATTAATGAAATTATTTAAATGAATGAAATTAATGAAATTAATTAAATTAATGAAATTAATTAAATGAATGAAATTAATTAAATGAATGAAATGAAATGAAATGAAATGAAATGAAATGAAATGAAATGATTTTATTCCAGACTTCCATCCATAATAGAATTTACGAATAATAAAACAAAATATTAAGTGAAAAATTAAATCAAATGTCTTTGCCATTGCTAGTATTATCATTATAATTACAGTTACATCATCTCTAGTATTAATATTTTAAATGTAAAATGAGATTGATGTCTGATGAAAACTTAAAGTTAAAGAACTCTTCAACACTGTAAAAGCAGGCATTATATAAAAAGCGGTACAAGTTGCAAGCTGGAAGCTGTTGGCCAAGATGCCATCGGTAGTTACAGTTGTGAAGTACGAAGTCTTTGCTGATTTTTCTTTTGTTTTAATATAATTATTATACTCGAGGTCAAAGAAACTGGGTAACTTTTCGTAGAAAGTTGTGTGAAAAGTGACCTGGTGTCTGCTCCCGAGTATACTTCGTAAGGAACCTAAAATTTTGAAAGTATTTTTATTCATTTAAGACTATAAAGTAGGTTGTTTAAAGCCTTTGTCTTTTCACACTTAGTAATTTTTACGCCAACGTTAGCTAGCATGTAACATAAATTACTAAAACTAAACTAACTCTGCACACATCTGCGAAGCAATTCAATGGTGTGTGTGAAGTTCCCAATCCGCACTGGGCCCCCGTGAGAACTGTAGTCCAAGCCCTCTCGTCCTGAGAGGAGGCCCGTGCTCAGCTGTAGGTGGTATATAGGCTGAAGCTGGTGAAACTAACTCTAAATATCTCTTATGGCATGGCATGGCATTTTCCATGCTGGTCTGGGAGCAAAGAAAAAACATAGAATGTACCAGTTGCTTCTCTACCCGCGCAATGGTAAGCCCATCGAGGGAACGTGCGATTATAATAGGAATCATGTTATAGGCGATGAGGCAAGCAAATCATCACTATTTCGATTCCATTTTCCACCTATACATCCACGATCTTGCTAAATGTGGCCTGTAGGTACTTGTTACCTTAGGCTCTGTCTACTCCGTAAGGGATGAAGACGTGATTTGTGTGTGTGTGTATGGTGGCCAAATAACTTGCTTTATTCATTGAATTGAATTATCTCACCAAAATTTGTAAGTACTCAAAATAATTTATGTCTTTTACTTATTCTGAATGTTGTCATTTAGTTTCAGGTCACAAATAGATTTGGCTCTCAGACAACGCTTCGCGACGAGCACTATGCAGTACACAGAAACTTACATACACACATACACAAATCACGTCTTAATCCCTTACGGGGTAACAGGTATCTACAGGTCACAATTAGCAAGATTGAGGGTGTATAGGTGGAAAATGGAATCAAAATAGTGATGGGTTGCTAGCCTCATCGCCTATAACATGATTCCTATGTTTCGCCCATTCCCTCGATTATTTGTATTGGAACACCGCTGTAAAAATGCAGCCACTAGGACTTCCGATACCGGGATCCCGTCGGCTTTCATGTCTGTTGTCAATACCGGTATTGAACAAGTATAAGTATATAGTATAAAACAAAGTCGCTTTATTTGTCCCTATGTCCCTATGTATGCTTATATCTTCAAAACTACACAACGGATTTTGATGAGGTTTTTTTAATAGATAGTGATTCAAGAGGAAGGTTTTTATGTATAATTCTACACAGACGAAGTCGCGGGCAGAGGCTAGTTAGATATAAACGAAATACATTACTATTCTAAATAGAAAACTATCGTGAGACTCACGTTTATTGTAATACAAGCTGTTGCCCGCGGCTTTGCTCCCGTTTTTTTTTCTAAATTTCAATATGAAAAATAGATAGTAGCCGATTCTCAGATTGGTAATAATCGGTAAAGCCGTTTCGGAGGAGTACGGGAACGAACATTGTGACACGAGAATTTTATATATAAGAGAAGATATAAACGGATCACTCACACAATTGAAGTCTAGTTACTTTACTAGTGCAGCCGCATACTTTTAGTAGCTTTTGCTTGAGACTTCATTTGCTAAGAATTCGTTGATAGCTTTCACTCGAAAACTGAATTTTTATGAATGTACAGATAATTTAATTTAAATGTAATGGTACTTTTTTAGGGTTCCAAGTCCGAAGGGTTAAAACTTAACCCTGTTACTAAAACTTTTCTGACCGTTCATCTGTCTGTCACCAGACTGTATCTCATGAAACGTGAAAGCTAGACAGTTGAAATTTTCACAGATGATGTATTTTCATGAAATATATTAATACTTTTAATTTAGTTTCCTCTGTTAAAGTATATACCTGTTTCCTGAACGATACTAACCGGTATTTCAAAACCGGTTCCGATCCCTATTTCAGACTGGATTTTGAGCGGCACCCAAGAAGAAGACTATTGTCGTACTGTCCATCTTCTGTATGATGTGTCAATCAATTGAAATAACCGCATCGGATGCGTCGCATCAGTTGAGTTCGCCGTCGTCCTGTGAGTGGTCCTAATTGCGTCATACAAGACATTAGGGACAATACACTCCTTTGCGCGCAGTTGGATAAATCTTCCGTGTTTTGGAGGTGATTTAGAACTACTATTTGAAGATACTTGCAGCATCATTTGCTTTAAAGGTACAGTTAACTCTAGCCTATATATGTCCCAATGCTGTGTACCAGGTCTTTTCTCAGGACAAAAGGACTTGGTCCCATGTGGGACCTCTCTCTCTCTCTCTCTCTCTCTGATTATCGAAGTTCTCGCAGATTATTACTATCGTGCTAAACGTGGCGTGGGTTTTGTTACCTTAGGCTCTGCCTACCCCGTAAGGGACCAAGATGTGATTTATACACCATTGTATTGCTTCGCAGATGAGTGCAGGTTTCCTCACAATGATTTCCTTCACTGAAAAGCTCATGGTAAATTTCAAATGTAATTTAGCAATATATTCTGAAAAACTCAAAGGTGCGAGCCTGGGATTCGAACCCACGACCCTCTGCTTGAGAGGCCACAGGTCAAGCCACTAGGCTACCGCGGCATTACAACAAACAGTTAATAAAGACGGGCACTTTCTTTCTGACTCCTTTCAAAAACAATGCACCGCCATTCAGAAACCATAGTGATTATATTACCTGTGGTACACATACATACCGTCACGCCTCTCTCCTACTGGTGTAGGCAGAGACTACTTTGTTCCACTTACTAAGATCCTAACATACCTCTTTCGAAAATTTCTAAGCGACACCTAAAATTCCACCTAAAATGTAGGCCGCCCTCCGGCCAGGTGGGATGACGATCTGCGAAAGACTGCAGGCAGATGCTGGATGCGTCAAGCTAAAGACAGGACGCTATGGCGCTCATTAGGGGAGGCCTATGTCCAGCAGTGGACTAATATAGGCTGATGATGATGATGACCTAAAATTAGAACACAGAAAAATCCGAAAAGTAAAGCTATGGTCGGGAATCGAACCCGGATCCTCGTCATTCCGTCACGCGTGCTTTATCCCCACCACCCATAATAGCAGGTGGGTAAGCCTACGAATTTTTCTGTTACTAACTATCACGTGACCTTGTTACTATGCAATTTTTGTCGCCAAGCGTCATCGGTTTGAATGATTGTGTCCGTACGACACAATTACAAACTCCCGTAGAACATCTATCTAAATTTAATTTCTAACGGTAAAACCATAAAAGTAAACATAAAAAACCAAGAAGTAAAAATTGTTTACCGACAAAAAATCGCATAGTAACAAAAAAAGGTCATGTGACAGCTAGTAACAGGTAGAAAAAATCAAAGACTACCCACCTGCTATGGGTGGTGTAGGGGTATAGCACGCGTCACGGAATGACGAGGATCCGGGTTCGATTCCCGGCCATAGCTTTACTTTTCGGATTTTTCTGTTTCACTGACATTTAGAAATTCCAAAATTCTGTATCATTTGATAGTACATACCTTTTTCGCTTCATCCATATTCGTCAATCTCTTCACACATGTTCGTCGGTTTAGTACTGATTCAAAACTTCCCCATACCAACGTTCCCTGTGGCACGGGAAAGGGGCGGTCCATTAATCATATTGTGATGATTTTTTAGCACTTTTAACCCCTAGAATATTATCTTTAAATACAGTTATAAGTACAATCTAATTTTATTCTAGAAAATTAAGGAATTCGGTTTTAAAATCACGCGTTTGACGAATAAATAAATACACGTGATATCTTACTACACCCCCTCCCCTCTTGTGATATTTCGTGATTTTTGCCGAACCCCTCCCCCCTCTTCGAGCCTCAAGTGATTAATAAACGGCCCCAAACCAAGATAACAAATTAGCAATATAGGTTTCAACCTTCCTTTTACGATGTTTAAAAAACACTCCCTCAAAGCACTTTATCGTCGCGTCGTTAAATTAAATCATTGTTTCCTAATGATTTTGTTCATTAATTTTATCGTTCTTTAAATAAGTTTATAAGACCGTTTCACTGCGACGCCGGGACATTAATTTAATTGAGTGCTAATGACCCAAAAGAGATGAATGTTTAATACAATTTCGTTCCACTTTGTTCAATACTTTTAGAGAAAAGTTTAAGCCGTTATGAGCCCTTGTTGAGATGTTCTGATGCTGTGAGATACTATAAACGGGTTACTCCAAAATTGGAAGTTTGTACGCTATCCTTGTCACTCTCATAATTATATCTATACATATAATAAATCGGTAGAAAGATTGTGTCTCTACATTAAATAATTTCATCGAAAATAGAGTGCTAAGGATTAGGGAAGAGTAATAAAACACAAAAAAGTAGATTTTATAATTCTTGTCTGTCTGTTCGCTAATCTCCAAAACTGTTGGATCGATTTAAATGAAAATTGGCGTGGTGATACCTTACATCCCTGATCAATATTTTAGAGAATTTTAATCCCGGAAAATCAAAGAGTTCCCGTGGGATAGTTGAAAAACTAATGCAGCTTAGTTCACAACTTAAGCATTTAATTAAGTGAAATTGGCGTGCTGACGTACGTACATAATTAGTTAGAATTTGGTATACAGTTAGTATCAGTCCCAGGGACGGACATGGGATGGTTTTTATTCCAGAAAACAGCAGTTTTTTTTTTTTTTTTTTTTTTTTTTTTTTTTTTTTTTTTTTTTTTTTTTTTTAATGAATAGGAAGGCAAACGAGCAAGTGGGTCACCTGATGGTAAGTGATCACCACTGACCAGTTCCCTCGGGATAGCGATAAGCGAATTCTGCGCGGATGGAATGGTTAAATAACACAAACTAACACACAAGCACAGTATAGCACAAGCAACTAGGAGCCTAATACGGAACAGCTGTTTATGCTAGCATCCTGACAGAGCAACTGTCTTGAAAGTTGATGTCAGCACAAAAGAAACGTATTTTAAAACTGGAACTTAAGTAGTTAATATACAAACTATGTACACACAGCAAAGCGAATCGGTGAGCACCCTAGTTATCCACGTGTGTCATTCTATACACACATCCGCACTTATCCACTGCCGTATTACGCACACAACAAAATGCCCTATCTGTGCTAATTGTGTTTTCTGACTACCTTCACGCATAGTTATTCAAACCTGCTGGTATTTTGTTCAATGGAAGCTTAATTTTGCCACCAGTATTATAAGCGTGGTGGCTCAGGTGTATTGACCTAGAGTTATGAAACCTAAAGAACCGGGTTCGAATCCTGCACAAGTGTATCTTTTCTGTATTCAATTTTAAATTACTAATCTCAAAATAAACTCATGTTTACCTAAAACAAGAAAAAAAGGACGTAAAAGAATAAAACAATAAAATGCAATTATTGGTTCAAATTGTTTATTGCAACATTTAATTTTTATTGTATTAGCCTCTATTTGTGTTATTATTATTATTACCAAAAGTAACTAAATTAGCTAAATAAAACTGCACACTTTTCCTTATAGAATAATATTCATAAAATAACACACACTTTAGAGGCCAGTATGATTTTATGTTTACTAAAAAGTCTTATGTCACTAACATAATAATTATCTTGCAAATTGAATACACAACCATAATAGGGCTATTTTTAAGATGACACATAATTAATATCTTAAATTCTGGTTTATTAGGTTTAAGTCTGATAAAGATGAACGAAACGTTTTATTTGCGGACGTGTAAGTCAGTGGTGAAATGAATAGACATGTTAAATGACAGCCATTAACAATAACATCATTTCACACTGGGTTTTAATCTCCACTTTGAAGCGACTAAGCTACCTATCTCGATTTGGTTTGGATTTGGACACCAGGGCCCATCGACGACATCCAACCCCATAGCCTAAAGTAACACTGCCACTCGTTCTGCACTGTAAAACATTACTGTGTTTATATATTTAATTAAGTTAAAAGTTAATATATTTCGTCTTCATCACTAAAAATCACTACATTTGATTTTGATTGATGTAATAATCAAAGTCAAGATATTCACGAGCAAAGGTTTCTTGTATGCTGGTCCGTTAAAGCATGTTTTTTGCTGGTCTACGGCAATGCAATCCTGCAGCATGCAGATGGTTTCGCACAGGTTGCAACGTAGCATTGTGTCTTGTTGCTGTGAAATGGGTCACTAGCGGGTGCGGCAACTACAATGTCCAAACCAAATGGCAGGAGATGAGGCTTCAGGTTTAGGCCCAGAACGAATATTTTTATCGTGTCCGAAGTCTGCGTAAGGGTGAATCCATAATTGCACAGTCTTCCGCTGCAAAATAAATGAAGTTTAAATAAAAACATTTTTCGTCAAAGAAAGTTGTTTAAAACATTACCGATAAAATAATAAGTCATTGTTTTTAACACCGTTTGTCTACTTACCCATATCCAAAAACGCCTAGCGATTCCTTATATAAATAGTTATATTGTTTTGCTCTTTTCAACAAAGATAAATGAAAATCCATGTTTTGCAAATTACAAGGTATTCGAAAGGCAAAATTAAACAGTTCGTAAGTATTCATTCATTCTTTGTATTTATGGCAACCGGTCACTTTTAGGTTAGCAACCCTTACTGCCAATGACTCCTGACAACAGCACAGAGTATAACGTGTTTGACCGGTTTTTATTTGTTCCGAGATGGGGGTTTGTAGATGTGTGTATTTGTTGTACCTACGCCTGCAATGGACAGAAACAAGACATATAGACAGCACAAAACATTTTAACAATCACAGTACGAATGAACAACTACTGGGAGAGACAGAAGCGGGTACAAGCGCCTAGAGTTTAATTTTTTCTTTCTCGATGTATTTGATCAAGAACTTTAGTACTTTTTTGTTTGTAGACGTGAGTAGTAGGAGAGAATTGAGGTCGGTAGGCTTGGGGATAAAGGGGGGTAGGATGTTGTATAGGGAAACCGATCTACTGGGGCAGTTAAAAATAATGTGCTCAGCGGTGCCGTCCTCCAGGCCACATGAACAGAGGGGGGATTGATTAATACCCCATCTGTACAGGCGGGAGGGGGTGCAAGTGTGGCCGATACGCAATCTGCAGATAACCGATGTGGTTTGTTTAGAAGCTTGGCGGAAACGGGAGAACCAGGGTTTAGGAGGGGGGGCAGGTTGGATGACACCGTAATGACGACCCTTGACCAGCACGGAGCGCTCGTATTGTCGGAGCCAGTTGGAGTCGAGGTCTGCTTTGGCAGAGGAAAAAAGGTCATAAAAGTAAGATCGGGAGTGCTCCGAACTGCCGATCTCTATAGCCTCCTTAGCGCAAGAGTCTGCAATCTCATTGCCCTGGATCCCAGAATGACTGGGGATCCAGACCAAAGTGACATTAACATTGGAGATGTGGCACTCATATAGGGATTGCTTGATGAGTGAGACTAGGGGGTAACAGACTTTGGATGAAAACTGGTTCGATTTTAGGGATTGCAAACCGCTAAGAGAGTCTGAGAAAATTACTGCCCTTTCGATTCCGTACGCTTTTACATATTTTATGGCTTCCAAGATAGCCACTAATTCACCTGTGAAAACCGATGTAAATGGGGGACATTTGAAACTTAGGATGTTAGAATCTTTTGGAATCCAAACCGCTGCACCCACCGCCCCGAAGGTTGAAAGTCGGGAAGCGTCTGTGTATAGCGTCGTCCAACCACAGTAAAGTGAGTTGATTTTATTAAGGAAAGATATGTTGGCACCAGGTTCATTCTTTAATATGCCAAAGTCAAGGATTACGTTAGGCTGAAAGATAAGAGCCTCGTAAGAGGCAGAAAAGAGGGGGAACAAGGCGCAAGAAAAAGAAGGGTTTGGGAGGCTGGTATATTTGCGAAAACTATTTATTAGGCAAGGGGGATTTTTGTTGAACCAGAATCCGCTATCTGAAATTAATGACGAGAGTTCCCGAAGTTTTGGGATTAGGGGGTGGTCAGCAAGAAGGGAAAGTCTAAGGAAGAATCGGTCAGCCAGAAATTGACGTCTAAGAGAAAGGGGGGCGTCCACCGCTTCCACTTGTAGGGCGTTGGTTGGAGAAGATTTCATCGCCCCAAGGATGACCCTTAGGGCCTGGAATTGGATTTTGTCTATCTTGTCCAGAGCCATCTTACTACAAGGTTCAAGGGCAAGTGAACCATAATCCAAGACGCTGCGAACTACCGCATTATAGAGTAGTTTTTGGGAGTAAGGGTGAGCACCCCACCAAACCCCCGAAAGGCAGCGTAACATGTTTATGTTTGACTGACATTTTTGCGTTGTGTAGTTGATATGGGGTAACCAGGAAAGACGGGAGTCCAGGATAACACCCAGAAATTTTACTTTGTTACTGACTGGGATCAGTTGATTGTTAAAAGCTACTTCTATGGGAGGTATGGATCTCTTCCTGGTGAACGGAACTACACTACATTTGGACACTGAAAGGGAAAGACCATGAGTGGAGAGCCATTCGCCTAAATAAAACAAAGCTTGGTTGAGGTTACAAGTAGCTACGTCAATTGAGTGGGAGGAGGAATACAGCGCTATGTCGTCTGCATATTGCAGGATGTTGCAGAACGGAGTCACAGCTTCTTCTAGGTCATGTGTGTACAGGCTGTAAAGCAATGGACTGAGCACGGATCCTTGTGGAAGGCCTCTCCAAATGAATCTCGGAGGGGAAAGGGCATCCCGGTGCCTCACTTCTATGGATCTATCCATAAGGAAATTGCATATAAAATGGATCAGCTTCTGCGGCAAACTCAGCTTAGATAGTTTATCTCTGAGTAAGGAGAGAATCACATTGTCATAGGCTGATGATATGTCCAGGAACACTCCAACAAGGAACTCGTTCCTTGAAAGGGTGATCCTGATGTCCGTGGTTAAAATGGAGAGACTATCCATGGTGCCCATTCCCCGACGGAAACCGAATTGGCTTTTGGCCAGGATCTTTTTGGATTCCACGAACCACTCGAGACGTTTTTTAATCATGTGCTCTGTAATCTTAAGTAGGCACGAAGATAGTGCTATGGGACGGTGGGAGCCTGGTAGGAAGGGATCTTTTCCTGGCTTAGGAATGGGGATAATTAGTTGTTTTTTCCAAACATCTGGAACGAATCCTATGTCAAAGAACATATTGATGAGATCAAGAAAGTATCTTTTTGTTACTTGTCCAGAGTTGGATATAAAGGAGTAGGGGATATTGTCAAGGCCAGGAGCTGAATTTTTAAGGTGATCCAATGAGGCAAGAAGTTCCATCCAAGAAAATGGTTGGTCAAAATTACCAATGGGGCAATTAGAGGGGTAAGGGGATGGAAGTGAGTTTATGTGTGGGGCAGAGGGGGGAGACAATGCATCGATGAATGCTTTAAGCCAAACAGTGGAGTCATTACTAGGGAGCTCCCGTGCCAAGTAAGATCCTCGATAACGCTTTATAGCCTTCCATAGTATCGAGGCCGGAGTGCCAGGAGAGATGCTTTGGCAAAAATTTATCCATCCAAGCTTTTTTTTCTTTTTGAACAAGCGTTTCGCCAAAGCCGCCTTCCTTTTGAATACGAGAAAGTTATCCATAGTCATGTTTCTGCAATACTCTTTCTCAGCTTCCTTCCTTTGGCGAATCATGTCGGAACATTCGGAATCCCACCATGGTGGGGAGGACCTACCAGCTTTACCCCCTTTTTTTAGGGGAATAGACTTATCTGCAGACCCCTTTAGAGCTTCCACCAGTTTATCGTGACAGTTCAGAGCATTTTCTAGCGACACACTGGGCATCGCGGTGACTGCCGTGTCTGACTCCAAGGCAAATTGATGCCAATCTGCCTTGGCTAAGTGGTACCTACTAGAGTATAAAGGAGAACTGGGTTGAGAAAAGGATATAGGGAATGATATTAAAATTGGAAGGTGATCGCTTCCGTGAGAATCAGAAAGGACCGACCAGGAGAGAAGGGTGCCAAAATTGGGGGAGCATAGTGAAAGGTCGACCGCGCTAACATTTTGACCGGGAGCTGTTCTACGAGTCGGTGAGCCGTCGTTAAGCAGACATATGTTTTTATCCTCCATGAGGTCTACAAGGTCACAGCCTAACGAGTCGTAGTCTGCGCTTCCCCACATAAGGTGGTGACAGTTAAAATCACCTAGGATAAGGAAGGGACCCGAGAGTACAGAAAACAGAAGATCCAGGTCAGAGATACGGATAGATTGGGGATCAGAAATGTATATGGAAAGGACGGTAAAATCCATGATTTTAGCGGCAACAGCGTCAATGCCGGAGGGGAAGGGGGGAAGAGTTATACGAGAGTATGTAACAGAAGATTTGATAAGAAGGGCGGCTCCTCCGTAACCGTCATCTCTGTCCTGACGGAGACAGTTATACCCAGGCACCCGGAACCGGGATCCTGGGATTAACCAGGTCTCTGAAATAGCAAAGGCGACAGGGCTATGCGAGGCAACCATTTGAAGAATTTCATTTTTTTTAGGGCGGAGACTGTGGCTATTCCACTGGATTAGATGGAATGTTAATGATTTGAAGAAATTGGGATAGTTTATTGGCGACGTTGGTCGGTAAAGGGGAATCATCCATTTTGCTGAACATATTGATCAGTAGGGCCAGTAGGACGTCCAGCAAGTTGTCATTGGCTGTGATTCTTTGGGAGGGAGAGCGGTTAGGGTTGGGGGGCTGGAGAGCCACACCATTCCTCGGTTGAGGAGGGTCCCACTCTCCAATTATAGCCCTGTGGGCAGCTTGGTCATAGCCTTGGCTTAGGGGGCGACGAGGGGATTTTTGAATATAAACCGTCTTTCTGTATGAGGTACTTCCAGGTTGGGGAGGGGCTGGGGTAAATTGCGCTTGAGAGAGGAAGGGGTCATCTTGGGGATGGGGAGGAGACTGGGCAGCATCTGCGTATGTCCTTTTCACGGGGGGAAACCTTTCACTCGCCTGAGAGTAGGAGACATTCTCCTGTGACATGGTGTCCTTAATTGCCTTTTGGCGCGTATGTTCGGGGCAAGTCTTACTAGTGGCAAAGTGCCTACCAGAGCAGAATAAACACATAGCGAGGTCCTCCGGCGTACTGCACGTTCTGCCTGTGTGCTCCTGTGCACATTTGAAACATTTGGGTTTCGATCTGCACTGATCTGCGACATGACCAAACTTGCAGCAGCTGTGGCACTGGATGGTGGGTAGCTGGTATGTCTCGACCAATAAGGAAGTGTAGCAGTAATAAACTCTATTTGGGAGAATTTGGCCGCTGAAAGTTAGGACTACTGTCCCCGTGGGAACCCATTCGACTCCATCGGCTTTTTGGACTTTACGGTTAAGTCTTCTTGCTCTAAGAATCTCGCCACATCCGGATGGCAGCTCCACAGTCCTTGCAAATTTGTCAAGAGCGTCATCTGTAGGAACACCTCGAACTATGCCCATGCGGGTAACGTTGTAGGTGGGTATGGATGCCTCAAATCTGTTCGCAGAAAGTAGGGGATTTGTTAGAAAGGAATTTGCAGATTCGGCCGAGAGGAATTCGATGCTCACTCTGTTTCTACCAATCTTCTTGACTCCCTCACGCGAAATATTCTGTACCCGAGCGTTTAACATTACCTGACCAAACTTGATGGGGTTCAGGGTTGCACCCGAGGAAGGTTGGGACTCAGTCTTCGAAACGTGTACTAGGAAAGGACCCACGTCTTTGCCAGTGTATTTCCTTCCCTCTTTGAGGTTAGGATGCTCATATAAGTGGACAATCGAGTCGGACGGCGACCTGTTCCCCAACTTATTGGGGGGCTGGGCGTCCCCCGACTCAAAAGTCCTTTTGGCGGCCCTCCGTGGGACGTCCGAGGGTTCCGTCGCCCCCTCTGAATCCATGTCTTGCGACACGGCAACCGGGGGGACGACGGAAGTCGGCTCCCTGTCGGAGGTTATGTCCGGGGGCTTTGGCGGGATGTTGTACGACATTGCGGGGTTAGCAGCCTACAAGAATTGGTTAAAACACTTACTGATACCCGACGTAGCAGAGAAGCACAACAAAACACAAAGTATACCACTCTAGGCCACAAAATTTCGAAGGTCTGACACAACACGTGATGTCACCTCAGAATTCAAATGGCAAGTCCCAGTTCGTAAGTATAACACACGGTTCATCCCGCAGCTAATAATGGCTGCCAGCGGTGACAGTTGTTTGTTCACAAAATCATATTATTAGAAATTTGAGGGTAGAAAACATTTTATATTGTTTAAGACGATAACGACCAAAATAGCCATCAGCTAGCAACTTTTAAACTCCAGTAATTATATTAAAAGAAAACACAATGCGTTTGCGTTTTTAACATATTATATAAGAGTAAAATTAAACATACAACAGACTGCAACCACCATAAAATTAAATAGTTACGGAAAAAAATAAATTAATTTCAACCTTATTTCAAAGCTCATAAAACAGCTATTTACACAAATTGCAATACAGTAGTCGCAGATTGAACATAATTCATAAATTCACCATGTAACTTGCATACCTCGGTGGCCTAGCGGTCAAAGACAGGTCGAAGATTTGACTCCTGCTTTAGTGAACCGGGTTCGTATCCGAAGAAAACGGAATATAAAATAGTAATAATAAAATGACATTTTTGGATGTTATTTCAATGGCCATGCTGGTTGTGAGGAATATTGCTTTGGAATTGGAATCTCAGACTTGTTGAGAAATAATAATATAACATCGTCGCATCAGTGAGATGGTAACTACTCTTCGCTAGTAATAATAGTTCAATGCGTGGGATTGCATAAATTTGCAGATTCAAGGTCGAAGGAAGCTTCGATTCGGTTCTCTCGCTTACACTGGGGATGACAATATCCAATGTAAGATTAGGTAAAATATTTTTAGGACAGTCTAAATAAAAAAAATACTTTTACATTATTTTTGTAGAAGTAACTGAAACCGGAGATATTGCATTTTCAGCCTTTGAGTGTGACACAATACCGGGGGGGATTATTTTCATTTAATTTGTAATTATTTTTTACTTAATTTATTATAAACTAACTTAAATAGTTGTAACTTTCTTCATTGTTATTTTATAGTTAGTTGTTGTTTATTCAATAAACAGGTAATTTACAGTGACATTGCTCATTCATCTTGTTGCTAAAAAATCTGTACTTAGGGGGTAGATTTTATGATCGAACTCACTCACACATTCACATGTCATAGATTCTACTTAACGTTCATGTCGATACTCAACACGCATAGACGTGTGCGTGGCTGTGCTAACCGCATTATTTTGCTGTGTGTACATAATTAGTTGAAATTTGGTATACAGTTAGTTTCAGTCCCAGGGACGGACATGGGATGGTTTTTATTCCAGAAAACAGCATAGTTCCCTCGGGATAGCGATAAGCGAATTCTGCGCGGATGGAATGGTTTAATAACACAAACTAGCACAAAAACAAATAACTATAAGCCTAATACGGAACAGCTGTTTATGCAGCAACCTGACAGAGCAACTGTCTTTAAAGTTGATGTCAGCACAAAAAATTGGAACTTAAGTAGTTAATATACAAACTATATACTAAAATGAGGCTCCAACCCAGCCAGTCGCCGACATAATACATAATATCACGTCTTTATCCCTTACGGGGTAGAGAGCCTAAGGTAACAAAACCCACGCCACGTTTAGCATGATTAAGGCCGTATAGGTGGAAAGGGAAATCAAACAGTGATGGGTTACTAACCGCATCGCCTATAACAGGTTCCTAAGACTTTCGCCCATTCCCTCGACGGGCTTTTACCATGCAACTGAAATAATTCGAAACAATAAGAGACCATCTATTCAGTCCCGGCGTTAGATGACGGCGATCGAAGGGGTTGTAATTCCCCCGTCAAACTGGTACTCGATTTTGGTTTCCTTAAGTGGACCCCACAACATTCTTCGGGGTGCTAGTGGTTGTAACGCTAGCACGCATCTAATACTCTTTATCATCCCTAGATGTCGTATGGAGTCGTGAGAGGCAGTCCAGTGGCTGCTCAACTGTTCTTGGACACAGTCCTGGATGACATACTCAAGAACGGGAGGACTCGCAGCGGAGTGGTGAACAGGGAACAGCTGAACTTAGCGGAGATCGTCTTTCACTGCATGAGGAACAATCCTGATAGAATACAAATGGCAAGTGATCTTTCTAGCAGGGTCCGTTATCCAATTCGTTTTTGTGCGAGTTTTTAGCATAGGGGGGAGGGGGGCGTTGACAATCACGTGTTGGTCCTCACGTTGGTCATTGACCAATTTCGGAAGACGATCACGACTGTGTATGTGTGTGTGTATGTACAAAGGTCAGGACTTGTTTGTTGTCAGAAGAAGCGATAACCCAGAAAATATATTTTATATGATTAATGAATTGCAACGCGATTACACGTTGAACTTTGATGTGGGGTGTTTCTTTGGTAGTAATCGTCATTAGTTATTACAAGAAAAACTTATTATTTAAAAAAGTTAACATATTGATATTAATTAAGGAGTTTGTAATTGTGCCGTACATACATTCGAACAGATGACGCTTGGCGAGAAAAAATCGCGTAGTAACAAGGTCACGTGACAGCTAGTAACAGAAAAATTCGAAGGCTTACCTACCTGCTATGGGTGGTGCAGGGGTATACCACGCGTCACGGAATGACGAGGATCCGGGTTCGATTCCCGGCCATAGCTTTACTTTTCGGATTTTTCTGTGTTCTAATTTTAGGTCATCATCATCATCATCATCAGCCTATATTAGTCCACTGCTGGACATAGGCCTCCCCTAATGAGCGCCATAGCGCCCTGTCGACATCATGTTGATGAATGGCAGTCTTCGACGGTGCGGTTTAATCGGTCTTTTTTGCGACGAACTTGCAAAATCTGGAACGAGCTTCCCGCTGGGGTCTTCCCATCGAGTTACGACCTGGGTGCCTTTAAGAGGCGAGTGTACAATTTTCTGCAGGGCCGACAACGCACTGGCATCACGTAAAGCGCTGCGGGTGTCTATGGACAGTGGTGATCATTTACCATCAGGTGACCCACTAGTTCGTTTGTCTGGCCTCTCTAACATAAAAAAAACAATGCAATTAAATAAATAAATCAAAATGTCATATCCAGAAACTCTTTTACAAATGTATAAATAGCTTCAATAATTTCAGATAAACGGTGCCTCGGATGAGAAATTTACCAACGCGCAAATTCTAAGACGCGCTGTCTCGCTCGCTCGGGCTGTCAGAGCTATAAGTGCGACAGAGACGACCGTAATTGTCTTGCTACGGAACCACGAACACATGTCAGCGGTGTACTTTGCTATGTTCCTTGCCGGTGTTATTCCCTTTATGGTGGAACCGAGTTCTACAGAATGTAAGTATATCTGTAGGTATACTCGTAAAACCTTCTTTATTTCCAATTAGGCAAAACAGGTTCATACGTGACGTTAGTTGTTTCTGCCCAAAGACCGAATCAATGTTTTGGCCAGATACTGTAATCAGAGCTCACAATTTGTGGTGCGTCATCTTTCTCTAAACGCTATTTAATTGCCCGGTCCCAATCCTCCAAGGAATCAAAAACATTCGACCTTGCATCATTGCTAACTTGCCGTATTTCAGATGAGATTCAGCAATTCGTTTCCCTGGTCACGCCCAGAGTGATCTTCTGTGAGGGTGACCGTTTTGATGACGTCAGCAGAGTGGTGCGTCAGTCTGCCATCACGACTGACGTGGTGGTCGCCGACGGGCCGTCAATAGACAAATTCGTCGAAGGATACAGCGAAGACCTTGATAGTTTCAAGTGAGTAAAGACAGTTCTTTTAAATCTATTTTAGGAAAGGCTGTTAGCTGACGGCACTTGTTTTGTCGTCTACCTTACATAATGATACCAAATTTCAAGTTAATCTGACAAGGAAGCTTCGTGCCGTTGCCGCTGCCTATTTATCTAAAGTAATTAAAACATATGCGATCACGTTTTTTTACACCATCATCGTTAGCCAAAAGACGTCCATTGTTGAATATAAGCCTCACCTAACGAACGCCATAAAGACCGGTCTTGCGCGGCTCACATCCAGCAGACTCCCGTGACCTTCACCAGGTCATCAGTCCGTCATGTCGGGGGGGACGGGCCTTTCCACGCTGCGTTTACTGGTGCGTGGTCGTCACTAGAGAACTTCGGCTCCATCAACCTTAAGCCCTGCGTTTTTTAAAGGGCCTTACTGTCAGATCCATACTAAAAATGAGAGATAAAACCTGAACTGAGTCGGAATTGAATCGCATTAAAACGTCATGGTACGGCCCAATGCCTCTGTCAGTAGAGAAGAAGTTGTTGCTGTAGAAGCAATATCAGTATTGTTTCTACACAAACTTTATCGCACAGTTTTGTCTGAATAACTTACAATCACCTTATCTCTGTGACGATTGCCAGTTAGTTTAGTTTGAAGTGGCTTACAGGTTGCCAGACGTGGATGCAGATGCAACGGCCATACTGCTGCCCACCAGCGGGTCCACCGGCCTCCCGAAAGCCGCCAAGCTCTCCCACAAAGGCCTCGTGCTGCAGTTGGTGGGACCTTGGTAAACAGTAGTGTTAGGTCAGCTAGCGCTAGAGCGCGCTGAAGCTATGTCCCGTGCGAGATAGAAAACCGGTCGTGTTCTTACTGCTCGTTCTAGATAGAGACAGGTAGTCTATCTCGCGCGCCCTCTTGTGCTGACCGAAACATGTTTTTTCCCAAAACTGACCATGGTGATTCGGTTTCGGTTATAGTTTCGGCTTCGAAACTGAATCTCTTATAAAGTGACACTGGGTCTGAATTAAACTACCCTAAAAAGTAGTATAGTAAAATTAACTATAATACAGAGACAGCGACCTGCCTACCCATAGGACTGCACTGCAGTGAGTGGAAGACTCGACGTGATTACTGCTTTCTCTTTAATATTAAAGACCTACGTTTTTCTTCATAATTTATTGTCTTCAGGTTGAACCACAGCCGGTTTCCGGAGCCAACAAAGCTGGTGCTCCTCCTGTCGACTGGTCAATGGATGACCCACACCATCACGATGACAAGTGGAGCCACTTTTGGAGTACCCGTGCTCATCAGCCCCAACAAAGTCACGGCAGAATACGTGGTGGAATTGATTAAGAAATATCAGGTAATGGTAAAGCGCTTCGCAGGAGAACAAAGGTGACCAAAGAAATACTAGACTCAAATAGCAGTAGACCAGTCGCGTGGCACGCAGGACTGACATCCGATGAAATCCGAAGACGCAGCGTAGGAAGGCTCCCCACAAGATAGACTGATGACCTGGTAAATGTCGCGGGAATCCTTTGGACTCTTCTTTCTATGTTCCGCAGTGGTTTTTTGGCTGATGATGGTAAATTGGTTCATGGCAGCACGGCCATATAACTACTAATTATTTTATAGCCGTGGTAGCCTAGTGGTTTTACCGGTGTCTCAGAATCTCAGGCTTGAACCTCCGAGGAATACTGCGTAGTAAATTAATGGTGTTTGTGAAGTTCCCAATCTGCACTGGGCCCACGTGGGAATTATAGCCCTCTAATTCTAAGAGGAGATGATGAACAATTGTACGACAACGTTGTAGCATTGGATTCATGAAATTTTTAAGGCTTTCAAGTACCGCTTTTTAAAATTCGTCAAGCAGAAGCACTTATTCGTAATCAAATGAAGGCACTTGATAAATATTCATAAGCTATTTAAAAAGCTGACCTAGGAAGGTTACAAATACTGGAAAATGAGAGACTATTTTCCAGCCATCTGTCGTTGCTTGGTAAAAAAATTGTGTCGAAAAGGCACTCATGTGGAGTTAAAGTGATATGTCCGATGTCCGACAATGTTTCGGACAAAACCGTGGACATCCGCTGTGATGAGCCTCAACTCCAAATTCATGAGGACCTGTACAGTCAAGGGCATAAATATAATAAATATTATGTACGTTACCATTACCAAAAGAGACTGACTTTCACATTCCGATGTTTCGCGAGTAGCACCTTGTAGGTATCATCGTTTTACTCGCTAACCCGGCCGCCAAGCAGCAGTTCTACGCTGTCTTCCAAAGCGGAGAGTATGATGACCGGTGACATTACTGACACATGATTCTATCTTAGCCTTCAAGGTGGCAACGCATCATCAATCCTTTAGTGTTGCGGTTCCCCATTGGTGGTACTTATTTACCACCAGTGTGACCCACTAGCTCGTTCGCCCTCCTCAAAAGTTCGAGTCTTCAGTTTTGTTTGTGGTTTTTTCCAGCCAACTTGGTCCTTCATCGGTCCGGCTCTTGCGTCATCTGTGGGACACCTGGCATCACAATCACAGCTGTCGTGTTTCGAGACAATTGTCCTGTGCGGCTCCCCGTTCACAGAAGAGAGCGTTTCCCATTTAAAGGTAAAGGAATAGCGCAACAAAAAATCGTTCTTGATAAACAAGAGTGTTTCGAGTGTGGCGGACGGGATTTGAACCTGCATCTCTAGACTGCACGCGTCCTACCAACTGGATGACCGGGATTCCCGACCAAGCTTCCGAAAAACTTTTCAGGATTCTTCAACGGTGCTTGACAAAAAATTTCCATTTGTCCAAGTGTACGGCGGCAAAGATGTAGCTTAGTTCAAAATCAAAAACTACTATGAAATAACGTAACCTAAAAATTTCACTTCTGATACAAGCAAAAATGCTGACTGTACTTGCATTGCCACCCGTCTTAAATATGTGAACCAAATTTCAACTCGATTGGACCAACCGTTGAATAGTTCCCTGTGGAGACGGTCCTGGCTGAACCACCAGATTATTGTATTGTACATTGTTGACTTACACAAGTAGGCAAAATTTCAGCTCAATCAGCTCAGACATATTTACATAGATATACATAGGTACATTGAAAGTATATAAAGCTTGTAATAATAATAAAATCTGTACAGGATTCAATCAAACCATCCAACACCTGCCGAAATATTTTGAAATAATTCGAGATAGGTACCCTGTATTCTTGAAATTACTTTATAGGATAAATTGCCAGAGAGTGCTGCCCTGGTAAATGGGTATGGCTTGACCGAAATGCAAGGACTCGTCGCAATAGGTGATCGCACAACACCACTGACTTCCATTGGAAAAGTCTTCAATGTCATCCATTATAAAGTAAGTTTATTCAGTCATGTTTTAATATTACTGGGATCCTGTAAGTCTAGCGCGAAAGCAGATAATTTATTGAATTAGATTGTACTTTGCGAAGGTCCGACGCTGAGCGAAATAGCAAGGTAAATTGGGTTTAGTTCTTAACTAGATGTTTTATAAATGTATATATATCTTTATCTAAAATCTGTCTATCTCTATCTAAGCGGGGAAATGCTGCCAGCATCTTTGGCTCAATGCCGCGGAGTACGTTTATAGATTTGTTTTAGTTCAATTAATTTATCTTGTAATACATTTTTACAAGTTATGTAATTGTGGCTCTCAGTGTTTGCAATTTTTAAACTCACACGTCCGTCCCTAATATAATACTCCTTTCATCCACTCAAAGGTTGACTGGAAGAGATCCCTTAAAGGGATAAGTCCACCTTTGTGCATGTATCTCAGTATTTGTCAATTGTACTATTTGTCTTGTTTATTTTGCACATTAAAGAGTTTACATACATACATACATACATACATTTTATAATAATCACTACACATCAATTTAAAGGATATTATCACCAGATTTACGTTTTCTTTTTGTTTCAGTTAGTAAATGAGAATTGTGAAGATTTGCCAGAATCGAACCAAAAGGGAGAACTCTATTTAAAGAGCATGTGTATCTTGAAGGTATTGCTAAAATAATTATGTACTTAATTAACTAATAGTAAACATAAAATATTCGCACTTAAATTCCGAAAAATTCAGGTGTGGAGTGGGTTCGAACCCATGACCCTGTGCTTGACAGTCAGGGTACCACGGCTTTTTTCATGCCTTATAAAGCTAATAACCTTATTTGTGCAGGGCTACATGAAAAACGAAAAAGCTTACCGCGACACCGTCACCGATGGCTGGTTGAAGACCGGAGACGTCTTCTACAGCAACGAAGATGGCCACCTCTTCTTCTCTAATAGAACTAAACTGGGTTTCAAATACATGAATCATCATGTAAGTATCCTCACTATTAACAAAGTCATGTAACTACAGCTCAGGCCTTGAGGGTATTATGTGGGTGCCAAAACTGCCAAAATTCAGCTCCCCATCCTATTGCCATGTCGCATACGAGACTGGGGAGGCCATGACATCCACATGAATCCGCACAGTTGAACCAAAATTGGTGGATTTCCTGAGATATAACCGGTGGGATGGTATCTTTCCTTATCCGAAGACTGATCAAAATTGGAAAGAACAGAACTTAAGGAGAGCCTGTCCTTTCAGGGATAGAATTCATCAGGTTAAGAACAAAGTAAATCTCACCTTGACTTACTATGAAACTTTAATCCCTAGGTGTATCCAGAGGAAATTGAAAACGTAATTGGCTCGATATCAGGAGTGCAGCAGTGTGTGGTGTGCGGCGCAGACGCCGGGCCCGCTGCTGCTGTGGTGCTGCGGCCAGGCTGCGACGTCACGCGGGACCAGATACACCACGCTGTTGACTGTGAGTGCAGAGTACCAGGAGTGCAGCAGTGCGTGGTGTGCGGCGCAGACGCCGGGCCCGCTGCTGCTGTGGTGCTGCGGCCAGGCTGTGACGTCACGCGGGATCAGATACACTGTTGACTGTGACTGCAGAGTACCTGGAGAGTACCAATCTTTATCATAAAATTCTTTTGCAGCGACGCTGAGCGAGTACAAGCGACTTCGGGGTGGCATCGCCTTCGTCCAGGCACTCCCGCGCACACACAATGGCAAGATCAATCGGACCAAGTGCCTGGAGTCAGTTAAAGATCTGATCAACAAAGGGGAATGCTTTTAGAATGATAATAAATAAAACAATCACTTGAATATATTGTTATTAATTTTATGCTAGTTCTTAAATTCTTTAATACCGGTTTAATCACAAGAAAAATTAGTACGACAAAAAGAGAAAAATACAGATGAAAGAGATGACATACAAAAAGCGACAGTTGTCCAGAAAGCGATTACTTCATTTAAATTTCTATAATATGTCACTGCAAAGTAGAAAAATCCGAAAAGTAAAGCTATGGCCGGGAATCGAGCCCGGATCCTCGTCATTCCGTGACGCGTGCTATACCCCTACACCACCCATAGCAGGTAAAAGTACTTTATTTATTATTCAAATCTGATACTTTTTATCATGCTTTATCATAGAACAAGTAGTTTGCAATACAGTCATCGACGTATCGTTCGAAGCATCCAAGTTGGCCAAATTCAGTATACCATAGAAATAGTATGGTGTGTCCATCTTTTGGTCTCTATTTTGCAAATAGGCCGCCAAGGGATCATTGACACGTCTATTTTCGGAACTTCCAGCGCATTTGGAAAGACCATCATTGCTAAGAAGAATGCGCCTTAAAAAAATTGGCAGAAAGTATTTTTTTCACAATAAAACACATTGACAATATTTTATTGAATCAGGCGTTACTTTGCGGAGGTCCATTTCAATGAACAAAAAAATTTACCTTGCTACTCCGCTACTCAGTAGTCTTTGAGTAGCGGAGTAGCAAGGTAAAATTTTTTGTACAATACAATACAATACAAATACTCTTTATTGAACACCACAAATCAGTACAAAACAATACAGAAACAAAGAACAAAGTAGACAATAGGCGGCCTTATCGCTTAATAGCGATCTCTTCCAGACAACCAATAAAAGAAATAAGTTGGAGACAGTTTAAGTAGGTGGCGGAAACAAATAGACAGGATAAACGCAGGCATAATAGAAACAACAATACCAACATAAATATAATACATAGCTAAATAAATAAAATAAAATAATACACATATACACATACATTGACAATACTTATTTAAATTCCACTTATCATGAATTTTTCATACTATAGGACACTGACTGTTTCTACGCAGTCACTTGGCTCTGTTTCGACAATGTTGCCTGTTACGTGGCTTCAAACGCTGCGAATTAATCACCGCTGACAGGGCTTCCTCTAATTGCATGGCGGTTAGGTCTGTGGCAGTTGGCGCTGATGGCTCGTCAGCAGTGCACAGTGATCAGTGCGCTGTTCCACGTTTAACTTGTGATCGTCCCGTTCTTTCTTTGACAGACAAAAAGGAGGAGGTTGTTAATGTGTTTGCTTTATATTTTTTAAAAGATATACTTACAGATTATGTATTAATTTGAAGTCTGTGAATCTTATACATTTTGTTCATGTCAAGAATGCTGTCAACAATTTTATTTTTAATATAAGCTTTTTTTCTGACTGTACAGTACTTGTATTGTCATCAGTGATACGTATTTATGTGTACCAAATTTCAAGTCGATCAGACCAACCATTGAAGAGTTCCCTCCTGCGGAGACGATCCAGACTGGGTCACCAGAACTTTTAAAATTTTACACCAATTAGTTCACAATGAGTCAATACTCCATCAACACAGTGATTTTAAAATTCACACACAAATCACATCTTATGGGGTAGACAGAGCCTAAGGTAACACGGCCACGTTTAGCAAGACTGTGGGCGTATAAGTGGAAAAAGGTATCAAATTAAACCGAATTTAGGACTGAGATAGCTGGTACCCTAGATTAAAACATGCTACCTACTTTTTATCCCGGAAAACTGCATATTTGCTATGTAAATAAATATTAGAGAATATACTACCCACATCAGTTATTAAGTCTTATTCTACGCGGACGAAGTCGCGGGCTAGTAAATTATAAATACGAAAAATTAAAACTCAAAACTAGTTAATATTCTTTCAACATGAAACTACCGTGAGACTCAATCATAATTACACATAAACGGATAACTCACATATAAAAAGTCGAGTGATGCAGCGAGTGATGAGGGGCGAGCGCTCCAGGAAGAAGGACTACGAAATAGTCCGAAACATGTCGAGCATCACTCGATTTTTTATACGTGAGTTATCCGTTTATGTGTAATTATAGTTAATATTGGAACACAGGCAATCAGAGGCGTAACTGTAACGTCTGGGGCCCGCGGAAAATTCCTCAGATGGGGCTCCTTCCTCAATATAAAGAAGTGCATCAGCGTCTCTTCTGTGCTCTAAACCAAGCCAGTTCGGGGCCCCGTAGTGCTAGAGGCCCGTGGCATTTTGCCACTCCTGCCACCCTATAGTTACGCCACTGCAGGCAATGTATTTTAAAATCGTTCACTTCGTTTTACTGGGCGAAGAATCACTTAGCGAATAGCCTTTGCGAAGCGACAGCGGCGGTTGGATTCAACGCCTAGCGATTGATGGGGTGCCGATGCAAAGGTGATGTATTGCAAAAGGCCAGAAGGCGCGAGGGAAATGGTTTAAATTCAGTGACCTTTTGCAAAGGTGTGGGCTTGCACCCTTACTAATAAATGTTTAAAGTGCCGTGAACTTTGAAACACGTTGCAAGGTAACTGGCGTTTTGCTAATTGCTTTTGAGATATTAAATAATTTTCTATCAAAAATGGCATCTTTTCGTCTACAGGAGGGTTACCGTGATGTCACAATGCGATTCAATTCCGATTTAGTTTAGGTTCGCTCGCTGTCAGAGCCATACTAAAATTTACAGCTAAAACTTGAACTGAGTCGGAGTTGAATCCCATTAAAATGTCATGGTAAGGCCCCTGGTCTAATTTCTAAACGGATTCTCGAAAAAAATTGAGCTGGTACGATAATTTATAATATTTTTTGTGGACGTAGTTTGTTTTTTTTTAATTGAAGAGCCATGGGAGGTACAACGTGTAATTTAAAACGTATTTCAGCCATTTCAAAAAAAAAAAAAATACTCTTCAAACTATTGGACCGATTTTAACCAAACATGGCTACGAACCATCGCATAGAAACTGGCTTTTTCGAATGAAAAAGGCCGCATCGAAATCGGTCCATCCGTTTGAGAACTACGATGCCACAGACAGACAGATATAACACCCCTCTTTTGGCGTCGGGGGTTAAAAATTGGTGTAAATTGACCCATTCATTTTTGTTTTTTTCCATTTTTTTTTTATTTTTAGTCCGTCGCTGTTTGCGTAGCCCAACACTGCGGTTGCGTCACTCGAAGCATTTGATTATTGCCCACTAAGCCCACCAGCTGGGCAGCTTATCGTAACAAATGAATTGTATCCAGAGACCCAATACAATGTTAAACAATTCACTCGAGATTATGAGTCGAGCAGGTCCGACTTGTTTCGGTCAATTTGGGAAGTCCTTGCTCAAGGAGTAGTGCTTTTACGATGGAGCACACCGCGTCTTGTCTTCGATACATTTAACCCTGAGCAAGATGTATCAAAACAGGTCGAAACTTGTCGAATTCTTCTCGATTTATAAATATTATGTACCACTTATAAAAGCCCGTCGAGGGAATCTTCGTCAATCGTACGAATTATGTTAAGCGATGCGGCTAGCAACCCATCACTATTTTGATTCCCCTTTCCGCCTATATGCCCACAATCATACCAAACGTGGGTGTCTTGTTACCTTAGGCTCTATCTACCCCGTAAGGGATAAAGTCGTGATTTAAGTATGTATGTAAGCAAGGACCAAAGCACCCGGCAATCTGAGCATACTAACGCACTAACATATGTTAATCCCTAACCTAAAGGCCTTTGTGGCTCCCTGCCTTAAGATGCCAATTAAAATTCCATCCTCAGCTCCCATCCCGAGCGTTAGATCCCGAAGGCTCCTAGGGGAGTCAGTTCTGGCTGTGTGTGATACGTACGGGCATTCTCGGACCGTAATCTGATGCAGGGAATGCGAGTATGTAAACAGGGAGGTGGCACGCGTCGCCTTTCCATTAACTCTGGAATTTAGGATCACGACGTGCGGCAGAAAAACTATGTACCCTTACCATTGACTTGTATATTTCTAAATAATACTGAAAACTAGAATAAATATATACATACATATGTCACGTCTTTATCCCTTGACTAGCGACACGCCCCGGCTTCGCACGGGTGCAATCAGTGTTTCTCTACTAAATTATGTATGTACTAGCTGTTGCCCGCAACTTCGTCTGCATAGAATTCGTTTATCGCTATCAGCTGTCTCAGGCCGATCGGTTTAAAATTGACAAAGTTTCGTACAAACTTTCATCCCCTATTTTATCCCCTTGGGGGTAGAATTGATCATAATCCTTTCTTAGCGGATGCCTACGTCGTAACATCTACCTGCATGCCAAATTTCAGCCCGATCCGTCCAGTGGTTTGGGCTGTGCGTTGATAGATCACTATGTCAGTCAGTCAGTCAGTCACCTTTGAGTTATATATATATACATTGCATGATTAAGGGCGTATAGGTGGAAAGGGAAATCAAAATAGTGATGGGTTGCTAGCCGCATCGGCTATGATATGATTCCTAAGACTCGCCCATTCCCTCGATGGGCTTTTACGTGCGCGGGAAGAGAAGCAACTGGTGAATTCTATGTTTTTTCTTTATAGACTACTAGCCGTTGCCCGCAACTTCGTTTGCATAGAATTCGTTTATCGCTATCCCGCGGGAATCACGCAATTTTCCGGGATAAAAAGTAGCCTATGTGTTATTCCAGACTATAATCTATCTATGTTCCAAATTTCATCCAGATCGGTCCAGTACTTTTTGAGCCTATTCATTACAAACATACAAAAATAGGTACAAATCTTTCCTCTTTATACTATTAATATAGACAAGCCCATGGAAAAAAAAAACATGTGAAATGAACCAGCGTGAATGAAGCTTAGAAGGCTGTTACTATATCATAAAATAACTCTGAGTGCTATGCCGTCATTTCTTAGCGGTACAGATTTTTTCTCATACATTGAAAAAAAAATGCACTCACTTCCGGCACCACCACTTGAAGCGGCACTAGGTTTTTCGACATTTATTTTTAATCATCTATAAGCTATAAAAACGCCGTAAATTAATAATTAGTCGTAATTCCTCACTTTTACCTGAGAAATTCCATAAATGTACCGCTCAGAAATGACGGCATTGCGTTCAGAGTTATTTTGTGATATATTAACATCTTCCTTCATTCACGCTGGTTCATTTCACATGGTTTTTTAGGGTTCCGTACCTCAAAAGGAAAAAACGGAACCCTTATAGGATCACTTTGTTGTCCGTCCGTCCGTCCGTCTGTCAAGACCCTTTTTCTCAGTAACGCGTGGAGGTATGAAGCTGAAATTTATATCAATTACTCAGGTCTACTGTCCCTTGAAGCTGTGAAAAAATCAAACTTCTAAGCCAACGCAATCAAAAGATACAGCCGTTTATGCCGCAAATTTCCGCAAATTTTCAACTCTCAAGGGAATCAAAACCTACAAGGTAGTTCCCGTGAACGCAGAATCTTGAAATTTGGTATGAAGGTAGGTCTTATAGCACAGATTAAAGAATAATTGCGAAAACCGTAAATGTGTATGTATGTCTGTATATAGCAGTGACCAATATAAAGTAACCCCACACTGCGTACATTTTGCTTTGGAACAGGGCTCTGCTTACACTGGTTTTAGATATTTATAGATAATGATACGGAACCCTCGGTGCGCGAGTCCGACTCGCACTTGACCGGTTTTTTTTCCATGGGCTTGTAGTCTATTACTCCCGGACCAGCATGGAAGAACTATTTACGACTATTTACGATGTAAAATAAATAGTTTTTGAGAAACGTCAAATATAGTATAGACAGTAAGTTTGGTAAAAATAACGGTAGTTTCAAAAAAGACATGTAAAAGAGCGTCATGTAAGAGAGAGGCATGTAATAGCGGTCCGATAATTAATGATCAGGTGAACTTGGTTTCATCGCCTTCATTGCGTGTTCATTTTGATGAATAAAAAATATTTTTGTAAAATACATAACCCTATTTGTTTTTGCTGTAGTCGGAATTTTTTTTGAAAGTAGTTGTTAGTGTATAATAAAAATCATAAATAATAGGGTAGTTTGGGAAAAAATATGAATGAAGGTACATTATGCTTATAAATACGGTTTCAGATCAGTACGACGTTGGTTTGCATGTGTAACAGTTGTGTTCATTAAACTTTGATAATGATCCCGTAGAGGGATCGAAACGCGTCAGTGTTTGTGTGGTGTAAGGGATAATTAAGTTTGTGGGATTTATGTGTGTTTTATTGGCAGAAGTGAAGGGAGGGTTTGCATGATAAAGATGTATATTTCACACAGGCTTGGTTATCTTACACGTGAATAGCGGAGTAGCAAGGTAATTTTTTTGTTCAATGTAAAAGAGCACTTGGCGGTCAATTTGCAAAAATAGACTCAAGGACCCGTTTAGCATGATTGTGAGCATAGGTTAAAATAGGATTTGCATCGGTTGTTTCCATGCCCGTGGTAAGGGCGGATAGTAAACTACTGGAGCTACGAGCAGTCATTAGCGCTACTAGCTCTCGCCCCTGCAGCGAACAAATTTCACAAATTTCCTCCATCTTGCTGCATTTTCTCAGAGCCAAGGGAAAATCTTAAACTTTCAATGGAAAATGTGTAGTAAATTTTCCAACAAAGGTTTTTTTATCGCCTCATCACGGCCTGAATTTTAAGGCGTTTTTTATTCAAACACTTAAAGTTAAGTTAGGGCTCTTCAAGATACTTATAAATGAAATGAAATTAATTAAAGATTTTTGAAAGCACATAATGTGTGAAAATACCACTCGAAAGTGGTTAAAAATTGCGCTGAATTTGAAATACGAGTAGCTTAGAAGATACTTACGGTAAGTGAATTTAAATCCAGAGATTTGATTTATATGGGTGAAACGAACATGAAACCCCATGGGAAAGAGGCGCCGGTATTGTATGTAGTATGTGTGTATGTCTTTCATCTATATTTATACATATAATAAATCGGTAGAAAGTTTGTGTTTGTACATTTTTTTTTTTTTTTTTTTTTATATGAATAGGAAGGCAAACGAGCAAGTAATAAATATTACATAAATTCATCAAAAATAGATGTTAGTAGTACCTATGTATGTATGGATGTGTTCATTTACCTCTGTGTTCGCTAATCTCCAAAACTGTTTCACCGATTTAAATGAAATTTGGTATGGTGGTACCTTTTATCCCTGGTCAATATTTTAGATACTTTTAATCCCGGAAAATCAAAGTTCCCGTGGGATAGTTAAAAAACTATAACAACTTAAGCATCTAATTAGTAAAATTGACATGCTGACACCTCATATTGCCGCGGTTACATTACACATAATTAGTTGAAATTTGGAATTCTGGGAGTAAAGAAAAAACATATAAGGTACCACTTTCAACATGAAACTACCGTGAGACTCACTCATAATTACACATAAATAGTCCGAAACATGTCGAGCATCACTCGACTTTTTATACGTGAGTTATCCGTTTATGTCTAATTATATCAGTCCATTATGGATGCCTGGTAGAGATCGCTCTGTAGCGATAAGGCCGCCTATTGTTACCTTGTAATATTCTGTATACCTTTTTTCTGTTTTGGTTGTTATATGTGGTGTTCAATAAAGAGTTATTGTAGGTATTGTATTGTATTGTATATAAGGTACCAGTAGCTTTTCTTCCCGCGCAGATGGTAAAAACCCATCGAGGGAATGGGCATAGGAATCATGTTATAGGCGATGCGGCTAGCAACCCATCACTGTTTTAATTCCCCTTTCCACCTATACGCCCACAATCATGCTAAACGTGGCCTTTGGGTCTTGTTACCTCAGCTCTACCCCGTAAGGGATAAAGACGTAATTTGTGTGTGTGTGTGTGTGTGTGGTATAAATAAATAAATAAATAAATATCTTGGGACAAATTACACCAATTGACCCAGCTCCAAACTAAGCAAAGCTTGTACTATGGGTACCAGGCAACGGATAAACATACTTATAATGTAGATAAATACATACTTATATACATACAACATCCATGACTCAGGCACAAACATTCGTATTCATCATACAACTGTCTGCCCCTACCGGGATTCAAACCCAGGACGTAGCTTCATAGTCAGGGTCACTAACCACTATCCGGTCGTCAAAACAGTTATACAGTTTCAGTCCCAAGGACGGACAAAGGGTAGTTTTCATCCCAGAAAACAGCATAGTTCCGAATTCTGCGCGGACGGAGTCGCGGGCAACAGCTAGCTTGTAAATATGCACGGCTGTTTGTTTTCTTACGTTTCCAAGAATACCGCACCCCAAAGAAAACTGTACGTATCTTTCAAATAAAGTTGTAATGGAAATCGATCCTCTAAGGACCCACTTGATCTGGGCTTTGGCGAAAGCTTTTAAGTTAAAGAATATTTTATGATATTAAGCTCATCTTTGATATCGCAAAATTATTTTCAACTAGCCGACTTTCTTGAGGCTTTACGGTTAGAAGCTTTGTTTATCATTGTAAGTCGGGTTCTTCAAGTCAAATTGTATTACGTGGATGATTTTGTTAGTCTTTTTTAGAACAAGGAAACTCTTCCACGCTGCGCTGGAAGTAAAAAAAAAATAAAGAATGTACCCGTTGTTCCTCTTCCCGCGCGGATGGTAAAAGCCCATCGAGGGAATGGGCGAAAGTCTTAGGAATCAGTTATAGGCGATGCGGCTAGCAACCCATCACTATTTTGATTGCCCTTTCCATCTATACGCCCTTAATCATGCTAAACGTGGCCTTAAGGCCGCCTATTATTTGTACCTTGTAATATTCTGTACATCTTTTTTCTGTATTGGTTGTTATGTGGTGTTCGATAAAGAGTTATTGTATTGTATTGTATTGTAAGGTTTTGTTACCTTAGGCTCTGTCTTCCCCGTAAGGGATAAAGACGTGATATACGTATGTATGTATGTTTATTTTCAGTTCCGGGGAAGGCCATAGGATATTTTTTTATCCCGGAAAATTGTGTAGTTCCCGCGGGATAGAGATAAACGAATTCTTTGCAGTCGCTGGCAACAGCTAGATATTAATAATTTTTTTTTTATATAAACCGCACATTCCCAAAATAAATGCAATTTACAGAATAATTGCCACCCTTGTATTTACGTCAGCCATTTTCAATTTTGAACTCTTTGTGCAATAAAATGGCGCTCCAAAGAGAATGCTCGCGTTGGCTGTAAAATGCTGTGCATATTTTAAAGAGGAATCAAATTATTTCAACACAAAGACCATTAGCATAATGGTGTTAATTAATGTATGTTTTAAGTTACTGCGGGCAATTAATACAACTGTTTTATAGGGGTGCGAGTCGGGTTACCTTCGCGTGTGGTTCGCTGCGGTTCGTTTTTGGATGAGCAGTGCGCGGTCCGGTGCACCCTGGGCATCGGTTAATGATTACCTGCCAGATTCTGAGGGATATCATTATCCGTTGGCTAAGAGCCCGACAGGAGGGTCTTTTGACCGTGTTCTACCGTACTACGTTGCCGACATAATATTGTCTCAAGATTTTTGAATACTGTATTGATTACTTTGACATTGGCGAAATCATCGCATCGATCGATGGGGCCATATTAAAAAAGAAGAACTATTTTATATTTTAATGGAAAACTTCAGAAAAAATATTATATATGCGAAAGTTTGTGCGGATGTTTGTTCCTTCTTCATGCCGAAACAGCTGGACGGATTTGGATAAAATTTGAAACGGAAATCGCTAGTACCTTAGATTAACACGTAGGCTACTTTTTATCCCGGAAAATTGCATAGTTCCCGCGGGATAGCGATAAACATGTCGAGGGTCGTAGCTGCCTTAGAGGCGCGACGTAAATAATTATTGCAGAATACACTATTAACATAAGTTTTTAAGTATAATTCTACGCGGACGAAGTCGCGGGCAGTAGCTAGTATAATATAAAAGTAAGAAATATAAGTCGATGTTCAACGTGTACCTACCTTTTTATAATAAATATTACGTTGACCAACTAATGTAAAAAATGAGCAGAGGGTGGGTTTTGCATGTATACAAATATCTTTCGCACAGGCTTGGCTGTTCTACACGTCTGGTAGCGGATTAGCAAGGTAAATGTTTTTTGTTTGCGTATTTCATTTGAAATATAAATCTGTGTTTTTCAACATGAAACTACCGTGAGACTCAATCAACACGAACGGATGACTCACGTATAAAAGTCGAGTCATGCTCGACATGTTTTGTTTCTATAAAATTGTGTGTATGCTTTTATATTTGTGTCTTGCAAAAAGGAAGTCTTCTTTCTTTCTACGTGTGTTCATTTTGCTGCCGCCGGGGCGAGCGCTCCAGAAATTACTACGAATTAGTCCGAAACATGTCGGGCATGACTCGACTTTTATACGTGAGTTTTTTTTTATATTAAAACCGACAAACGGGCATGCGGTGCACCTGATGGTAAGTGATCACCGCCGCCCATGGACAACTACAGCACCAATGGGACTGCTAGCGCGTTGCCGGGAGTTATGTATTTATGTAACTATGATATATCTGTCTCACAGTAGTTATACCAAACACCATGTAAAAGCTTTAATTAAGCCCGCGTTTAGTTAATAAGCGGGTTAACGGCGCCAATTACCGTTAAACTGCGACAGTTAGTGCCTCTCGTTAAATTTAACTGACGCTTTTTGGCACTTATTAATATAATTTGAATGTATTGCAGCGAAAATGTGAGTCGAGTGAAGAGCTGCCGCTCGATAGGCCACTATCGATACTGTGTCGATAGATTATCGATGTTTGAAGCAAAAAAGTCTTCCATGCTGGTCTGGGAGCAAAGAGAAAACATAGAATGTACCAGTTGCCTCTCTACCCGCGCAAATGGTAAAAGTCCATCGAGGGAATGGGCGAAAATTATAGGAATCATGTTATAGGCGATGAGGCTAGCCACCCCTCACTATTTTGATTCCATTTTCCACCAATACGCCCACAATCTTGCTAAATGTGGCCTGTAGGTACTTGTTGCCTTAGGCTTTGTCTACCCCGTAAGGGATAAAGACGTGATTTGTGTATGTGTATGTAAAGCAAAAACTAGTATCGATAGTTACTGATAGTATCGATATCTCTTTTCATGTAATACTATTTTACGGGATAGACAGAGCCTAACGTAACAAGTTTACCATGATTGTTGACGTATAGGTGGAAAGGCGAATTAAAATACCTAGTGATGGGTTGCTACCCGCATCGCCCATAACCTAATTCCTAAGATTAGTCCATTATGAGCTTTAACCATCTGCGCGGAAAGAGAAGGTACCAGTACCTACATTCTATGTTTTTATTTACTCCCTCCATCTCCACACTCCATTTAGTTGGTTTGGGCATGTAGAGCGGATGGATGAAAGTAGACTAACTAAACAGATCTATATGGGGAGTACGAATGGTTGCGTTGGGAGGGGAAGGCCTAGACGTACGTTCCGAGACCAAATAGGAGACGTTTTGGAAAAAGGTCAGGTCAGGAGTACCCGAAACCGACGAGCATGTATGAAGAGATTGATGACTGTGGATGAAGCGAAAGAAATATGTCAGGATCGTAGCAAGTGGAATAAAGTAGTCTCTGCCTACCCCTGTGGGAAAGAGGCGTGACGGTATGTATGTATGTATGTATTTACTCCCAGATCAGCATGGAATAACTATACCTACTAACGGTAAACAACAATAATCAATAGTTTCTGTTGTTTGTGGTCTTTAGGTTTTAATCCCTACGCTCTGTCTTCCCTGTAAGGGATAAAGACGTGATTCTTCTTCTTCAGCGTGTAAACGCCCACCGTTGGGCATACGCCTCTCCAATATCTCCATCCCGAACGGTTGCCCGTTTCCCTCTCCCAGGCTGGTCCTGCTGTCTCCTTTATGTCATCAGACCATCCAGGTGGTCTGCCTCCAGTTCTTCTGCCGACAAGCTGAAAGACGTGATTAATAAAGCCCCGTATTCATGGTAAACATTTGTTTAGCAACAAAGTTGAATCAACGTGTTGCGGAGTTGCTGTCAACATGTTGCTGGCAACACTGCGTGTTGTAGAGGTGATAGCGTCATGTTGACAAGCTCTCGCCCGACAAGCGTAAACATTGATTCAACTTTGTTGCTAAACAAATGTTTACCATGAATACGGGGCTTAATGCGTATAATACATTAATAGTTTTATTATTTGATGTCCACAGAGAGGTGCTTGTTCCAACATTAATGTACGGTAGCGAAAGTTGGATATGGCACAAGAAGCTTGAAAGTAGAATAAATGCAATAGAAATTAGAGCATACAGAAGTATTGAAAGGGTAGAAACTGCTAAGAGAACATGCTGGTATGAAAGAAGATATTGACTAGGATAGAAAAAAGTATGCTTAGTTGGTTTTGTCACGTAGAGAGGACGGATGAAAGTAGACTAACTAAACAGATCCATATGGGGAGTGTGAATGGTTGCGTTGGGAGAGAAGGTCAGGTCGGGAGTACCCGAAACCGGCGAGCAATAAAGAGATTGATGAATTTGGATGAAGCGAAAGAGGTGAGTCAGGATTGTAGCAAGTGGAACAAAGTAGTCTGCCTACACCTATGGGAAAGAGGCGTGACGGTATGTATGTATATATGTATACAAAGTATTGCTGCTTACCGATGTGATAAAGATCCATACTATGGATACTGTCGATCCCATCGATACTCTTTGTCGGTCTCTCGCTTAATGCTCCTCTCATTTACTCGAAGGTTAACTGGTAGAGATCCCTTATAGGGATAAGTTCGCCTTCGTGCATATATTTAAGTTTTTTTTGTGATTTGTCTCTGCTTCTTTATATTTGTACAATAAACCATTTACTTACTTACTTACTATCTAAACCTATCGATAATTGGCATTGTTCATTTTTTTTAAGCTGTGCTTTTAACACCTTTATTTGATAAAATGGACAATTTCAAGCAACTAATGTGAATATTATGCTTTTACGTAGCTTTGTTAATTAATAATGAATATTTTTTCGCTGTTTGATAATTCGTGAATTTAGACAGAATCCCAATCGCCTTCGTTCAGCTGGCTATAAAAAAACGGCTTTGTCTATGGTTTTGTTAGATTTGACAGTGACACGTGACAGTTGCCATAGCCAAACTTTTTTTTTTCATTTTTGGGGCAAACATTCGATGCTGGATTCTGTCTAAAAACCCGGTCGTTCGGTCAAACAAAGGTTCAAAGTACTTTTACAAAAATATCTGCAATCGTAAAGTATTTTTGAAATCGGACAAGATAAATCGGATAATTGATGGTTTTCCTCGAAATGGTTTTCGAATTGGAGCATACTAAAAAAAATGAACAATGCCAATTAAACTATCGAATTGCGGAAACTCTAGTCCAGTGACGTAAATGTATGCGTTCAACAACTAATTACTCAAAATATGCAAAGTGAAACAAATAGTTTCACTATTGTCGCATTACATAAGCCGCGGTAGCCCAGTGGTTTGACCGGTAGCCCTCAAGCGGAAGGTCGTGGGTTCAAATCAAACCTGAGCTCGCACCCATAAGTTTTCGGTTTTTAAAATGTGATAGCAAACGAACCCTGCTATTACCCCTACACCACCCCACAGTAGGTATTACCATAGCTTTACTTTTCGGATTCTTCTGTGTTTTAGTTTTTTTAGTGTCGATAAAAATTGAATTTCTTACGGGTAAAACATACTTGTTCCCCATACATAACTATTTTACATAACCAGGACATTCTAAGGTAAAATAAAGGCTATTTCTAAATTAAAACAAACATGTTCGCGGCTTAGGGGAAGCCCAAGGGCAACCCCGCCGCACCTAATACATACATCCTACTAATATTATAAACGTGAAAGTTTGTAAGTATGGATGGATGGATGTTTGTTGCTCTTTCACGCCAGAACAGCTGGTCAGATCTGGATGGAATTTGGAACATAGATAGATTATAGTCTGGAATATCACATAGGCTACTTTTTAGCCCGGAAAATTGCGTAATTCCTGCGAGATAGCGATAAACGAATTCTATGCAGACGAAGTTGCGGGCAACAGCTAGTACATACATAAATCACGTCTTTATCCCTTACGGGGTAGACAGAGCATAAGGTAACAAGACCTAAAGGCCACGGTTAGCATGATTGGTGGAAAAGAGAATCAAAATAGTGATGAGTTGCCAGGCGCATCGCCTATAACATTATTGCTCTTTTGTTTTTCCCTGGAATCGCACCTAAAATTACATTGGTTTTACCAGTGCCGGTTATGTAACTTGGTCACGTACAGAGAACAAGCTGTAAAAATAAACATTAAAAAATCAAGTAATAAAGTTCCTGATACATTTCATAGTAACGACTAGCATTTGGCCAAAATTGTAGCTCGTCCATCACTACTTACTAGAGTAGACTTAAAACCCTTCGGTTTAGAAACACTTCGGTACCCGTATAATTCCACCACGAAGCAGTATCGTTCGGTATCAATTAATATTTACTCATTCTACACTTGGAACCTTTACTCCACTTAAACTACTAGCGAAACTATCGAATCACTATGTTCAGCGTTCATTTCCAAGTCTGTACTGGCATGTGTTTCACACTCTCTCATTGGAAAAGTAATGGATACAGTGATGGTAGAGATATTGTGAATTGCGGGCGTCGTCGTCAGGGGTGTGTAATTTGATAGACGGGGAATAAACATCGGTCAGAACTCGACTGCGTATTGTAATTTTGTAATTGTCTTAACTGATATTATTCTAAGTGTGTACGTTAAGACTCATTAATCAGACGTGTTTCATTCAATCATAGATGCTTTTATTAATTGGGCACACAGTTTAATTAAGTGTGTAAATTAAGCACAGGATGTCTACATGGTCATCAGCTAGAAGACGTCGACTGTTGATCAAAGGCCTACCTCTTAGAACGCCACAATGAACGACAACTCGCCTCTTGCATCCACTGGTTTTACGCATTTCACGATGTCGTCCCACCTAGTGGGAGGCCTTCCAACACTGCGTCTTCCGGTTCGCGGTCGCCGATTGACTTGAAATTTGGTATACATGTCATAATGTAGGCCGGATGGGAATGCAAGTACAATCAGCAAAAAAGCTTGTATTACAAATGAAGTTTTTGACACAAATTTATTTAATTATTTCCTTCTTCTCTGTCAATTTTGATGCGATTGTTGTTGATGCTAGTCTGGGAGCAAAGAAACACATAGAATGTACCGGTTGCTTCTCTTCCGCGCAAAAGGTAAAAGCCCATCGAGGGAATGGGTGGAAATCATAGCAGCATGTTGTAGGCGATGCGGCTAACAACCCATCACTGTTTTGATTCCATTTTCCACCTATACGCCCACAGGCGTGCACAGACAAGTCTTGTTACATTAGACTTTGTCTACCCCGTAAGGGATAAAGATCGTTTGACAACTTCATTGTTAATTTTCGAACTAACTATCAACGTTACACCTGACTGCATTCAATTTAACTCAGTAGCGCGGCTCGGACGCTGTGCATTGCCGGTCTACAATGAAATTACAACTTAGTTTTTCGAACAATGCGCTCACTGGACTGAAAACTGGAACTTTTTAATCGAAGTTGTACATGCTTCATTAATTTTGAACATATCGAATGACAGTTTTATTGTAAAGATGTAATTGGTTTGTCTGGCGCTGGTCTGGGAGGAAAGGAAAAACATAGAATGTACTAGTTGCTTCTCTTCCCGCGCATGGTAAAAGCCCATCGAGGCAATGGACGAAAATAGGAATCATGTTATAGGCGATGCGGCTAACAACCCATCACTATTTTGATTCCCCTTTCCACCTATACGCCCACAGTCATGCTAAACGTGGCCTTCAGGTCTTGTTACCTTTGGCTCTACCCCGTAAGGGATATTGACGTGATTTATGTTATGTATGTACAATGGTGTAAGTGTATCACTGAAAGATAGAATCTGGAACAGTGTGATAAGGGAACGTGCTGGTGTGAAAGATGATATAGTGACTAGGATAGAAAAAAGTATGCTTAGTTGGTTTGGGCATGTAGAGCGGATGGATGAAAGTAGACTAACTATTGTAATGGTTATATTTTACCAACTTACGATTGTTCACATTCCTTCAGCTTTCATCATCATTACAAGCCACAGTTGCGTGTCTCCAGTGCTCCTCGGAAGGAAATTGGTGGCGGAAGCTGATAATTAGCATACTTTCACATTTAAATTCACAGTTTTCACTCCCTGGAGACATTGTTTACAAGAAATCTAACCATCATCTGTCAAGCGAATGTAGGTTAACACCTCTTGTCTTGTCATCGTTTGAAACGTCAAAAATTAAACGCTCCTCATTATGTTGCCGAGCCTGTTTGTTCATTCATAATCGTATAGTATGCAGCAGGTTGTTTATGGTTTTCCTTTCAGATTCTTTACGACAGACAGCCCATTCATCATGTCCATTCATCAAGTTCATTCGAGTTCCATCGATGCATATTCTGTGGTAGCGCTCTAGCGTAAGTGTTACCAGTTTCTAAATTTTACCCCGGAAATAACGACAGCTGAATGGTTGTTTGTGTGAATATTAGCCTCAAAGTTGTTGTTTATTCATCCCACATTTTTTCCTGGTTGTTATGTTATCGTTTCAGAGATCCGGAATATTTTATCTCCGACTAATCATGTCAGATTACCCTTGTTGCAACTACTCCTGTCATAATTAGATTTACCCACCTTTCGAGGTTAGGAACTACCTTCGATTACGGCAACACATTCATGATTACATTCATTCAGTTTGTGAATGTATCGATTCTCATTCGATCGAGGGGATAAATTTGTCTGTCCGAAGATGACGAGCACTTTTATATTAATAATCTCCAGCGGAAAGTCTCCTCGTAATTGTTACCCTCAGTGCTAATTTAAATCCTCGTTCTACTCAGGTGAGTTCTTGCAAATTGTACCTTTGGCTTGCTAGTGTTCGTAAAGTATTTCGTGATACTATTCTCTGGTTTTTTATTACAGCGCCACGTTCCGCGCTGGCCTAGAATTTATACCATTTAATTGATAATCTTTGCTCCGATCTGGCCTGCTGCGTGGCAAGACTGAAGCCTACCCCCAAATTGTAAGTACAGCGTATTACGCGTTCGAGGTTAGGGATCTGGTTGGAACATTCAATTAATCTTGGTTACCATATTTCAGCATTAAAACATCTTCCACCTGCGCCGCGTTCCGCCGAGCTGTCGCAGAAGCGGTCCCAGCGTCCACGTCCCGCAGATACCCTGATTCCGCCTCTGACAAGTAAGTTCGCTTTGCATATCCTTGCTACTTCGGGGGTAGATTGCCCAAAGTGTCTTGTGGGCAATTTCGGGCCCAGATCGTTTCCTAGTGCCGAATTTTCATCTTCTTTTATTCTCCTGAGCTTGGCCTAGCCAATTCCTGAGGAATTGGATGTTTTTCTATAATTTTACCAAATTAAATTAACCATTAATCTGCGCCCTGACAGTGCATATTTTCATTCTTGTGATCTGTTACCACTGGGTAACCGTAGCCGTAACCTACCTACTTATTTACTTTTACCTTCTCAATAATAACTTCATTTAAACTATTCACTAAATTTCTTACTCCGCCCCGAGCGGAATGCTTCTGGAAGATACCCGGGACGAAGTCCCTTGTGTGTAGCGCGCTGCTGGAACATCTAGAGCCATTCCACTTACCACTTTTCAACTTTCTAAGCCTACCCACCTTTGCTTTTGCACAACGGAAGTGGAATTTAGAGTCACTATGCTCGCCTGCATAACCGCTTGCTACAACCCAATGCCCCGGTGTATTCCAGGAGGTGTTTGATCACGGCTGGTCGTGTCACCGGCGGTTTAGTCCCGGCTGCTTCGGCCGACCTACCCGAGCCGATCCCGCATCGGTTGCCCGCGGATTTGCCCGACCGGGCTGCAGCTAAGATATTCTATACAATTAATCATAAAACGAACGTAGATCAGCCAAACCACGCTTAACCATACCCTGTGTTGTATACTGGTACTTAGGATACCCTAAAGTAGCCTAAGGTAACTACTTGAACTACCCACATATCAAATTGTGAGTCTTAATCGGTTACCTGTAATACGTAAAAATAAGTCGTTTACGTTTAAAATAAGTATTTTACTTTTTAAATAAGTGTTGTGTGATGACAATCTGTTCGGTCTGCTCACAATAAAGTGGATTGAAACAAATATCATTTTTAATTTATCTCTTAGCAACTACCGAAAATTTTAAACATTTCATGGCGCCCGAACAGATTGTTAGCGTGTAGGGTAATCCGCTCAGTGAACGGAAGGGATTACTTTGGCTGATCGCGTATTTTATTCATTTTTTTTTTTTGTTAGCACTGACACTGTTATACTTTAACAGTACTACGGTTTACTGTTTTTACTGTTTCTACTGTTTTTTTTTTTTTACAGTTTTTTCACTGTTTTTTTTTAACTATTACTGTTATACTTTAACAGTACTACTATTTACTGTTTTTACTGTTTTTTACTGTTTTTTTACTGTTTGGACAGTTTTTACTGTTATTACTCGTTTTATTGTACTGTGTATTAGGTACATTTGTAATTGGCTGATCTCCGGTTTTTTTGAATATTACCTTAACTTACCTATCGCCTAATTAACGCTGCGCTACTACGTTCTTATCCTTGCGGGTGGTAGGACCTTTATGCACGGTCCGTCCGGATCGCTACCACCGTCTCGCCTGCTAATCCCACCGCTAAGCAGCATTACGTACATTGTTGTGTTTCGGTGTGGAGGGCGGGATATACCGGTCATATCTTGCATACGAGGCCGAACATCTGGTCCTCTTGGGTTTTTTTTGGACCCTTCCGGTTTTTTTTTTAACCAACTTTTTTGAAAATTTTTTTTTTTTTGAAAATTTTTTTTTTTTTTTTGAAAAATTTTTTTTTTTGAATTTATTTTTAATTCGAATTTCTTTCCACATACAATTGACTATCATTATCATACAACTAGTATTCATTAACAACCATAACCTGTGAGCACGCCATTCGTTGTCACTATATTGATTATTCTCCGGTACACACAAATAATACAATGTCACATTCTAACGCGGAAGAGCGACCCATCGCTTTCAACCTTTTAAAAAAGGATGAGCTAGAATATGAGGTTAGAGCCAGGCTTGCTATACCATTATCAACCGTTATGGACTTGCGGTGTCAGGTTAGAAAGCTGAACATGGAAATACCTACTGACGAGGTTGCGGAATACACCGGGAATGTACAAGAGGAGTTGGATATTATCTCGTTTAAAATAGAGGAGCTTCACTCCCTGCTACGAGCATCCCAGGCCCGTCATACATCTCTTAAAGTACTAAACCGCGTCCAAGCAGCCGCTCATCACTTATATCATCGCTTAACCCGCTTAACGCCTTCCGAAACGGAATCCGAGAGGCACATACAGTTGAGTGAACAACTGCATAAACTGCTGACGCGACTGGACGACATTCTATTAAATTTTAAGAGCGCGCTCATGCCGGACGCTAACCCCGGGTTCTCCGCGTCTACTTCATCGCCGCAAACAGCTGTTCCAACTAATCCAGTAACGCGATACAATGCCGTCCAAAAGATGGAGTTAAAATATAACGGGAAAACGTGCGTTAAAGCGTTTTTGCGGAGGCTGGAGCAAGTGCGAGCGTCACGCGATATCCCGGATAGTTTGCTGTTCCGTTCAGCGTGTGAGCTGTTCACAGACCAGGCGTCGTCGTGGTTTGACGGGGTCTGTGATCAGGTCCACTGCTGGGCGGATCTAAGATCCATGTTGATACGCGACTACTTACCAGTGGATTACAACGAACGGCTCCTTACGGAAATACGTTCCAGGACGCAAGGATTAGACGAGTCCATTGTTAACTATGTAAGCGTGATGCTAACTTACTTCTCGCGGTTGGAATCTCCCCTAACCGAATCCGAGAAATTAAATATAATTTTGCAAAATATACGGCCGTTTTATTCTAAACAGTTAGCTCTATTTCCGGTAAATTCAATAAGTGATCTTAAGGACCACTGTCGGCAACTGGAGGCTGCTTCCCAGCGCGCGAAACGGTTCACGGAACCCAATAGGGATGTGAGCAAGTCACTAGCCCAAGATCTGGTTTATAAACCAGGGACTTCATCTAAAGAAGTTTCCGCAGTTGGATCTACAGCAAATTTCTGCGTCCGTTGTCGGGTGAACGGCCATTCTCTCAAGGAATGCAAGGCGGCCCATAGGCTCGTGTGTTACCGCTGTGGTGAGGAGAACGTCACCGCTAAAACTTGCCGGAAATGTATACCTCTTCAAAATGCTCCAAAAAACGAGTAGGCCCGCGTCAGAGTATGGCTGACCCGGCTTTATCTAAACATAACATTGAATTTAATAGCAGACTACTTTTACCCTTAAATAAGCATTCGATTAATGCGTACTCAACTTTAAATCAAAACCATACATTACCGGTTTCAATTTCTCATACCCCATTTAAATCTTTTATAACTATACCACCGCTAGTAAACGGATTACCGACTACCCCAGCCCCTACAAATGTCCCGTCCTTTTATCGAACTCCTATCCATACTAACGCCCGGTTCATTCTTCCCCCCGCTCCTTATCCCTGTTTTCCCACCCCACTCCAGCTTATTAACGCTTTGCACCACCACCCTTTACCTTGCAGAACGAACTTCCCTCCAAATTTTCCCAATATTACCCGTTACCAACCGAACACCTACCCTTACCAACCCACTATTTCACCAACCTACCCATATTATTACCAACCTACCTATTTACCACACTACCAACCTATACCAAGCTACCATTCAACTTACCAACCTACCTACTTAACACGTTACCATCCTACCTACTTAACTCATTACCAACCTACTTACCAGCCTAAGCACCAACCTACCTCTCAAACTACTTACCGACCGACTTATATGAGCCAGACTAGCGCGGTTTACAAAAATGAAAATGTTACACCTTCCCCAAGTAATAAAGTTTATCCGCTACAAGGTACCCCTTCACATTCGGAAGTAGTTTCTGACAATAATACGAATTACAATAACAGGATTCTTCAACCTAAGCTTAACTCACCTTCAGCCTCAGGCAATACTCGTAAGATTTGTCATGAATCAGTTTCAGATACCAATGAGGTTCCGCATCCTCGACCGATTATCATTCCCTCACCATCGACGGTAACATCGAGCAGCGGCCCCGTTACTAAAAATATAAAATTTCACTTAAACAGTACCATTGACATTGTGCGATCCCCGGCCGGCCCTGTCAGTACTACTCGGCCATCGATTGATACGGTCCGGGCGGACTGGCAATCCTGGTTGTGCACAGTAAAGTCATACTTCAATGGTGATGGTACTGCGTTAAAATTGAACAGTTTGATCGACGGCCACGACCTGCGCCCTTACCTTAAAGTTAAAATTTACGATTTAAATTTTACCGGCCTCTTGGATTCTGGTTCGGAATTGTCGATCATCGGTGGAGATACGCGGAAGTATTTTGAAACTTTAGTTACCATTCATAAATCTACCGAATTAAGTCGTATAGTGACAGCGAACGGTTCGTCTTCACCCATACTAGGCTATGTGTTTTTACCCATCACCGTCGGCGATAAAACAGCAATAGTGAAATTTTATGTGATACCAGACGTACCTACTAAACTGTTATTTGGAATTAACTTTTGGAAAGCATTTAATATAGCTCCTGACGTATTGTCTTTACTAAGTGGAGACTGTTCTTTGTCGGATGAAGATTTTGTTGACACACTTACTTCAGAGGTCAGGTTTTTGCAAGGTTTAGATACTTTATCGTATGAGGATCAGCTTCAAGCGGAGAATATCCTCAAGGATTTCGAAACCATTTCCTCTGAAAGGAAAGGTTTAGGACGTACTCATTTGCTAACGCATACCATCGACACTGGGGACGCGAAGCCAATAAAACAGCGTTTTTACATGCTCTCACAATCGAAGCTTGCTGAGTTGAACAAGCAGCTCGATGAAATGCTGGAGCTGGACGTCGTCGAACCAAGCAGTAGCCCATGGAATAATCCAGTGACTATGGCGCCGAAGGCGGATGGACCTTACGGTTTTGCTTAGACAGCAGGAAGTTGAACGAGGTTTCGAAGCATGACGCTTACCCTCTGCCATTAATTAACCAAATACTCGATCAACTAGGAAATGCTAAATTCCTGTCGTCATTAGACTTAAAATCTGCATTCTGGCAAATAGGCCTTGATTCACAGGCTTCCAAGGAGAAAACTGCCTTTACTGTTCCGGCTCGTGGCTTATTCCATTTCAAGGTCATGTGCTTTGGCCTTACTTCAGCGCCAGCAACACAGCAACGCCTAATGGATCTCCTGTTTGGCCCAGAGTACAATGGACGCATTTTTATTTACCTAGATGACATCATAGTCGTTTCCGAGACTTTCAGCGAGCACCTGGTTTTACTGCGTACCGTACTGGAACGCCTACGCTATGCTAACCTTACTATTAATTTATCAAAATGTAACTTCTTTCGTAGACAACTCAAATACTTAGGCTTTGTCGTGGACGAATACGGTTTACGCACGGACCCCGACAAGGTCAAAGCAATTATTGACTTCCCTGTACCGACATCACGGATAGATGTCAAACGTTTTCTCGGCACCGCGTCTTATTACCGCCGTTTTATAAGAAACTTCAGCAACATCGCAGGCCCCCTTAACCAATTAACTTCTACACGGAAGGGCGCTCCACCTTTCCGTTGGACACCGGAGGCAGATCGAGCTTTCAACGAACTGAAGGTGGCCATGACGACCGCACCTGTTCTTGCCTGTCCAGACTTCTCCAGACCATTTGCAGTGCACTGCGACGCGTCGGACTACGGCATTGGCGGAACATTAACTCAGGACGTTGATGGTGAAGAGCATCCGTTGGCGTACTACAGTCGCTCACTCTCGCCACAAGAGAGAAACTACTCCGCCACGGAGAGGGAGGCCCTCGCTGTCGTTAATGTTGTTGAACATTTTAGACCATACCTCGAAGGGGACCGTCAATTCAAAATTATAACGGATCACTCAAGTCTAAAATGGTTCCTCAACCTGAAAAATCCAACAGGACGCCTCGAGCGATGGGGATGCCGCTTATCTCCTTATAACTTCGTGGTTGAGCATCGTCGCGGCACGGAAAATATTGTTCCGGATGCCTTATCACGAGCTTTTCCTGTACATTTAATCAATACTAATGCTATTACTGATACATGGTATTTAAACCTATACAGAAAATGTGAGGCCCATCCAGGGTCTGTGCCCAATTTCCAATTAAAAGAGTGTCGTCTGTACCGGTATACTAAGACTAAAAATAAGTTGATAACCGAATTCGAGTGGAAGGAGGTTATCCCGATGGAATTCCGCGACGAGATCATGCACGCTAACCATTCGGTTCCTACGGCCGCACATCTCGGTACAGCAAAAACATACAAACGGCTAAAACTCCGCTACTTCTGGCCAGGCATGTACCAAGACGTGGTTCGGTACGTCGCAAGATGCAGCACGTGCGCAGCATACAAGCACAGCCAACAACCGACACCAGGTTTCATGGGAAGCGCTAATGCCTGCTGCCGCCCGTTTCAGTGCCTTAGCTTGGACCTCGTGGGACCATTGCCACCTTCAAGACAGTTGAATACGTACCTACTGGTGGTCGTTTGCTGTTTTACGAAGTACTGTATGCTGTTCCCCATGCGACGTGCAACCGGAAAGGTGATATCCCAGAGGCTGGAAAACCATGTGTTTATGATACACGGTATACCGCAAACTATCATTGCGGATAATGCTTCATATTTTACAGGCGGTGACGTACAAAAGTTATTCGCTGACTACAATATTCCTCAACTACATTTCGCCCCAGTATACTGCCCTCAAGTCAACGGCGTCGTGGAGCGTTTTAACAAGACCATTGTCACTGCAATCTCGTCCTTCGTAGACTCTGACCACCGCACGTGGGATGTAAATATCTCCAGGATTCAGTTTGCGCTAAATACTTCCGTAAATGAGGCTACTTCCTTCACTCCATTTCTGCTCGTCCACGGCCGCGAAGCGGTTCCAGATGGTACGATCTACAATGACCCTGAAGCGGTGGATGAGATTGTCTTTTCCTCACGACGAGACTACCTCGATAAACTTACGGTGCTAAAAGACATCTATCCGACCGTGAAAGAGTCATTGCAGAAAGCACATGATCGTAACGTCAAACATTACAACAATAAGCGCCGTGACATCGAATTCAATGTGGGTGACGAAGTGTGGAAGCGAACTTTTAAGCAAAGTAACGCTGGAAGGTATTTTGCCGCGAAGCTGGCTCCTAAATACGAAAAGTGCCGTGTAATTAGGAAGCTGTCCCGCCTAGTTTACGAATTGGAAGATGACAATGGAAAGCAGCTGGGAAGATGGCATGTTAAAGATTTTAAGCCAGTCTCACCCAATGCGACTTAACGACAAATACATATGCTTTTACTATTTTACTTCACAACTAATACCATAATAATTTCTTTAAAAAACCCCCGGACCGTAAGGAATTTTAATGGATCGATAAGAACTGTCCTGGGAGTTGGCTTACACATGGAATGATTTCTGAATGGATAGATTGTACGAGTTTGGTACTCGCGAAATTTGCGGGCACGTTTTTTTTTACTTCTAGAACTTCCTTCTAGCTTATTTCTTCTACCTGGACCCCATCCAGCTAGAATAAGCCTACACCGGTGCGGATCGTGACACCTTAAGGAAGCCTACACTTTCCTTTCCTAGAGCGGGTGGTGACTCTACAATAGCTGCGAGATGGGACGCAACTCTACTCTTCTACATCACTTCCAAACTCTTTCCCTGTTCAGACTCCGTCAAAGGTACAGTTACACCTGGAACGGTACAACTGACTGGGGAATAGTTGGAAATCTTTTCTTTCTTTTTTTTCTCTTCCTTGTCACGTTTCGGTTTTCTTTTCAGGTTACGTCTTAGGTCTAAATAAGCCTTTTTTCACTGATGCGGTTCGTGACATCTACCTAAAGCCTACACGTTCCGATACTGAGCGGGTAGTGACTCAGATACCTGGACGATACCTCGATCTAAATTTAAGTCATTAGCGTTAACGTGTATCCAATGGTTTACTGCAAATTCTCCGAATTCCACTCTGTTAATTTTAAGTTTTAGTTTGTAAGGTTGCTCTGGTTGTTGCATACTATTTCACTTTGCTACCTTAAGACCCTTTGGTCTCAAATACGTTTTTTTTTATATACATAACTGGTATATACACCAGCTCTTACCCGTAGTAGGGTTGGGACTGGACAACCACGTTTAACGCTAGTGGCCCAGTCCTGAACCTATGATTCATTGCATCTTCCCCAGACAGGCGAAGACTGCCAATTCCACTCTAGAGGCTATCTACCCCAGCCCTCTAGTGTTTTTTTTAAATAGTATAGACTGGCATACGTTTGTTTCCTTAGTTTTAAGCTGTAGTAGGTTTGGTCCTGGATAACCACGTTTCTCGTTAGTGGCCCAGCTCCGGACTTACGACTTTATTCGTTGACCCCACGGGCATCAACATTTATTCCACGTGTGGATAATTTTCCCCCTGTTTACCCACAGGAACAGGAGCCTTACCGTATCACTTTTCATACGTTGAAATTTTGTTTTTTTTCTTTTTGCTTTATAGTAGTTTGGATTTCTGCTTGGGTCTTCTTAGATTCCGTCGGAGGTTTAAGCAAAAATAAGCCTAACACTGATGCGGGTCGTGACATCAGAATAAGCCTACACGTTCCCGTTACTGAGCGGATGGTGACTCAGAACACCTACGACGGTTCCTTAGGGATTCAGATAGTTGCTCCGGCTTCTAATATAAATTCTCATTTTCGTTTTACATCTGCAACCTGGTCACTTACTGTCACTGTTGCAGGTCAAGATTGGGGACTCGTAGCTTTTGTCGCTAGCGTTTTCTTGGGTTCTAGTGCGTCCTGTCGTAATTTTCTTGCGTTGCACTGCGTCGCTCATGACTACCGCTCGCGTTAGCTACAAACTTCCCCGCTAGCTTATCACGCGTTTTGCGTCGCTCATGACTACCGCTCGCGTTAGCTACAAACTTCCCCGCTAGCTTATCACGCGTTTGGCGTGTCAGGTTTCACGTGTGGGCTGCGAGTTTGAAGCGAGCGCGGCTATTACGCGATCCAGTACAGGGATTGCATGTGTCGTATAAAAATACAGTACTACCTATAGGTTCTGGGTAAGCTAACTCATTTGTGGCATTTCTTAATTCGACGCAGAGCATAGAGTTTTTTGAAGTGAGAGATTCTGGTTGCGGTTTCCGATGATGCGTTACCTGGGACGGGGTGCAGCTCGGGGGCGAGCTTGAATTTTACTCCTTCAGCTTGCTTCCGTAGTAAAATTCTCCTGGTTGAGGGGGTGTGTAATGGTTATATTTTACCAACTTACGATTGTTCACATTCCTTCAGCTTTCATCATCATTACAAGCCACAGTTGCGTGTCTCCAGTGCTCCTCGGAAGGAAATTGGTGGCGGAAGCTGATAATTAGCATACTTTCACATTTAAATTCACAGTTTTCACTCCCTGGAGACATTGTTTACAAGAAATCTAACCATCATCTGTCAAGCGAATGTAGGTTAACACCTCTTGTCTTGTCATCGTTTGAAACGTCAAAAATTAAACGCTCCTCATTATGTTGCCGAGCCTGTTTGTTCATTCATAATCGTATAGTATGCAGCAGGTTGTTTATGGTTTTCCTTTCAGATTCTTTACGACAGACAGCCCATTCATCATGTCCATTCATCAAGTTCATTCGAGTTCCATCGATGCATATTCTGTGGTAGCGCTCTAGCGTAAGTGTTACCAGTTTCTAAATTTTACCCCGGAAATAACGACAGCTGAATGGTTGTTTGTGTGAATATTAGCCTCAAAGTTGTTGTTTATTCATCCCACATTTTTTCCTGGTTGTTATGTTATCGTTTCAGAGATCCGGAATATTTTATCTCCGACTAATCATGTCAGATTACCCTTGTTGCAACTACTCCTGTCATAATTAGATTTACCCACCTTTCGAGGTTAGGAACTACCTTCGATTACGGCAACACATTCATGATTACATTCATTCAGTTTGTGAATGTATCGATTCTCATTCGATCGAGGGGATAAATTTGTCTGTCCGAAGATGACGAGCACTTTTATATTAATAATCTCCAGCGGAAAGTCTCCTCGTAATTGTTACCCTCAGTGCTAATTTAAATCCTCGTTCTACTCAGGTGAGTTCTTGCAAATTGTACCTTTGGCTTGCTAGTGTTCGTAAAGTATTTCGTGATACTATTCTCTGGTTTTTTATTACAGCGCCACGTTCCGCGCTGGCCTAGAATTTATACCATTTAATTGATAATCTTTGCTCCGATCTGGCCTGCTGCGTGGCAAGACTGAAGCCTACCCCCAAATTGTAAGTACAGCGTATTACGCGTTCGAGGTTAGGGATCTGGTTGGAACATTCAATTAATCTTGGTTACCATATTTCAGCATTAAAACATCTTCCACCTGCGCCGCGTTCCGCCGAGCTGTCGCAGAAGCGGTCCCAGCGTCCACGTCCCGCAGATACCCTGATTCCGCCTCTGACAAGTAAGTTCGCTTTGCATATCCTTGCTACTTCGGGGGTAGATTGCCCAAAGTGTCTTGTGGGCAATTTCGGGCCCAGATCGTTTCCTAGTGCCGAATTTTCATCTTCTTTTATTCTCCTGAGCTTGGCCTAGCCAATTCCTGAGGAATTGGATGTTTTTCTATAATTTTACCAAATTAAATTAACCATTAATCTGCGCCCTGACAGTGCATATTTTCATTCTTGTGATCTGTTACCACTGGGTAACCGTAGCCGTAACCTACCTACTTATTTACTTTTACCTTCTCAATAATAACTTCATTTAAACTATTCACTAAATTTCTTACTCCGCCCCGAGCGGAATGCTTCTGGAAGATACCCGGGACGAAGTCCCTTGTGTGTAGCGCGCTGCTGGAACATCTAGAGCCATTCCACTTACCACTTTTCAACTTTCTAAGCCTACCCACCTTTGCTTTTGCACAACGGAAGTGGAATTTAGAGTCACTATGCTCGCCTGCATAACCGCTTGCTACAACCCAATGCCCCGGTGTATTCCAGGAGGTGTTTGATCACGGCTGGTCGTGTCACCGGCGGTTTAGTCCCGGCTGCTTCGGCCGACCTACCCGAGCCGATCCCGCATCGGTTGCCCGCGGATTTGCCCGACCGGGCTGCAGCTAAGATATTCTATACAATTAATCATAAAACGAACGTAGATCAGCCAAACCACGCTTAACCATACCCTGTGTTGTATACTGGTACTTAGGATACCCTAAAGTAGCCTAAGGTAACTACTTGAACTACCCACATATCAAATTGTGAGTCTTAATCGGTTACCTGTAATACGTAAAAATAAGTCGTTTACGTTTAAAATAAGTATTTTACTTTTTAAATAAGTGTTGTGTGATGACAATCTGTTCGGTCTGCTCACAATAAAGTGGATTGAAACAAATATCATTTTTAATTTATCTCTTAGCAACTACCGAAAATTTTAAACATTTCACTATACAGATCTATATGGGGAGTGTGAATGGTTACGTTGGGAGGGGAAGGCCTAGACGGACGTTCCCAGACCAAATAGGAGACGTTTTGGAAAAAGGTCAAGTCAGGAGTACCCGAAACCGACTAGCATGTATGAAGAGATTGATGACTGTGGATGAAGCGAAAGAAATATGTCACCCAGGATCGTAGCAAGTGGAATAAAGTAGTCTCTGCCTACCCCTGTGGGAAAGAGGCGTGACGGTATGTATGTATGTATGTATGTACAATGGCTTGTTAGCCGCATCGCCTATAACATGATTCCTAAGATTATTCCCCGTTCCCTCGATGGGCTTTTACCATGCGCAGGAAGAGAAGCAACTGGTACATTCTTTGTTTTTTCTTTGCTTCCAGACCAGGGATGTTACGGATATATAATTTACATACATACATACATAAATAAATCACGTCTTTCTCCCTTACGGGGTAGACAGAGCCTAAGGTGACAAGACCCAAAGGCCACGCTTAGCATGATTGTGGGCGTATAAGTGGAAAGGGGAATCAAAATAGTGATGGGTAGCTAGCCGCATCGCTTATATGATTCCTATGGACTCCCTCGATGGACTTTTACCATCTGCGCGGGAGGAGAAGCAACTGGTACATTCTATGTTTTTTCTTTACTCCCAGACCAGCATGGAAGCAATAATTTCGGATCCGAATATGGATATGGACATTGGCAAAATATAATATCTGTTTCGGTTTCGGTTATGGATATTACATTATTTCGGATAATCCGATAGTTTCGGTTACGGATATTAAATTTTTAAGGAACTGTAAAATGAAATACAATACGACTTAACGCGCGCGCAGCTGCTCTGCCGGCCGGGCAAAAACAAAAACTTGTCACGACGTGTCATGTTTACTGAGTAGTATTTAGTTAGACTCCGCCCTATCCGAAACTACCCAATAAATATCAGATTCGGTTACGGTTACGGATATTTTTTTATTTCGGATATCCGATAGTTTCGGTTACGGATATGGATATCCATAACAACACGGTTCCAGACCAAAGGACATTGGAAGCATTCAAATTTAATATCATCGACGCAATGAAAAGAGATCATAACATTTAATTTTGTAGTTAAGATGCTACAGGAAAACTCTCAAACGTTAAATTTGCAAAAAGGTTTTATTCACCTTTTTCATAAATAATATGACAAGCGAAAACAAAATACTACCTGTAATTTTATGAAACAGGAGCTCTTAATAAAGAGGTCGTCTAAATTGTAATATTTTGTATATATTTTATTAATGTTGGAGAAGACGCTGTAGGCTTATTTGCGTAGTAGAATACAGGCCCATGTCCAAAAAATGTGGGTCATATGAACCACCAGGTGACGTATATAGGACGATATAAGAGCATAAAATAATAAGATTCAGCACTATGCCGTCACTTGTAAGCTGTCCAACTGGGTGCTGGTGAGAATTCAAAAGTGCAACCCTCGATTTTTTCCCCTTGTCGCATGATTTTTGTACGGCGTTGCGGAATAATGGATTAGAAGCTCCTGTAGAACATCTACTGCTCATCAAGGACGAGAGAAGGCTTCGGAAAGGAAGGATCCGGGTTCGATTCAAGGCCATAGCTTTTCGGAATTTTCTGTGTTCTAAGTTTCAGTGTCGTTTAGATTTTTTTGGAAATGAAAGCTTGTTAAATAGTTTTATTGTTTACACCAACCCGTTAGAGCCGTTCTATATACATACACTAGCAGTTGCCCGCAACTTCGTCTGCGTAGAATTCGTTTATCGCTATCCCGCGGGAATCACGCAATTTTCCGGGATAAAAAGTAGCCTATGTGTTATTCCAGACTATAATCTATCTATGTTCCAAATTTCATCCAGATCGGCCCAGTACTTTTTGAGCCTATTCATTACAAACATACAAACACAAAAATAGGTCCAATCTTTCCTCTTTATAATATTAGTATAGACATACACAACGTCTTTATCCCTTACGGGGTAGACAGAGCGAGGCAACAAGACCCGTTTAGCAATATTGTTGCCGTATCGTAGGTGGAAAGGGGAATCAAAATAGTGATGGGTTGCTAACCGCTTCGCCTATGACATGAGTCCTAAGTTTTTCTCGGGCTTTTACCATCTGCGCGGGAAAGAAGCAACTGGTACATTCTATGTTTTTTCTTTACTCGCAGACCAGCAAGGAATAGTCTAGAAATAGGGTCCCGTTTTTATCCTTTGTATACGGAACTCCAAAAATCGAGTTCACAGAGTAAATTACTTAAGATGGCTACGCTGTAGGTTTCGTCTGAAACCATTATGAGAGGCGCCCCAGGCGTTTCGTTATAACCATGGAGCAATCAACTAAATAGAGTGGAAACGTCATACAAACATGTCAAATAAAATTGCGCCAAGCGGAAATTGGCAATTACTGCACTCTGATTGGCCAGCCGAAGGTGAAAAGGGTTCATTAAATTGAAAAAGCAGCTGTTATTATGATCTATGTATGTATGTATGTAAACTCTTTATTGTGCAAAATAAACAAGAGAAATACAATTGACACACACTGAGATACATGCACATGATCTATATGGATAGTTAATGTTAAGTCGTTAGGCATGCGGCATAGATAATAAAACTCGGTTACATACATAAATGAATAAATCACGTCTTTATCCCTTACGGGGTAGACAGAACGTAAGGTTACAAAACCTAAAGACCACGCTTAGCATGATTGTGGGCGTAAGGATGGAAAGAGGAATCAAAATAGTGATGAGTTGCTAGCCACATCGCCTATAACATGATTCCTAAGATTTTCGTCCATGCCCTCGATTAACTTTAATAACAACTAAAAGCAAATAAATATATTATAGTCAAAACCCTATAATTACGTAAAAGGGGTTTGTTCCATGTAGCTTTATCTACTAAACACAAAAACAATCGCGAAATTTTTGCATTACAATACAATACAAATATTGTTTATAGAACACCACAAATCAGTACAAAATAATACAGAAACAAAGAACAAAGTAGACAATGGGTGGTCTTTTCGCTTAATAGTGAACTCTATCAGACAACCAATAAAAGAAAGAAATAAGTCGGAACAGTTTAAGTAGGTGGCGGAAACCAAGACAGGAGAAACGCAGGGATAATAAAAACAACAATACTTACATAAATATGATACATAGCTAAGTAAATAAAATAAAATAATACATACATGCACACATACCTACACACATAACAATGTTGCATAATACTTAAGATACCTATACAAAAATATATTTGAATGTTATAACGAAAAATAAATAAATGAATAAATAATTATTATTAAGTATATTATATTTCAGAAGACCATAATTGGATTTAATTAGTGACAAATAGTGAGATTTGAGAAGGCGTTTAAAAATAGGTACACTTTTAGCTCGTCGTCGCAGTAGTATAGTATATGTCGAAAAAGCCTGACGTGTTGTCACAATTGAATAGCCCTTATTGCTACTTTAATTGATTTTCCTCTATGGTTTCAACCCTGGTTTGGGATCTACATGAAGTTTTTTTAATTATGTCGAGGTACAAAGACTAGCCGCCGGCAGTTCTTGTAATACCTACCCGCACTTTTAGTTTACCTGCGTGGATAAACGCTGACATTATAATAGTCATTTATTTATGGCCCCAACGGAAGACCAGCGCTTGCTGCAAGGCCAGCAAATGCTGAGTTGGGACGAACAGTTACTCGCTTGCTTGTATTCTATATCAACGTCGCTAGTGCTGCGATATCTACCCTCTTTTCAAAAAATAAAAAATAAAAACACTAATAATGGTGAAATGTGCTGTCTCAAAGTGCAATAAAATAATAAACAAAAAGAACCCAGGGCTGCAATGTGTCAAGTGCACAAAGTGGATTCATGGGACCTGTGCTAATTTATCCGCCGAACAACTTAGTGCGCTGTATACTACTGAGGCTGCGGAGTGGAAGTGTCGTAGTTGCCTGGGTAACGTGAATGTAAAGTCTAAGCGGCTTTCTTTTATTATGCCCGATGCAGAAGAAGAGGTGGACACAGACACTGAACCTCAATCACAAGATCGAAATACTAACAATATGTTGCGGGAGCTCCGGTCTGAGATCAGAAAGGAAGTGCGAGATGTAGTGCGCTCTGAGTTACAATCTGAGCTGCAATCTGTGCTCCAATTCTACTCAGACAAAATCGACGAATATGAGATCAAAGTAAAGGAGTATGAAAACCATTGTTCCGAGTTAAAGAATACTTGCAAAAATTTGCTTTTACGCAATGAGGTACTCGAACAAAAAATCAACGTCATCGAGCAAAATCTAATAAAAAACTACATAGAAATTGATGGTATTAACGAATGTGAAGGCGAAGACGTGGAGGCCATAGCTAAAACACTGAGTGAGAAAATTAATCAAAATGCTAATGATATATTAAAAGTTTACCGCAAAAAAAACAAAAGTACTACAAGCAAACGTAAGTCTCCGATAGTTATATCGCTGACCGAAGGCCGCCGTGGCTACTGGCTCGCCGCCGCAAAAGATGCAAACCTGACTTGCAGCAAGGACCTAGGTATGAGTGAAGACTCAAAAATTTATGTGCGCGAGTCACTGACACCTTATACTGCGAACTTACTATGGAGAGCTAAAACAAGTCTTAAGAAGACCGAATTGTGTAAATACGTATGGTGCAGTGAGGGTGTGGTGCTAGCACGGAAGGCAGACCGTGGAAAAATACACCATGTAAGAACCACCGATGACATAGAAAGACTTGCTGCGGAATTTGCGGGGTAACTTACACGACTAATACCTACTCGTAAATAAAATATATATATTTTTTTCAAAATAGCGAATGGAGGGTATCTCTTCGTACATCACTGAAGATAATTTTGACAGCTGGAATGAATTTACAGATAGCATACCGAAAAATTGCAGTTCACTTATTGCGTTTCATGTTAACATCAGATCACTTATAAAGAACTTTGCCCAACTGGAGTATATTGTAAGCAATAGCTCAAGACTAATTAATATTATTGCTGTTACTGAAGCCAATATTCCTCACGACTGCGAGAAAATGTTCGAGCTGGAGGGCTACGAGATGCATTCAGAGCTGAGGAATCACAGAAAAGGGGGAGGCATTATCCTTTACGTCCACAAAAGTATAAAATTTACTAGGTATACGAATCCATCATTCAACTTTGAAAGTATTTTAGGGATGGTCGAAACTAGTTTTAACTATAAAATCCAGTTATGTACAGTCTATAGACCGCCAAACCTTAATAAAAGTTTGTTCATTGGCGAAATCAATCAAATGTTGTTAAAAATTAGTTCAAGAAATAACCTTGTATTGTTGGGCGACATTAACATAAATATAATTGAGTCGAATAATATTGTTTCAAATTATTTACAAACGCTCAGTGAAAACGGTCTGGAGAAAGGTATCAGTCAGTACACTCGAATAGCATTAAGGGACGGTGTAATATCTAGATCGTGCATCGACCATATTTTTATTCGAAGTGCAAGCGCACCTAACAATAATGACCGGCTATTAAAATCAGCCGTGGTAAACAACGCGCTAGCCGATCACTTCATAACCTGTTTTGCGGTGGTCGACTGCAAGAGTCCAAGCAACAATTATGAATCCATCCTTAAATTAGATAATGATAAGGTTCGAAGTGAACTGACTGCTACAGATTGGAACCAATGCTTGTGTTACGATAATCCTACGGATGTACTTGAGTCTATGTTAAGGAAGTTTAGTAACGTTTATAATGCATGCAAATACAAAACAAAGGTCAGTGAGGGGAAACGGAAATCATGTAATTGGGTAAATAATAGGGTTTTATCAATGTGTAAAAAGAGGGATGAATTATTCAAAATTTGGTTAAAAGATCAAGGTAATGCCGAAAAAAGGCTTATGTACAACAAATTCAGAAACAAAACTAATTCTTATATAAACAAACTTAAAAACAATAAAATAAGAAGTGATGTAACTGATAACTTCAGAGACTCTAAAAAGGTCTGGCAAATTATAAATGGTTTGTGTGGAAAATTAACTCAATCTATAGACGATATCATCATCAAAACATTTAACAAAATGAAATGTGAAGACATAGCTAATGAGTTTGCTAAGGGATTTAGGGATAACGTAAAACAAATAAGTAAATTCTGTAATATGCCATTATTAACTAACCCTTCTTACACTAGAAAACCGGAAGTGTGTATGAGATTAAGCAGAGCCCGCGAAGAAGTGATTTACGCTATAATTAAGCATTTAAATGATAAAAAAAGTCCTGGAATGGACGGCATCCGCGCCTCAGATATCAAGCATATTAACTCACAAATCACTCCAGTTTTAACACATCTAATAAACTTATGTATTGAGAAATCCCTTTATCCAGATAAGTTGAAAATAGGCACTATAAGACCAATCTTTAAAAAGGGAAGTCGAAGTGACGTAAATAATTATAGGCCCATCACAATCTTATCCTGTATCGATAAAATAATAGAAAAATACTTTGGGAATGAAATTAGTAAATATCTATCGAGACATAACATTATTCACAACAAACAATACGGCTTCCAAAGCAAAAAAAATACGTCACAACTTCTTTGCAATTTTTCAAATGAGATCAATGGACACCTGAACGCCAGAAAGCATGTGCTTGCCGTTTTTATCGATTTCACTAAGGCATTTGATACGCTAAAGCATAATGTGTTATTTTCAAAGCTCGGTCAAAATGGCGTGCAGGGCCCATTATTGGAGCTCTTCAGAGACTACCATTCAAATCGTTCCACCACCGTAAAAATAGGCAATGTGTTTAGTGATGTGATTCCGACTGATGAAGGAACGGCCCAAGGATCGAACCTTGGTCCCATCGAGTACTTGATTTATGTCAACGACATGAATAACATATTTGAGCAGTGTTCTGTATATCAATTTGCTGACGACACTTGCCTGGTAATAGCTGATAGTGATCTATGTACAGCGGAAAGCGTTCTACAAATGAACTTTGACCTCCTTTGTAAATGGGCCCATGACGTAGGCTTAATAATTAACTACTCCAAAACGAAACTCATGCACATACACTCCACTCACTTAAAACCTATGATCAACCCTACCATTGTAGCTCATAATCACCAATGTCTACACAATAATAGTGATACAGGTATTGGTTGTAATGGTAACTGTGACAGACTGGAGGTGGTATCGGAGCATACATACCTCGGTTTAGTTATAGATAATAACTTCAACTGGGGACCCCATATAAATCATGTCTGTAATAAACTAAGATCCGTATTATCCAAAATTTCTCTACTTAAATTTAAACTGCCGTACAGTATTCTGAGAGTTCTGTACTTGTCACTTGCGCAATCAGTTATCGAGTATAGTCTGGGTAGTTATGGCAGAACATTCAAAACCTATATAGATAAAATTTATAGATTGCAGGTAAGCCTACTAAAGGCAATTATACCCAGCTCGGCGAAGAAAAAGATGCGCGGTGATGAGGCGAGGCTCTTTGGGTATTGTAATGTAGTATGTGTTCACAACCTCATTAAAAATGAAGTACTTAATTATGAAATAGATAAGTTACATAATTTGAAGAAATCTGTTAGATCACAAAATCTCCGTCAATTAGATTACTTGCCGAAATATATTCTACCAAAATGTTCCAATGTATACGGCAAACGCACATGGCAGTATATGTTACCAAGTATTCTCAATGAGTTACCATCGGAAACTCATAATGAAGTGTGTGCCAACCCCAATAGATGCAAGAGAATTGTCAAAGCATTTTACCTAAATTGTAACGCAGCACAACAATAACTCATCTGTTTAGTTTAAGGATTTAACGTGAGTAACTAGCAGCGGCAGATAAACTCTGCTGAGTTTTTGCCCGCTGTCATAAACATTTAAAATGTATATTTAAATTTGTTTTCAATAAATTAAAAAAAAAAAAAAAAAAACTATTTATCTGTAGATATTTTTTAATTGTTTTTACATACACATACACAAATCCCGTCTTTATCCCTTACGGGGTAGACAGAGCCTAAGGTAACAAGACCTACAGGCCACATTTAGCAAAATTGTGGGCGTATAGGTGGAAAATGGAATCAAAATAGTGATGGGTTGCTAGCGTCATCGCCTATAACAAGATTCCTATGATTTTCGCCCATTCCCTCGATGGGCTTTTACCATCTGCGCGGGTAGAGAAGCAACTGATACATTCTATGTTTTTTCTTTGCTCCCAGACCAGCATGGAAGATGTTGTTTCTTGTTTCCTATAATCAATTGTGTTTGTCATAAATAAACATTTACTTTAAATAATTTACGAAGAATTACTAAGATTCCACTGTCGATCTGCATGTCACCAGGCCCCTTTTCACCAACTTGACATATGTCAGCGACATGTGACAATTCGAAATGTAAGGCGTAGTCAATATAAAGCCAACCACAGTAGATTCTGGTCGAGTTTGCAATGTAAGCAGAATTGGCACTTGTCATTGACAATGTCAAATTGACAATCTATGCTTGTTGGCTTGATATTGACTACGTACACATACATACACATACACAAATCACGTCTTTATCCCTTACGGGGTAGACAGAGCCTAAGGTAACAAGACCTACAGGCCACATTTAGCAAAATTGTGGGCGTATAGGTGGAAAATGGAATCAAAATAGTGATGGGTTGCTAGCCTCATCGCCTATAACAAGATTCCTATGATTTTCGCCCATTCCCTCGATGGACTTTTACCATTTGCGCGGGTAGAGAAGCAACTGGTACATTCTATGTTTTTTCTTTACTCCCAGACCAGCATGGAAGAATATATTGACTACGCGTTACATTTAAATCACATCTTTATCCCTTACGGGGTACACAGAGCGTATGGTAACAATAACAAGACCTAAAGGCCACGTTTAGAATGATTGTGGACGTATAGAAGGAAGGGAATCTGATCTTTCCGAATGCGCTGGTAGTTTTAAAAAAGACATGTAAAAGAGCCCTTGGCGGCCAATTTGCAAAAATATATATATATTTTTTTTTAATAAGCAAGGAAAAACAGTAACGTTATGACAACGCCACAAAGAACGCCACAAGTAAAAACAGGGTCTCTATTCGGCGCTGACACGCCCAAGCTATTACCAACCATTTGCAGTGCCTAACGTTTAATTTGCTATTCGGGGTCGCCAAACTGTCAGTTTGCCGAACACAATCCGAAGAGAACGCAATGCGTTTTAAGTAAGCTATTCGGGGCGCCTCGTCATTTTTGTTGGGGATTTTCAATAGCTGTCAAAGTGTGTCAGAAAAAAGAGGAGTTCTGACCGCATATCCTATCAAATCTATAACGAGTTATCTAATAATTATCTTTTCAGTGCGATCACATCAAATAGATCAAAATTTAAGCCATAATTAAGAAAAACTAAAACCCCCGAATCCCCAAGTATTCCGAGCCTTTGCAACATAATCGCAGATCGCAGAACGCATGGTCAAGCTAGCTGTCAATTTTGGAATTTCAATGCAGATACCTTTTACTCCCTTCCGTCTCCATGCAATTGGATTTGACGACACTGTGCATTTATTTATTTGCCGCCGGCGCAGATTTCAAATTCAATTCGACATTTATACATGCAATTTTCCGCATAAAAATACACATGCCACTTCTAGGTTTCTCTTTCTATGGTTACTTATTAGACAGGACTGTTCCCATAAAACGCGTATCTACTTACACATAACAACCTGTAGTGATGTACCGGATTGTAATTGTGTGTTCGCGGATTCGGATACGGATTGGAGTTTTAAAGCACCGGTGCAGATCACGTTGAACTGTACGCTGTCAAATAAAATTTACTAAGGGTTTGTCTGACCCCGTTATATAATATAATATAACTAGCGACCCGCCCCGGCTTCGCACGGTATATTATGCATGCATTATACATATAAACCTTCCTCTTGAATCACTCTATCTATTTAAAAAAACCGCATCCAAATCCGTTGTGTGGTTTTGAAGATATAAGCATACATAGGGACTCGGGGACAGAAAAAGCGACTTTATTTTATACTATGTATTGATATTGATGATTGATGATGATGATATTGATGATTGATTGATATAGCCTTTTTATTCCGAATTCGCTACAATTTCAGTAAGTGTTCTTGTTGTTTTTTTTTATATTATTATTAAAATGTCGCGTAATTCGGCGTGCCTCATGGCATAGGCCTCCTCCGTGTATTGGAGGGTTTGGGCTATCCCACGCGCGCCCATTTCGGATTGGGAACTTAACAACACACGCCATTGAATATCTTCGCATATGTGTTCAGGTTTCGTCACGATGTTTTCCTTCACCGAAAAGCTCATGGCAAATTTCAAATGTAGTTTTCACACATAAATTCTGAAAAACTCAGAGGTGCGCCCGGGATTTGAACCCACGACGCTCTGCTTGAGAGGCCACAGGTCAAACCACTAGGCTACCACGGCTTTTTTTTCTGACCCCGTAAATCTTCTTAAAAGCAACGGAAGGCGACAAACACCTCTAGACATTCCACATAATACTATTTGTATTCAATTCACTTATGTAGCATTACCGACAGTAGGTAGCAGTGGCGTGGCGGTGTTTTTAAAAAAAGTCCCCATTTTTTTTTCCAGAATTGAACTATTTTGGATTTTTCTTACACAGAATCGATTTCCCTATCGATCCCAATACAATAAAAAATGTCCCAAATTTCCATTCCAGTTCGTCACTTTTATGGAACGTGTCGAACAGGAAAAAAATCCATAGTGAAATCTGGGACACGTTTTTTCTTGTATGAGAATCGATAGGGTAAAATCCCAAAATAATTTATATCCTGGGAAAAATGTACATGTGGACTTTTTTTTTGAAAAACGATGAAATGTGTTTCAATACAAATTGACGTGCTCCCGAATAACAGGGGGTACTGTCAGTAGTCCTAAAAATTTGAAATTTGGTATGAAAGTAGCTCTATGTACAACAAAAATATAATTTTATTATGTCCATCTAAGAAAATGACCTCACACTGCCTAAATTTTGCTTAAGAGCAGGGCTTTGTTAACACCGGATTCTTTTACCGAATCCGTACATAAGCCTCAGCGCTCGAAACAGAGTCGTTCTTGGCCGTTATTTTCCAAATTTCAACCGAGAAATTTCAACTTTTTCCGTTTTTTCCGTTAACGATCCCAAAAATAAAGACGGATACGGATATCCGTCCCATCACTGGAGTATATCAGAGTTCGGCTGCAATGGAGCGAGATTCGGTCCTCTTCCGGCCCGGAAGCGACCCGGGGCACTGCGATGGAACCACTGCCTAGATAGCCTTTTACAGGCACTAAAGTCCGAGAAATAACACGAGGTTATCCATTGCGTGGCTGAGGAGACAACGGGATGTGAGTGACAGATCTAGCGGCGCATTGAATATGCAATTAGGATACGGTTTGCTTTTTGGTACCACGAGTATGATAGGGGTAATTTTTGGGACTACTGAACAGTTTGAAATATAGTTAAAAAGTTGGTATCGTTACCACTTTGAGACAGATTTAACGTTAAGTTGTAATTAACGGTACAAAAATGGTAATGTTACCAGTTGTGCATTGAGCTAACGTTAAGTCAAAGGTATCGTTTATTGTTTTTAACGTTATTAGGTAACGTTAACAAGCCCTGCAATGAAAAGTAAAATCACTACATAGTATAGTATCATCACTACATAGTATAAAACAACAAAGTCGCTTTCTCTGTCCCTATGTCCCTATGTATGCTTATAATCTTCAAAACTACACAACGGATTTTGATGCGGTTTTTTTTTAATAGATAGAGTGATTCAAAAGGAAGGTTTTTATGTTTAATTCTACGCAGACGAAGTCGCGAGCAGAAGCTAGTAATAGTATAAAACAAAGTCGCTTTCTCTGTCCCTATGTCCCTATGTCCCTATGTATGCTTATATCTTCAAAAGTACACAACAGATTTTGATGCATTTTTTATTAATAGATAGAGTGATTCAAGAGAAAGGTTTTTATGTATAATTCTACGCAGACGAAGTCGCGGGCAGAAGCTAGTTATTGATAAAAATAACGTTATCAAGTAACGTTATAATTTACTACCGTTATTACGGTTTTTTTAATGAACAATGCCAATTCCGCAGGGCTATTGCCATTAAACACATTAATAGTGTATATTGCTATTCTAGGAGTAGCTCTAGAGCTCTCATTGTAATACTAATTGCCGAGCGCGATCACCAATACTGTATTCTGATCGCTTGATTATTCTATTGGCCATAGAAAGTAGCAGATAACTAACTAAACTTCATTTTCTATCAGCTTTTAGAAAATAATAACGATCTTGAACTAAATACAAACGTGCATACAAAAATCACGTCTTTATTAGAAGACTAGCTGTTGCCCGCGACTTCGTCCGCGTGTGTTTTTGTGATACTTACGGCTTTTCTCGATATCAAAATTATTATTATTATGACTATTAACTTCGTCACATGAACCACTGAAAGTATGTACGAAACTATACTTTTAGAATTACGTCATGAAAATAATAATTTGCGACACGGAATCTTGAAAAAAAATCAAGTGCAAACTGGTTAATGACTCGTCACATTTATTTATACTTTATTTTACAAATAGTTTTATTTATAGTTTTGTTTATAGTTTCTTTATTCAAAAAGCTAAGTTCAGTTTTAATTACATCACTATTAATTTCGCCAAACTATGACGCTTATTGGCGAATACTGCGCTCACTTTAACGATATTTGTACCCTGATTAATTTAAAAAATTAAATCTATTCTAACCAAATAATACATAAATGTTTACCTGTTTTTACCTTACGACTAACAATTAATTTACTAATCCGTTTTAATTAATATTTTGCGACTCAATTTTTTCTAGCAGAAGCTTTTTTAATTTATTTTCTTGGTTTAAGTAGGTACGTAATTACAGATTATTAACACTTATTATCATTCTACAAATTAATTACCTACAGGGGCCTTGCCATAGTTGCCATGATGTCTTAATGCGATTCAGTTTAGGTTCGCTCGCTGTCAGATTCATACTAAAAGCACCAACTTTTCACAATAAAATTCTGACATGTTCGTAGCGCAGGCGTAAACGCGCCCTTTGATTTTGCTTTTTATAGGCAAAGGTACCAAGAACATACAGCCAAGCGTTTCACGCCGCCCTCATATTAATATCAGAGGGGCTACTCCGAAATTCGATTTTCGAAGTTCGTTTCGTTCCGTTCCGCTCACACTAATAGTCATTAATTTGAGAGTGAAAGGGACGGTATGACACGAAGTTCGAAAATCGAATTTCGGAGTATAAGGCCAGGCTATCAAATAAGAGTGCGTTCAAAAACCGAACGCGTTGTGAATAATTGCGCAATAAATAAAAACAAAAGTAACGGTATTGCATATTGAACTTTAGGTGTTAGGTAAAGAACACAATTTAGGACGCCAATTTAGGTTGATTTAGGTTTGACAAAAATCTCTTCGTTGAAAAAATGCCTGTACAGCATGTAATTATTATATTAATGTTTTTTCACAATTGACACGCTTTTCCGGCTATATGTCTTATGTACATTTGTATCTATCTATTTTCTTCGTAGTATTATTATGTTTGTAACTATTACCAACTACTTATACCGAGGAAAGCTGATTTTCTTGAGTTCCGCTATTTTGTGCGTAATCATCTCAAAAATCAAATTTCAAGAAAACTGAGAAATTATAATTTACCTGTATTAAATTGGAAGTATTATGTAGTAACTTTAAAAGGTTACACTTCATTGGCTTTTATTGTATAGGTGTATGAAGTTAATTAATTTTAAACACAAAACCCTCTTTTTTGCATCTCTGGATGAGATTAAAAAAAAATGCTAAAACAGGTATTTCTTTATTTTTATTACTAAGCATTTATTCTGAGTTTCATGATTCTAGAACAATCTAATTTTCTTTTTTCATACAAACTTTAACCCCCCTTTTCACCCCCTTTTTCCAAAATTTTCCAAAATTTCTGTAGCCTATATCCTATTCTGAATTAATTGGAATCGATTTGTGAACATTTCATTAATATCCGTTCAGTAGTTTTTACGTGATGCTCAGTCAAACAAACAAACAAACAAAAATTTTAAAAATGGTTTTAATATGTTCAGTTACCGATTTTAAGTCTTAAAATCGGTAACTGAACATATTAAAACCATTTTTAAAGTATAGACTAGCCTTCCGTCCGCAGCTTCGCCCGCGATAAATGAATTTTCCCGTAGGAATAGGTATTTTCCCGCGGTAAAAAGTAGCCTATGTCACTCAGTGATAATGTAGTTTTCTAACGGCAAAAGAATTTTTAAAATCGGTCCAGTAGTTTCGGAGCCTATTCAATGCAAACAAACAAACAAACAATCAAATTTTTCCTTTTTATAATATTAGTATAGATATAATGACTTCCATGCTGGTTTGGGAGCAGAGAAAAAACATAGAATGTACCAGCTGGTAAAAGCTCATGGGCGAAAATCAAAGGAATCATGTTATAGGCGATGCGGCTAGCAACCCATCAATATGTTGATTCCATTTTTTGCTATTTATACGCCTACAATCTTGATAATCGTAGCCTAGGTCTTGCCACCTTAGGCTCTGTCTACCTCGTAAGGGATAAAGACCTGATTTGTGTATGTACTTACGTAAGTGTTGAAATTTGAAATTTGAAGTCAAACTTGCCCAAACCTGTTGAAATAACCCCACACCCCCGAGCCGTAAGTGGCAATTCACCAGCCGCTTCCCGAGCGGAAGCTTCCACTTCCTAGCCAGGGGAGTCGTAAAATTGTGTACACACCTCGGGCGGTGATTATGAAAGCCTCAGGCCGCGTGTTTATGTTACCTGAGGCACGACGACTCTGAGCAAGTTTTAAGTGTTGTGAGTTAGCACACTTTAACACACACACACACACACACACACACACACACACACACACACACACACACACACACACACACACACACACACTCACACACACACACACACACACACACACACACACACACACATTTGCAGTATTTATAATTACTATGTTTTAATTTCTAGTTAGTATTTGGGTTACCATCAGTAATTTTACTTTACTTTACTTTTCTTTATCGCCCTCGCCTTTGGCTCGCGCAACAAATTCCTGCGATCTTCATTCTTTATTTCACCGGGTGCAATGAACTTTAAGAGACCCAGTACCAGTGACTCAGCTGTTCTGTTACAACATTAGAAGCAATTACGCAAGATAGCCTAACTCTGTATCAGGTTTCTAATAACGTCCCTACAGCCGTTCCCAATTGACTTGAGGCCTCCTTTTTTTGTCTAGGAGGTACTAAAATGATAATGGATTCGTCGGCATTTTGTTAAACACGATAACACGAAGATTACTAAAGAAAAAACATAGAATGTATCGGTTGCTTCTCTTCCCGCGCTGATGGTAAAAGCCCATCGAGGTAATGGGCGAAAATCTTAGGGATCATGTTATACACAAATCACGTCTTTAACCCTTACGGGATAGACAGAGCCTAAGGTAACAAGACCTGAATGCCACGCTTAGCATGATTGTAGGCATATAGATGGAAAGTTAAATCAAAATAGTGATGGGTTGCTAGCCGCATCGCCTATAACATGATTCCTAAGATTTTCGCCCATTCCCTCGATGGGCTTTTACCATCTGCACGGAAAGAGAAGCAACTGGTGCATTCTATGTTTTTTCTTTACTCCCAGACCAGCACCTAAGATCTATGTAATGGGGTTCTCAAGGTACTAAGGTACTTAGAGACGCATAGTCTCTACGGGTCCAACTAAACCGATCCGCAACTCGTAACTCTATATCCTCAGCATTATCATCGAGTTAGCGTAAATTGTGTCCCCCACAACCCCCGGCCACGAACCACTTACTACAGGAGTTGACTTTCACCTTTAAAGCTTGGTACTCATGTGCGAGCTGTGTAACCGTCACTGTAGTACGTTACTGTAACCAAATCGATGCAGTGTTAGGGGGGTCCTACATACCCTTAGGCATCCCCGTGCCTAGGGCACCCATAAAGATTTTCTCTTTGTTACAAAAAAAGGACCGCGCCCTAAAGGGGAAGGCCTGTACGCTGGGCTCGTATTAAAATACAAAGATACATATATCACGTCTTTATCCCTTACGGGGTAGACAGAGCCTAACGTAACAAAACCTTAAGGCCACGTTTAGCATGATAAGGGGCATATAGCTGGAAAGGGAAATCAAAATAGTGATGGGTTGCTAGCCGCATCGCCTATAATGATTCCTAAGATTTCGCCCATTCCCTCTATGGGCTTTTACCATCTGCGCGGGAAAAGAACCAACTGGTAAATTCTATCCCCCTTATTCATAAACGCTCTGTATGCTTCTGCTAACTTAGCAATCGTTTGTCCTTCTCTGTCACTTTGACATTTACCTTTCACAGATAAGGACAAACGATTGCTAAGTTAGCAGACGCCTATATAGAGCGTTTATGAATAAGGGGGTACGTTTTTTCTTTACTCCCACAGCATGGTAGAATAAAGTTAAATAATTAAAATACATAAAGTTTAAAATGTGTAAAGGGTTAATACATGATGGTTTAAAATAAATAATGCGATTTTCTCAGAAAATAGCAAATTGACAGAATTGTTATACTATCAAATGAATCAAGAATTTTTACTTCTCGATTTCTTATGCTTACATTTTATGTTTTTTTTATTAAATTTCTAAGCCTGAAAATTAGAACACACAGAAGCAGATAACCTGCTATGGTTGGTGTAGGGGTATAGTACGCGTCACGGAAGAACGAGGATCCGGGTTCGATTGGCGGCCATAGCTTTAGTTTTCGGATTTTTCTGTGTGTTCTAATTTTCAGTTACCTACGTGGAAACCAGCGAGCAACTACGTACTGACTGCATGAATGCTCGCTGTGTAACATGCTACATTACACCTCGTAACGTTGGTCAGTAAAACAAAAATATTCGACTATCAAAAGAATCAAGAATTTTCCTCGTTGATTTTTTTTTTACTTTTACGGTTTTACCCGTTAGAAATTATTATTCTAAGCCACACTGAAAATTTTAGAACACGGAAAAATCCGAAAAGTATGCGTGCTATGCCGCTGTAATATACGCCTAAATTCATGCAACAACCGCGACTTAACATTACTCCCTGCAACATGTGACGCACGTAATTGAATAATAGCCAGTAAGCATTAATTAGTTAATTTAAGCTTGTTCTTATACTTGGTCTACCGAGAATACAACATCTCTGGTACTACGGGTGTTTTTACTTAAACCTCCTCGTCCACCCTCAACCTATCTCATGGCGACCCACAACATATCTCACCGCTACATCACTGCTTTACTTTTCGGATTTTCTGTTTTAATTGTCAAGTGTCGTTAAGAAATTTAAAAATGTTCGACTCCAGGAAGCATGCACCGTCGTCTCCCGTAGCGAGTGCTCTATCCCCGACACATCGCTAAAGTAATAAAAGCTCTCAGCTCCTGATGAAATAAAGTGCACAGCGTCGATTCTGAAAAGTACGCCTTTTGTCGCTCAAATCGAGTTAGCTGGTGTCAATTCTGCATTATTGAAACTTTGGTACGCTGGGTTTAATACTGTGATGATTGCGGCGGCCATATTGGATTTGGGAATCGAGGGTGACACGTTTCACGCAATTTACACGCAAAGGTGTAAAGTTGACGACATAGAATTGGGATGTTTAGGGCCAACAACGTAGGGGTGCGCATCGGGTGACCTTTTTTGGATCCGTCCGGGGGAAGAGCAGTGCTTGATCCGGTGCACTCTGGGCATCAGCTAATGATTTCCTGGCAGTTTCTGAGGGATATCATTGACCGTTGGCTAAGAGCCCGACAGGGGGGCGGGGGGTTTTTGACCACTACCGTACGATGTTGCCGACATTTTGTCACAAGATTTTTGAATTATATTTTTGTTACTTTGACATTGGCGAAGTTGTCGTTGCTATAACGACTTGATACGCCACAAATAAGAAGAAGACGAAGACAATCATGTAAATTTAGATAAATATAGAGTTCATAATTATGTAAATTGTATAAAATTCAGTTCAATGTAGTTGACACTATAAATATTTATACTCAAAGCAAAGAAACCTGGTCACTTTTTATACAACTTTCTAGGGGAAGTGGCCCGGTGTCTTTCTTGGGAGTATACTAGAAAAAAAAAATTATCGCTATATACAGTGTGTAAATTTTATACGGGCATATATTTTATCCAGATGTATTGTAGTTAAGGATCATTTATAAATCATTTGAAATTTGTATTTTGTTAGTAACTTTTATTATTAAGAGGTAATTTTTTTAAAGTTCGTCTTAGGAGCAATGTAACACGTACAACAATTACATTTGACATAAGTGTTCATAGATAAATTAAAAATTCATGAATGCCCCACCGTATCGCGTAGTAAAATTGTTTCCTTAGTGCACCAATAGGTGGCATTGTTTGTACGATCGACGAAACATGCTAACGTTTGGTCCACCTTGGAGGCCATAATATCATTTGAATGTTTTTGTTTCCAATATAAAATAGGACCTTAAAACCTACTAGTTGTTTCAATAATGAAAGAAGTGGTCGCCATCTTGTGGTTAAGTACGAGTTGTATACAATAAGTGTTATGGCGTTTACGTAGCCCGGTAAGTTTATTTAATCGACGCATTGTGTGATACATTGGTTGCTAAATTAATAAGTAATTAATCACTACATAGTATAAAACAAAGTCGCTTTCTCTGTCCCTATGTCCCTATGTATGCTTATATCTTCAAAACTACGCAACGGATTTTGATGCGGTTTTTTTTAGTAGATAGAGTAATTCAAGAGGAAGGTTTTTATGTATAATTCTACGCAGACGAAGTAGCGGACAGAAGCTAGTATTTTATAAAATACAAAACAAAATAAATGTTATTTGAAAATGTAGAAAAAGAGTAAGAGCATTTAGACTGTTAGTGAAATCGTAATAAATATTTTTTATACTATTTACCAAGGTCACGTGACAGCTAGTAACAGACATAAAAATTCGAAGGCTTACCCACCTGCTATGGGTGGTGTCGGTATAGCACGCGTCACGGAATGGCGAGGATCCGGGTTCGATTCCCGGCCATAGCTTTACTTTTCGGATTTTTCTTTGTTCTAATTTTTAGTGTCGATTAGAAACCTTAACTAACGAGTAAATAATTATAGAAAATGCACGTAGACGATGAGATTTTATTTTATGCTTTATGTCAAAAAGGGAGATATTTAAAATCCAACGAATTTCGTTCCCCCCAGCCAGTTTGCCGGTCGTGAATGAATGGTACTGAATGTATTCGTAATGAACGTACATCGAATGAACGTTTTATTCGTAACCATTCAATCAATCGCTGTTAATGATAAGTATTGGAAGAGATCGTTTTAAACAGTACAAGTATTTTACAAAAAAGATAAAAAAAATGTCCATGCTGGTCTGGGAGTAAAGAAAAAACATAGAATGTACCAGTTACTTCTCTTAGAAATAAGAAACAAGAAATAAGTAACGTTTATTGTATAAAACCATGTACAATTGTGATAACATGATTTTTATATGCTTCAACAGTTTGCCCATTTCGGACGTACAATGGGTAGGTAGGGTACCTAAGTCTTCCCGCGCATAATAATATGGTAAAAGTATATCGAGGGAAAATCGAGTGAGTTTAAATCTTAGGAATCTTACTCGCTAATCCTGCCGCTAAGTAGCAGTGCTTGCACTGCTGTGTTCCGGTGTGGAGAGTAAGACAGCAAGGGGAAATTACGGGCACAAGAGGCATTTCATCTTAGTCCTCTAGGTTGGCAACGCATCTGCAATCCCTCCGAGGTTGCGGGTGTCTATGGACAGTGGTGATCAATTACCATCAGGTGACCCACTTGCTCGTTTTCCTTCCTATTCATATAAAAAAAAAAAAGAATCATGTTATAGCGATGCGGCTAGCAACCCATCACTATTGTGATTCCCCATTCTTTACTTTTTTATTTATACGCCCACAATCGTGCTAAGCGTGGCCTTTAGCTCTTGTTACCTTAGGCTCCGTCTACCCCGTAAGGGATAAAGACGTGATTTATGTATGTATGCAATTTTACCAGCATTTTGCTATCGTATCCGAACAGTATCGTATCCATTCTTCCATGCTGGTCTGGGAGCAAAGAAAAACATAGAATATACCAGTTGCTTCTCTACCCGCGCAGATGGTAAAAGGCCATCGAGGGAATGGGGCAATGGGCGAAAATCATAGGAATCATGTCATAGGCGATGAGGCTAGCAACCCATCACTATTTTGATTTCATTTTTCACCTATACGCCCACAATCTTGCTAAATGTGGCCTGTAGGTATCTGTTACCTAAGGCTCTACCCCTTAAGGGATAAAGACGTGATTTGTGTATGTGTGTATGTATGTATGTATCCAAACAGCAAAAAAACCTACCATTTCTTCGTAAAATACCTTTCGATTTTGGGATAACAAAGAATATTTAGTTACACAAAACGATAGAGCCGCGCTCAAACTTGAATAAGGCCCTTTCGCCTCGAATAAATATGACTTGTTTGACTTCCAACTTTGGAGTGGAAAATTTCGCAACTCCTGACTTTCCCTTAACAGTTAAGGGTTGTTTGCTCGTCGGATTTAGGCTTTGATACCCTCTACGAAGTTTTGCCGATGATACTTTTGCTTAATTCACTTCTTTTTTGGATTCGAGGTTATTGATATTTTGATACGGAGTTATCATCACTACATAGTATAAAACAAAGTCGCTTTTTCTGTCCCCAAGTCCGTTTGCATGCTTATATCTTCAAAACCACACAACGGATTTTGATGCGGGTTTTTTTAAATAGATAGAGTGATTCAAGAGGAAGGTTTATATGTATAACACGTGCATAATATACCGTGCGAAGCCGGGGCGGGTCGCTAGTAAAAATAATATAACATGCTGCCACTTTGACGGTATAAGGTAAAAAAAATAAGTAGGTACCTAAACATGAAAAAACAGATATAATTCACAAATTGTAGCTAGGTAATACAAAAGCTCAATAAAGGCTTAAGTAATCCTACATAATACTCTTTTGGAACCTCCTCGCGACAGTTCACAAAAAAATAAAAAAAATATTAATTATATGCACAAAAGCGAACTTATCCCTATAAGGGATCTCTACCAGTTAACCATTGAGTAGATGAGAGGAGCATTATACGAGGGACCGACAGAGTGTGAGTATAGGTATATGCATATTAATGTTATTTTTATTTTTTTGTGAATCTACTGCACCTAGTTAATAAATTTCATATACAAGGTGAATTAAACCAAATTAAACTATTAAATTAAAAACGATTTAAAAACTAAAACTAAGACTAATCTTAAAATAAAATAATTAAAAAAGGGTCCCCGTGGCATAGTAGCACAGACGCTGGCAGCATTCCTCCGATACTAATACGCTGTCCAAGGAAGCTGCCAGCTCTGCGGTCACCCGTAGCGTCTATTAGCCTTTTCAAAATATCTTTGACCAAAGGTCTCAACACCGAAAGGGACAAAGTTATATTTGTGAATTGTATATGTTTCTTTATATTTGTACAACTAGCTGTTGCCCGCAACTTCGTCTGCGTAGAATTCGTTTATCGCTATCCCGCAGAAATTACGCCATCCGTTCTTAGAACTTAGCTTTATGCATGCAAAGTCTCAGCCCGATCGGTTTAAAATTGACAAAGTTTCATACAAACTTTCATCCCCTATTTTATCCCCTTGGGGGTAGAATTGATCAAAATCCTTTCTTAGCGGATGCCTACGTCATAACATCTACCTGCATGCCAAATTTCAGCCCGATTCGTCCAGTGGTTTGGGCTGTGCGTTGATAGATCACTATGGGGTGCGAGTCGGGTTACCTCCACGTGTGATTAAGAGCTGCGGTTCGTTTTTGGATCCGTCCGGGGGGAAGAGCAGTGCTTGGTCCGGTGCGCCCTGGGCAACGGCTAATGATTTCCTGGCAGTTTCTGAGGGATATCATTGACCGTTGGCTAAGAGCCCGACAGGGGGGGGGGGGGGGGGGGTGTCTTTGACCATTGCCGTACAACGTTGCCGACATTTTGTCACAAGATTTTTTAATAAAAATTTTTACATTGACATTGGCGAAGTTGTCGTCACTATAACGACTTGATACGCCACAAATAAAAGAAGAAGAAGAAGAAGATAGATCACTATGTCAGTCAGTCAGTCAGTCAGTCAGTCAGTCACCTTTGAGTTATATATCTATACATATAAAATTCAAAGTCCTGACTGACTGACTGACTGACTTAACTATATATCAACGCACAGCCCAAACCACTGGACTTAGAGACTTGCACATAGATACCTTATACAATGTAGGCATCCACTAAGGAAGGATTTTTGGAAATTCCCACGGGATAAGGAAAAAACGGGAATTATATATTCAACTCCGAGTGACGCTATCTCAGTAACTATAATAACTAGACTCTTCAAATTTGATACAAAAGTAGGTGATTACAAAACAAAGAAACTAATTTCAGGATTTTTGGAAATTCCCGCGGGATAAGGAAAAAAACGGGCTTTATATATTCAGTTTAACGAAATCCTGTGAACTATAATTACTAGACTCTTCAAATTTGGCTTAGAAGTAGGTGATTATAATAGTAAAATAATGTTTAAATGATTTTTGTAAATTCCCACGGGATAAGGAAAAAAACGGGATTTATGTATTCAGTTCTACGGGATCGATTTTTCGTTTTACTGGTCGTATAAAACTGAAATTTGGCCTTCAAGTTCCCTTGGGGAGTGTAGGGTAGCACTAAAAAAAGGATTTCCCGAAATTCCCACGGGAACGGGAAAAACGGGACTTTTCGTTTTACTGGTTGCAGAAAGCTGAAATTCGGCATGTAGGTTGCTTGGGGAGTGCAGAGGAGCATTAAGAGAGTACTTTCCAAAATTTCCACCGGAACGGGAAAAATATTTGTTTACAAAGAAATACTGCGGTGCATAATATGGCTAGAAATTTGAAATTTGGCACACATATACCTTGAGTATCCTAGAGGTGCACTAAGAAGGTATTTTTCGAAATTCACACGGGATAGGGAAAAAACGGGCCTTTTTGTTTTACTGGTCGTAGAAAGCTGAAATTTGGTAAGAGCCTTCCTTGATGAGTGTATGGGAGCACTAAGAAAGGATTTCCGGAAATTTCCACGGGAACGGGAAAAACAGGACTTTTCATTTTACTGGTTGCAGAAAGCTGAAATTCGGCATGAAGGTTGCTTCGGGAGTGTAGAGGAGCATTAAGAGAGTACTTTCCAAAATTCCCACGGGAACGGGAAAAATATCTGTTTACAAAGAAATACTGCGGTAGGCATAATATGGCTAGAAACTTGAAATTCGGCACACATACCTTGAGTATCCTAGAGGTGCACTAAGAAGGTATTTTTCGAAATTCCCACGGGATAGGGAAAAAACGGGATTTTTTGTTTTACTGGTCGTAGAAAGCTGAAATTTGGTAAGAGCCTTCCTTGATGAGTGTATGGGAGCACTGAGAAAGGATTTCCAGAAATTCCCACGAGAACAGGAAAAACGGGATTTTTCGTTTTACTGGTCGTAGAAAGATGAAATTTAGCATTTAGCTTCCTTAGGGAATGTAAGGTAGCATTAACAAAGGATTTCCTAACATTTTTACGGGAACGGGAAAAACCGGGATTTTACGTTTTACCTACTTGACATAAGAAGTTGAAATTTGTCACGTAGGTTTATTCGGGAGTGTAGGGGAACACTAAAACGGGAAAAAACGGGATTTTACGTTTCCAGACGAAACAGCGGAAGAAAGAGACTTAACATTTATAACGTGTGTTTCTTTAAAGGCTTTAAGTGTACTCCGAAAGCACTCCCCAAAATATTCACGGGAACGGGAAAAAACTTATTTTTTCGTTTTACATCTTAGCGCGTACGAAGTCGCGGGCAAAAGCTATTTGGGGTAGGTATATTTCAGGACAGCCCTTTAGGTTAGGTTAGGTTTGTTTTATAAAAATCCTGCAATATTTACAGTTTCAGAAAATTAAGGCAGCGGGGCAATGCGGGGGCTTGCTTGCATGCTTGCTTGAGTCCTTGCTTTGCATGCTTGATTGCATACTTGCTTTCAAGCATGCTTGCATGGTTGCTTGCATGCATGCTTGCTTGCACGCTTGCTTGCACGCTTGCTTGCTTGCACGCTTGCTTGCACGCTTGCTTGCTTGCACGCTTGCTTGCACGCTTGCTTGCCTGCTTGCATGCCTGTTTGCATGCCTGCTTGCATGCCTGCTTGCATTTACATGCTTGCAGGTTTGGGTGCTCGCTTGCTTGATTGCTAGCTTCTTTGAAATGCTCATGGTTAACGCGTGCGAAGCCGCGGGCAAAAGCTAGTATTTAGATAAAGCAACATACACAGTCCGTAATGTGCCCTACCATCATAATTCTATTACGTTAGACATTCCATTTCGCAACTATTTGTATTTGCGACACAAAAGACTATCTATATATTGCCTGGCAATCGCGTTCCGGCCCGGTAGGCAAATTCAAGAACACGATATATCATTCCATAGAAACGGTTTACCGAGGTTTTTCATTTATCTCGGGCCAGCCGCGAGTAAATCACAGAGATAACGAATAGGGCCGAGTATGGGCGAGTATTAAACAGTGTGAGGGTGAGTATGAAAGAAAGAAAGAAGACATTTATTCCTTTTTCCAAGACACACAAATAATAATAATAATAATATCTTGGGACAATTGACACCAATTGACCTAGCCCCAAACTAAGCAAAGCTTGTAATATAAGAGAATATTTCAATAGGAAACTACGTGTAATCATTATAAGAGAACATACACAATTTTATAGCAAAAAAACGAGAAAAAACACAGACATGAACAATTAGATGCTCAGAGTTGTGCGTCTTCGCAAAAGTGAAACGGTCGCTGGCTCAGCATTACGCTGAGGTTAGACACCTGCAGCACTGATTTTCAGCCAGAACCGTCTGTGACTCACGATACGATACACAGATAAAATATACTACATAATCCATAAACTTCTACGTAAACAAAGTAATAAATAGATAGAACCTAACTTATGTGTAACTGTTAATTTGACAGTTCTTGTATGAATGTGACAGCTAGCTGATTCCGATGCCAATTGTCAGCCCATACATGAACTGTCAAAATGAACACGATGGCGATTGCGAGCGAGTTAGGTAATAAGCCTACAGAAGGCTTATTACCTAACTCGCTCGCCATCACCATCGTGTTAATTTGACAGTTCTTGTATGAATGTGACAGCTAGCTGATTCCGATGCCAATTGTCAGCCCATACATGAACTGTCAAAATGAACACGATGGCGGTTGCGAGCGAGTTAGGTATTATTACCTAACTAATAGTAGTAATAAGCCTTCTGTAGGCTTATGCCTACAGAAGGCTTATTACCTAACTCGCTCGCCATCACCATCGTGTTAATTTGACAGTTCTTGTATGAATGTGAACGTTTGAACGATTGACAAGACAACAAAAACCAGAGTATAGAGTAAACATACTGAAGAGCTAAGACCAAAGACCCCTTTTTTTGTTGCCCGGGGGAAATCTGCTCTAACCAGATACCCCAGCACCACGGGGAGGCGATGGGGTTCTGTAAGGTCATACCCAGTAAAACCCCCGGGGTGTTCCTTCCTCGCCGCTTTTCTGACGCAACGGTTCAACGGTATAACCCGTTACATCGCCAGGAGGCGGTTATCCGTTTTCGAATTCGTCACGTGGGACGCCAATTTTGGTCTCCTTTGCCCAGCAATGGCGTGTCAGGAACAGTTACTACGCCATTATTCTCCTTAGACAAGACCAAAGACCCTAAATTAACCTAAACAAATAACGCATTAAAATAATAGTACTGAAGCGACAAGTTAACAAAACATCACATCAACTATGCAATGCGCGCGGACTCGAATACGTTCCCGCTCGCACACTCGCTATCTATCTCGCTCGGCGGACCGACACGGACCCGAGCATCTCCGAACGCGGCGCGCGGTCCCTATAAAACCGCAGCAGCCGCCGGACTATCATCATTCGCTAGCCAGCGGTCAAGCTGGAGAGAAGGCCTCTGCCATCCTCCAGTGGAAACCGATCAAGTGAGTGGAGTGAGAACGCCGCTGCGGTCCATTCCAAAACTCATATGGTTATGCTTTTGCTTAGCTAGGGTATTCGACTAGAGTAAGACTTAACTTGTTTTGTAAGTTTACTTAAATAAACCTTCTGTGTGTACTTCTTGGCGCCTCATTTCACCCTACAGTAATAAGTATTGGGACCGTGCGCGACGACAGCGCCACGTGATAGGCGGCCATTATGGACAATATTGTCACCGCTGTCAAACAAGAAGTAAGTAAATATTGTGAAAAATATTAATGAAATCTTGTGTTATTTTACTATATTACACAATTTTGAACAATGGTAGTCAGTAACATTATTGCCAATAATATTAAAATTGTTGTTTTCAGTGAAATTTTAGAGGTTAGGTAACTAAATTTTTTTTTCTTACGGCAAATATCCACTTATTTCTTTGGTCTCGTTTCCACCATGGTCTTGGAAATTGGTAAAATTTACAGTCGCTATTCTTCTTGGTGTTATTACAATTCACAACAACACATCTTGCCAGGACCATATTTTTATCTCAAAAACGATTAGAAAATGTTTACTGCAATATGGATTTGACAGCTCAAGTCAGCGACAAAAATGACAATTTTAGCCGTAGCGAGCGCTGTGATCGTTTAGGCTACCCCCTCCACCCGCTTTGCACTCTGCCAATACACTTACACAACAATTACAGCATTCTTCCATGCTGGTCTGGGAGCAAAGAAAAAACATAGAATGTACCAGTTGCTTCTCTACCCGCGCAGGTAAAAGCCCATCGAGGGAATGGGCGAAAATCATAGAAATCATGTTATAGGCGATGCGGCTAGCAACCCATCACTATTTTGATTCCATTTTCCACCTACACGCCCACAATCTTGCTCAATGTGGCCTGTAGGTGCATGTTACCTTAGGCTCTGTCTACCCCGTAAGGGATAAAGACGTGATTTGTGTATGTATGTACATGTACACAACTATATACAGGTACATACACCCTAATACATAAAAAAAAATACGATATATTAATACTTGAAGTCGCGGGCAACAAAACGAAATTAAAGAACAAATTCATAAATGCCACAACCCTACTCTACTCGGCTAACAAATGTACAGTCAGCTCAGTATCACGAATGATTCACGAGCGCGTGTTTGTCAAAATAATTTGCTTCGGTCGTAGCCGAGTTTACTTCGAACCGTCGCAGCTTATTGCAATGTGAAGATGATAAATCGTTTGGATGTTTTTTTTCACTTTCTGACAGCTGTAATGGAGACGGAGTGGTTTTAAAATTTGCCGCTACCCTGAACTTGAAATGTGAGTTTTTAATACATAAATAAATCACGGCTTTATCCCTTATGGAGTAGACAGAGCCCAAGGTAAGACCCAAGGACCACGTCTAGCATGATTGTGGGCGTATGGACGGAAAGGGAATCAAAACAGTGATGGGTTGCTAGCCACATCGGCTATATAACATGGTCCCTAAGATTTTCCCCCAAATCCCTCGGGCATTTTTTAATGAGGGTCAAAAATAATCTTCCGTGCTGGTCTGGGAACAAAAAAAAACAAATCTACCAATTGCTTCTCTTCCCGCGCAGATGGTAATAACCCATCGAGGCAATGAGCAAAAATCTTACGAATAATTTTATAGGCGATGCGGCCACCATTTTAATTCCCTTTTCCACCTATATACATGTCCATAATCATGCTAAACGTGGCTCTGTTTACCCCGTAAGGGATAAAGACGTGATTTATGTGGTATTCATGTATGTAGAAAACGAGCTAGTGGGTCATGTGATTTTAAGTAAGCACCATCACCAATTGACAACCTCAGCATCAAAGGATTGCAATCAAGACGAGAGGGCTTGGGCTATAGTTCCCACACTAGCCCATTGGTTATTGGGAACTTCACACACACCATTGAATTGCTTTGCAAATGTGTGCAGGTTTTCCTTCACCAAAATGCTCATGGTAAATTAAAAAAAAACTCAGGCGTGCGAGCCCGGGATTCGAGCCCACGATCCTCTGCTTGAGAGGCCACAGCTCAAACCACTTGGCTACAACGGCTTTTTAAATAAATAAATGTATTGCCTGCTTAGAGGCTAAGAAAGAATTCCTCATATGCCAGTAGTGTCGCCGGCTTTACTGTTCACGCCATAGAATTTTTCCTTTTTTTTTTTTTTATTTTTTTATCACGAACTGACCAGTGATTGACCTCTATCTCACTTGGTGGAAGGTGCAGATGAGGCCAAAGGTGTAACTCACTGGTTCAGTAATAGCCTATTCACTCTTGCCTTGAAGAGCCCTAGGTTGTATCTATCCGGAAATACAGACGATGGGAGCGAATTCCATTCCCTAGCAGTTCGCATTAGGAAGGATGAAGCCAACCGTCTCGTGCGTGCCAATGGTATGTTGACAACAAATGGGTGAAAACGCTCCCCCCGCCTGGAAGTCCGTTGGCGAAACGGAGATGGAGCTATAAGGTCGTGCAATTCCTGCGCACACTCACCAAAATGTATCCGATAAAAAACAGACAGACATGCAACACTTCGACGGTGTTCGGGGTGGGTTATTTCCCCTGGCACTACTGATTGGCACTACTGTCCAAAGATTTCTATTTCTAAATAAAGTTTAACATAGTCGACGGAGCTCCGCTTTCGCGGAGCTCCTATTTCATGATATTTTTGGTCCTTCGTGCCTGCTGAAGGACCTACACCTACCTCCCATTTATGATATTTATTTTGGTCTGTTGTGCCACGTAGTAGTGTCATGGGTAATAGACCGAATTTTTCCGTTTGAAAATAAATTTCTAAACTAAAAACACTGAGTGATCCCACCCGTAAAAATCCGTAAAATATCATTGGCATAAAAACATCTATTCCGGGCTAACAAGTAATCAATCCCACGCAAATATCGCCCGTGACAAATTGGTATCATTTGACTTCGGGACTTTGGCTGGACATTGTTTATTCCGGGACACTTTTACCCTTACTGTTCGCCATTTATTCTGGCTACCAATGGGTTAGAATTGCCAAGGTTTGGATGTTGTATCGTTAACCGGTGACTTTGATAATTTTGGGGCTACTTTGACATACACACACATACACATAAATGACGTCTTTAGCCCTTACGGGATACACAGAGCCTAAGGTAACAAGACCTACAGGCCACGTTTAGCAAGACACTGGGCGCATAGGTGGAAAGAGGATTCAAAATAGTGATGGGTTGCTAGCCGCATCGCCTATAACATGATTCCTATGATTTTCGCCCACTTCCTCGATGGGCTTTTACCATCTGCGCGGGAAGAGAAGCAACTGGTACATTCTATGTTCTTTCCTTGCTCCCAGACCAGCATGGAAATAACCAACGCGACAATTGTCAGTGACAAGTGCCAATTCTGTTTACATTAGAAACACTACAAGAAACACCGGTTAGCTTCATTCATTATGTATGTTCACCAAATTTTAAGTCAATGTAACTACTATATGTGACACATTACAATATCAATACTATTGAAATTGATAATTAACTCACTGCAATGGCCAAATAAACGCTTGGCTTGACTTGTTTCCGATTAGTTGGTTTAATGCGATCGATCACGCTTACAAATGTTTGTCAGCTTGTTTGTGAAGTGTTTCCCACAGGCGTTCGTGTCGCCAGAGTGTGTGTGTGTTCTTTGTGTTTAGTTTTTTTTAATTTTATCTGGGTCCCACTGAAAAACAGCGTTGACGCAACATTATGCTGTTGGGCCCATTTTACACTATATCGGTACTATTCTTAAGTCTATTGTATTTCTTCATACTATATATCTAGTTATCTACGTGTATCGGATGTGTGTAAATAAATGTTTCTCGCTCTCTCTCTCTCTCTCTCTCCCTCTCATAAAGTGGGTCAAACATACGAAACTAACATGAAAAGATCAAGTAGACATACCTTTTTACAAAATCGGTTAAACACAGCAGCCAGCAAAGAGAATATAATCATTACGTTTCCAGCTAGTTTTAATGCCAACATAACCAAGATTCGTCCTCGTCCATAGCTAATGTATGCAAAATTCCCTTTTCCGCCGCAAACAGAGCCAAAGTTTTCCTATATTTATTACAATTTGTTTCTCTACTCAGCCAACTCGACCGGAACCGGACGGAAACGACTCTGTCACAAACCTAGGCATCGGTTACACCGAAAACAAAAAGGAATTATCTATTTTTAAAAACTACTAAGTCTAAAAATTGGTCTGGAATACTCCTACAGATGGTTGGGTTTGGATGGTAGAACACTTCTCTAAAGTTTTTCGTATCATTTTTTAATTCAAAATTAGTGTCCGAAGTTCCGGTTTCAGGTTCGGTTTCGGCCAAAGGTTTAGTTTCTGCCAAAGGTTCGGTTTCGGCCAAAGGTTCGGTTTCGGCCAAAAAACAGTTGAACTTTTCGGCAGCGCCGAACATTACAATATCGCACTTGCATGTTAAAGTTTTCCTTTTCAGAGTATTATAATTTAGACCCAGTATCACTATGATAATGTTGAAAAATGTAACGTAGAACCTTGTAATATTAGACCAGCGAGATATATTGGAGCTGTAGTTTTGTAGAAATTGACAGATCTATAAAATCAAGAAGTAAAATTCTTGATTCATTTGATAGTCACTATCATTTGAAAAACAGCGCCTTCTCTCGTCCCTGGTGAGCAGTAGATGTTCCACGGCAGTTTGTAATTGTGTCGTACAGACACATCATTCAAACAGATGACGCTAGGCGACAAAAATTCACATAGTAACAAGGTCACGTGACAGCTAGTAACAGATAGAAAAATTTCGAAGGCTTACCCACCTGCTATGGGTGGTGTATCGGTATAGCACGCATCACGGAATGATGAGGATCCGGGTTCGATTCCCGGCCATAGCTTTACTTTTCGGATTTTACTGTGTTCTAATTTTAAGAGTAATTTTAATGAATTGAAAAATAAATGAATTTTAATAATTTTAATGAATGTGAATGTGAAATCCACCTATACGCCCACAATCTTGCTAAATGTGGCCTGTAGGTACCTGTTGCCTTAGGCTCTGTCTACCCCGTAAGGGATAAAGACGTGATTTGTGTATGTGTATGTATGTATGAAACTGTTTTCGGCTTAGTTAAGCGCAAAAGTTTTAAAGTAATATCAATATGTAGATAAGTACCAAAAAAAAAACAAAAAAATAGAGCCCTCTGATATTGCCGTGCCCTTGTCACATGTAGACCTAGGTAATCAAAATATTCCGCCTTAAGCTGTAATGTGATTTGCAATAAATTATTTTGATTTTTATTTTTATTTGGAGTCGTTTAGAAATTTAGATCTATACCTTCGATGTGCTTTCAAAAATTGAACACAAGCATTTCAGTGTTCGGTGTGGCCGGCACCTTACACCGCAACTTACAGCAAGACGTTGCGAACATAATTTCGCTTTCAGGTCCTCATTTTGGCGAGATTATCATAAATTGTCGCAGAAGGATGAAATTGTTCGCGATGAAGCCATTCTGTTTTAGACCGTGGTTGTTCTGGGGCACGTTAGCGCCGACGACGCCGTCAGATGGGATTAAATTGGAAGTTATATTTCAGAGGCTTCGTGTCAATTTTTGAAACTGTGTCCGGAAAGTGTCAAACAGTGTAATTTTGGATCCTTGATTTGATTGAACGCTACAGTCTCACTTTCTTCTTATTTGTGGCGTATCAAGTCGTTATAGCGACAACTTCGCCATGTCAAAGAAACAAAAATATAATTATAAAATCATGCTAAACGTGGCCTTAAGGTTTTCTTACCTTAGGCTCTGTCTAACCCGTAAGGGATAAAGACGTAATATATGTATCTATGTATGTATAAAAACTTGTGACAAAATGTCGGCAACGTTGTAGGGTAATGGTCAAAGACTCCCTCGCCCCTGTCGGGCTCTTAGCCAACGGTCAATGATATCCTTCAGAAACTGCCAGGAAATCATTAGCCGATGCCCAGGGTGCACCTGACCAAGTACTGCTCTTCGCCCCGGACGGATCCAAAAACGAACCGCAGCTCTTGACCACACGTGGAGGTAACCCGACTCGCACCCCCAGTCTCACTTTTTAGGGTTCCGTACTGTAGGGTTAGGTAGGATAGTTCTTTGGGCTGGCTGGTACACACGAAGTTCATAAATCGAACGTCCGTTCGATTTGACATTGATTGTTTTTTTAATAATTCGGAGACGGGCCTCAGATCAGCTTGAACCGGAATGAAATCACTTCCCATGTATATAAATAAGCGTTTTCCAAAAAAAACTTTTTTGGGTTTTTCTTACTCAGAATCGTTTACCCTATCGACAAGAAAAAAAATGTGTCCAAAAATTACCATTCCAGTTCGTCACTTTTATAATATATGTAGGTCTGTAGGTATGGAACGTGACGAACAGGAAAAGAATCCATAGTAAAATCTGAGACACATTTTTTCTTGAAAATCGATGGGGTAAACGATTCTAAGTAAGAAAAACCCAAAATATTTCAAATCAAGAATATAAGATAATAAAGAATTTCATTTCATTTCATTTTCATTTCAATCTCCAAAAAAAGTTCATGTGGACTTAGGTAAAATTAGGTAATGTTATTTAAATGTTTTAATAAACGGCCCTCAGCCCTTCACAAGTTTGGTTAGGAAATCAACGTCGATACCCGTATTAATATTAGTTCCTCCTCAAGGCAGCTCTTCAAAAAGTAGTCAAAAGTTTTGATTCTCCTATACGCCCACAATCATGCAAGCGAACCTAAACTGAATCGGAATTGAATCGCATCAAGACGTCATGTTAAGGCCCCAAGTCGATAACAAGCATGTTGCCACTTAATTTTACTTTTACGTACCGTTCAAATAAAAATCTGGGTACAAATTTACGTTCACTCGAGTCTATAAAAATGAAATATGAAATTCCTTTGCGACTCGGCCCGGGGGCGATATTAACAACATGTTATCATCAGCGTTTACTGCCTCGTAAAGTTTGTGATAAAGCCATTAAAAAGTCTAGTACACCCTGACTTCCATGCTGGTCTGACAGCAAAGAAATTACATAGAATATACCAGTTGCTTCTCTGCCTAAGGTAGCAAGACCAAAGGGCACATTTACACACACAGCCTCCTGGCAACGGTAGCCGAACTCCTACATGGTGATATTTAGTTTTTAATAATTTTATTGTTGACATGAATTAGTTCGTTTTTTAATGGATTTCATGTTTTGTTTAATGTATTTTAAGTTTAATGTAATTTAATTAGATTTTATTTATTTTTAAGTCTTATTATGTCAATTTTTAAACGTAGGTATATGGGTGATTAACTGATTACTTACCTGAAATAAACGAAATGTATTTATTTGTTTGCATGATTGTGGACGTATTGGTAGAAAGCATCGCCTGTTACATGATAGCCAAGATAGTGTGCGCGGCTGCGTGTGCGCAAGCGTTTACGCACCCAAATATATCCCGCGCAATCAGCCGCTTCCGTATTCGAACTCCGATTTTAACTATTAGGAGTCGAAGTGGTCGCCATGGCCGAAATCGGTCAGAACGATCATCATCATAACCATGATTCCTAAGACTCTCGCCAATTCCCTCGATTGGCTTTTACCCTCTGCTTGGGAAGAGAGCGACTGGTACGTCATAATGTTTTTTCTTTACTCCCATACCAGCATGGAAGTAACAAGCAATTTTCAGTGAAACTTTTAGCTTAGACGAACTTTTTTGATAGTGTAATTTACGGATGGGTTTAGATCGGGTTTTTTTTACAGCAATCCTGTTAAGTTGCTTATTATTATTACTATTATTCTGTATATTTATTTTTATCTTAAGTTAGGCTTTTATAAAGTTTATATAAAAAGTAATAAAACAATATAAACACAAAATATAAAACATTATAAAAACCTAACTTACTTCCATGCTGGTCTGGGAGCAAAGGAAAAACATAGAATGTACCAGTTGCTTCTCGTCCCGCGCAGATGATAAAAGCCCATCGAGGGAATGGGCGAGTCTTAGGAATTATGTTATAGGCGATGCGGCTAGCAACCCATCACTATTTTTGATTCCCCTTTCCACCTATACGCCTACAATCATGCTAAACGTGGCCTTTAGGTCTTGTTACCTCAGGCTCTGTCTACCCCGTAAGGGATATAGACGTGATTTGTGTGTGTGTGTGTGTGTGTGTGTGTGTGTGTGTGTGTGTGTGTGTGTGTGTGTGTATAAAAACCTAACCTAGGGTGCCGCCGGCAGCGGGGCCTAAGCTACCGGTGGTCAGGGCGACAAGTTACAGCGCCAACAGAAATACGTCATCTGTGAATATTTGCTGTCTAGCTATCAGAATTCATGAGACACAGCCTGGTAACAGACAAACATACTGACGGACAGCAAAGTCTTAGTAATATGTTCGCGTTTTTACCCTTGGGTGCGGAACTCCAAAAAGATATGAAATCAATTTTCCCGAAAGACCGATCAATACTAACACAGGCTAATATAACCTGTCGTTCCGTGAAAGTTCGCCCCAGACATATTCTTATGACTGAATAACAAAAAATATGGGGCGTTGGGTGTTCCGGGAGTACGGGAGACGGTGGTTAATTATTTCTTTCCCGCTTCTCCCCAACGGTGCGACTGACAGCTTTCGCGGCATACGGCAAAGGATGGGAGGGTTCAGTTTAAAAAAAAGGAAATTCGGTTGGCACCTTACCAAAAAGAAGCGTCATGAAAAATCTGAACCATACATACATACATACACAAATCACGTCTTTATCCCTAATGGGGTAGACAGAGCTTTTGACGTGACAACGTCTTATAAATTGGTTTGCCGGGTGACACTTCAAGAAACTGCGTTACGCTCCGCTCACGTTATGCGTTCACAATGAGAGCGAGTGAGAGGCATGGTTAGCCCGCCTAAGAGCGAGAGAGACAGACATAAAAAGTGAAAGGCACGCGTCCCTTCCACTCGAGCACAGTTAGCCCGCCTAAGAGCGAGAGAGACAGAGCGAGAGAGAGAGAGTGAGAGAGATAGGCATACACACCGGTTCATGTCTTGCGCTTCTTCCTACTATACGAATGAATATTCACATTAACACGTTCGCTGCGGCTCAAAATGTTGCTTACTTTCAACTAGTGCTGTAAGAGGTCTTTAGGCCTTCACTGTACGATTTTACCGGTGCGGCAAGGGGCCTTAACACCACTCACGGAACCGAATACTTAAAATCCACATATTTCTGCGAATTTCACAAAAAATTATATTAAACATACTTATGAGCATTTCTAAAGGACTATTCTGTCTAATTTTAGCTTCGCCCAGAGTTTCGATGTAAGGAAAAGACAAAATGACAGAACATAATTAGGAGGCATTTAGACCTCTTACAGCACTGAATTCACGGTACGCTTGTAGCTACCGCTAGGGATGTGATCAATGAAAAAGCAATCATATCGATGAATTGAAAAGAATTATTATAATCTATTACTTTAATTACATATGATAATTAATATTTTAAGTAATATTACATAACACAATTGACACTTATTAGGATGTGGGTGAAGACCAAAAAGTTGCAAACCGTTGGGGCTGCGTGAGCAGGTAGTTAAAATTACCACTATTTTTTTCCATTGTGACACAAAAGTTATCCATACAAATGTATGACTAATTTACGTGGGAACTGTATATATAGCCCAAGCCCTCTCATTCTGAGGGGAGGGCTGTGCCCAGCAGTGGAACGTATACAGGCTTGAGATGATGATGATGATGATGAATTTTAACTACGTAATAACGCAGCTTTAACGGTGGGTAACTTTTTGGTCTTCACTTATGTACCTACTTTGACTCGCTGGCAAATTCAATAAATCACGTGCATTGCTCATCGACGAGTGCACATCACTGTGTTATAGTTTCATTATCATAGACACAAACAGGTGCGGGAGGGGGCAAAAAGACCCGTACTATCTACATGAGGTCTTTAGACCTCCTATCCGCACTGAACGATCACTTTTCACTCTCAGTGCGATGAGGGGCCTAAAAACCTCTCGTGTTTTTTAAGGTTTTATCAAATTCTACGTTTGAATATAAATCGAACCATATAGCGATCTCTTTTGTACCTATGAAAATATACAAGTTATGAGCTCCGCACCAGAGCGAAACCGCAGTATTTTTAACCGCACAGCCCGGGAGTACAGGCAGGAGGTCTTTAGACCTCTTAACGCAGCGAACGTGTTAAAATTATTTTACCACTCAAAGTCGTTGTCACGTAAAACTTTCGCCCGTATACCGACTTTACAGGCAACCGGTTTTTTTTATGTTGTGGAAAATGCGTCTTATGCATCCGCCCGGTACGGGTTTACCGGGGGTATGTGGGGCTCTCCCGCGACGGCAGGCATACCCACTAAAAACCACACGGATTCCCTATTCAGTCGTATGTGAGGCGTTACGGCACTCGGTGTCACCGCGACGCCCACCACCCCGGGATGGGGTTCCCTCTGCGGCACCTGTGCAATGCAGGTTTGGGAAGGGGTAGACAGAGCCTAAGGTAACAAGACCTAAAGAAACGCTTAGCATGACTGTGGGCATTTAGATGGAAAGGGGGATCAAAATAGTGATGGGTTGCAAGCCGCATCGCCTATAGCATGATTCCTAAGATTTTCGCCCATTCCCTCGATGTGCTTTACATACATACATATACATACATACATACACAAATCACGTCTATATACCTTACGGAAGACAGCTTGAGGCAACAAAGCTTAAAGGCCACATTTAGCACGATTGTAGGCGTATAGGTGGAAAAAGGAATCAAAATAGTGATGGGTTGTTTACTAATTACACATAACCCGATAACTCACATATAAAAAGTCGAGTGATGCTCGACATGTTTCGGACTATTTCGTAGTCCTTGTTGTTGTTGTTGTTGGGTTGTTTACTTTTCGGATTTTTCAGTGTCGTTCAGATTTTTTTCCATGCTGGTTTGGGAGCAAAGGAAAAACATAGAATGTACCAGTTGCTTCTCGTCCCGCGTGGTAAGCCCATCGAGGGAATGGGCGAAAATCTTTGGAATCATGTTATAGGCGATGTGACCTAAACAAATAAAGCAATAATTTAAAATAATTTTATAATAAGAATACACCTACTCATAATTACACATAAACGGATAACTCACGTATAAAAAGTCGAGTGATGCTCGACATGTTTTCGTTTCGCTGCCGCCGGGGCGAGCGCTCCAGGAAGAAGGACTACGAAATAGTCCGAAACATGTCGAGCACCACTCGATTTTTTATACGTGAGTTATCCGTTTATGTGTAATTATGATTGAGTCTCACGGTAGTTTCATGTTGAAAATACACCTACTGTACACAACAATACAGGCACAACCAAAAATACAATAAATACATAATTATCAGAAAAATACTAAATATAAAATACATAATAAAGTATAATGCACAATGCATACCTAATGCATGAAACATAATGTCATAGGTATTCATCTATTAAATCTTTCTTACATAGACAGAACCCTTTTCGCAAACTGTGACTTACGCCTTCATTTCTTGGATTATATGAAAACATCGGAGGCGGATTTGGTTGAAACAAAATGTGCCCTGCCGTCTCAGATTTGATTGATAGAAATATCTCGCAGTAAAAGCTTTATGGTATTTGGAATCAGAGTCGTATCACGGTTTCCAGTCAAGTTTGAACCTGTTTTGTACTGACTGCTACCCGCGACTCCGTCTGCACTGAAATCGCTAATCCTTTTAATATATTTGACTAGCTTCTGCCCGCGACTTCATCTGCGTAGAATCATACATAAAAACCTTCCTCTTGAATCACTTTATCTATTAAAAAGAACCGCATCAAAATCCGTTGTGTAGTTTTGAAGATATAAGCATACGAAGGGACATAGGGACATAGGGACATGGGGACAGAGAAAGCGACGTTGTTTTATACTATGTAGTGATTTACGGACCGGCAACTCTCGTGGAGTTGCTGGTTCTCATGGGTGGCGGTGATCGCTTGCCATCAGATGGCCCGCTGGCTCGTTTCCACGCATTCAATTAAAAAAAAAACTTAACTGTTACAGAAATTCAGTCAACCCAATCGCTGAGTACATACATATATCACGTCTTTATCTCTTAGAGGCCGTCCATTAATCACGTGAGGCTTCGAAAGGGGGGGAGGGGTTCGGCAAAAATCACGAAATATCACAAGAGGGGCGGGGGGGTGTAGTAAGATATCACGTGTATTTATTTATCACGTTTATATAAAACAACCGGCAACCTTTCTGTCTAGACATTTTTATCATGTTCCTTGACTTTCTAGAATAAAATTAGATTATACTTTTATACTTGTATTAAAAGAGAATATTCTAAAAAAATTAAAATTCTTTGTAGTTACTAAAATACACGTGATTTTGGATAGGGAAGGGGGGGTGGCTAGTTTTAAACCTCACGACATATCACCAAAGGGGGGGGGGTTAAAAGTGCTAAAAAAACATCACATGATTAATGGACGGCCTCTTACGGGGTCGACAGAGCAAGGCAACAAGACCTAAAGGCCACGTTTAGCATGATTGTGGGCGTATAGGTGGAAAGGGGAATCAAAATAGTGATCAGTTGCTAGTTGCATCGCCTATTTATTTATTTATTTTATTTATTTATTTATTGAAATAATTACACAGCATTACAGACAAGCCAAGGCACTGTGAAATTCATACACATACTTAATTACAGCAGTACAACAAGTATAACACATAGCACAAAAAATAAGCAGCAAACAGCATTAACATTTACAAACAATTAAGTGAAGACGGACGATCATCCTTCGCCTCACAGAACTTCATACACTCACAGCTTATAGTCCTCCAGCTACTAGCAAATATATCGCAGTCAGGTGTTGATGCAAGAAGCGCATTGAGATTTCGCAAAGCGCAAACAAGTGGTGAATTCTTGTGTGATACAGTGCGTGCCTTGGGAACCGCCAGCAAAGCACGGTTGCGGGGGCGCAAATTGAAGCTGGATTGGGACAGCGGGGGCGCTAATAGGCGTACCTATAACATGATTCCCATTTTCGTCCATTCCCTCGATGGGATTTTACAGAAGCAACTGGTACATTCTATGTTTTTTCTTTGCTGTAATGTTCCGAAAAGTTGTTCATATAACTAAAACAATAATTATTATCAAACTACTGTTACATTTATCTCCTATGTATCAAATTACTTTAATAAACTAATTGCTTGAGTAATACGATTATTTTAACATCCGAGCTCCGGAGCAACTTGAAGCAACTTGAAGCAACTAATTAAAACTTTGCCAACAACGAACTACAATAAAAGAGATTAGATCTAAATTCGTGTCGCACGGGTATTGCGAACTGTTGCTCATAATTTGATAGCGGCAACTATAATTGAGTTGCTACTGTTAAAATTGCTTGAAATTATAAATATCTAAATAAATATAAATATCTTGGGACAAATTACACCAATTGACCCAGCCCCAAACTAAGCAAAGCTTGTACTATGGGTACCAGGCAACGGATAAACATACTTGTATAAAGTAGATAAATACATACTTAAATACATACAACATCCATGACTCGGGCACAAACATTCGTATTCATCATACAACTGTCTGCCCCTACCGGGATTCGAAACCAGGACCTCTAGCTTCATAGTCAGGGTCACTAACCACTAGGCTATCCGGTCGTCCGTCGTCGTCATTATAAAAGTATTAATATTTTAATAGCCTATCGGCTTGGTCATGTCATCTTGTGCATGAATCATGTAGCTCGCTTTTTTAGGTATGTGTGTATGTGTCTATTATATCTCCATGTATTATAAATGTGTGTTTCATGTATAATATATTATGTATTTTCTGTACTTAGTATATTCTATTTTTGTATATTCTAAATTGCACCACATGATCAGATCTGTGTTCTGTTCTCCAGTCCATTATGGGTCTGGTAGAGATTGCTCTGTAGAGATAAGGCCGCCTATTGTTACCTTGTAATAATTTGTAGGTATACCTTTTTTCTGTTTTGGTTGCTATATGTGGTATTCAATAAAGAGTTATTGTATTGTATTATATTGTAATAAAATGCTTTATTGTACTTACAAATATAAAGAAACAAAACCCAGTAACAAAAACAAATTTTCTTCCATGCTGGTCCGGGAGTAAAGAAAAAGCCCATCGAGGGAATGGGCGAAAACCTTAGGAATCTTATTATAAGCGATGCGGCTAGCGGTTTGCGCGGGAAGAGAAGCAACTGGTAAATTCTATCCCCCTTATTTATAAACGCTCTATAGGCTTCTTCTGCTAACTTAGCAATCGTTTGTCCTTATCTATAAAAGGTAAATGTCAAAGTGACAGATAAGGACAAACGATTGCTAAGTTAGCAGAAGCCTACAGAGCGTTTGTGAATAAGGGGGTATGTTTTTCTTTACTCTACCAGCTTGGAAGAATAATTTATAATTAACTAGCTGACCCGGCGAACTTTGTTCCGCCTTAAATTTAAAAAATTCCAGTGGTTTGGGCTGTGCTATCCCGCGGGAACTATGCGATTTTCCGGGATAAAAACTATCCTTTGTCCTTTCCCGGGACTCAAACTATCTGTACCTATACCAAATTTCAACTAAATCGGCCTAGCGGTTTAAGCGTGAAAAGGTAACAGACAGACAGACAGACAGAGTTACTTTCGCATTTATAATATTAGTAGGGACTAGTAGGGAAGTAGGGATAGTAAGGATTTCATAATACCATAAATAATGGCCATTTTGCCGTGTCTTGTTTTTTCTATCAAAATGAGACAATTTTTTTTGTAGGCTACAATTTTCATTAAAAACTATACATATATCTGTATCTTCAATTAAGATACAGCAGGTAATGTCTCGTTATTAATTTTTCACACTGCCCTGGTTGTTAGTGGAGGGCGTCATGCCAAAGCACGCCAAAGAGAAGGTGCAAAGTCAACAAAGCAACTAATTAGAGACTTTGTCTTGCAAGGGGAAATTCCGGCCCTTGGGAAGTAATCGCTCTTTTGGTTATGTTAGGCATAAGTTTGTTTCATGCGGCTTGTATGTCTTTGGATGGAGTTATAATATACCTACATGTAAGTAAGAGAAATGTTTGAAACATTGTTGAACACCATTTGAAGTTAAACGGAATCCATTTTTTCTAAATCATCTTCGTTCTGTGTGTCTTTGTTCAGTGTGTTTTGGTGAAAGGTCAGGTCAAAAGTACCCTAAACCAACGAGCGTGTAACTATGAAGAGATTGATGATTGTGGACGAAACGAAACAGGTCTCAGGATCGTAGCAAGTGGAACAAAATTATAGTTCTCAGTCGTACAACGTAGGGTAGAAGTCATTTTGGTGGCCACTAAATCTAATATTGGTGGGTAGAAACAATTTTGGTGAGACTCAACTTACTAAAACCATAATATCTCAAAAACTACTATATATAATGAAATGCTACTACACGATATTGATTGTGACTAGTTACTTATTGTTGACACATTAATTTTCTAGTATTTATTGTGTTTTATGTTGTACGTACGTAAACATAACTTTTATTTTTAGTTACAAAACACTTATAAACTTAATGTGTAATTACTTAAATATAAAAATATTAATGTATTACAAGATAAATTAATTAAACTAAAACTAAAATAAATCTAAAAACGCACTCCCCGCTGCATTGAGCCAAAGATGCTGGCAGCTCCCCGCTGTATTGCAATACTAATTCGCTGTGCGAGGAAGCTGCCAGCTCTTTGGTCTCCGCTGCAGTCGATCAGCCTCTTAGACATTTCCTTGAGTAACATTATGCGCGCTGGGACCCCACGGACCTAAGGTCTCAACCCCGAATGGCAGGAAGTATTCGGAGCCGAGACCTTTATATTTATTTACCTTTAATTTTACACATAATTTAGATATAAACAACAAAAATTAAAAAAACCCACCAAAATTAGGTGAATTTTGGGCCTGTTAACACTAATTTTTGTGCAACAAAATTGCAACTTTGTAGACTACGTTTTATTGCCTTTAATTACCTTTATCAGCTTTTTCCCCCTAATCTAAAAATGTTAACTAATTTTCAAGTCCCTCGGTGAGAGAAGCATTACATCGTTGTACCATCCATGGTACAATATCAGGCTGCTTTTGACCATCAATCATTCAGATTCCATTCCATATGGAGACTTCAAGGTAACCACGGCGTTAAATCACCCTATTCATAAAAGGTGGTAAAAGGGATAGAATAGTGCAAAGGAGGGATAAATAAACAAATGATCTGCGCGGGTCGAAGTGCATCCGTAAAGATCCGTAGCTTTATAAGATAAAATCCATTCCACCTGAATGTAAACTTAAATTATCTTCACGTACGCCACTTTCTTCCACTTTTTATATCAGTGCAAACAAACCCGGGGACGTGCGTAGTATAAATATGGATCGGAATGCCGGGGCAGACGACGCGACAGCCATGGCGCCAGGGGCCGAAAGAGAGGCAAAGATTATAATAACTAAAGATAGGACACGGTTTTTTACTAAACAAATTAATATAATAAAAAAAAGCCTTTACTATCAAATTAACCAAGAATTTTTACTTCTTAGGGTCGATTTTTCAATCGTCAGATAGGACCTATTCGACGAACAACGCTATGGGTATCTGTCAGTTAAGTGCTTATCTGAGGATTGAAAAATCGGCCCTTAATTTTTTGTATTTATTTTGACGGTTATGCAAATGGCTTGGGGACAAAACGCTTAGTAAAAAAGTCACGTGACAGCTGGTCTTAATAGAAAAATTGGAAGGCATACTCACCTGCTATGGGTGGTGTAGGGTTAATAGCATGCATCACGGAATGATGAGGATCCAGGTTCAATTCCCAATGGCCATCGCCGTCTTACTCGCCAATACTGCCGTCAAGGAGACAGCGCTTACGCTGTGTTCTATGGCTATGGCTATATGTGTGAGCTATGGCTTTACTTACCTGGCTATGAGTGGTGTAGGTGTAATAGCATGCATCACGGAATGATGAGGATTCGCGTTCGATTCCCAAGGCTTTGCTTTCGGATTTTTCTGTGTCATAGTATTGTTTAGAAATTTGACGGGAAAAGTGGCCAACCGAAATAATCCCAACTCTCAATATTGATGATGATGACTAAAATAACCATTTGCTACGACGCCGCTGACGCTGCCAATTTTCTGCTAGTAATAAAGAAGTTGACACGATTTTGTTGAAGAAGTTTTACATTAACATGTCGTCAACGTAATTGACCCGCTAACTGCAAATTGGGAAACACGGCGTTCTCTAAAAGACCTGGACCCTATTTCAAAAACTGGGCCTGCCTGCTTAATGAAAAAAATATGCTGTCTTTATTAGAAGCGACCAAGTAGCAGTTATTCCTGCGTTCCGACTTTTGGCCTGAAGGAATGGTGTTCCTACGCTTTATGTAAGCGAAACTTTTGAAAACTTGTGATGTGTTTTTCTTTGTATTTATTATTTAGTGATTTGGTGTAAATTTTATGATCAATTAAATAAATAAGTGTGAGTAGGCATACATGATACGAGCTCCGGATTCATAATCTTTGCCGAACGCACCGTAGCTATTTTGTCTCAATCCTCGCGCCACTTCTCATTGGTATATTCCGGTGCCATCGCACCCAATCGACCAATCGCGTATCTTTTAGTAACCAAAGAACCAATCAAAACGGATCTCAATTATCACAGCAACCAATACAGAGTGTTGTTGCTCAAAATATGAAAATTTGCGGAGAGTACACGCGAAAAAAACTATATTTTTGGATTTGTTTAGTTTTAACGTACTTTTGGTCGTTTTGAAATGTATAAAAGGTGATGTTATTCAAGTATGTTCAGTGTTTTGACCAATATGGTGATAATGTATGTGGATATTGTGCTTTTAATGATTTTGGTGAGTAACTAACTTAAATATTGTTCGGATGGTAAAGAAATCAGAATATTTGCGTAATGGGATGACCTAATAAAGTTATCGATAAGTGGGCCGACAAACATCCGAGTTTATGGAGCGTAATATACTAGCGAAGATATATTTTAATTTATAACATAGAAACTTTTGTGCCCCGATGCATTACCACAACAAAATACATAATAATATTTCATGTCATTAAAATTTTGAAGTAGTTGCAAAGTATATGATTAATCAGATGAAAATCAATGTTCTGTTCATTTAAAAATATTTATGTGTGGACCAACGCAATGAAATTACTATGACACGAAGATACTATGTTCTGCAGTAGACGGTATTTGGCTGATGATGACGAAGACGATGAACATGTAGCCTTCGATAGACCACGCGTGCTTAGCACAACTCATTCAGATTTAAACAAGACCAGTAGGCTTATTACCTAACTCGCTGTTCATTTTGACAGTTCTTGCATGAATGTGACAGCTAGCAGATTCCGATGCCAATTGTCAGCTTATACATGAACTGTGAAAATGAGCATGATGGCGATTGCGAGCGAAGAGCGAGTTAGGAAATAAGCCTACAGAACAGACGCATGGAGTGAATTCCAATCCTTGAAAGCCTTTGAGCTAATAGAAACGTGAATTTCCAAACGTTTATAGTCGAATTGTCAACTTGTTGTTGTCGATAGAATCAAATTTTATTAAAGCATTTTGATTTATTGTTATTCCGTGGCTGTGTTAAAAAAAGCTTTTTTCTTCTCAAACAAGACCAATTAAAAAATCATTCCACCGCTTAGATATAGAATACCTCCCCCAATCACCTTCACGCCCCAACGCGCCGCGGTGTAGGTAGGGATAACCAGATTACCCCGGCGTTTAATAAATTAGTAATACTCTCGGGAACCGAAGCGAAATTCTTTTCATGGTTAATTTATTGAGTGACTTAGGGGATTCTTTTTTAGTTAAAATTAATCCGACGTCTAAATTAAGGTGCTATTTTTAAAATTCTTCGGGTAACCCATCGGTTAATCTTGGAATATTCCTCAGAGGGCTTAACTTCAAAACCAGATGAATTGTAGTCCAATGTCCTTTTATCTATATTGATGATATTGCAACTTAAATCAAAGAAAATCCATACGATATTATTTGTGAGAAAGTTACAAAGAGGGTCGTTTTACCTTACAATCTTCAACTTTAAACTTGTACGGTGTTTCTGTCAGTATTTCACAGAATAAGCACTTCCACGGTTAAGTATTGAAATGTAAACCTCTATTCAAAATGTCTACATCATTTAGGTAATACACACACGAACAAAACGTTCGTGGATTCTGAGGATAGCCCGAGTTATGGGGATGTAGAGACGCGTAAACCTCGACTTTGATATTCAGTTTCAGAACCGTTGTACAAAACTCGACCGACCAAATATTTGAGACGCAAATGTTATTGTGGCGTGGAATAACCGTTTGATGATTAAATATTATTTCCCTCAGAGGCATATTAAACATGATACAATAACTTTTACTTCAGTATTTGGCTTTATGATTCATTACGAATGTGTTAATTTGTATACATTATAAATCAAAAAATGGAAGGTGTTTTCCTAATTCGCCTCATTTTGGGGGCATGTGGGAGGCTAACATTAATTGTACCAAGCAAAGAATCTGTTATGTGCTTAGGATTGTATGCTACATACAATTGTTGTATTGCTGAAACATTCCCTGGGTGGTACAATTTAAGGATCTTTAAAAAACGAGCCTTCCTGTTCTTGAAAGGGCCGGCAACGCACCTGTGATTCCCCAAGTCTCGCAGGTATCCCTGGGCGATGGAGATTACTTTCCATCAGGTGACCCGTCTGCTCGTTTGCCCCAATATATTTTAAAAAAAAAACACTATTTTTATAGTCTTCGTATTTTTTCAGTTGTGCATGATATTGTGTGTGTGCACATACTGCGTTGTACGGATACGGCGGCTACAACAAAGTGGGCAGGTAATAAAAATATAAATATTAAGTACCACAACATACCTATATAGATGTTAAGTTGACAAAAGATTCAAGGCTACAGAGGAAGAAAACCAAGAGTTATAAGTACTAGATGGGTTATGTTACGGCAAAACAAAATGAGAAGTGTATTATAAACCGGGATCAGAAAGGGATTGAAAAATCTATATGTGGAATGACAGATGTTTCAATCCTTTTCTCATCGCGGTTCATTAATTACCCAAAGGTGTAGGTTTATGTGTGTGTGCATGTGCGAGTGTGTGCGTTTCATGCATGTCTTACAAACTTATTTTTCTTAGACGTTTTTGGGGGTCACAGCCCGTCCGTTTTAAATCGCCAAGCATTACAAGTACTTACTCTCTCACTAAAGCTAAAATAAAGTTCCAAATAGCAGCTCTATTTTGTCGAACCTCGTTGGCCGTAGCCTAAAACTCGGCGCTTTTAAATGAGGTGTTTTGCAATTCATGTAACACCTTGTTCGTTCCAGGTTACGATTTTGCTGAGGCCAACTAAAGTGCTATTCTCTCACAAAAACGAGGAAAGTGGCAGGGAGGAGCTCAGGTATTTATTTAAGAATAAGAATAAGAAAACTTTATTAGCTGATACAAAAACACAAACAGAATATTTATACATGGATACTTTTCCAACCAGCCAAATGGCCGCCACTCAGCTATGTGTCACGATAAGTTCCAGGATAATGTCGTGACGCTGATTTTCAGTGACGCCAGTTACAGAGTTACAGAGGTGGCTGTCACCAGGCACACAGCCCAGTTCATACTGGTTTACGAAATCACCACTTCCAATACCCACACCTTATTTAATAATTATGCATACAATTTTATCATTTATCAGTTCTATAGTACCAACAATTTAAATAATTCAACACAATTATTAATACTAGTGTGTATGTGTAGTGTGCATTTGAAGAAATGTCACAGATTTAAGATTTAAAAGTAGTACGTTTTCATAACTCGTGAAATTATATTTCTAAACAATTCTGAAAACCAGAATACAGAAAAATAGAAGTAAACCTATAGCCAGGATTTAAGCCAAATTCTCATCAATCCTGCTACGGGTAAACAAGAGTCTATATTTTGTACGAAAATTGATGTTTGGAATGTATACTTTGACACAATAAACTACCGAATCTACTGCTTTCTGTATGATGAAAAAAAATGACCAATATAAAAATTATGGGTTACAAAGCAACCAGAGTAAAGGAGACAAGTTACATATATTATGTCTCAAGCATATTGATATCTTCCCAATAAGCTTAGATAATCTTAACCCTGTTTTCTCAAACAATACTAAAACATTTATCATTTTTCAGAAGTGTAGTAGCTTATCAAAACCCTTTCACTGGAGACTACTGTGTCCACAAATCGCACCCACCCAAGGGCTACGTGAACGCCCTCCCTTCCCCGGAATCCACGGATAGTGGGGTTTCCGATGAATATGAACCATTGAAGCCTTCAGTCGAGGTTCCAGACTCGGAGTACGAAAAGGAAAAGGATTACGGACAGTTCAATGTAAGAAAACTTGAATATGTATGCGCTATCGCTGTAATTCTACTTATCTAATAAATGCGAAAGACTCTGACTATGAACGTATGGATGTTTTTTAATCTCTCATGTCAGAACGGCTGGGGAAATTTGGATCATGTTTAGCACAGAAATAGATTGTAGTCTGGACACAGTGTCTACTTTTAATCCCGAAAAATTGCGTAGTTCCCGGGATGCGATAAATGAATTCTTTGTAGACGAAGTCGCGGGCAATGTTAGTTTTAAGGTTTAAAGCGTAACCGTATAGTCGAGTGGAGAACCTGATGAAAGAGCACGAGGTCCCAGGTTTGCTTATTTATTATTCTTCTACAGATTAAAGAACATGGTAGACTATCAAGCGTCAGTGACGTGAACAGCGTCAACAAAACGTGGAACTGGAATTACAAGGAGTACCAGATATAAAATTGAACGAAGAAGTAACGAAAAATAGCTATTCTTAAGGCCCTGCCTCACCTAACGCCCTGTCGATGTCGCCTGCTACGGTAGCCAAACAATTTATAATAGAAATGTATCCCGCTATCACTCAATTAGCAGCGCTATGTTGACGACCTATTTGTATAGGATACGTATCTAGCGAAGTCGCCATGGCGTCCCGGTGAGGAGCTTTAAAGGGAACGCTACCATCTCTGGAACCATGCCCATGGGGATTTCTTTTAACATACCTATTTTAGTTTTTACTTCTTTTTATTGAATCTTCAATTTGGTACAAATGTTTAGAATTCAGTTTTTTCTGTTAATTGCTTTTATTTATTTAGGGTTTCTTGTAATAAATCTTGTGTAGTCTTCAAAGTGAAACCAGGGGCTCCATGTCTTAATGCGATCCAATTCCGATTCAGTTTAGGTTCGCTCGCTGTCAGATCGATACTAAAACTGACAGCTTGAACCTGAACTGAGTCGGAATTGAATTGCATTAAGACGTTATGGCAAGGCCCCTGAACGTCTAGCACTAGAGCGGTGTTGCACGCGAGATACTACCCGTCTTTTTCTTGCTGTTAACACACACACAGACACACACGCGCGCGCGCACAGCTATCGCGCGCAGCTGTGCTAGCCGTGCAGGAGATAATGTAATTAAATTATAATATTATATTATGGTAACTCCTGAATATACAAATAACTTACTGTGATTATTAAATAGCTCTTAAAATAATATAACGTAGTATAAGAATCAGATGTTAAGTTAAACTTAAAATGAAGGTAAAACAAAGTGCCAAAATGAGAAACGGCTATAATTGGCATTGTTCATTTTTTTTAGTATGTTCCAATTCGAAAACCATTTCGAGGAAAACCATCAATTATCCGATTTATCTTGTCCGAGTTCAAAAATACTTTATGATTGCAGATATTTTTGTAAAAGTACTTTGAACCTTTGTTTGACCGAACGACCGGGTTTTTAGACAGAATCCAGCATCGAATGTTTGCCACATGAAATGAAAAAAAAAAGTTTGGCTACGGCAACTGTCACGTGTCACTGTCAAATCTACAAAACCATAGACAAAGCCGTTTTTTTTATAGCCAGCCGAACGAAGGCGATTGGGATTCTGTCTAAATTCACGAATTATCAAACAGCGAAAAAATATTTATTATTAATTAACAAAGCTACGTAAAAGCATAATATTCAAATTAGTTGCTTGAAATAGTCCATTTTATCAAATAAAGGTGTTAAAAGTACAGCTTAAAAAAAATGAACAATGCCAATTGTAACGAAGTGAACTTCAAATGTTGTAATAAGAAAACGTTAGGTAAAAGTGTAAGTTGAAAATTACAAAGGCCCAATAAGTTTTCATTGTAACAAAACGCTTCGAAATAATCCACGTGAATTAAATACTATAGGAACAGTATGCTTAGTGTAGGTTTTCCATCACAAAACAAGTCTCGAACGCGTTTGCGTTAAAATGTCAAATACTATGACAACACTTTGTTGCCATTTCGCTCCGCTATTGGTGTTGCCATTTTGCGACGTTTTTCATATGCGAAAACTTACACTAGAGGCTCTGTTATAAATAGCTAACAATAACAATTGTTTTACTGTCTCATACCTAACTTTAGCTAGAGACTCCATCATTGTATGAATATGTATAAGAAACTAGTGATCTCAATTACCTTTGTTTCAAAGTAAGTAAGTAAGTAAATACTTTATTGTACAAACATAAAGAAGCAGAGACAAATCACAAAAAAAGAACTTAAATATATGCACAAAGGCGAACTTATCCCTATAAGGGATCTCTACCAGTTAACCTTAATGTAAATGTGCTTTACCTGTTTAAAATTTTGACGTGAACAAATTAATGTATGTCTCTGCGCTTAACTGCCTTTAAATCATACTCGGAGTCGATTAATATTGTACAATTTCATAGATATGGGAACGAGCTCAATATCCCTTGTAATTACCCCTTTTTTACTGGCTTCTATGAGTGTACAGTCGAGAGCATAAATATCGATACAGGCATGTCAAATATATGTGTCACTGACCTTATTGCCTGTGGCATAAAGGTGTATGAAAGTATAATAAATGCAGTAGAAATGAGAGCGTTAAGTATGGAAGGAGTGTCACTGAAAGATAGAATAAGGAATAGTGTGATAAGGGAACGTGCTGGTGTGAAAGAGGATATAGTGACTAGAATAGAAAAAAGTATGCTTAGTTGGTTTGGTCACGTAGAGCGGATGGATGAAAGTAGACTAAACAGATCTATAGGTGGAGTGTGAATGGTTACGTTGGGAGGGGAAGGCCTAGACGGACGTGCTGAGACCAAATAGGAGACGTTTTGGAAAATAGTCAGGTCAGGAGTACCCGAAACCGATGAGCATGTATGAGATTGATGAGTGTGGATGAAGCGAAAGAAGTATGTCAGGATCGTAGTAAGTGGAACAAAGTAGTCTCTGCCTACCCCTGTGGGAAAGAGGCGTGACGGTATGTATGTATAAAGGTGTTCATATATTTTGACGTCTTGCTAACGTACATTTATGCCATTGACTTTACCATTATAACCTAATAGACTACAAGCCCATGGAGAAAAAAAACATGTCAAATGAACCAGCGTGAATGAAGCTTAGAAGGCTGTTACTATATCATAAAATAACTCTGAGCGCTATGCCGTCATTTCTGAGCGGTACATTTATGGAATTTCTCAGGTACAAGTGAGGAATTACGACTAATTATTAATTTACGGCGTTTTTATAGCTTATAGATGATTAAAAATAAATGTCGAAAAACCTAGAGCCGCTTTCAAATGGTGGTGCCGGAAGTTAATGCATTTTTTTTTCAATCTATGAGAAAAAATCTGTACCGCTCAGAAATGACGGCATAGCGCTCAGAGTTATTTTATGATATAGTAAACAGCCTTATAAGCTTCATTCACGCTGGTTCATTTGACATGTTTTTTTGTCCATGGGCTTGTAGTCTATAAGTGAAGGTCATAGATCTATGCTAGTAACTTAGTTTGCTAAAGTGTGTATAAAATACAACCAATGCTTTAAGTAAAAATGAACTTAGGTTAAGTTTTTAATGTCATAAAGCGGTATTTATTCATTGTTGGGCTTCAAATGTTTATCTCAATTAAACTGTTGCAAATGTATTCCTAAATACAGTAATTAGTCATGTTCCATGGTAAAATATACAAGTGGCGAAAATATCTTGGGATAGAACATCACTGTTTATAAATAAAAAAATATTGTAATAAATCACCATAATCAATTATGTAAAACACGGAAATGAGAAATCAGAATAAAATTCGTCTCGCTCTTTGTTGTCTTTTCTTTCTGCAAACGTTAATTTAGGAAAATAATGCGAACGTTTATTGCTTTCAAAATTTGTGCGAAAATTTTAATAAATTAACAACATTGAAATGGAAAATTATTCTGTAAGTCATGGTAGCGGAACAAACTGGAGAAGAGAACGCGCGTTTTCTTTTCAGGCAAAAAATTGGTTGTACTACTAATATTAATCTTTTCTACGCCAACGACACATAATATATATAAAGAAAAAAAAAAAAATAACAGCACCGCAAAATTTAACGTCAATGAGCATACTACATGTTCTAATTTTCACTGACATTTATTAATTTCTAACGGTAAAACCGTAAAAGTAATACATAAAACTCAAGAAATGAAAAATTCTTGATTCATTTGATAGTTAATACGTTGCACCAAAAATTTGACGGCATGCGGAACGTTTTTACGGGAGTTAGAAAATAAACGTTAAAACTCAATGTATCGCAATAACCAACTAAAAATGGACGGAAGTTTTTAATTAAAAACCTTAAACTACGAACCATGTTGTTTTAAAATTTTCTGTTAGCAGTTGTTAGCGGCAAGGTAAACGTTTGCTGTACGAAAACTGTTAAAATTAATTTTGATACGTACATAAAGACATACCGTCACGCCTCTATCCCATGGGGATATTTTGTTCTACTTGCTATGATCCTGACATACCTCTTTCGCTTCATCCACATTCATCAATCTCTTCATACATGCTGTTCGGTTTCGGGTACTCCTGACCTGACTTGTCTCTATAATCTTCAATGAATACACAAAAACGCCAAATTTTTAAAAAGTAGTAAGATGACCCTAACTCCAGTTCAGGCTGTCTGTTGGTCAGTCGTCAGATAGTCAAGATCACGTTTCTTTTCCAAGACAAAGATTTAAGTAGGTATAGATGGAAATGTCGTTACTAACAAGCCTAAATCCTAACCATTCCTTCAAAGTGCACCTACGTCGGCAGTTCCCATTTCCTTTCCTTTACTATTCAGGGAGCGATCCGGTAATCTGTCGGGCCGTACCGGATGCAAGTCTAATGCCTGTATAACAGTCCAAGGAACAAAGCGGTAAGATAACCTAAAATCGTAAAATCACAGTTGAAAGTAACACACACGAAGTTAGTTTTCCCAAAGACGCGTGTGGCATATTCCACAATTTTTCATACCTGTTTCAACCTGTATCTACAGAAATACACACACATAAGTCACGTCTACTACGGGGTAGAAAAAGCCTAAGGTAACAAGACCTAAAGGCCAAATTTAGCATGATTATGGGCGTATAGGTGGATAAGGGAATCAAAGTAGTGATGGGTTAATAATAGTGACAGCTGGAAAATTTGAACTCAATATGGCAATTAAAAGTTGGTCTAATGGGAGCTATCGCGTGTGAATTGGCCACTAGAGGCACTAGTGTCGCGTGAGGTCCAATAACATTCACTTTGCACTGGTTTTGGCGTGCTTCGTGACATAAATTATAATTGCTTTCATTTACCTGTTGAAAAGTGAACTTCGTGAAATATGGATTATTTGGGGATGAATGTGAACGCTTTGAAAGCGGTTTTTTTCGAACAAAACGGAACTGCACATTGAGGCATAGCTACTCGATATGATGATAGTTATTTATCACTACATAGTATAAAATGAAGTCGCTTTCTCTGTCCCTATGTCCCTATATCCCTATGTCCCTATGCATGCTTATATTTTCAAAACTACACAACGGATTTTGATGCCGTTTTTTTTAATAGATAGAGTGATTCAAGAGGAAGGTTTTAATGTATAATTCTACGCAGACGAAGTCGCGGATAGAAGCTAGTAATTAATAAACTTAATAAGACTCAAGATTAAAAACTTTGTTTCGGCGCCGATCTTATAAAGTCGCCTTTGACAGCTATACCTCTGGACCTTATTCAACAGTGGCGCCAACTGGTGAGCAATGAAACGATAGTCCCCATTCAATTAGATTTGATCTCAAAACACGTCCGCACCAGAAAAATAAGTTTCAAACTTCACCGTCTCCCTAAAAACTGGCCAAAAATGGCGCCCCATTTGAAAATCAATCAGCGTTTCTCGCAAATTTAAAACGGATCCATTAGTGGTAGAGGAAGGCGGATCTCTAATAATTACGGGTATATCCCGGCACTCAATTACCAATGGTGATGCCATTAATCTCTGTCCGGGGGCAGGTGGGACTGCATTGAAGAAACGTGCGCAAATTTAAGTGCTACGCCTTTTTGATGGGAAGCGAGGAAACAGATTTTGATACGCGATATGATATTACGTGGGCTACGCAGACGGGCAAAGTCCGCAGAGTCTGCAAATGGCCGAATTCCGATTCAGATGTTATTAAAATCATTTAAACAAATAAAATACAGGGGGTAGACAGATCCTTAGGATAGGCGTTCAAAGTTGTTTAGTTGCGTTTTAGTGTGGCTAAAACTGATCTAAATATATATCTGACTGACTGACATAGTGATCTATCAACGCACAGCCCAAACCACTGGACGGATCGAGCTGAAATTTGGCATGCAGGTAGATGTTATGACGTAGGCATCCGCTAAGAAAAGATTTTGATCAATTCTACCCCCAAAGGGATAAAATAGGGGATGAAAGTTTGTATGAAACTTTGTCAATTTTAAACCGATCGGGCTGAGACAGCTGATAGCGATAAACTAATTCTATGCAGACGAAGTTGCGGGCAACAGCTAGTTTATAAATATTTCCTCTCCGTTAAAAAGGCTCTGTCTACCCCGTAAGGGATAAAGACGTGATGTATGTATATTAGACATGTGCAGTTGAATATTGTACTCGCTAACAGCACTGACATATTATTCCCCCAAAAATATTCAGTTTAGTAACAAATTGTGTCCATAAATTATCCGTAATACGACACCGTATTATTTATTTTCAGTTGAACCCGTTCTGATGATAAATTTTCACGGGGGATAATTCCATTTCAGAGCTTCCACACTATTTACCCGGCAAATGACTCATGAGGGATCATTTTTCAACCCCCCACTGACGAAGGTGTGTACGTTGTCAGTTTGTCTGTTTGCATCAAAAAGTCTGGCAACCATATAGATAATAATAAATCAGTAGAAAGTTCGATACAGCAATTTCAAAAAAGAACCTACTTAAATCGTACCTTTTTGAAGCCATCATTGATTTGAAATTCGAATGCCGTAAGCCAATTTACGAAATATTAAAAAATAAAAATCACCGCACAAAGCAAAATTGACTCAAGAGTTTTTGAAGAGCACAGAAATTCAACAAATGAGTCACCCGCCTTATAGCCCCGATCTAGCTCCGTGTGACTTCTTTCTCGTCCCGAAAGTGAAATTTGGACTATCATTTTGAAAGCCCTGAGGACGCTCGGAATGCTTTTATAGCAGCGGTTGAGGACCTCCCTAAGGAAGAATATCGCCAGTGCTTTAAATCTTGGTTTAGACGAATGAACCGTTGTATAGAGACTAATGGAGAATATTTTGAAAAGTTGTAATAAAAAAATTGTTCTAAAGGCAAAAAATTTTTTGTACCGCAAAACTTTCCTAGTCACCTGACGTAAATTCATCAAAAATAGAGTGCTAATGATTACACAAAAGAGTAGATTTCATAATTTTTGTCTGGCTGTATGTATGTGTTCAAACTATGTCTGTGTTCGCTAATCTCTAAAACTGTTGGACCGATTTAAATAAAATTTTGTGTGGTGGTACCTTATATCTCTGGTCAATGTTTTAGATACTTTTAGTCCCGAAAAATTAAAGAGTTCCCGTGGGATAGTAAAAAGACCATAACTTATGACACTATATGCCGCGATTACATTAAACATACATACATAATTAGTTGAAATTTTGTATACAGTTAGTTTCAGCCCCAAGGATGGATATGGGATAGTTTTTATCCCAGAAAACAGCATACTTCCCGCGGGATAGCGATAGCCAAATTCTGCGCGGATGGAGTCGCGGGCAGAAGCTAGTTATTAATAATAACGGATTATGACTGATTTTAATCTGACAGCGAGCGAAATTAAACTGAATTGAAATTTAATCCCATTAAGACGCCATGGTAACCCTGATCTTGTAACTCGCTCACTCTAATAGTGTTTAGTGTGGAAGTGAGAGGGATGGTATCATACGAGCTTCTCATTGTCACGATTTTATTAACCACTCTGCAAGTTAAATCAAAGCATAATTAAAATTATAAAATTATACAAGAAACAATTATAAAGTAATTTGTGCCGTGACTTCAGATTCAGAGTCTTAATTTGTCGCCGGCTCAAGTTTGACAACTTTTCAAAACTTTCACTTATTATGTCAAAATAAGTAAAACAAGTAATTACTCAGCTACCTATATTACACAAATTACGCACACATACACAAATCACGTCTCACCCTTACGGGGTAGACAGTCTGAGGCAACAAAACCTAAAGGCCCACGTTTAGCATGATTGTAGGCGTATAGGTGGGAAAAGGAATCACACTTGAAGACCAGCTTGAAAGCTTTTTCATACTAATACATACATACAGACATAAATCACGTCTTTATCCCTTACGGGGTAGACAGAGCCTCAGGTGACAAGACCTAAAGACCACGTTTAGTATGATTGTGGGCGTATGGATGGAAAGGGGAATCAAAACAGTGATGGGTTGCTAGCCGCATCGCCTATAACATGATTCCTAAGACTCGCCCATTCCCTCGATGGGCTTTTACCATCTGCGCGGAAAGAGAAGCAACTGGCACATTCTATCTTTTTTCTTTGCTCCCAGAGCAGCATGGAAGTTCATACTAAGTTTTTCAAAATTTCTGCGAACAATGTTATAAATTGGTTTTGAAAGGTTTTCATTGTTATTGTAGGTGGTGTTACTTATTCAGTCACAAGGAACACATTCTTAATGGAATCTTGTTAAATAATTAAAAGAAAAACTCTTTTTTTTATTTAAGCAAATTTTACTATTTTGACCGCGTTCAATTTCCGTTTATTTACGTTTTCTTTTTAAATTGAACTCGCTCGCAATCGCCAACGTGTTCATTTTGACAGTACATGTATGGGCTGACAATTGGCATTGGAATCAGCTAGCTGTCACATTCATACAACAACTGTCGAAATAAACACGATGGCGATTGCGAGCGAGTTAGACAATAAGCCTACAGACTCCCCTGTCTTTTGTAGTCTTTGATTTCTGACCCTTTTGGATTGATCAACCTGTATATTCGTACGCTGTTTTGCTGTGTGGAAGACAAGTCCAAACTTGTATTAAAACTTGTTTTCCTCTCCCAGCCTACCAAATTTAATAATCTTCAAGGTTTTTAAAAGGCTGCCAACGTCAAAAGCCGTTGTATTCGCCTCGAGCAAATCACTTACAACTGGAGACGATAAATATTGAATAGATTTGTATCGCCGCTGCCGACGGCGCGGGATTTGCGAGATACAATGGAGCCAGGAAAAGGGATGTTTCTACAGCGAAAAAATGTGACTGCATTTTTATTCATTGTACATAATTATGTGTATTGTAACCCGATATACACGAAGTATAACGTAATACGCCGCTAGATGGCGCCGTCGTCGAGTTAGATCGCGCTATCGTTTGTTTCCCGTAGAATCATGACCCCCGGAGCAGCGCACCGACTCATCGACCTCTGCCAGTAAGGACTTGGTACCTTGCGCGCTTTGAGCACTCACCTAAGCTGAATCTTTTAAGCGTCTTGGCACTAAGTAATACCCATTGCTGTTTTAGTGTACTTCAACCTACGTTTGGATACACTACACAGTTCTGCAAGCAGTCGTTGTGATAGTACGTCATGTCCTCTTTAATCATCACTATCACTATCACTACATAGTATAAAGCAAAGTCGCTTTCTCTGTCCCGATGTCCCTATGTATGCTTATATCTTCAGAACTACGCAACGGATTTTGATGCGGTTTTTTTTATAGATAGAGTGATTCAATAGGAAGGTTTTTATGTATAATAAATGCATAAAATACCGTGCGAAGCCGGGGCGGGTCGCTAGTAATTAATAAAGGTCTACTATAGCAAGAACCCGACTCTAAGTTTCGCTCCCCCGCGCCTCTTCGCCTTATAGTACGAAATTTCTATTCATTCCGATCACTAGAAGTGCCTCAAATTAGAGATGTGTCAATCGCGTGTTAAAGATTCAAATGAACTATATATTTTCATTTCGTTCAGACTCTCAGTCGTTGACTGAAAGATAAAGCAACTCACTATATCAGTATATCTTTTGTTCGGATTTCGTACTGATGTGGTCAGCCGTTGCATGCAGGGTTGCACTTTTCGCACCTACAAATCTGTCGTATAAACTTGTCTCTCTTACACTAGTTTACAGTATATAAACAGGAGCAGGATATGAATGTGTGAGCTGGTGTGAGTGGACGATTCATTTGCTGCGTTCCGTTTCATGTCTTTGTCTATGAACTTTAATGTCTCTATGGATACTGGAGTGCGCAAACTTTTGGTAGTTCCCCGTGACAGTTTTGACCGCCAGCCGTCATTCAACGCCGCCCCACCGCAAACACGTCGGTCAGCCGTAACTACGCTGACACGTCGGAGGTGGCGTGCTGCTTCCGTCACGTTAAGCTTTAGTTAACGCCTGTTGACGGCTCGCCGCTGAGTTGAGCCACTACTGATCCGTTACAGCGCTGATATATTATTATGTACGAGAAAAAATTGCCCTGTTTTTTTACTGGCCCCACAGTGACCTTTCGAATGACAAAAAACTCTTTGTCATATTTTTTATCAGGGAACTTCCTTCCTCAAATAATGGATAATAATAATGATATATTCGTGCTATTTCCGAGCCCATTATCCGTCTCTTTCGTGCCCAGTCGAAAATTTCCATTTGTTTGGCACCAAACTTAGATCTGAAAGGGATGCCTTATAAAACATCAATACCTCTAGAATATCTCTGATAAGATTTTTTGAGATGTTTGGGCTTCCGGCGCTTGTTTCTTCGAAATGGTACATAATTTAAAAGCAAAAATAAGTAAAGATATTATTTTTGTTCCATGGATAACGTGAAAACTACTAAACCGATTGTGGTAAGATTTGATATGAATATATGCCTGGCTGTGATGTGACAATGAATGATGTGAAATTCGTTTGTTTAAAAATGCGTTGAAATGGAGAATAAAATGTCTAAGGTAAAAGGCAGATTTGGACAGAACTGTTTGTATTTTTAGAGATTTCTAAATAGAGTTTCTAAAAACAGATTTTGGTCGGTTTAGGGGATCTGTAAGGAGCCTGGAGGCGCCGGACTTTACCTCTGTTAGTTCCATAATTGGTTTAGTTACGCTAACAACGCAGCCCTTTCCACCATTAGCTTTAGGCGGCATAGACCATTTACGACCGGAGTCGTCTTTATCTGAACTTCATCGGATTACACAGTGGTTAAAAAACTGTGGGGAGTGCCATGATAAAGAGATCTCTCTCCAGGCAGATGCAATGCCTGGGGACCGCAGTCTAAAGGAAGAGAGTTGAAAGTTGTATTTATGTTTCCGTGTTGAGAAACTTCGTTAGCGGGATGTAGAACGACGTAGTTATGTAGTCGACAACTAGGTGGCGCTAGGGTCGCTGCAGGACTTATGAAGCTTGAGGTCATAGGTTCATTAACCATTAATTGGTCATTAACCGACGCACAGGGTGCACCGAACCAAGCACTGCTCTTCCTCTCGGACGGATCCTAAATCGAACCGCAGCTCTTGACCACACGCGGAGGTAACCCAACTCGCATCCCGATGCCGAGTGTCAAAACTGTGAAACTATTTTGACACTCAGCATCGGATTGAAATGACAGTTCTTGTATGAATGTGACAGCTAGCTGATTCCGATGCCAAATTGTCAGCCCATACATGAAGTGTCAAAATGAACACGATGGCGATTGCGAGCGAGATAGACAATAAGCCTAACAAGCATCAAGCAAAAATAAGACACGAAATAGAAATGAAATTTTAATGATACATCTTATAATTCTTACTTAAGACCACGAAAAAACGTACTAGATAGTATACCAGTTCAACGATGCAGAGCAAGGAAAAACCGACAAGCATGCCCGCCAATCCACCCAGGTTACCTGCAACGAAAAACATGATGAATGAACGTACTATTATGTACATACCCAAATACATGTGATGCTGGTCTGAAAGCAAAGAAAAACATAGAAGGTACTATAGACCCACCAATAAGCCCTCGCCTGCGCAGTGCAAGGCACGGGGTGGGACGACCGCGGGGACCGAGAGAGGTGCAGACGGCAGGCGCACTACCCGCCCGCACCTCTCTCGGTTCCCTTTGTCGTCCCACCCCGCGCCCCTGTGCCGCGCGGGCGAGGACTCAATTAAGCGGTCGGTCTATAGTTGCCACTTTTACGTGCAGATGGTAAAAGCCCATCGAGGGTATTGACGAAAATGTTAGGAATCACCGCTGGGGTAAACGTGTTCTTGAGTGGAGACCGCGACTTGGCAAACGTAGTGTAGGACGCCCTCCGGCCAGGTGGGATGACGATCTGCGAAAGACTGCAGGCAGATGCTGGATGCGTCAAGCTGAAGACAGGGCGCTATGGCGCTCATTAGGGGAGGCCTATGTCCAGCAGTGGACTAACATAGGCTTATGATGGTGATGATGATGTTAGGAATCATGTCATGGGCAATGCTTCTAGCAACCATTATTTTGATCTCCCTTTCCACCTGAACGCCCACGATCATGCTAAACTTGGCTTTTGGGTCTTGTGGTAAGCTTTGTCTACCCTGTAAGGGATGTAGACATGATTTGTGTGTGTATGTCTTTGTAAGTGTGTGTGTGTTACATTGCCGTGGTAGCCTAGTGGTTTGACTTGTGGCCTCTCAAGCAGACAGTGGGTTCGAAACCTGGGTTTGCCCCTCTGAGTTTTTCGGAGTTTATGTGCGGTATTACATTTGAAATTTGCCATGAGCTTTTCGGTGAAGGAAAAACATCGTGAGGAGACATGCGCACATCTACGAAGGAATTCAATGGTGTGTGTGTGTGTGTGTGTGTGTGTAAAGTTCCCAATCCGCACTGGACCTGCGAGGAGACTATATCCCAAGCACTCTCGTTATGAGAGGAGACTTGTCTTGTGGCCAGAATTGGGAAGTATGTAGGCTGAGGAGGTAATGATTAGGTAATTAATATATTTGGAACTTACTCAATATCTCGTACCAGTATGAAACCACGTCGAGTATGTCAAGTGCCCCATCCGCAGTTGGATGGTAGATGGTCACCAAACACTTGTTGGTCATGTTTATGTCATTTCTGTAAAATTAATGTGTTGAGACATCTTGATTTTAGGAATACAAAGGTATTCTTTCAAAGTCAAGATGATTAAAATCATGGCGGGAATTTCATGTGACATTTTTAAAATCGAATTGAATTTTGATTCTGTTGTGATTTTGAGTTTTATTTAATTGTGTATGTTACCTTGACGATCTTTTTGTGAATATGTTGATAGCTCTTACCGGAAAAAATATTCTATCCCCTTGTTATGGGGCATCGTAAGAGGTGTCCAGAAGGACTTGGTATCGTAACGGGTGAACTCGCAGTCAGCCAGGCATTCCGGACAGTCCAAGGAATCGTGGAACTCTTCCTCCAGGCCAATCAGGGATTTGGTGTTCCGCGGGTACAGGTAGAAAAACTTGTCTGGAAAAAGGTCGAAGGTCTTAAAACAAAAAAGTCCTGAGTTACTAATTTTAGACCACTACCGTGCTGCTAAAGCAAGGCGTGGTAACCTAATTTGACCTGCTGCCTTTCAAACGGACCTGAGGATCATGGATTCGAACCTGAGCTTGGATTTGTGTGTGAAATTAGATTTGGACCATGAAGTGTGTGAAGTTCCCAATCCGCACTGGGCCCGCTTGAGAACTACTGCTCAAGCTTTCTTATTCTTAGAGGAGGTCTATGCCCAGCAGTGGGACGTATATAGGCTGGAGATGATAGTTATGATGATGATGATGATGATGATGATGAAGTTTTTGTTGAAGGAAAACGTGAGGAAACCTGAACAGGTGCACACACCGAAGAAGTTGTTCAATGATGATTACCTAATTGACACAGCTTATTTGGGAAATACAAGCCCTCTTGTCCTGAGAGGCGGCCCACAAAGGCAAAGATGATGCGAAATTTTAGACTAAAAGAATTTACCTTTGAACCTGTAAAGGCAATGAAGATCGTCAAAGGTGCAAACTGGAGCCTTGATATCAGTGGGCAGGAAATACGGGATGCATCTGCACAGCTTCAGGAAGGTTCTGATGCGGCACTGGACGAGGCAAGCGCTGTAGGAGTACATATTCTTGAAATCCTCCGGTCTCTCGTCTTTGAAGAGGCATTTTCTCTGAAAAAGTTCTTTGATTGCGTTGACTTAGAAGTTGGATTTTTATAGCTTCAAGGGATTGCTTTTATCAAGGAATTTCAATTTATTTAATTAAGGAGGTATCAATTTAAAAAATATTAGGTCTCACATTGTTCGTAGAGTAGCGTTTGGAGCTGTAAGGTTCTGGAATGGTGACCGCGTACCGAAGGGAAAATTTTGGCAAGTCTCGCAAGACAAGAGATTTGTCAAAAATCGCGGGAAACTATTGGCTGTGGGTAACACAACGTAAACCGTCGTGGAGATCTTTGTGTAAGAGCCTATGTCCAGTGAAGGATTTCCAACAGATGATGATCAGCTGATGGTATAAATAGATCAACTTACGATGTGGGAAGGATACTTCCTGACCTCTGGGGTGGCTTCTTGCTTTGTCGATCTTAGCTCGTAGTATAAGAGCTCATTTTCTTGTGCCATTCTGTGCACGACACGGCCCGTACTAGGATCAGGATAATAGGTTGCGTCAAACATGAAAATCTAAAAAGTTTTCTTTAGTGACAATAATTTCTGACTTCTAGTATCATCGGATATTTTCAAATTCATTTCCTTTTCCATGCTGTTACATTTGTAATCAAAATTTTCTGTTTTACAGCTCATTTTATTTGTGTGTGTGTGTGTGTGTGTGTGTGTGTGTGTGTTCATTTTTCGGTGATCAGCAAAATTTTCTGATATGGATGACTGGTGTTCCGGGAAACAGTTATGCCACTGTTTCCCTTACGCTGAATAGATCTTGGCATGCATTAAGCGGTTGTGATAACCCCCTGGTTAAATTCCGTCCGGCATTTGAATAACTTTTTGGTTTATACTGAAACTTAGAAAGGCTGGTGTGAATTTTTCATTCTGGCCATTGATACCATTTAAAATACCTGCTAAAGTTCTGCGTATAAAGCCAAGTAGTTAAATAACTTAAACCTTTAATTACTTACTTCAAAACCTTCGATAGAATGTACAGGGTACGCATAGTCGTCTAATAAAGGATCTATGAGGAATGCCAGACCATGGGTGTTGCCTGGCAGTTTCTGTTTCTTCACACTATCTAGGGTGATAATTGAAGAGTCTTTACTGTAAATAACATATAAGAGTTCATTATTATGGTCAGAAGAGCCAGAGATTTAGGTGTACCATCTCTTAAACTGACTGATACTTCAGATGAGGCTTCTATTGTCGATAGCTTGGGGAATATCATCAGCCTGAAGACGTCCACTGCTGAACAAAGACCTCCCCCTTAGAACACCATAATGAACGACAACTCACCACCTGCATTCACCGGTTTTTCGCAACTTTGGCGATGTCGTCGGTCCACCTAGTAGGAGGCCTGCCAACACTGCGTCTTCCGGTTTGTGGTCGCCACTCGAAAACTTTTCTCCCCCGTTACGTTATTAATTCAGACCAAATCAATATCTAAGACAGAGTCCCACGAACTCCGAAGTGAGGCCGTAAAACCACGTCTTCACATTTTATTTGATCTGAGGTGATTAACAGAATTATAAGCCAAGTTCTTCAGCGATACACCTTCCATACTTCTTAACGCTCTCATTTCTACTGCATTTATACTTTCATGCTTCTTTTGCCATACCCAAGTTTCGCTACCGTACATTGATATTGAAACAAGCACCCCTCTGTGGACAGCCAGACGCGCCTTCTTCGACACCTTCTCACTGCTCAAATATTATATTGATCATATCCATGGCTTAATAATATGGTACATTAAGTAGTAAACTCGTGTTTTACCATACCTGCCAGCGGAATTATACTCGAGTACATAATTGAAAACGCAGCAGTGCCCGCGAGCCGTGCGGCGCGTCGTGAACACGTCGGTGCATCCTACAATGTTCCTTGCCCATGCGCATTTCAACAGCATTGCACTGCAGTTAGGAGCCAGCTAGAAAAATAATCCTTCATGCTATCTTTATTTCACTACCGTAAAACGGAGTGAGGAGGGATTGCGGGGGGAGAAGGGACGGATGGAACTAATTTAATAATTTACATTTCTGTCTCAGTTTGCTCTAAAAGTAGTTTAGTTATATTTTTAAATATCATATCAAATTTCTAAACGACACGGAAAATTAGAACACAGAAAAATCCGAAAAGTAAACTTATGGCCGGGTCCTTTTTTTGGAATTTGCTATCGTCATTTTTTTACCTACGGGGTGAGCAGGGATTTGCCTATATTTTAGTGTTTATTGTTTTAACTATAAAACCAAACGACAGATAATCACTATTAAACTAAAATTCGTATCACCGGGAAATTTTTCATGTATAAAAAAACTAGCCACAAATGAAAATATTTTCTACCGAGGTTCAAACTTCAATTTTGTCCCTGCTCGCCCCGTTTTTAGGTATTACGGAATCCTAAGACATATTGTATTGATACCTGCTCCATACGTTTGACAATGCGGTCGGATTCAAACGTGGCGCGATTTGGGCTGTTGATAATATCGTTGAAGCGATTTGCGAAGTGATCATCGTATTTAAAGTCGAGCAGTCTGCCCGTCTGGTGGACGAACTCTTCCATATCTTTAAGCGGCGTGTTGTGAAAGTATGGCGATGTTTCTTGGCTGTAATTAGACATTTTTACAAGCTTATGTGACAAGGTTCCACCCGACGAAAACACCAGTATACACGTAAAGGTTTATTGAGTTTACACTAAAGACTTTGGCGAAGAGAGCCGTCCTAGCTTCAGCAGTCAGCAGGCGTTTCGACAGAGACACCGTACTGTGACTTAGATAGTTCCTTTCTCACAGATAAATTGGATGGTGTTCAATAGCTTGAATGCAGCCAAACCAGATTATGATCCTGCCCTAATGAAAGATATCGACTGATATTTTCAATCCCAGTAGTCTAGTTTCCGAGTTACACAAACGTTAGCGCGATCTATCTGGTAGCCAGCGCCATTTAGGGGTAGCTTCACGTACTACACTTACATTTAATCCATAATGTATGTATTCTGTTTGTTCGGGTGGACGATGGAAGATAATTTATCTGTTTCAAAAGTGATTTGCAAGATTCCACCCGAACAAACAGAATTCATACATTATGGATTAAACACTTCGATCAAAGATTGTTGATCGAAGATTAAACATAAGTGTAGTACATGAAGCTACCCCTAGATGGCGCTGGCTACCAGATAGATCGCGCTAACGTTTGTCTGACTCAGAAACTAGAAGACTTTGAAATTACCAGCGCATTTGGAAAGACCATCAAAGTCATATCTACAAACTCGAGTAATGCTTGTGTCTCATACTTACATTTCACGCGCTACGACTGCAGCTGCATTCTTACTGATTCGATTGATATTGCAGATGGCAACGGCAGGGAAGTCAATTTTCGAGATCGGGTAGGTGGAGGAGGCCAGCGTGACGATCAGCGGGTTCGATATGTTGTCCAGCACGACATACTTGATGTAGAAACTGAAGATAACGCAGGAGAATGCAATGAGCACGGCCCATTTCAGTCTGAGGGACGGAGAAAGAAAACATTGAAGAAGAATAGATGAAGGGACTGAGGGACAGAGAAAAAAAACATTGAAAAAGAACAGATGGAGTATTGTGGGCTTTTTCGCGAGTGGATGAGATCCTCAGAATAACAAAGGTGGCTGACATAGTCCGAAGAATTTTTTTCCTTATCCATGGTGACTTGGTCATTTGCTAGCCTATCTATACATACCGTCACGTCTCTTTCCTATAGGGGTAGGCAGATACTTTGTTCCAGTTGCTACGATCCTGACTGCCTCTTTGGCTTCATCCACATCCATCAATCTCTTCATTTAATGTTATCAGCCTTTCTAAAAATTTATGTTGCTATGCGCAAAACTCGAGAACAGCTGGAACAATTTGGCTGTTTTTTTCATATATCCTGAAGTTCCAATGAATGTTTTAATGGAGAAAATAACCATAAAATGGAACGGTAGTGGAGCCGCGGGGAACAGTTAGTTTCATAATAAAATGGTTATAAATTTTATCGCAAACATAACATTTACTCAAAGGTTGACTGGAAGAGATCCCTTAAAGGGATAAGTCGACTTTTGTGCATGCATCTAGGTGTTTGTCAATTGTATTTGATGGTAAAAGCCCAACGAGGGAATGGGTGAAAATCTTTAGAATTATGGTATAGACGATGCGGCTAGCAACTTATCACTATTCGTTTAGGCTCTGTCTGCCCCATAAAGGATAGAGACGTGGTTTATGTATGTGTATGTATAAAATAATAAACTAGTACAAACTTACCGCTGTATTTTACTCACGCCGTCCCCCAACAAGTACTTGACGCCAGACAAGGACGACTGCTGCACGCACTCTTTCATAATTCCTTTAAAACTCTTCCATAGAATTCTATCAAAACTTAACTGGTGCCTTGCTCTGTGTTTTATGCTTCTATATTTTTCCCACCATTTTTCTTTGTTTCTCATCGTTTTGCGTGATTTCCCACGGCCTTTGATTATTTATTAGACCTGATATTTTATATAAATTAAATAGGTACAAAGTAACTCAGAATAATTCTGGTTTGATTTAGGAGGTTGATTAGTTTAATTACACTCCTGTAAAGGTTTTCATCGTTATCTTTTGTTTAAAAAGAACTCTACCCTTTTACGCAGTAGGTACACTTTGACTAGAAACACCTGTCAACACAGTAAATTCTAAAAAAATAGGGGTTCTTATTAAAATTTATAAAGTTTAAAATGTATAATGAGTTAAAACAGATAATGGTTCAAAATAAATAATGCAATTTTCTCAGAAAATGGCAAATTGAAAGGATTGTTATAAAATAAACCTTTTTTTTCTAGGGGCAAATCTGCAGAAGTCAGATACCCCATTACCACGGGGAGGCAATGGGGTTATGTGAGATATTTACCCACTAAAACCCCCGGGGTGTTCCTTCCTCGCCGCCATTCTGGCGACACAACGGTTCAACAGTCCCATTACATCACCAGAGGGCAGATATCCGTGTCCCGCATTCATCTTCTAGAAGGCCACTCTTGGTCTCCTTTTCCCAGCAATGGCGTGTCAGGAACACTCGACACGCCATTCTTCTCGAGGACCTTACCTTTGGGGTCACAGACGTCCCCGTGTCCGTAACCCTAGGCCCTCAGTTAAGGTCAACGCCGGAGAGTTTTTAGTTCGGGTATACCCCTCCGGGGGAGAGTCCCACATAACCCTAGGCATCCCCGTGCCTAGGGCATCCATAAAGATTTTCTCTCCGTTAAAAAAAAAGGCCCTCAGTTAAGGTGGGAGCCGGCGGTTTTGTGCGATACGCCAGCGCCCAGCTCTCTTGCGGCGCACCAGGATCCGAACTGATTTCCCTAGCCCGCTCGGCGCTTTCCTTCTGCGACATTACTTCTTCGCAGAAGGAAATCACCGCTCTCCACGCATTTTCACTTTTTAATTATGGCTTTTATAAAATAAACCTAAACCTATCTGCAGATTACGCGATCAGAAAAGTTCGTTCAGCTAATAATTTCGTTGAAAATTTCATTATACATTTCGAACCATTATGTATTTTAACCATTATACATTTTAAACCTTATGTGTTCTGATCTGCACCCGAAAAAAATTACAAAGGTGATTCAAATTAAACTTGCGACCGGCTGAAGTACTGACATACATTCAGAATAGGTATTATATCAATAATGCATGCATGAACTGGCAAAGTGGAAAAAGTCAAGTGCTAATAGCATTTCCACATGAAGTGTTCTTCACTATCATCATCACTATCACTACATAGTATAAAACAAAGTCGCTTTCTCTGTCCCTATGTCCCTATGTATGCTTATATCTTCAAAACTACACAACGGATTTGGATGCGGTTTTTTTAGTAGATAATGATTCACGAGGAAGGTTTTTATGTATAATTCTACGCAGACGAAGTCGCGGGCAGAAGCTAGTACTAACATAAAAGTTACATTCGGCCAAGGTTTTGGAGCTGCTTGTATAACAAATTTATGCCGAATTTTTTGTATCTAAATCTGCACATCGGGGTGCGAGTCGTACCTCGCGTGTGGTCAAGAGCTGCGGTTCGTTTTTGGATACGTCCGAGGGGAAGAGCAGTGCTTGGTCCGGTGCATCATGGGCATCGGTTAATGAATTATTATTCCTAGCAGATTCTGAGGGATATCATTATCCGTTGGGTAAGAGCGAGGGGGGGTCTTTTGACCGTGTTCTACTGTACAAAGTTGCCGACATTTTTGTCACAAGATTTTTGAATACTGTATTTATTACTTTGGAATTGGCGAAATCATCGCATCGATCGATGGGGTCATATTAAAAAAAGAAGAAGAAGAAATCTGATTTATTTAAGGTCTTTTTTTGTGATTTGTCTCTACTTCTCTATATTTGTACAATAAAGCATTTACTTACTTACTTACTTACTTAAATCTGCACCTCGAAGCAATTTACGCTCTCAGTATAAGTTTAATCTCTGTTTGCCCAAAGTCAATGCTAAAGGCCACGTTTAGCATGATTGTGGGCGTATAGGTGGAAAGGGGAATCAAAAATAGTGATGGGTTGCTAGCCGCATCGCCTTAACTTGATTCCCAGGATTTTCGCCCATTCCCTCGATGTGATTTTACCATCTGCGCGGGAAGAAAAGCAACAGGTACATTCTATGTTTTTTCTTTACTCCCAGGCCAGCATGGAAGATACCGCTACGTGTACGGAACCCTAAAAATGAACTCTGGAATGTTAAAACAATGAACTAGTAATTAACTAAATTGTCATCGCGTTTTTTATTGGCTGTAGAACTTAATTATTCACAAATAATTGGCGTAGCGATTTATTAATATAGAAAATAAAATGGCCGGAACGTTCCGACCGGTTTCGGTCTTTTGGTAAAACCATCATCAGCATGTGTTAACAGAAACGCGCCCAGCACTGCTCTGAGTAGGTATTATAAGAATAAGAACTCGACCTAACCTCCCAATCTGCACTGGACCTGAGAACTATAGCCCAAGCCCTCTCGTTCTGAGAAAAGGCCTGTGTATGTAAGACGTGTGTACTGTAAACGTTTGAGCCTTCCTCCTTGTTAAATTCAATACACACACATACATACATAAATCACGTCTTTATAACTTACGGGGTTGACAGAGACTAAGGTGACAAGACCTACAGGCCACGTTTAGCATAATTATAATCAAAATAGTGATGGTTTGCTAGCCGCATCGCCTGTAACATGTTTCCTTAAATTTATGCCCATTCACTTTATGGACCTTTACCATCTGCGCGGGAAGAGAAGCCTGGCCTTTAGCTCTTGTTACCTTAGGCTCTGTTTACCCGTAAGGGATAAAGACGTGATTTATGTATGTATATATGGCATGCTTCTCGTCCCGCGCAGATGGTAAAAGCCCATCGAGGGAAAAGGCGAAATTCTTAGGAATCATGTCATAGGCGATGCGGCTAGCAACCCATCGCTATTTTGACTCTACTTTCCACCTATGCGCCTACAATCGTGCTAAACGTGGCCTTTAGGTCTTGTTACCTCGGGCTCTGTCTACCCCGTAAGGGATATAGACGCGATTTGTATATATGTATGGCATAGGACCAATTCTGTAAATGATCTCAACTCCTCACCGTAAGCAAATCCACCCAATGTCACACTAAGCCAGTTCAAACGAGAAACTTCAATAACAGAATGTCAGAACCAAGCCCAGGGTTGCATGCGGAAATGAAGTAACGAACACCGAGAATACTACTCCTAATTAAAGGACTCCTAAGGGCATACTCGGTCTCTCTTACTCCATTATCCAACTCTATCAGTGCGAGCGAGACGACAGGAATCGAACTTCGTATTCCTCATTTTGTACGTAAGACTCAGTTTGGGAACGAACCTGTTACCGACGCTAAGTAAATAGTTGGAGCAGCCTAACTTGCCACTCGACAAGTTGGCTTCAATTAATCTAACGCACTGGCGGTAGGAACGCTGCGTTTTTTTTACTGTAGCGTTTATTTTCATACATACAATAAATCACGTCTTTATCCCTTACGGGGTAGAAAGAGCCCTAATTCACAAGACCTAAAAGGCCACGTTCGGCATGATTGTGGGCGTATAGGTGGAAAGTGGAATCAAAATAGTGATGGGTTGCTAGCCGCATCGCATATAACGTGATTCCTATGATTTTCACCTATTACCTCGATGGGCTTTTACTATCTGCGCTGGAAGAGAAGCAACTGGTACATTCTTAATGTAAAGTACGAGTAAAACACAAAATCACAACTGCACCAAGAGTTTGTGTAAAACTGTGCCAAGTTTTGCAGAATTAGACAGATTTTTGCCACTATCCAATGGTGGCTTCGAGTAATACATTATTCTAAAATTAGGCTATTGGGACCGAGCGCGACGACAGCGCCACGTGACAGGCGGTCATTATGGACAATATTGTCACCGCTGTCATGCAAGAAGTAAGTAAATATTGTGAAAAATATTAATGAACTACACAATTTTGGACAATGGTAGTCAGTAACATTATTGCCAATATTAAAATTGTTGTTTTCAGTGAAACTTTTAGAGGTTAGGTAACTTACTTTGTTTTTCTTACGGCAAATATCCACTTATTTCTTTGGTCTCGTTTCCACCATGGTCTTGGAAATTGGTAAAATTTACAGTCGCTATTCTTCTTGGTGTTATTACAATTCACAACAACACATCTTACCAGGACCATATTTCTATCTCAAAAACGATTATAAAATGTTTACTGCAATATGGATTTGACGGCTCAAGTCAGCGACAAAAATGACAATTTTAGCCGTAGCGAGCGCTGTGATCGTTTAGGCTACCCCCTCCACCCGCTTTGCACTCTGCCAATAGTATTTAAAATAATAAAACTAAGCATTACTTTTGAACATGAAATAACTATAGGTGAAAAACCTGTCAATGACCTGTTGTATGTAGTAGTGTACAGAACTGATATGGAACTTTACGTCATGTTTCTAATTTGGAACGTCAATTTGTCTATTCGCATACATTACTCACACACACAAGTCATTTACTTAAGTTTTTCACCAATAAGTATCGCTCAGTTTCTAAATAAACGAAACATTTTCGAGTGTCAGACGGGATTCGAACCTCCGCTTCAAGGCTACATGCGTTCGTTCAAGCTTCAAAAGACTATAGCTTACATACGCCATTAGTGACAGGAGGGGGGGAGGCATAGCCACTGAAAAGCCGCCGGTATTCCCTCACTGCCAATGGAGGACGCCATGGGAGCATAAGGGTCACCGTGGACGCCCGCCGGCCGCCCCAGCCTACGCCAGGGCTCCGCGTGTGCTGCCATCTATTGCAACTTGGTTACGACTCCCACGTTCCAATTTACCTACCGCTGTCATAATCACAGTGCGTAGAAGTAAACTCTTAGTCGCCCATAAGTTCCCAGTTGCTGCTGTCAATTGAGATTTCCTCCATTATTGGCCTTGTAAAGGATTAGTTCAACTCAATACGTTACATGACAACATTAAAGCCTATTTATTAGAAAATCACAAGTCCTCAATGTGGTTAAATAAGGCCAATCTAATGACCAAGCTACAGCTCACAATACAGTACTAATTGGTCCGGTGCACCCTGGGCATCGGATAATGATTTCCTGGCAGATTCTAAGGGATATCATTATCCGTTGGCTAAGAATCCGACACGGGGAGGGGTCTTTTGACCGTATTATAAGATTTTTGAATACTGTATTTATTACTTTGACATTGACGATCCATCTATTTATTTACTGTGGTAACGGTTCGTTTGTTTACATATTTTATCTCGTCTCGTTGGTCTTACTTTAGTAGTTGATATCGAGTCAATAAAACCGAAAAATATCCATCAAACCATAGAAAGTTCGAGAAAGCAAAATGGCGACCATTACGGTCACAAAGGGCGATTTGCTAACAATGGCGCAGTTATCATACAAATGGTTATGGGAAAAGATGTCATCGACTCAGAATGGACCCTTGCGAGACATGTTTGGTAAGGGTCGCGAATAAGGTGAAGGGACATTAGTGCTATGAAAATTTATAAAAAACCAGCCAAGTGCGAATCGGAGTCGCGCACAGAGGGTTCCGTAGAAATTGGCAAGAGAATATATCCAGTGTTAGCAGAGACCTGATTCCTAAGCAAAATGTAGGCAGGGCGAGGTCATTTTATATTAGTTACTTACATAGACAGACAAAAATAATCTGTGTTTAGTATTTGTCGTTATAGTGCCAACCGAAATTCATCTGTGAAAATTTCAACTGTCGCGGTTCATGAGATATAGCCGGGTGATAAACTGACAGACAGACAGACGGACAGTGGAGTCTTCGTAATAGGGTCCCGTTTTTGGATAAGGAACCCTAAAAAATAACTTCCCTAATTGCATGCAAATTCCAAGACTAAGGAAAATAATTAATAAAAGATAGAGACAAATAATTGATAGCTTTTTTTATAGTTATTTAATACTAGCCTTCCGTCCGCAGCTTCGCCCGCGATAAATCAATTTTCCCCTGGGAATAGGTATTTTCCCGCGGTAAAAAGTAGCCTATGTCACTCAGTGATAATGTAGTTATCTAACGGCAAAAGAATTTTAAAAATCGGTCCAGTAGTTTCGGAGCCTATTCAATGCAAACAAACAATCAAATTTTTCCTCTTTATAATATTAGTAAGTACATAAGTTAATATAAACGCGACTTCGTTTGCATAGAATTAGATTGAAGAACTGCTGTTGATAATATAATTCTGCAATAATTATTTACTTACGTTGCGACTCTAGGCACCTACGACTTCTGTCATGTTTATCACTATCCCGCGGGAACTATGCAATTTTCCGGGATAAAAATAGCCCGTGTTAATCTAAGGTACAAGCTATATCCATTCCAAATTTTATCCAAATCCGTCCAGCCGTTTGCGCGTGAAGAAATAACAAACACACACTCACTCACAAATTTTCGCCTATTTAATTTAGTGTGATTAGTGTGATATTCATTATTAATATTCCCTTGGGTAATCTATAGTAGGGTACCCATATCTGACATGTAAAGACGTATGTCGTGCAAGCGAGACAGTGAAACTTTCAAGTGACATTTAATATTCTAGATTTCCCTCCACTCCGGCGCATTAGCCAAACTCAGAACAGCTTGCTTTACAACGGCCAAATTAAATAAAACAAGTGTTCCAACTCGGCCCGCGCTCCTCAACTTCCTGCATAATGGGGGCCGTTCTTTAAGCTATGCGCAAAAATTTGTAGTTGGAGGAAGTTGGGGCGAGTTGGCTATGACTCTTGGTGTTTTGAGAGGTGAAGATGAAAGGCGTAGTTGTTTTGTGTAGTGCCGTGAGAAAGCTATGTGTACAGAAGTACTTACAAACATAAATCACGTCTACATCCGTTACGGGGTAGACAGGGCTCGTAACAAGACGTAAAGGTCACGTTTAGCATGATTGTGGGCGTGTAGATGGAAAAGGGCATCAAAATAGTGATGGGTTGGGATTGCCTATAACATGATTCCTAATATTTTCGCCCGTTCCTTCGATGGGCTTTTACCATCTGCGCGGGAAGAAAAGCAACTGGTACATTCTATGTGTTTTCTTTACTCCCAAACCAGCATGGAATTATACTATGTAATAATATTTGAAAAAAATCTCAAAAACTATAAACACTAGAATTTTTATAATTCACATTGCAAAATCGTATTGATAGAGAAGTCACGAAGACAGAAATCATAACTAATAAAAAACCAAATACACTTATATCAGGCATTTAATTAATAATTATTATATTTGTCAATTATTTGTCTGGAACGTCATCTCTTGCAACGGCATATTCTTTTCAAAGCACGTTTAATGCCCGCAAAGTAGTGTCTTACTTGTTCCTGAAACCAAAAACCAATGATAAAAATTACTCAAACCAAGTGTTTCTTTACTAACATAAATTTGTACATACCTACCAGTGGCGTTACGTGAGTCTCAATTAGAAAGAAAAAAGACATTTTATTCCTTTAAAAAAAAGTACAGATGTGAAAAAAAGATCATTACGCTGAGCCAGCGACCGTTTCACTTTTGCGAAGACACACACAACGCTGATAATCTATTTTTCATGTCTGTGTTTTTTTTTCTTGTTTATTTTCTATAAAATTGTGTATATTCTCTTAAATTTGTGTGTCTTGCCAAAAGGAATAAATGTCTTCTTTCTTTCTCTTTCTTTCTTCTATTATTAGAGTATAAAGTATAATCACCTGCATCAAATTGAAGCACATGGCAACAAGCGCCATGCCAAGCATGAGATACATTGAGCACACGATGAACGACGTCTCAATGCGCTTGGTGTACACCCGCTCGCCGGGCACGAAGTCCCCAAACCCGATGCTAAAACAAGTAATAATTTTTGATTAATTTGATAGTACTATCATTTGAAAAACAGCGCCTTCTCTCGTCTGGTGAGCAGTAGATGTTCCACGGGAGTTTGTAATTGTGTACAGACACATTCAAACAGATGACGCTTAGCGATAAAAATCGCATAGTAACAAGGTCACGTGACAGCTAGTAACAGGTAGAAAAATTCGGAGACTACCCACCTGCTATGGGTGGTGTAGGGGTATATATACCACGCGTCACGGAATGACGAGGATCCGGGTGTGATTCCCGGCCATAGCTTTACTTTTCGGATTTTTCTATGTGTTCTAATTTTCAGTAATATTTAGATTAAAATAATGTAAATTAAAAAAAATTATACACACAATGGGCACCAGAGGCGCTAGTGTCGCGTGAGGTCCAATAACATAGTTATTTATAACATTCAAGATCTAAAACTTTGTTTCGGCGCCGGTCTTATAAAGTCGCCTTTGACAGCTATGCCTCTGGACCTTAGTCAACAGTGGCGCCAACTGGTGAGCAAAGAAACGATAGTCCCGCGGATGCAGATGGCGAGTTGTCGTTCATTGTGGCGTTCTGAGGGAGACCTTTGTTCAACAGTCGACGTCTTCTAGCTGATGATGGCTCCGTCCATTAGTTTCTTAGGTTTACTGACCACCAGTCGGTTGATCATGAAGGCAGGAGCCTTGAGCGTTCTGAGCCAGTACTCACCTGCTGAGCGAGATGAAGCAGAAGTAGGCCCCGTCGAGCTGATTCCAGCTCTCCCACATGCCGAAGATCATCGACCCGAACATTATGTACCTGAAAAAAAACTTAGTGTTTAATGGCTGACACCATTTTAATGAACATATATATATCGGATTGCCGGGCGAGTCAACCGTCGACATGGTCGACGCGGTAGTAAATACGCACTGCTTTATAATAATCACACAACACTTTATTAATTTTCGCAATGATTCGTTACAAGTGCACACGGATTACTCGAATTAAAAGGGATGGAAATCAGAGCTAACGGGTTTTGCACATTGCTCACTTGTCAGCTGTCAAACTCTGAATGACCTGACGTCTATCTAAGAATATGCGAACCCCGTTCGAGTGTCGTCACTCGCTCTAATAAAATCTACCCACTATGACAAAACAATACTACCTTCATTTAAAAAGATTACATAAAAAGATCTCATAATCAATTAAATCTATTTTTGCAATAATCTGCAATATTTAATGTGACGCGCCGTTATATACATACTACGGGGTAGAGAGAGCCTAAAGAGACCATTAGGCCACGTTCAGCATGATTATGGGTATATAGCTGGAAAGGGGCATAGCCGCATCGCCTATAACACCCAGGATAACCAAGCCTGTCCGAAATATAAATGTCCTTCATGCAATCCCTCCTTCTACAAAATGAAAAAAACATTTGTGGCATTTAGGTGGGGGTAGGTAGAGAGGGATTTTACAAAAAACATATATATATTTTGCACAGGCTTGGTTATCTTACACGTGAGTAGCGGGGTAGTAAAGTAAATATTTTTTGTTCATTGAAATCTCCGAAAAGTAACGCCTGCTTCAATATATTTTTCACCATTTTCTAACACTTTGTGGGCCTCATTGGACCCAGTGACACAATTAAGTAAGTAAGTAAGTAAGTAAATGCTTTATTGTACAAATATAAAGAAACAGATACAAGATTATCCCTATAAGGGATCTCTACCAGTTAACCTTTGAGTAGATGAGAGGAGCATTAAACGAGGGACCGACAAAGTGAAAGTTTAAAATTCCAGATAGTGAAAGCCACAATAGAGCGTACATATCTAAGTACAATAAACAAAACATAAAAACTAATTAACAGTGTTAATGCTCCTGTTTTTTAACACACCGACAGCTGTAAAAATGTTCAGTCTCATTTTAGGTAGTTCAGTATCTTTCTAATCTGACGTAGTTACAAAATACTATTATATAGCTATGTAAACATCACATTTCCACTCTGTTATTTTATTGCTCTATGATCACGTAAAAGATAGTCCTTGCGAAACAAAATACAAAGATACAGCAGAAATAATATCTAAGCCAATTTTGTAGGTGACTACCAACGCGGCGCGGGCGCAGAGAGCGCAGCATGCTCACTGTATTAAAGACGTACGTATTCAGCCAGCTCTCATTTCACAAACAACACAAGAATAAAAATAATTATAAAAATTATAAGGATTATTTGAGAAAACGGTTTATCAAATTTGACTAAATTGGAAAATTCAGGATTTTCTAATTATGTTTAACAATATGCATAATAAAATGTTTTTATACATTGTTCGATGTCCATAACGTACAGCGTCAAAATAGTTGAATTTTTTTCAACGAATTGATTTATGTGGAAGCGTAAGGCTTTTGCATATAAATATAAATATGTCCCACAGACATATTCTTTGCATGTGTGATTGTAAAATAGCAAATATCTTGAATGATGTGTCTGAAAAGACTAACTTGTTCTCATGTTCGCTGAGTAAATTCACTAAAGTAACGTTTTATGTTAAGTATAGATTAGATTAGATTAGATTTATTTATCACCCTTTTAAAAGTACAATTAAATGTCAAACATAAGTAATTCACAAAGGGATAAAGTGCATATATAGTAACTTATAAATTCTTTTTGTTCTTTTTTAAGTAAAGTTGTCACACTATTGCATTGGATTTCCTGTAATAGAAAGAAGAAAGAAAGAAAGAAGACATTTATTCATTTTTGCAAAACACACAAATATATAAGAGAATATACACAATTTTATAGAAAATAAACAAGAAAAAAAAAACACAGACATGAAAAATAGATCATCAGCGTTGTGTGTCTTCCCAGAAGTGAAACGAAATGAAAAGCAATGATAGTCTTATGTTAATAAATAATTAACAAATGAATAAAAAACTGATCGTTATTCGCAAGTGAAAAAGCTCCACTCCTTGTTCGATGCTAGAAATCCAATAAGTCTTTCACGGTTGAATTCGCCCGTTTTTATAATGGAATCGAGTGAGCTTACAGAAAGTTGAAACGGTTAGCCGACTGGGAAAGCCCAGCGCCGATTTAAAGAAGCCTTTAGCATTGTTCGCTCAATTGTCGTTAAAAAAACTAATTCGAGTTCTTAAGGCTTCTTTGAGGACCGAAATCTGTAGTTAAGTATTTCGACTAGAGACTTTATAGTTCAAATGATGATGAAGATGAAGATGCTGACAATAGCCAATGACCTTGAGCCCAGAGATGGGCATTTCGTAATCGATTCCTGATTACACGATAACTTGATTTTACATTGCAATCCACAACTGGGTATTAGATTACTCGTTAATGTAATCAAGCGAAACGGTTAATTACGATTACATATTAAGAAATCAGTAATCATCTAAGCAAATATTTTAATTACAAGTAATTGGGAATCAATGTCGATTCCAAATTACTGGAAATGTTGACTTGATTACTTCTTCTTCTCTCATTACTGGCGGCCGTAAGGCTTGGGCCAATGTCAGTGTGGTAAAAATATAATTCAAAAATCTTGTGACAAAAATGTCGGCAACGTTGTACGGTAATGGTCAAAGACCCCCCTCCCCCCCTGTCGGGCTCTTGGCCAACGGATAACGATATCCCTCGGAGACCGCCAGGAAATCATTAACCGGTGCCCAGGGTGCACCGGAACAAGCACTGCACTTCCCCTCGGACGGATCCAAAAACGAACCGCAGCTCTTGATCACACGCGGAGGTCACCCGACTCGCACCCCAACTTGATTACTTATAACGGATGCTAGAATGACATGTAATGATGTAAACCAAAAACAATTTTATTTGAGTGACATTAACAAAATTATATTATAAGGTTTATATAATTATAAGGTTTGCTAATGAAGTAATCTAGTGTGGAACTGGAGTTAAGTAATTCAGATTACTTGTACTTGCAATTGCGATTTTAATTTTAACTTCCACGCTGGTCTGGGAGCAAAGAAAAAACATAGAATGTACCACTTGCATCTCTTCCCGCGCATATGGTAAAAACCCATCGAGGGAATGGGCGAAAATTGTAGGAATCATATTATAGGCGATTCCCCTTTCCAACTATACGCCCACAATCATGCTAAACGTGGCATTGTCTTGTTACCTTAGGCTCTGTCTACCCCGTAAGGGATAAAGACGTGATTGATGTGTGTATGTATGTATTTTCGCCCGTTCCCTCGATGGGCTTGAACCATCAACGCGGGAAGAGAAGCAACTGATACATTCTGTTCCTTTACTCCCAGACCATGAGTGATACTTACCCAACCATAATAGCCACGCAAACGCTAATAGGTACGGTGATGCTCTGGGCATCGAACGTGACGTAGCTAAAGTCGCTTGTCTCGCTCTCGCTCCGTGGCTCGGACAACCCGCGCCTGCGGGGGGGCAGGGCGCGAGGGGGGAGCGGCATCGACACGCTGCGGAGATACTCTGGTCTTCTGGAAATAAAGTTAGTATACTTTATTGTACAAATATAAAGAAACAGTATAGGCGATGCGGCTAGAAACCCATCACTATTTCGATTTCCCTTTCCAACTATACGCCCACAATCATGCTAAGCGTGGCCTTTAAGTCTTGTCCTTTAGGCTCTGTCTACACCGTAAGGGATAAAGACGTGATTTGTGTATGTATGTATGTATAAAGAAACAGAGACAAATCACAGAAAAAAACATTAAATACATATATTTATGTACTATAAAATGAATAAAGATTTTTTATTTCTTGATTTTTAAGTTTACTTTTACCGTTTTACCGTTAGAAATTAAATTTCTAAATGTCAGTGAAAATTAGAATTGAATTGAATTTTATTATTATTGTTCATGGTCACTTTCTCTTTTTTGTATTGTAATGTAATCATTTGACAACTTAACATTATTATTGATTAAAAATAGACATAGAATGCATGAAATGAAATCTAATTTAGTCTTTAAGAGTTTATTAATCTAAATTGTAATTAATATTGTGTGCCCTTACAGGGCGTCATGGACTAACCTAAATCCATATCTTATAACAACTGTAAATTATGTACATGACTATACAATAAATATTATTATTATTATTATTCTTATTTTTAACTAAATCTCTCCCTAGGAGGAAATACTTCGCACGGACCTAAGCCAAGTGCTTTAATTTTATGCAAATTTATGACATGGACAAGAATTTTCTTACTATACGGCATGTGTTGAGGATGACAGCTTTTTGCAGGAGTGTGTATGCGGATGGAGGTATATCGAGAGCCCGGAGGCTTGCGTGGAGTGTTTTGGGGATAACGCCAGTTGTAGAGAAAATTATTGGTACAGTCTTTACATTATTCACCTGCCATTGTGTTTTTATTTCAATTGAGAGATCTGTGTATTTGGTCGTTTTGTCAGTGTGCGTAGCGAGTAAATTATGTGTGTTATTATTATTATTATTATTAGAACACATAGAAAAATCTGAAAAGTAAAGTGTAGGTACAGCGCCTTCGCTCGTCCCTGGTGAGCAGTAGATGTTCCACGGGAGTTTGTAATTGTGTCGTACAGACACAACATTCAAACAGACGACGCTTAGCGACAAAAATTCGCATAGTAACAAGGTCACGTGACAGCTAGTAACAGGTAGAAAATTCGAAGACTACCCACCTGCTATGGGTGGTGTAGGGGTATAGCACGCGTCACGGACTGACGAGGATCCGGGTTCGGTTCTCGGCCATAGCTTAACTTTTCGGATTTTTCTCTCTTCTAATTTTCAGTGACATTTAGAAATGTATATGCACAAAGGCGAACTTATTCCTATATGGGTAGTCATAGCTTATAGTCCAAGATCCCAGAGCGATCAGACATAACTTATTTTCTGACGAATGAAACCTTAAGTTTTCAGTAGCGTCTCGTGTGCCTTGAATACCTACGCGCTTGTGTAAGTGTGTAAGTATACATAGTGCTCTCGCCCTCATACTTCTGACTGAATATTTTTTGTCTTAGGGGATGTTTGGTCACTCTGATTTGTCTGACTGATTGAATATAAGTTTTAAATAAATATTTCAATAACATATTCAAAAATCTGACATGTACACACGGCAAAATAATCAGGTAAGCACCTACGCACGCTCGCGCCGTATCTATCCTGCTTACCGAATAGCTTTGCTATGTGTACCTGCCCAGGTGTCACTCGGCAAGTTTTCACAAGCGCGTAGGTATTCAAGGCACACGAGACGCTACTGAAAACTTAAGGTTTCATTCGTCAGAAAATAAGTTATGTCTGATCGCTCTGGGATCTTACTCTATTACGGCAAACTTCTCGAGCTAGGGTGCCATGTTACAGGTGATGAGGCTGACAGCCCATCACTATTATGTTTCCCCTTTCCACCTATATGCCCACAATTATGCTCTTCTTGTTACCATAGGCGCTGTCTACCCCGTAAGGGAGACGTTATATGTGTGTGTGTGTGTATGTATGTGAGCTGTACCTATCGGTGAAATTATAATATAAGTAAAAGTATTTTTGCTTCAAACCGGATTGAATCTTCACTATCACTACATAGTATAAAACAAAGTCGCTTTCTCTGTCCCTATGTCCCTATGTATGCTTATATCTTCAAAACTACACAACGGATTTTGATGTGGTTTTTTTTAGTAGATAGAGTGATTCAAGAGGAAGGTTTTTATGTATAATTCTACGCAGACGAAGTCGCGGGCAGAAGCTAGTTTATATATAAAAATGAATCCCTATTTCCCTTGGTCACGACATCACGCGTGAACGGCTGGACCGATCTCGCTGATTCTTTTTTTGTTGTGTTTGTTATTGTCAGGAGAAGGTTCTTATATAACAATATTTTGAAAAAAAACTGGTACGGGGGCGAAGCCGCGGGTGACAGCTAGTTATTATCATAAAGCAAGCAATTATTCTATAAAGCATTTAAAGGATACAAACCAATTTTTTTATTTACATCTCTCTATCTATTTACATCTTACTATCTCTCTAATATATATAACTCAAAGGTGACTGACTGACTGACATAGTGATCTATCAACGCACAACCCAAACCACTGGACGGATCGGGCTGAAATTTGGCATGCAGGTAGATGTTATGACGTAGGCATCCGCTAAGAAAGGATTTTGATCAATTCTACCCCAAGGGGATAAAATAGGGGATGAACGTTTGTATGAAACTTTGTCAATTTTAAACCGATCGGGCTGAGACTTTGCATGCATAAAGCTACTATGACGTAGGCATCCTCTAAGAACGGATTGCGTAAATTCTGCAGGATAGCGATAAACGAATTCTATGCAGACGAAGTTGCGGGCAATAGCTAGTTTTTGCCTATAAAACAGAATTGGCCCTTATTGGCTTTTGAACGGTATTATAATTTTATTTCGATTCAATATTTCATTTATAAATTTATGAAGTAACCGAAACGTTTGAGCAAGATCTTGCCTTTACTAGAAACAATATGAATAGCCTTATCGTCTCAAAAGTTTAATGCTGAAAACGGCTTTCATTTGTAAAAGCAAATTTAATGGAATACAACAATTTATCATTGAATTTGAGAACTCTTGAATTATGATACTGAATAAAGCTATAAGAAAGTGCGAAGATAAGCGAATAAATTTAAGTCATTGTAAATTATTACACTACATTGTTTCAAATTCAAAGTCAAACCTCAAAGTATATAAAATAATAATAGTGTTATAACACATACATAAATCACGTCTTTATACCTTACGTAGACAGAGCCTAAGGTAACAAGACCTAAAGTCTAGCATAATTGTGGGCGAGGTGGAAAGGGGAATCAAAATAGTGATGGGGCTAGCAGCATCGCCTATAACATGATCAAAAAGTATATAAAATAAAAATAAAGTGTTAAATTTCGTATCCGTCTAAAACCAGCCCAAATACATACATACACGCACATAAATCACGTCTTTATCCCTTACGGGGTAGACAGAGCCTAAGGTAACGAGACCTAAAGGCCACGTTTAGCATGATTGTGGGCGTATAGGTGGAAAATGAAATCAAAATAGTGATGGGTTGCTAGCCTCATCGCCTACAACATGATTCCTATGTTTTTGCCCATTTCCTCGATGGGCTTTTACCATCTGCGCGGGAAGAGAAGCAACTGGTACTGAAATACAATCCAGCCCAAATACTTGGACTTAAAGGTGAAATCTAGCTTAAACAGTAAATAATAATGAATAAATATCTTGGGATAATTGACACTACAAAATTATCGGTACAGCCATCATGTCAAATATATTATGTACTAGCTTATGCCCGCGACTTCGTCCGCGTAGATAAATCCCGTTTTTTTTCCTTATCCCGTGGGAATTTCCAAAAATCCTGAAATGAGTTTCTTAGTTTTGTAATCATCTACTTTTGTATCAAATATGAAGTCTAGTTATTATAGTTACTGAGATAGCGTCACTCGGAATCGAATATATAATTCCCGTTTTTTCCTTATCCCGTGGGAATTTCCAAAAATCCTTTCTTAGTGGATGCCTACATTGTATAAGGTATCTATGTGCAAAATTTCAAGTCTCTAAGTCCAGTGGTTTGGGCTGTGCTATCCCGCGGGAACTATGCAATTTTCCAGGATAAAAACTATCATATGTCCTTTCCCGGGACTCAAACTATCTGTATACCAAATTTCAACTAAATCGGCCCAGCGGTTTAAGCGTGAAAAGGTAACAGACAGACAGAGTTACTTTTCGCATTTATAATATTAGTAAGGATAATCAATGTAATTGTTTTTGCTATAAAAGTGTACAGATGTTTTTGACGTCTTGGTACTGTGCATATATTTATGCCCTTGACTGTACGAGTATTTTGAATGACCTTTAACCTTTTCACCGCCACGTCAAATACAACAGACGTCACCCGTATACGCCAGACTTCTTACGATGCCTTAAGCTGAACCTAAACCGATTAGAACGAAGGTCGCTTTTGCATTGAAGTTTGGTTTATCGAGGGTTATGTGACGCATTACAATATCAAAACGATTGAAATTGTTAATTAACTCACTACAATAGCCAAATCAACGTTTGGCTTGACTTTTTTCGGTTTAATTGGTTTAATGCGATTGAACTGATCGAGTGTTGCCATACATACTTCCGTGTATTTGTCAGCTTGTTTGTGAAGTGCTTTCCACTGGCGTTCGTGTCGCCACAGTGTATGTGTTTTTTGTGTTTAGTTTTATAATTTTATCTGGGTCCCACAGAAAAACAGCGTTGCGGCTAGCCGCAACATTATGCTGAGTGGGGTCCACTTTACACCATATCGGTACTATTCCTTAGTAGTATATTGTATTTCTCCTTGTTTTATATCTACGTGTATCGAATGTGTGTAAATAAATGTTTCTCTTTCTCTTTCTTTCTTTCTCTTTCAAGTATAGTTTAGTATAGGTCGTTGCGTTGAACCAGCGATGCTGATACATGTGTCGTTGGCGTTAAAAAGGTTAAAAAAGTTAACTAAAATAATAAGCCAGCTACATAAAAGCTTAGAGAATAAAATGCTAACGAATCGCTTTACCTTATTTCAACGAAACAATAAAATCATTATTCTCTTTGAAACAGAACAAATCTATCTGGTCCAACTAAACAAGATAAGCACAATTTCTCGCTGAATATCACGTCTCTCTAATCCTATGGAATTAAATACACAATCACTGTTTCATTTTACAAGACTATTTAATCGTGAATGTAAAAACAGTAAATTGAAACAAATTAAAACCCCCTTATCGAGTAACTTATGATTACCTCGGTTATCACTACATAGTATAAAACAAAGTCGCTTTCTCTGTCCCCATGTCACTATGTCCCTATGTCCCTTTGTATGCTTATATCTTCAAAAGTACACAGCGGATTTTGATGCGGTTTTTTTAAATAGCTAAAGTGATTCAAGAGGAAGGTCTATATGTATAATTCTATGCAGACAAAGTCGCGGGCAGAAGTTAGTGACAAATAAAAAAAAATTCTAATAATTTAATACTCCCATGCTGGTCTGGGAGCAAAGGAAAAACAGAATGTACCGGTTGCTTCTCGTCCCGAGCTGATGGTAAAAGCCCATCGAGGGAATGGGCGAACTTCTTAGGAATCATGTCATAGGCGATGCGGCTAGCACCCCATCACTATTTTGACTCCGCTTTCCACCTATATGCCCTTAATCATGTTAGCACGTGGCCTAAGGTTTTGTAAGGGATAAATACGTGATATATGTATGTATGTATGTATTTTTAACCCTCGGCGCAAAAAGAGGGGCATTAGGCTGCGGCTCCACTGAGGCGGAGACGAGCGGAGCGGAGAGGAGACGTGTGGGGATCGACCAATCATATTACAGATCGGAGAAGAGATGTGGATTTCATATAATATGAATGTAATATGATTGGTCGATCCCCACACGTCTCCTCTCCGCTCCGCTCGTCTCCGCCTCAGTGGAGCAGCACCCTTATAAGTTTGACGTCGATGGAAAGTAAGTAAGTAAGTAAATGCTTTATTGTACAAATATAAAAAAACAGATTCAATTCACAAAAAAATAAAAATAACATTAATATATGCACAAAGGCGAACTTATCTCTACAAGGGATCTCTACCAGTTAACCTTCTCTCTGGTCTGTGTGTATGTCTGTCTGTGACATCGAAAGGCTTTTACCATCTGCGCGGGAAGAGAAGCAATAAAAATAATACACATACACACAAATCACGTCTTTATCCCTTACGGATTAGACAGAGCCTAAGGTAACAACACCTAAAGGCCACGTTTAGCATGATTGCGGGCGCATAGGTGGAAAGGGGAATCAAAATAGTGATGGGTTGCTAGCCTCATCGCCTATAACATGATTCCTATGATTTTCGCAAATTCCCTCGATGGGCTAGTAAAAATAAGTTTTAAACAAATTTTTAAAAGCAGATACACGTTTAGCATGACATTGGATTAATTGTCTTAGTGTAGTTCCACTTGCTCGTTTGCCTTCCTATACATATTAAAAAAAAAAAAAAGTTCCCGAGCAAGAGCCGCGTCTGCGCGTAAGCTTGTTGTGATAATAATTTAATTAAGCGCCCTCCACTAAGATCAGGCCAACCCAAATGCTAATTTGCTGGGTTAAACAGTTACTAAAGACGCACAAGTTTCAGGCGCGTGATGCCTTTTAATTTAAACGCAATTAGTTTAAATTTCTAAATGTCTGAAAATTAGAACACAGAAAAATCCGAAAAATAAAGCTATGGCCGGGAATCGAACCCGGATCCTCGTCATTCCGTGACGCGTGCTATACCCCTACACCATCCGCAGGTGGGTGTAGTCTTCGAATTTTCTACCCGTTACTAGCTGTCACGTGACCTTGTTACTATGCGAATTTGAGTCGCCAAGCGTCATCTGTTTGAATGATTGTGTCTGTACGACACAAGTTCATACTCCCGTGGAACATCTACTGCTCACCAGGGACGAGAGAAGGCGCTGTTTTTCAAATGATAGGTACTATCAAATGAATCAAGAATTTTTTTTTCTTAATTTTTTATGTTTACGTTTAAAGAGGTCCTAAAAATAGATACAATCTCTTATATCACAAGGTTACGTGACAGCTAGTAAGGGGTAGAAAAATTCGAAGACTACCCACCTGCTATGGGTGGTGCAGGGGTATAGCACGCGTCACGCAATGACGAGGATCCGGGTTCAATTCCCGGCCATAGCTTTACTTTTCGGATTTTTCTATGTGTTCAAATTTTCAGTGACATTATAAATTGAATCTCTTATCACTTACTTTCTTAGATAACTATTATGATAGCCCATTTACAAATTAGCATCCTTCACAAAAGACCACGCACAATCGAAACTTGCAAGGGCTTTACCCTTAGAAGGGTTCGGACTAATCGCCTGAGGGCCCCTAATGGACGATTTGAACCACTTTAACGTGACAATGGGATCCGCTAAATGGCGTAACGTGGGTCTCTGTGTGACTGTAAGTGTCACTGGAGCTAAGACCGATGGCTTTTTTAAAACTTCAATGAGTTTTTTATTAATCGAACGTGACGCCATTTTCTTGGGTCCCTCACCCCAGATGGAAAAAACGGAACTCTTATAGGACCATTCCATTTTCCACCTATACGCCCACAATCTTGCTAAATGTGGCCTGTAGGTACCTGTTACCTTACTCTGTCTACCCCGTAAGGGATAAAGACGTGATTTGTGTGTGTGTTGTGTGTGTTATAGGACCAATTCGTTGTCCGTCGGTCTGTCAAGCAAGACCCTCTTTCGAAAGAACTCGTGTCTGTCATCTTGTGTATGAATCTTGTAGCTGGCTTTTTTATGTACGTGTGTATGAGTCAATTTATATCTCCATTTATTATAAATGTGTGTTTCATGTATAGTATATTATGTATTTTCAATACTTAGTAAATTAATATATATTCCAAATTGCACCACCTGCTCAGATCTGTTCTGTTCTCCAGTCCATTATGGTTGCCTGGTAGAGATCGCTATGTAGCGATAAGGCCGCCTATTGTTACCTTGTAATATTCTGTACACCTTTTTTTTTGGTTGTTATTATGTGGTGTTCAATAAAGATTTATTGTATAGTATTGTATTGTGTTGTAGAAGTGTAAAGTTGGAATTAATACGGCCCCTTAGAGCTGTTAAAAATCCAACAGTCATTAACTGACTTAATTCATTGTAATTATATTGGGACTCTAATTCATCAGTTTACTAGCTTTTGCCCGCGATTTCGTCCGCACAGATAACGTTTGACTGACCACATAACCCATACATCCACTAATGTCTCCAAGCATAAGGTTTTAATTTCCTATCCCGTGGGAGATTCAGAAAGTCCCTTCTTAGAGCACCTACGTGATCCTCTAGGAATTTAATCTACTAATTATAGTCTTAATTATTTACCTCGTGTTTTTATCCCGTGGGAAATTTGAAAAAATCCTTTGTAGTGCGCGTTTATACTGATCAAGGAATAAAACGTAGGTGTGCCAAATGTAGCTTTATTGATACAACATTTCGGGATTTTCTAATCCCACGGGAAAATCGGGATAAAAAGTATAATAAAGCTACCTCCCTACCAATTTTCAGCCAAATCAGTTCAGCTGTTCTCGAGTTATAAATAGTGTAACTAACACGACTTTCTTTTATAAATATAGATTGTACTGTTGACTGTACGATGGGAAAACTTAGCAAACAACTCTGTGTGCAATACAAAGTCGACAAGCTACGCTGGTTGATGAAAATAGTTAAAAACCTCTATTTGTGGGACGTTACCTTTGAAACCGAGGATATGGAGGTCGGTATTCCGGCGTCTCATCTGACTCCCACTCAGGAGTCCTGGGTCTTCTCCTCCAGTGCTCTGGACACTCTATGCTCTCTACATCGCTTAGCTCCAACTGAAATAAAGGGTCATATTTAAACTTACTTGTACAATACAATACACAATACAATATCACGTCTTTATCCCTTACGGGGTAGACAGAGCCAAATGTGACAAGACCTGCAGGCCACGTTTAGCAAGACTGTGGGAAAAATAGTAATGGGTTAGCCGCATCGCCTATAACATGATTCCTACGATTTTCGCCCATTCCCTCGATAGGCTTTTACTATCTGCCCGGGAAGAGAAGCAACTGGTACATTCTATGTGTTTTCTTTGCTCCCAGACCAGCGCGGAAGTAACTTACTTACTATTTCATTTTAAACTTGATTCAAATTATTCAGCAACAGAGCGTCATTTTATTATTCAACACCATAAAAACAGATATTAATATGAACAGGGACCTTACCATGACGTCGTAATGCGATTCAATTCCGATTCAGTTTAGGTTCGCTCGCTGTCAGATCCATACTAAAAATTACAGCTAAAACCTGAACTTAGTCGGCATTGAATCGCATTAAGACGGCATGGTAAGGTCCCTGGAGTGTCACTATGACGTCGTAATGCGATTCCATTCCGATTCAGTTTAGGTTCGCTCGCTGTCAGATGCATACTAAAAATGACAGCTAAAACCTGCACTGAGTCTGAATTGAATCGCATTAAGGCGTCATGGTAAGGCCCCTGAAAGCAGAAATACTTCCCGAGCCAATAGTGTCCGTGGCTGATATATATTCATGCCCTGGGCGACAAATTGTGGACCACAAATTTATTCAATTCGCTTGTTCGCGACAATTTTTCACAATTTGCTCTGATCCGGGTCACTATTTGTTTGCAGGAAATTCGTTTTAAGTCCTCATCCTGTGTAGCTTGTTAAATAAAATACATAAATCATGTCTTTATCCTCTACAAATTCCTATATACAAAGCCATCTCAAAATACATATAACTCAAAGGTGACTGACTGACTGACACAGTGATCTATCAACGCACAGTCCATACCACTGGACGGATCGGGTTGAAATTTGGCATGCAGGTAGATGTTATGACGTAGGCATCCGCTAAGAAAGGATTTTGATCAATTCTACCCCCAAGGGGATAAAATAGGGGATGAAAGTTTGTATGAAACTTTGTCAATTTTAAACTGATCGGGCTGAGACTTAGCATGCATAAAGCTACTATGACGTAGGCATCCTCTAAGAACGGATTGCGTAATTTCTGCGGGATAGCGAAACGAATTCTATGCAGACGAAGTTGCGGGCAACAGCTAGTACATAATATATCACGTCTATATCCCTTACGGGTTCGATAGAGCCTGAGGTAACAAGACCTAAAGGCCACGTTAAGCATGATTGTAGGCGTACAGGTGGAAAGGGGAACCAAAATAGTGATGGGTTGCTAGCCGCATTGCCTATAACATGATTCCTAAGAATTTCGCCGATTCCCTCGACGGGCTTTTACCATCTGCGCGGGACGAGAAGCAACTGGTACATTCTATGTTTTTCCTTTGTTTCCAGACCAGCATGAAAGTACGCAGCATGTAAGTAAGCTTGTTAAATAAAATACATAAATCATGTCTTTATCCCCTAAAAATTCCTAAAGGCCACGGAAAGGGGGGTCAAAATAGTGATGGGTTGCACGCATCGCCTATAAATAATAATATAAATAAATATCTTGGGACAAATTACACCAATTGACCCAGCCCCAAACTAAGCAAAGCTTGTACTATGAGTACCAGGCAACGGATAAACATACTTATATAAGGTACCTAGATAAATACATACTTAAATACATACAACATCCATAACTCGGGCACAAACATTTTGTATTCATCATATAACTGTCTGCCCCTACCGGGATTCGAACCCGGGACCTCTAGCTTCATAGTCAGGGTTACTAACCACTAGGCTATCCGGTCGTCGTATAACATGTTCCTTTACTATGATTTTTGCCCTTCCTCTGTAGCTTGTTAAATATCAGTTGAAAGTAACACAAATAATTATTCTAAAGTCTCCATATAAGACAAATATGACGTCGCTGATCTTTGGACAAGTCCAATATTTGTCCCGATATGATATTTGTCTTAGACCCTATACGTCAAACACGAAACACAAATCAAAGTCCAAACTCTACAACTCTGGAAACAAAGCGTTCACTTAATTTTTTGAAGTGAAACCTTCTTTAATGGCGTTGAGCACTTTTCGGGATGGGTAAAAAATGTTAAACTCGCGTCAGGTAAGACGGGGCGAATGTTGCTGTAGGATCGTAATAATACTTACGTAAATTTTGTAACTTGCTCATAAGCTACGTTTGGCCTGGTGGTAAAAAGTGCGGAATAACCGTGCGTTCATGTAGAAAATTTTTTTTTCTTTATGAAGTGCGTTGTGAACTTTTTTGGCATGTTTTTTGCGCGAGTGTGCGTGTGTGTAGTCTTCAATTCTACCGGCACTCCCGGAGTGCAACCCGTGCGTTTTTTTAATTCAATCTTCATAATAACAGAGTTTCAAAGCAACAAAAACATAAAAAAAGACACACAGCCTACATTTTGCTTAAACAGAGCTCTCTAGACTTCTTAAAATTTTTATTATGAGGTAAAAAAAAAAGGTCGTGCCCCAAATTTGCCGCCTAGGCTCGAGCCTTCTCAGCCTTATGGTAAATCCGCCACTGAAAACCCCATTTAAATAAGCTCGCCGAAAATATAAGAAATCGCTGTGCGTGTCCAAGTCGCACTTGGCCAGATTTTATTCATATTCTATGATCTCCTTATTCCAATACCTAACTGTTGATAGGTACCTGTGTCCTTAGCCTCACAACGCGTCTCCTGCCGAACCCTGGACATCCTCTGCAGAGGCAGACCAGCGCGTAGATGCACTTGAACCATCTCGCCAGTAGCTCACCTGGACATAGAATTTAAAATTTAAGTATTATCACTTTCGCGCCAAAAATGCCATAAATTATTTTGGAAAAGAGCTGATAATCTTCAAACCGTCAAACCGATTTTTAACTAAATTACCTAGAACCACCGCAGGGAAACAATCTTTCAAATGAAAAAGGCCGCATCGAAATCGGTCCAACCGTTTGAGGACTACGATGCTACAGATAGACACTTAGACACACGTCGAAATGAAGAAGAAAGAGTACGGAAGATTTAACGAGAGAACGTAAACTACTGTAGAGGTCCGGCCGCACCAATGCGCAAAAGACGTCGACGGTGCGTTTACGCAACAAAATGTATGAAGAAACGGTGAGAGAACGTGACGCATGCGACACGTCACTGCGTGAACGCAGCGGTGTGATCGCTCCTTTAGGCTTCTTAAATGAAACTTCCAATTGTATTGTATTCTCACTGCGAAGATCCATTCCATTCTTACACTGTATGAGGCTAGGCAAGATTTAAGTTATACAGTGTGTTATCCACACAGGCATAATATTTTATCCAGATGTAGTTAACGATCATTCAAATCATTTGAGAATTATATTTTGTTTGTAACTTTTATTATTGAGAGAGAGAGAGAGAAACATTTATTTACACACATTCGATACCTACACGTAGATACGTATAAAACAAGGAGAAATTCTATATACTAATACCCAGATAAAATTATAAAACTAAACACAAAAAACACATACACTGTGGCGACACGAACGCCAGTGGAAAGCACTTCACAAACAAGCTGACAAATACACGGAAATATGTATATTGAAGCGTAATTAATGTTTTAAAGTTTGTCTAAGGAGCAATGTCACACGTACCTACAGTTTCATTTGGCATACGTGTTATACATATACGTGTGTTATAACGTTTTTGTTAAGTTAAAAAAAGTAACTGATCTTACTATTAACTTAAGTTTGGTAGCCTTGGAATATGGCGTGCAGTTGGACAGGTAGGCAGCGGTAGGCAGAAAGAATAGAAGAAAAAATCTTACCAACATTGGCGAGGTAAAGGAGGAATAGGGGCATTCCCAGCAGCGTGTACAGGATTGTGGCGATCTTACCCCAGCTGGTCCGGGGCGACAGGTGCCCATAACCTTAACATGTTAAAAAATAGTAAAATAAACAATCACAATCAATCTCCAGCCTGTATACGTCTCACTGCTGGGCGCAGGAGCTCATAATGAGAGGGCTTGGGCTATAGCTCCCACGCGGGCCCGGTGCGGCTTGGGAACTTCACACACACACCATTGAATTGCTTCCTCACGACGTTTTCCTTCACCGTATAGCTCATGGTAAATTTCAAATAAGATATCGCTCATAAATTCCGAACAACTCAGAGGTGGGAAGCCCGGGATTCGAACCCACGACCCTCTGCTTGAGAGGCCACAGGTCAAATCATTAGGCTACCACGGCTTTTTGTATTCTGCTGATTTTGATTTTTCTTCTCCCTCTCACCTATGGTAGTGATGACTGTGAGTGAGTAGAGGAACGCTGATGAGAAGCTCCACTGCTGCGAAGACCGCGCGCCGCCCCAGCCACGTCTCACTGCCACCACCACCTTGCGCTGGTAGTCTTGCATCTGTATACTTATCCTGGAGAACATGATGGTGGTTAGTGCCATAGGCTATAACATTAAATGAAAAAAGACCGACGTTTCTTCCATGCTGGTGTGAGACTAAAGGAAAAACATAGAATGTACCAGTTGCTGGTCAAGCCCATAGGCGTAAATCTTAGGAATCATGCTATAGGCTATGCGGCTTGCAACCCATCACCATTTTGATTTCCCTTTCCACCCATATGCCCTCAGTCATGCTTAACGTGGCCTTTAGGTCTTGTTACCTTAAGCTCTGTTTACCCCATAAGGGATAAAGACGTGATTTATGGATGTATGTATGTAATTTATTTATTGATTTTAAGACACTTAAATTGTCACTTAATATTTAATATAACTCATAATTTAATTTAAATTTAATTATTTGTAAATTCTAATATGGATGTTTAAACTTATTTTAAAATTGGAACTTAAGTAGTTAATATAGAAACTATGTACTAAAAGGAGGCTCCAATCCAGCCAGTTGCCAACAGTCTTGAATCTTTTTAATATGGGACCCTAAATCTTTTTTTGTACGACTATTTATTAAAAACCTTCTAGGTATGCGGGAATACCAGCGCGCTCAATCGGCGCCAGCTCAACAATGCCTCGCCTGTTGATGCTTTTACTTAGGCACTAGTCCCACCAGCGTGGAAGCGATAAGATATTGACTATTTTCTCGCTCAAGAAACGAACAAAAGATAACAGATGCCTTGTTGAAAAGAGACAGATATATTTGCTGTTCATGCCGACGAGAACTTTTTTCAGGGGCCTAACCGTGACGTCTTAATGCGATGGAATCTCGACTCAGTTTAGGTCCACTCGCTGTCAGATCCATACTAAAAATGACAGCTAAAACCTGTAGGCTTATTACCTAACTCGCTCGCAGTCGCCATCGTGTTCATTTTGCCAGTTCTTGTATGAATGTGACAGCTAGTTGATTCCGATGCCAATTGTCAGCCCATACATCAACTGTCGAAACACGATGGCGATTGCGAGCGAGTTAGGTAATAAGCCTACAGATACGAGTCGGAATTGACGTCACGGTAATACCTCTGAACACACTGCTTCTTGTTGCTCGCCAACGCGTCTCTGGTTCCTACAAAGCTCCTATAGCTGATCTTCGGCGGTGGGACCAGTGCCTACTATGGACGGATTGCGTGGAATGTTTTGAGATAGCCTTCTTTATTGATTTTGTGGTATATTTAATATTAAGTAGAGACCTATTAAACTATTCTTATAACAACTGGGGTCATACCATGACGTCTTAATGTCCAATTCCGATTCTAGCTACCTACGTTTTAGCTGTTATTTTTAACACTTCTAGTATGAATCTGACAGCAATCGACCCAACTTTAGTTCGGAAATGAAATGAAATGAAATGAAATGATTATTTATTCACAATGAAATAGTGCATTTCAAATCTAGAAATTCTAGATTTTCCATGTGCAAATCCAGAAATTAAACTAGTACCATTATCTTCTAAGCTTGTTCCCTGTACATAACCAAGTTACATAACCAGCACTGGTAAAATTAACGTAGGATGATTAATTGGGATTGATTTAGGTTCAGGTGCGGCGGGGCTGGCCCTTGGGCCACCCCTAAGCCGCAAACACGTTTGTTTCAATTTAGAAATAGTCTTTATTTTACCTTAGAATGTCCTGGTTATGTAAAATAGTTATGTTCGCGGAACAAGCGATCTTTCAGCGGAAAAGTAAAAGTAACCTGCACTGCTAGCCCAAAAGCGCGCGAGACAGGCTATCCTTCTTTTTCTTACTCTTCGTTCAAGAAAGAGACAGGTATATCCGTAAATTAGTTGTCTCACCTATGTCTGAATCCGGAATCGTTGAAAACATTCAACTCAAGCGCATACTGCCACAGGCACTGCGCCATTTTGTCTCGCTCCAGCGTCATGTTGTGTACTCGCTCCACCTCGCTCGCACCTTCTATCGCTTGGAACATGAAGGCGCCTGTAAATAAAAAAAACATAATTCACGTCTATATCCCTTACGGGGTAGACAGAGCCTAAGGTAACAAGGCCTAAATGCCACGTTTAGCATGATTGTGGGCGTTCCAGATTTTACTATGGATTTTTTTCCTGTTCGTCACGTTGCATACACAAAAAAAACGACAAACAAAAAAGTGACGAACAGCAATGGAAGTTTCAGGGCACATTTTTTCTTGTATGAGAATTGATAGGGTAAACGATTCTGAGCAAGAAAAACCCAAAATAGTTAAATTCTAGAAAAAAAAATCATGTGAACTTTTTTTTTAAACTCTCAGATACACGCGAACATTGCAAGTTAATAAAATTGCTAAAGAAAAATACAAAAATCTCATCAAAGTTTATATTAACACGGCTCGCCGATCAAACCATTTGTTATACTTAAGGCACCATTTGTCATCATTAACTTTGTCCAGTTTGCGAACGACGCTACTTTGCTCTTCCATTCCGTCACATCATTCCTGGTAGGATTTGTTAACTAACTCTCATTCATAAGTTACAAACCTATAAGTTATATAGACCGACCGCTTAAATAAGTCTTTGCCCGCGCGGAGGGGCGCGGGGTGGGACGACAAAGAGGACCGAGAGAGGTGCGGGCAGCAGCGGCACTAAAGTTTTCAATCAGTGCGTCCTACCCGTCATGACCTACGGAGCTGAGACGTGGACACTCACGGTAGGGTTGGTCCAGCAGTTCAAAGTCGCTCAGCGAGCTATGGAAAGAGCTATGCTCGGAGTCTCTCTGAAGGACAGGATTCGTAACTAATACATCCGACAACCAGAGTTACCGACATAGCTCAAAGAATTAGCAAGCTGATGTGGCAGTGGGCCGGCCATATCTCGCGAAGAACCGACAACCGCTGGGGGAAACGTGTTCTTGAGTGGAGACCGCGACTCGGCAAACGTAGTGTAGGACGCCCTCCAGCCAGGTGGGATGACGATCTGCGAAAGGCTGCAGGCAGATGCTGGATGCGTCAAGCTGAAGACAGGGCGCTATGGCGCTCATTAGGGGAGGTCTATGTCCAGCAGTGGACTAATATAGGCTGTTGATGATGATGATGATGATGATGATGATGATGATGATGACATTGTCGGTAAAAAGTGTCAATTTATGTTTACATTGCAAACTCAGCCAGAATCTACGCCAGTTGGCTTCATATTCACTATGCCTTGCATTTTGAATAGTCACAGTATGTCGCCGACATATTATGTCATTTCACTTTAGGAATTCCAAATTTGACGTCAATCCAACTTCTGGAAGAAGGACCAAATCGAGTTGAAGGATCCGACCCAAACAAACAAGATACCTACACAAACACATCGAAAGTCAAATAAAATATATCAAAGCGTTTGTATCGAAAATAAAGCATCGTTACAGAGTAAGTAAAGTAATGTTCAGTTTCGCGAATAATTCTCTTTGTCCATTTATGTTTCCGAAACTAAACCACCCTTGAAATTCCCCAGTTATGACATGAAAGCCCAGTTGCCGGTGCCTCCGCGAATATTTTATTAAGTACATACAATAAAAACAATACAATACAAAAATCAAAATTCTTCCATGCTGGTCTGGGAGTAAAGAAAAAACATAGAATGTACCATTTGCTTCTCTTCCCGCGCAGATAGTAACCCGTCGAGGGAATGGTCCGAAATCCGAAAAATAAAGCTATGGCCTGGAATCGAACCCGGATCCTCGGCATTCCGTAACGCATACTATACCCCTACACCATCCATAGCAGGCGGGTAAGCCTTCGAACTTTTTTAGCTGACTAGAAGCTACTAGCTGTCACGTGACCTTGTTACTATGCGATTTTTTGTTGCTAAGCGTCATCTGTTTGAATGATGTGTCTGTACGACACAATTACAAACTCCCGAGGAACATCTACTGCTTACCAGGGACGAGAGAATGCGCTGTTTTTCAAATGATAGGTACTATCAAATAAATCAAGAATTTTTACTTCTTGATTTTTAATTTACTTTTACGGTTTTACCGTTAGAAATTAAATTTCTAAACGTCACTGATTTTTTTTTCTTATGTTAGAGAGGCCAGACAAACGAACTAGTGGGTCACCTGATGGTAAATGATCACCACTGTCCATAGAGATCCGCAGCGCTTTACGCGATGCCAGTGCGTTGTCGGCCCTGCAGAAAATTGTACACGCGCCTCTTAAAGGCACCCAGGTCGTAACTCAATGCGGAGACCTCAGCGGGAAGCTCGTTCCAGATTTCGCAAGTTCGTGGCAAAAAAGATCGATTAAACCGCACCGTCGAAGACTGCCATTCATCAACATGATGTCGATGGAATGAGCGCTTACGGCGGGTAGATTTGTAATGGAACCCCGCAGCTGGAATGAGGTCAAAGAGTTCCTCAGAGCATTCCCCAAATTAGAACACAGAAAAATCCGAAAAGCAAAGCTTGTCACAAATAAAAACCTATCAGACTTCAAACCTTCACGCTTGAAAAGCCTCGAATTGGCATTGTTAGTTTTTTTTAGTAGGCTCCAATTCGAAAACCATTTCGAGGAAAACCATCAATTATGCGATTTATCTTGTCCGATTTCAAAAATACTTTATGATTGCAGATATTTTTGTAAAAGTACTTTGAACCTTTGTTTGACCGAACGACCGGGTTTTTTGACAGAATCCAGCATCGAATGTTTGCCACAAAAATGAAAAAAAAAGTTTGGCTACGGCAACTGTCACGTGTCACTGTCAAATCTACAAAACCATAGACAAAGCCGTTTTTTTTATAGCCAGCCGAACGAAGGCGATTGGGATTCTGTCTAAATTCACGAATTATCAAACAGCGAAAAAATATTTATTATTAACTAGCTTTTGCCCGCGGCTTCGCACGCGTGAACCATGAGCATTTCAAAGAAGCAAGCAATCAAGCAAGCGAGAAAGCATGTAAGTATGCAAGCAGGAATGCAAGCAGCAGGCATGAAAGCAGGCAAGCAAGCATGCAAGCAAGGATGCAAGCAAGCATGCAAGCAAGCGTGCAAGCAAGCACTCAGCGAGAATGCATGAACCTGAACATGAAGCAATCAAGCAAGCGAGCAACCAAACCTGCAAGCTTTCAAGCATGCATGCAAGCATGTAAGTATGCAAGCAGGCATGCAAGCAGGCATGCAAGCGAGCAAGCGAACCTGCAAGCTTTCAAGCAAGCATGCAAGCATGTAAGTATGCAAGCAGGCATGAAAGCAGGCAAGCAAGCATGCAAGCAAGCACTCAGCGAGAATGCATGAACCTGAACATGAAGCAATCAAGCAAGCGAGCAACCAAACCTGCAAGCTTTCAAGCATGCATGCAAGCATGTAAGTATGCAAGCAGGCATGCAAGCAGGCATGCAAACAGGCATGCAAGCGAGCAAGCGAACCTGCAAGCTTTCAAGCGAGCATGCAAGCATGTAAGTATGCAAGCAGGCATGCAAGCAGGTATGAAAGCAAGCAAGCAAGCATGCAAGCAAGCATGCAAGCAAGCATGCAAGCAAGCGTGCAAGCAAGCACTCAGCGAGAGTGCATGAATCTGAACATGAAGCAATCAAGCAAGCGAGCAACCAAACCTGCAAGCTTTCAAGCATGCATGCAAGCATGTAAGTATGCAAGCAGGCATGCAAGCAGGCATGCAAGCAGGCCTGCAAGCAGGCATGCAAGCAGGCATGCAAGCAGGCATGCAACCAGGCATGCAAGCAGGCATGCAAACAGGCATGCAAGCGAGCAAGTGAACCTGCAAGCTTTCAAGCAAGCATGCACGCATGTAAGTATGCAAGCAGGCATGAAAGCAGGCAAGCAAGTATGCATGCAAGCAAGCATGCAAGCAAGCGTGCAAGCAAGCACTCAGCGAGAATGCATGAACCTGAACATGAAGCAATCAAGCAAGCGAGCAACCAAACCTGCAAGCTTTCAAGCATGCATGCAAGCATGTAAGTATGCAAGCAGGCATGCAAGCAGGCAAGCAAGCATGCAAGCAAGCGTGCAAGCAAGCACGCAAGCATGCATGCATGCAAGTAAGCACGCAAGCATGCATGCAAGCAAGCATGCAAGCATGAAAGCATGCGAGCAAGCATGCAAGCATGCATGAAAGCAAGTATGCAATCAAGCATGCAAAGCAAGGACTCAAGCAAACATGCAAGGAAGCCCCCCGCATTGCCCCGCTGCCTTAATTTTTCTGAAACTAAATATTGCAGGATTTTTATAAAACAAACCTAACCTAACCTATAGGGCTGTCCTAAAATATATCCTAATTTTTTTTAATTTTTTTATTATGAACTGACCAGTGATTGACCTCTATCTCACTTGGTGGAAGGTGCAGATGAGGCCAAAGGTGTAACTCACTGGTTCAGTAATAGCCTATTCACTCTAGCCTTTTAGGTTGTATCTGACCGGAAATACAGACGATGGGAGCGAATTCCATTCCCTAGCAGTTCGCATTAGGAAGGATGAAGCAAACCGTCTCGTGCGTGCCAGTGGTATATTGACAGCAAATGGGTGATAGCTTTATCTAGCTTTATCTTTATCGCTATCCCGCAGGAATTACGCAATTTTCAATGTGTTATTTCAGACTATAATCTATCTATGATCCAAATTTCATCCAGATCTGTCCGGCCGTTCTGGCGTGAAAGAGTAACAAATATCCAAACATCCATACAAACTTTCACATTTATAACATTAGTAGGACATATTTTACTAATTTTGCTAATAATTTGATTTCTTACCTGCAATCACAAATCTCAACGTAATAGTAGTAATAGTACCCACTTAGTAGTAATATATTCATCACCATCATCATCATCATATATCCCTCGGGAACCGTTCATTTTTCCGGGATAAAAAGTAGCCTATGTGTTATTCCAGACTATAATCTATCTATGTTCCAAATTTCATCCAGATCTGTCCAGCCGTTCTGGCGTGAAAGAGTAACAAACATCCAAAGTCACAAACTTTCACATTTATAATATTAGTAGGATTAACAAAGCTACGTAAAAGCATAATATTCAAATTAGTTGCTTGAAATAGTCCATTTTATCAAATAAAGGTGTTAAAAGCACAGCTTAAAAAAAATGAACAATGCCAATACCAAGTCAGTTAATTTCCTTTCAAATTCAAAACATCAACCACAAACCACAAAGGACAAAGAATAGTCGCCAATAGGTTTTTAAGTTGGCACATCGTTAACCCAAAGAATAGATTCGCGGCCGAATGGCTCTATTGGGTATTGTCCCATGATGGATCGGATCCTTTTAATATTCAAAATCGATTAAATTGGTATTTCTATTGTTAGAAGTTTGTTTAGAAACGGATTGTGTACTGATTTGGAAACTTACGCCAACTGAAAACCAAATTAATTATTATTATCCTACTAGCTTTTCCCCGCGACTTCGTCCGCGCACATAACGTCAGAAAGACGACACACCCCATACATCCACTCATGTCTCCAAGTATAAGGTTTTTATTGCCTATCCCGTGGGAAATTCGGAAAATCCCTTCTTAGAGCACCTACAGATCCTTTAGGAATATTATCTATTAATTATAGTCTTAATTATTTACCTTGTGTTTTTATCCTGTGGGAAATTTGAAAAAATCCTTTGTTAGTGCATCTTTATACTAATCAAGGAATAATGTGTAGGCATGCTAAATTTAATGTCTGTAGCTTTATTAGTACAACATTTCGGAATTTTCCAATCCCGAGGGAAAATCGGTATAAAAAGTATCCTGTGTCCGTCTCCTGGTTCTAAGCTACCTCCCTACCGATTTTCAGCCAAATCGGTTCAGCCGTTCTCGAGTTATAAATAGTGTAACTAGCACGACTTTCTTTTATATATAGACTTTGACATTATTAATACGAAAGTTTACGAGCGAGGATGTAAGCGAGTGTGTTTGTTCCTTCTTCACGCTAAAACGACTCGACGGATTTCGGTGCAATTTGGAACGGAGATAGCTGGTATCCTAGATTAAGACATAGGCTTTTCATCCCGGAAAATTGCATAGCTCCCGCGGGATAGCGATAGCTATGTACATTGCTCATTCTACGCGGACGAAGCTGCAGGCAAAAGCTAGTACATACATAAATCACGTCTTCACCCTTACGGGGTAGACAGAGCCCAAGTTGAAAGAACGAAAAGCCACGCTTAGCACGATTGTTGGCGTAAAGGTGGAGTGGAGAATTGAAAGAGTGATGGGTTGCTAGCCTGACATGACTCCTACATGATTCCTGAGATTTTAACCCATTCCCATTTGGGTTTTTATCATCTACGCGGAAAGAAACAACTGACGCATTTGTTTTTTCTTTAACAGCCCAGCATGGAAGAATAATGTTGATCCGATGGTTAAAATGCTGCCTCTACTAGTAAACTCCATGCTGGTCTGGGAGCAAAGAAAAAACGTAGAATATACCAGTTGCTTCTCTACCCGAACAGATGGTAAAAGCCCATCGAGGGAATGGGCGAAAATCATACGAATCATGTTATAGGCGATGAGGCTAGCAATCCATCACTATTTTGATTTTCCTTTTCAGCCCCTAATCATGCTAAACGTGGCCTTAAGGTATCTATTAAGGGATAAAGACGTGATTTGTGAATGTACTAGAAAACTTCTTTTTTTTTTTTTATATGTGAATAGGAAGGCAAACGAGCAAGTGGGTCACCTGATGGTAAGCGATCACCACTGCCCATAGACACCCGCAACCCCGGAGGGATTGCAGATGCGTTGCCAACCTAGAGGACTAAGATGAAATGCCTCTTGTGCCCGTAATTTCCCCGGCTGTCTTACTCTCCACACCGGAACACAGCAGTGCAAGCACTGCTACTTAGCGGCAGGATTAGCGAGTAAGATGGTGGTAGCGATCCGGACGGACCTTGCACAAGGCCCTGTCTTATCCCTGACTGTAAATCAACTTATCCCAGGAAATAACAGTACAGTGCGATGCTAAAAAGATCTCCGGGTCTGTCTCGCTATCTCACTCACTATTAGGGCTGATATTTGAGTCAGCTGATGGTACCCGAAACCCGAATGTCGTTTTAAGAATCCACAGACTCCTATTCTACGGACGCAAGCGACATCGGCTACAGACCGTTTGTTTTTATAAACAAACTCGGTTATCCGAGGTCTATAGAGCTAGATATTTTATACCCACTATTGTTGTAATAGCTAGGATGTTCCAAATGGTAATTAATTCAAGATGGCTGCCGTGTATGCTCTTCATGCTTGAATGAGACATCAGAATGCATTGAATGCAAATGACGAGAAATAATGACTGACTCAAAATTGTTAACGTAGATCACTGGCACTACAATGTATTGTAATTACAAAAGAAATGTGGGACACCAAAGGGTTGGAGACGCCTTGCTAACTCAAAGGGCCAAGAAAGAATATATTCTTCTTCTATAGTCCCATCGATTCGCCAATGTCAAAGTAATAACGTATTCAAAAATCTTGTGACAAAAATGTCGGTAACGTTGTACGGTAGAACACGGTCATAAGACTCCTGTCGGGCTCTTAGCCAACGGATAACGATATCCCTCACTGCCAGGAAATCATTAACCGATGTCCAGGGTGCACCGCACCAAGCATTGCTCTTCCCCTCGGACGGATCCAAAAACGAATCGCAGCTCTTGACCACACGCGGAGGTAACCCGACTCGCACCCCAAGAAAGATCGCTTGTGCACACATGCTGAAAGACAGCAGCGCAAGCAATGTTGCTTGGCGGCAAGATTAGCCTTTCTCTCTTTTTCGTTTTCAAGAATACTGTATAATATATCCTTCGATAGACAAATAGTGACTGTTACCAAGGCCGTGGTTTAACTGTCCCTTGTGCAGTATTAGGTCTAACAATCAATTTCAGAGCCACAAACCTTAAGTTCGTCCTTAGAGTATTTTAGCCACTGCCGCCGCTTAGTAAAAACACTCGCGAAGACTACCCGTGATGTTATATACACTAATTACACTTTTACACCAAACATTTCACACATTAATCAATATTTACAATATGTTGAGAATTATTTAATGATATTCCCGCTAGATGGCGTTACTAAACCGCTTTTTGTTTTATTTAATCGAGCGCCACGCGCAACAGGTAGTTTGTAAGGTGAAACTATTAGTTACTTATTACGACGATAGATGTCGCTATCAACGGTAGGAAACTGGGTAACGACATTGCGCCTTGATATGTTGATATAGGAGCTGTCCCAAACGTTCGTCAGTTCAATTTAAACCAGTGCATAGTGTATAATTATAGTTAAAGTGATAGTGAAAGTTTAGTGTAGTGTTTGTTTGAGTGTGTGGTGCCAACGGAAGGACAGGCATAGAGGTACGAACACAATAGTTCAAACATAAATCCGCATAAAAAGACCAACCGTTTAATATGAAAACAAGTGACAGCCGCCTTATTGTTCTTTTTATTCAGTGCCGCGGCGCGTGGCAACGGACTAGCGCCAACCAGCCACCAACAGCCAAAAAGGTTGAAACTCTAAAAATTGATTATTATTCAAAATACTTGCACAAATACCTACCCTATATGGCCAAAACCCTGTCACAACTAATAATCAACGCAGCCTCAAGCCTAATAACCACCCATAAATCAAAAACCTGAACAATGAAAGACTTAAAACACTTTTCACAACCATCGTTCTTTGCTCTAAATTGAAAGAACTTGGCCTGCATTATAAGCATTGTTTGTGCCCATTAATTACGCGACGAGTGATTAATTGACCTCTCTGGGTAAGTAAATTATGTTAGGGAGTAACGATCAGTATCTTGTCTTCTTAAATTGGTCGTAAAACATCGTTTTCTCCGGATGAACAGTGTTTTTAAATAAATTTGAGAGACTTGTGAAGTACTCTTTTTCACTAAAACTTTTTATTTATTTCTTAGTAAAAAGCCATCTCTAAATATATATAACTCAAAGGTGACTGACTGACTGACATAGTGTTCTATCAACGCACAGCCCAAACCACTGGACGGATCGGGCTGAAATTTGGCATGCAGGTAGATGTTATGACGTAGGCACCCGCTAAGAAAGGATTTTGATCAATTCGGTCTAGCTGTTTGAAGAGTACCAGCTCTTTTCCAAACCAATGTAGGTCACTTTTGGCATAAAATTGTTTTTATTTATTTACGTGTATGATTCGATTATGGCTCGAATGACTTTCTGCCAAGTTTCTTGCGGCGCATTCTTCTTGGCAATGATGGTCTTTCCGAATGCGCTCGTAGTTTCAAAAAAGACATGTAAAAGCCCTTGGCGGCCAATTTTCAAAAATACATTTTGACTTTTTGAATTAATGCGTGGGGGGTTTCTGAACTTTTTAATTTAATGTTATCTCATCATCATCTTCTTCCAAGCTTGTCTGGGAGTAAAGAAGGACAAAGAATGTACTAGTTGCTCCTCTTGCCGCGCAGATGGTAAAGGCCCATCGAGGTAATGTGCGGAAGTCTTGGGAGTCTTGCGGCTAGGACCCCATCACTATTCTGATTCCACTTACCACCTATACGCCCACAATCATGCTAAACGTGGCCTTTAGGTGCTCTCTCTCTCTATCTCTTTCTTAGTATTTGTTCACACTTACCAGCAATAGTATAAGCGACGACCAAAACCACAACCCCAACATTACTGAACAGGAATGCCAGTAAATTGCGAAGGAAGTCCCTGACGCGCGACGCAAGTCTCCTTTTACGCCTAGGCATGCTATCATGTTGTATTCATTTTGCCACATGCCAAGCTAGGCATGGCAACTGACTGGCATGGCAAAGCGCTTAGCACACGTCTGTAGTCTGTGCCATCTGGCTGGTTTGAATTAGCTCCCTGGCATTTTGGTCGCTGTTTTTCATTGGTATTCTTGTTAACTCTGAAACAAAAGAAGTTTCTGTTAAAAAATCATTTGTCATACGTCTTACATTAGGTGTACCCAAATTTCAAGTCAATCGGACAAACCGTTGAAGAGTTCCCTCCTACGGAGACGATTCTGGCTGGGTCACCAGAATTTCACTACCAGATTATTGTATTGTCATTTGAATTACTCGAGTCTGCAAAATTTCAGCTCAATCGGTTGAAGATCTGCTTCAAAATTGAGTCGCAAGATTCCACCCGGACCAACATACGTAGCAAGTCAATAATATTAAGCCCTACTTCCCTACTAATATTATAAATGCGAATGTAAGTTTGTTTGTTACGGTTTCACGCGAAAACTACTCAACCGATCATTATGAAATTTTGTACACATGTTCTTGGAGGTATTAGAAGTAACAAGGATACTCTTTATTAAAAAAAAAAATGTAAGCGCTACGCGGACGAAGTCGCGGGCAGAAGCTAGATATATTATAAAACTTGTAATATTAAGAAAAGAGTTTTTGATTACTTTTATGCGATTAGGTACAAGTTAGTTTGATTCCGCGGTTTCGCGTCACGGGAGGATAAAAAATAGGCTAGTATTCAAAAAATACATACATAAATATCACATATTTACCCCTTAAGGGGTAGACAGAACCTAAGGTAACATAACCTTAAGGCCACGCTTAGCATGATTAAGGGCGTATAGGTGGGAACGGAATTCAAAAGAGTGATGAGTTGCTAGCCGCATCGCCTATAACATGATTCCTAAGACTTTCGCCCATTCCCTCGATGGCTTTTTACCATCTGCGCGGGAAGAGAAGCAACTGGTAAATTCTATGTTTTTTAATTACTCCCAGACCAGCATGGAAGAAAAATCTTCCTAAAAAATCTCTATGATGCTAGATCTGTCTTAATATCTAGGCTATGTTGTCTGTTAGTCAATCAATGTGGTAGCCACGGGACTCTAGACCTAGAAACTTTGAATTTGGCTTGGGGTAGGCTAGCACAAAGAAGACAATTTCGAAAATGCAACAGGATAGGGAAGTAAATCCTCTTCGAATTATTATTCTCGGGTCTGACTAAGTTAGTTATTAATAACCAAAAAGTTATAAATTTTACCACAGAAGATTTTTTATATACTCGAGCTGTAAAAATACTACATCCAGTTTAACCCATATCAGCTGAACCGTGAATGTGGAGATTGAAACAATTGTTTGTTTATCTGTCTATCTGTTTACCTGTCCGTTGGTTTGTTTGACATGTGCTTCTTACATGTCAAGGGCTAACTGCTTTACCGGTTAGATTAAATGGGATCGAATTATGTGGAATTCCTAAAATAAACCCTTTATTTACATGTTTTGTGATTTCGGAAACGGCACTAACGATTTAGATGAGATGTTTAGGGCGTTATGGCGGCGATAAAATGATTTAGCTAACAATATTAAAAAGTACCGAATACCAGCTATGGGTAGTATAGGGGTATATCTTATCTTATCTTAGTCTAGGGGTCCCTACGGATACACTTCGACCCATTCGTGGATCTTTTGTGTAATTACCCCTCCTTCGCACTATTCCATCGCTTTTACCACCTCATTCATGAATTGGGTGATTGGGCGTAGTGGTAGTGCCTTGAAATCTCCTGTAGGCTTATCGTCTAACTCGCTCGCAATCGCCATCGTGTTCATTTCGACAGTTCTTGTATGAATGTGACAGCTAGCTGATTCCGATGCCAATTGTCAGCCCATACATGAACTGTCAAAATTAACACGATGGCGATTGCGAGCGAGTTAGGTAATAAGCCTACTGGTTCAGGGTATCCGATGCCCAGGAGTTTCATTCTTAGTCTGGCGACGGCATCACATTCGCATGTAGTCATGTAGTCCCATCTTTGCTAATAGGTATTTAGTTCCGAAGTGACCTGTAAACGCCCCCATTATATATTGGAGTTGTCTTCTGCTGAGTGTCCAAAGTTTCTTGGACCAGCTTGAGTTGACATTTCCTATGAAACGCTTTGAATGCTTTAGGCCTACCAATGCTCTCCACTCTTGCTGGTGTTTGGCTTTGGTTTGGTCTTTTATCGCCGTTTTATGGTGCCCTGTGAGAGTCCCACAAATGGTTCAGGTCCGATGTACTCGTTGTTTGACCCTTCCCTTGCTAGCTCGTCTGCTTTTTTCGTATAGGTTTCTTAGTATAGGTTTAGTATAGGGGTATAACACGCGTCACGGAATGACGACGGGTTCGGTTCCCGGTCATAGCTTTACTTTTCGGATTTTTCTATGTGTTCCAATTTTCAGTGTCGATTAGAAATTTAATATTGAAAAACCCAAAATCGCGCTGATACTGCAGTCAAGCAGCATGGCTGGTTGAGTTAGATAAGTTGGATACTAGACTACAGGCCCACGTACAAAAAATGTGGGTCATATGAACCACCAGGTGACGTAAATATAGGACGATATAAGAGCATAAAATAATAAGATTCAGCACTATGCCGTCACTTGTAAGCTGTCCAACTGGGTGCTGGTGAGAATTCAAAAGTGCAGGTAGAGTGAGTACATTTTGGTCATATGATTTTGTACGGCATTTTTACCATCGATAGATCCATGAAAAATAATAAGAAAGCGCGCAGTGCCGTAAAAAAATGGTGCGCCAAAAAGTCGGTATTTTTTTTTTGATTTTCTGACCATTTCCAGGGTAAATTTGGTCATTTGATTCTTTACGGCATCAGTTTCATACTGTTTCAATACAGCTTCTAATACATTATTCCGCAACGCCGTACAAAAGTTGTGCGACAAGGGGACAAAATCGAGGGTTGCAACCCCCTCTTTCCGTGGTCCGGGGGGTGATTTGAAAAAATACGGCTTCGGTTCCAAAACATCATCTAGCTCTCAAAATTACTATTACAAATAATGCCGTCAAAAAATGAATGGTTCTTATATATATATACGAAAACCTGCCTCAGCTGTAAAGATGGTATCGGAGACAGTTTATTTTCTATAATTTCCAATAACAAACGAGCAACGTTACAAAACGTGCGGATCACTGTCAATTAGCCTTAAGGTTCTATGTCACATACACTACTACCTAAATTGTACTGTAATCGTTTGAGACAAGGTTGTGTTTGGCTGTGGTTGGGACGTGGAACTTTGCCGCTATAGGTTGATCTGTCGCCAGTGTCAGCCCGCGGTGACAAATTGACGCCTCTATTTATACGCAGGTGCCGCTGAGCCGTAGATTAAAATAATACGTGTAGATGCGTCAGTTAAAAAGTAGGTACTTAGTCCGATTTTGATAATTCTATTTTATTTATTTTTTTGCAGTAAACAGGTTTTTATAATGTTATTATTGTTTACATATTTTGTTTACTGCAAAACAAGCTCCTTTAATAAATATTTATATAAAATTACAAAAAAAAAATTAAACTATGATAAAATCTAAAAGTTAACTAAATATACAAAACTTAAAACTAAATAAATATACCTAACTATAAAAAGAAAACACCATCTAAAAGGCCCTCCTGCGGCATATACCCCAAGACAATGGCGGCATTACCTCTCTGTACAGCCAGAGAAATTCGCTGGGAGAGGTAAGCGCCAGCTCTGGGGTCTCCTGAGGTCTCTATTAGCCGGGACGACAAGGCTCTCATGAAGGCCCTCATGTCAGCCGACCAGGGACCCATTGTCTCTACTGCGAGCGCCGCAAACTCATAGTCATTTCGTCAGTTAAAAAGGTTTTTAAACTTAACGACAGTGAAAATTAAAACAGAAAAATCCGAAAAGTAAAGCTATGGTAAAGCTATCCTTCACAGTTCACTCTGATAGGCCGTGGAATCGGTTACCGACCTCCACCAGGCAGTTTGCCTCCGTGGCGTCGTTCAAGGAAGGCTTGAGGAAGATGTCGTGTCGCGAGGACATTAAAAATTCGCCCTTAAATATATTCAAACGCAAACTTAAAAGCTGGTTAGTACAGCACTGTTTCTACTCCGTAAACGAATACCTCGAGCACTTTCATAAGTTAAAAATGTGACATCTAACTATTAGGACTTCTTAATTTTATCGATAATTTTAGTATTTGAGACATACAACTTTTTTTATTTTGATTGTGACATGTTAATTCCATTAATCGATTCTGTTTGACTTCTCTTTGTTTTTGTTACCTGAGCTCTTTGTGTACCTACCTACATTAATATTTTGCATGCCTGATACTGGTAAAGTGTGTGAAACAATCTCTTTATATTGTGACCTGTACTGTACCTACCACATCTTAAGCGAAATAAAGTTATTTGAATTTTGAATTTGAATTTGTGGCTCACACCATCTCCTTAGATATTGTGTGTGTACTCTTATTGTATTTTGTATGTATGCATGTGTAATGATATTTAGTAGTTTTTTTATGTTTTGTTTATTGTAATTAGATATGTACGCTCTATTGTGGCTTTTACTATCTGGAATTATAAATTTACATTTTGTCGGTCCCTCGTTTAATGCTCCTCTCATCTAATCAAAGGTTAACTGGTAGAGATCCCTTGTAGGGATAAGTTCGCCTTTGTGCATATATTAATGTTATTTTTATTTTTTTGTGAATTGTATCTGTTTCTTTATATTTGTACAATAAAGCATTTACTTACTTACTTACTTACTATGGCCAGCTATGGTCATTCTGTGACGCATGCTATACCCCTACACCACCCATAGCAAGTGGGTGAGGCTTCAAATGTTTATATCTGTTACTAGCTGTCACGTGACTTTGTTACTATATATTTTTTGTCGCTAAGCGTCATCTGTTTGAATGGTGCGTCTGTACGACACAATAACAAACTCCCGTGGAACATCTACTGCACACCAGGGACTAAAGGTTTTTGTAAAAAAAAACTTTCTTTGGAATCCTTATCTCAAAAGGAAATAATAACCTAAGCTAGAAATTTCGTTTCTACAAGTGTTTTTGCTGACTACTTGCATTGCCATCGGTCTTCATTATGCCTACCAAATTTCAAGTCAATCTGACCAACCGTTGAAGAGTTCCGTCCTGCGGAGACGGTCCTGACAGGACCATCAGAATTCTACTCCCAGATCACTGTATTGTCATCCGACTTCCACAAATGAGCGTTTTCCAAATAAAAAGACCACTTGAACATTTTTTCCACAGTTTAAATATTTTGGGTTTTTCTTACTCAGAGTCGTTTATGTTTTTTTTCCTGTTCGTCACTTTCCATACCTATATTAAAAAAGGTGACGAACTGGGATGGACATTTTTGGACACATTTTTTCTTGTATAAGGATCGAGAGGGTAAACGGTTCTGAGTAAGAATAACCCAAAATATTTAAATTCTGGAAAACATGTTCATATGGGCTTTTTTTCGGAAAACGCTCAAGAACGCAAAATTTCAGCTTAATTGATTAAAGATATATCTACTTCAAAGTTCAAAATAAAAGAAACTAGCAACGCAATGTGTGTTTAACCTGCTTAAAAAAGGAGGTTGTCTGTTTGTCCGCGCTTATCTCGCGTTTGACTGAACTGAAATGAAAAAGTTTTTTGTTAAGAGGTTGCTTTTATAGTGTAGAGGAAATATTTAATGACGAATTAGGTATAGGTTAGGTACCTATTATGTATTTCTCGTTATTATTTTGATAATCGTAGTTCTGTCGTAGTGTTTTTATTGTTTAGTTTAATATTCTTTTTAATTAAGTAACTTAATCTGTATTTCAAACTCAATCCCTGTATTGTTTTTTTGAATAAATACTGTCTATGTCTATGACTGATTTTGATGCGGTTTTCAGAAAAGTATTGGTTACATTTAGAAGACTTTCTATTCAAAACGCCATCTTGTATACATCAAATAAAATCAGAGTGCCTTCTGTACTAGTAGGTATTCTAACATGCAGCGAAGTCGTATCTATTTTCTCGCTCTAATCTTAACAGTAAGGTGAGACGGGAATGACAAATGAAGTGCGTACAGCTCCGCAACGTCTGACAACCGACGGTTATCACCGTACTGTTCACGTTATAGCGGATTTCACAATTTTTCAACAAAATTTTTCAACTGTTAAAATATACTATAGTCCAGGGTTTCTTAAAGTGGGGTCCATGTACTCCTTAGGGATCCATAACATGGGTGCCAGGGGTGCGTTCAGTTTGATCACCCGACGACGCCCGACGACGCACTGGCCCGTTCAGTAAGTCAGTGCGATCATCGGACGATCACACCAAGTCGTTCAGTAACATCGTCGGGCGTCGTCGGGCGATCGCACCGGTCACCCCGTAAAATAGATGGGTAAAAAACGCACAGACGTCACTTTGACAGTTGATATGAGGCAAAATTTATAATTCGAACGCTGGGGATATAAACTTATTATTACGAATACGAAATCATACTTCAATTGACACTTTTGACAGAAGAACGCCCCAAGTCGTTCAGTAAGTGTGTTCATGATCGGACGATTTTCACCCGACGATAATCACACTGACACTTTAGTTACTGAACGTAGCCCAGGAGTCTATCTCAGTTACCCCCTTAGCATACTTAAAGTAATTAAAATTTCTGAATGTCACTGAAAATTAGGACACAGAAAAATCCGAAAAGTAAAGCTATGGCCGGGAACCCGGATCCTCGTCATTCCGTGAGGCGTGCTATACCCCTACACCGCCCATAGCAGGTGAGTAGCCTTCGAATTTTACTACCTGTTACCACCTGTCACGTCACCTTGTTACTATGCGAATTTTTGTCGCTAAGCATCATCTGTTTGAATGATGTGTCTGTACGATACAATTACGAACTCCCGTAGATCGTAAAAGTCCATCGAGTGAGCGAAAATCTTAGGAATCATGTTGAAAGCGATGCGGCTGACAACCCATCACTATTTTGATTCCCCTTTCCACCTATACGCCCACAATCATGCTAAACGTGGCCTTTAGGTCTTGTTACCTTAGGCTCTATCTACCCTGGGATAAAGACGTGATTTATGTATGTGTGTTTGTCTTTCTCAAACATTTTTCTCAAATAATCAGAACTCGCTCCAATAAATGAAGACGTCTGAATCGCTCTAAATAATTATTAAATATAGAAGAAAGGAAATCACTGTCAATGTCTATAAATTAAAACTGAGACGCATTAATATGCTTTATAAATATATTTTATGAACTAATTTATAAGTATACGAAATAGGTCACGATAATAACCGGGTTCGTACTAACCACACGGGCGGAGAACCGTCACCAAATTCATGTAATATAATAACATTTCCACGTGTACAGATTTCATTTTTTTTTCAGTTAAAAATACCGTTAAGGAAAATGATTAAATAATATTAAATTGTTAAATAAACTTTGTTTGACGTTAAGTTAGGTACTTGATAAAACATGTCGCTTTTTGTTCTGTTTGTCATGACGATATCTATACTGACCATGACCACATCAGAAAAAAAATTAGAAAACCCCCAACACAAAGAAGATTTACAGTTTAAGAAACAACAGTTAATAATGCAATGGTATGCTAAAAATGCCTTACCTCAGGGCTTCCCAAACTGTGTGTCGCGACGCCCTAACGACGACATTGTCCCAGGGGCGGCGTCGCGAGTAATTTTATTGCCTTCTTTTTTTCTAATAAAAATTATAACTGTCCAAATAATGTTTTTCTGATAACCTGTCAGACTAGGCTAGTCTAAAATTGGTAAATATTGTTGGGGGCAGGGTTGACGTGTGTCGGAAAGAAAATGGCAAAGTCCCAAGGGCGTCATTACAAATAAGCTTGGGAACCCCTGCCTTACCTACATCATTTTGGAAAAGCACTGATACTCCTCCAACTGTTGGACCGATTTTTCCAAACATGACTAAAAACGAACGAAAAAAACTACACTCAAATCGATCCATCCGCTTGAGAGATACAATGCGACAGACAGACAACATACATCGACGTCAAACTAATAGCACCCCTGTTTTAGCATCATGCGTTAAAAATATCGTCAAAATCATAACCCTCTTTTGGATTTGCCGTAGTCATGTAAAAATGGCTAATTATCGCTTTGAATTTTAAGTTGCGACAGTCAACACTTTGTTTGCATTGAATAGGCTCCGAAACTACTAAACCCTTTTGAAAAATAATTTCATCATTTTCGAATCGTATCCCTCATACATCCTACTAATATTATAAATGTGAAAGTTTGTGAGTATGTTGGGATGTTTGTTACTCTTTCACGCCAGAACGGCTGGACAGATCTGGATGAAATTTGGAACATAGATAGATTATAGTCTGGAATAACGCACAGGTTACTTTTTATCCCGGAAAATTGCGTAATTCCTGCGGGATAGCGATAAACGAATGGAGGCTATCGCGTCTGAATTTGCCACTAGAGGCGCTAGTGTTGCGTGAGGTCTAATAGCATTCACTTTTCACTGGTTTTGGCGTGCTTTGTGACATAAATTATAATTTCTTTCATTTACAAACAAAACGGAACTGCACAACATTGCGGCATAGTTACTCGATATGATGATAGTTATTTATAATTAACTAGCCTTCCGTCCGCAGCTTCGGCCGCGATAAATTAATTTTCCCGTAGGAATAGGTATTTTCCCGCGGTAAAAAGTAGCCTATGTCACTCAGTGATAATGTAGTTTTGTAACGGCAAAAGAATTTTTAAAATTGGTCCAGTAGTTTCGGAGCCTATTCAATGCAAACAAACAAACAAACAATCAAATTTTTCCTCTTTATTATAATACTAGCCGTTGCCCGCAACTTCGTTTGCATAGAATTCGTTTATCGCTATCCCGCGGGAACCACGCAATTTTCCGGGATAAAAAGTAGCCTATGTGTTATTCCAGACTATAATCTATCTATGTTCCAAATTTCATCCAGATCGGCCCAGTACTTTTTGAGCCTATTCATTACAAACATACAAAAATAGGTACAAATCTTTCCTCTTCATAATATTAGTATAGATTAGTATTAGTATAGATAAACTTAAAGATTAAAGATTTAAAACTTTGTTTCGGCGCCGATCTTATAAAGTCGCCTTTGACAGCTATACCTCCGGACCTTAGTCTACAGTGGTGCCAACTGGTGAGCAAAGAAACGATAGCCCCCATTCTATGCAGACGAAGTTGCGGGCAACAGCTAGTAGGCTATATTTAACTCTGCGCGGATGAAGTCTCGGGTAACAGCTAGTGTTTAATATTTCGGACAAGACTATAGCTCTAATGTGCGGTTGGTGTGGACCCAGTTATTAACGAAAATAATTGGAAAGTGTGTCAACATAGACGAATTTCGAATCAATTAGTCTGCCTTGGAGATTTTATTGAGATTCTCTAAACTTTGTTGAAAATATACAATTTTATATTAAATAGCATTAATTTAGACTACATAAAATAAACAGTTTTTACACGCGGCTAAGCTCGTCTGTATCTCTTACGGGGTAGACAGAGTCTAAGGTAACAAGAGCTAAAGGCCACGTTTAGCATGATTGTGGGCGCATAGGTGGAAAGGGGAATCAAAATAGTGAGTAGCTAGCCGCATCGCCTAAAACATGATTCCTAAGAATTTCGCCGATTCCCTCGACGGGCTTTTACCATCTGCGCGGGCAGAGAAGCAACTACATCCTATGTTCTTTCTTTACTCCCAGACCAGCATGGAAAAACTTTTGGTTGTGGCTTTTTAAATTTTGGAACCGAATTTATTTGGAAGTTTACAAAATTTAAAAAAATACCGTAAGGTCTTTTTTTAAGTGGAAACTGTAGCCCAATCCCTCACATTCTGGGACGAGGCCCGTACATAATATTAGGCTAGAGATAATGAAACAGACCCTTGTTACTATTAGGCTTATTACCGAACTCGCTCGCAATCGCCATCGTGTTCATTTGGACAGTTCATGTATGGGCTGACAATTGGCATCGGAATCAGCTAGCTGTCACATTCATACAAGAACTGTCAAAATGAACGCGATGGCGATTGCGAGCGAGTTAGGTAAAAAGCCTACAGAATTATCAAGGTCAATAGGTCAGTAGGGAGAAGTACCTAAAAAACTATATGAGATACGGTAATCGGTTCTTAGGTACAAGCATCGATTTAAAATTTCAAAAAAATATCATTATTATATTCTTTTAATCATATATTACCGGGAATCGAACCAGTAGGCTTATTACCTAACTCGCTCGCAATCGCCATCGTGTTCATTTTGACAGTTCACGTATGAGCTGACATCGGAATCAGCTAGCTGTCACATCCATACAAGAACTGTCAAAATTAACACGATGGCGATTATGAGCATCTTAATCCTTAGAAGATCACCTATATCTAAGCACAGATGTATAAACCCGCTAGATATATCGCAGTGTAAGCAAATGTTTGCCCTCGGCTACCGCGTTTCATCGAGATCTCGGAACACCTTGCCAAAATACAGAGTTTGAAGCGATTTGTACGGGAAGTAGGGCTACCTATGTTCAAGCTTGTATTGCTTTAAAATCTACATACATGAATCACGTCTTTATGTATGTATGTATGTAAACTCTTTATTGCACATAAAAAATTTAAAAATACAGAAATACAGAGAAAATAGTACAAAGGCGAACTTATCCCTAAGAAGGGATCTCTAGCTAACCTGATACCCTACCTTAACTTCTATCTGCTTATGTTTTGGTATTCGGCCAGGTGGGATGACGATCTGCGAAAGGCTGCAGGCAGATGCTGGATGCGTCAAACTGAAGACAGGGCGCTATGGAGCTCAATGGGGGAGGCCTATGTCCAGCAGTGGACTAACATAGGCTGATGATGATGATGATGTTTTGGTAAAAAATGTTTTTTTTTTTTTTTTTTTTATTTTATTTATTTTATTTACCTGATATCCCTTAGGGGAGACAGAGCCTAAAGGTGACAAGACCTAAAGGCCACGTTTAGCATGATTGTGAGCGTATAGGTGGAAAGGGGAATCAAAATAGTGATGGGTTGCTAGCCTCGCCTATAACATGAGTCCTATGACCATTCCCTCGATGTGCTTTTACCATTTGCGCGGGAGGAGAAGCAACTGGTGCATTCTATGTTTTTTCTTTACTCCCAGACCAGCATGGAAGCTTTAAAATATAATATTTTTAAATCCCGACGCTAAAAGTGTTATAAGTTTGACTTCAATGTCCGTGTGTCTGTGACATCGTAGCTCTTAAACGGATGGACGGATTTCGATGCGGTTTTTCATTCGAAAGCCAGTCTCCTTATGGTGCTTAAGCTATGTTCGGTAAAAATCAGTCCAGCGGTTTGAAGAGTATCAGCTCTTTTCCGAAATCACGTAAGGCATTTTTGTTTTTTTTTACATACATACATACATACATAAATCACGTCTTTATACCTCAAGCGGGAGGCAGAGCCTAAGGTAACAAGACTTAAAGACCAAGTTTAGCTTGATTGTGGCAGTGTAGATGGAGAGGGGGACCGTGACATTCAATCATAGTCACACAAACGGAAAACTTACATATAAAAGTCAAGTGATGCTCGACATGTTTCGGACTAATTCGTAGTCCTTCCTCTTGGAGCTCTCGCCCCGGCGGCAGTGAAACGAACACTAGCACTCCGAGCAGAGGCGAGCGCTCCAAGAGGAAGGACTACGAACTACTCCGAAACATGTCTATTTTTATACGTGAATTATCTGACCGTGTAATTAAGGTTTAATTAGGTTTATAATTTGTCAAGGTTTCTTTGTAAATTGGTTGAAATATAGCTGACTGTGGCAATGCCGTGTTAATCTACATTGCTGCCGAAGCCGGGGCGATTCGCTAGTATTCACTAAAATTGAATAGGTAAATCAAATGAATCAATTTGTTATTGTGTACAGACACATCATTCAAACAGCGCTTAGCGACAAAAACCGCGTAGTAACAAGATAGAAAATCGAAGGCTTACCCACCTGCTATGGGTGTAGGGGTTACGCGTCACGGATGACGAGGATCCGGGTTCGATCCCCGGCCATAGCTTTACTTTTTGGATTTTTCTGTTCAAATTTTCAGTGTCGCTTAAAAATTTGAAATTGAATAGTGAATTTCTCATACATTGGCTCACAACCCTAGAGCTAGTATTTACATAAACCTCAAGCTTATCTGGTATGTGTATAATACGAGATTCAACTGCTAATTTGTATTGATCTAACAGAAGGTAAATGTTGGGATTCACATATACTAGCTGTTTCACGCGACTCCGCGGGAACTGCGCATCCAGGATATAAACTATATACTTACATAATCACGCCTTTATCCCTTGTAGGATAGACAGAGCCTAAGGTAAGGAATATCTATTTAAGGCCACGTTTAGCATGCTTGTGGGCTTTGGTGGAAAGGGGAGTCAAAATAGTGATGAGTTGCCATCCGCATCGCCTATAACATGATTCCTAAGATTTTCGCTCATACCCTCGATAGACTTTTACCATCTGCGCGGGAAGAGAATTAGAGAAGCAACCAGCATGGAAAAATTCTATATGTTACGAAATGAAACAAAAAACACAGACATGAAAAATAGATTATCAGTGTTGCGTGTCTTCGGAAAAGTGAAACTGTCGCTGGCTCAGCATTACACTGAGGTTAGACACCTGCAGCACTGATTTTCAGCCAGAACCGTCTGTGACTCACGAAACTATACACAGATAAAATATACTATACATAAACCATTCGCAAAAGAAGAAAAGACTCATTCCCATTTGTAATTTAATATCTACAGGGCGTCCCAAATAAAGTACCTTATATCGTATCGTAGTATGGATTTGCAATTCTCGTACTACGTTCTGAGGTGTAATTAATTCTGTACATGAGCCTCGTTCCTGAAGTACTCGCTGCACTCGGGAGACAACTATAACTCCACCCATTCACTGATGGCTATACTGAGGCTTGTTGTCCTTTCTTTATAATAATAACTAGCAGTTGCCCGCAACTTCGTCTGCGTAGAATTCGTTTATCGCTATCCCGCGGGAATCACGCAATTTTCCGGGATAAAAAGTAGCCTATGTGTTATTCCAGACTATAATCTATCTATGTTCCAAATTTCATCCAGATCGGCCCAGTACTTTTTGAGCCTATTCATTACAAACATACAAACATACAAAAATAGGTACAAATCTTTCCTCTTTATAATATTAGTATAGATAATAATATCTTGGGACAATTGACCTAGCCCCAAACAAAGCAAAGCTTGTAATATGGCCACTAGACAACGGATAAACATGCTTATATAGATAAATACATACTTAAATACATATTAAACATCCAAGACTCGAGAACAAACATTCGTATTTTTCATACAAATATCTGCCCCGACCGGGGATCGAACCCGGGACCTCAAGCTTCATAGTCTGGTTCTCTAACCACTGGGTCATCCGGTCGTCGAACCAGTTTCAAACATATGAATATTTACGTCCCCGCTAGCCGTAAGTAGCAATTTACCAGCCGCTACGCGAGTGGAAAGGTCTACTTCCTGGCCAAGGGAAGACGTAAAATTTTGTACACACCTCGAGCGGTGATAGATACATTTTTATTGATAACTTTGGTTAAAGTTGCGTTGGTAAGGTAGTTAAAATTCGCTAACTTTTTCCATTGTGACACGAAAGTTATCCATACAAATGTATGACTTTCGTGTCACAATGGAAAAAGTTGGAGGTAATTTTGACTACCTACTACTAGCTATTAATTACCATTTTGCTAATTATTATTACTATTTGTTTCCGCCGCCTACTTAAACTGTCTCTAACTTATTTCTCTGTCGCATTGGTTGTCTGGTAGAGATCGCTATTAAGCGATAAGACCGCCTATTGTCTACTTTGTTCTTTGATTCTGCATTGTTTTGTACCTACTGATTTGTGGTGTTCAATAAAGAGTATTTGTATTGTATTATATTGTAACTTTTTCCATTGTGACACGAAAGTTATCCATACAAATGTATGACTAATTTTCGTGTTAGAATGGAAAAAGTTAGTGGTAATTTTAACTACCTATTACTAACTTCTTCCATTGTGACACGATAGTTACCCATACAAATGTATGACTAATTTTCGTGTCACAATGGAAAAAGTCAGTGGTAATTTAGTTACCAACTAACGCAACTTCAACGGTGTGTAACTTTTTGGTCTTCACCCTTTTACCAATCAATTCAAGTCAGACCGCGACTTTACTATTTGAAACATCATAAAAACCATCGTCGTATTTTATCGACGCGGCCAACAATAAAAGTTTTTGGCACATCGTACACAGGTGAGTTGATTTTCGAACGTTAAATCGAGACGACGCTTTAAACTTGAACCTTGTTGCTTACTGATAAAGCTAGTATTTAACTGGTGTTGAACTTAATCTGTTTACGAGACACGTTAAAAATATGCATTATGCTGTCACAGAGCTTTGGGTCGCGATTCGGGAGATCGATTTCGATTTTTCCACTGTCCGCAAAGTTTGGAAATGTTTGGACTTTTCTGTTTTTGTATAGGTATTATTATTACAAGCTTTGTATTAGCTTGCAACGTATGTATATATGTGTGTTTGTCCGGGTGGAATTTTTCAAGTCAATTTTGAAGCAGATATCTTCATTTATCTGGTAGTAGAATTCTAGTGGTCTGGCCGGGATCGTCGGGAGAGAACTCTTCAACGGTTGGTCCGATTAACTTGGAATTTGGTACACATATGAAGAACGGATGACAATGCAAGCACAGTCAACAAAAAGTACAGTCAGCAAAAAAAACGTTTTTTTTATATATTTTTTTTTTATATGAATAGGAAGGCAAACGAGCAAGTGGGTCACCTGATGGTAAGTGATCACCACTGCCCATAGACACCCGCAACCCCGGAGGGATTGCACATGCGTTGCCAACCTAGAGGACTAAGATGAAATGCCTCTACGTGTATCAAAAATGTATTTTTAAGTTAGGTTAATTTTAATGAAGCTCGTTCCACAGTGATTTTACCCGATTACGCGACGCAAAGGTGGGTGTAGTGTTAAACAGCGTATATGTACGTAGTGTATGTTTGTTACTTTGATGTACCCGAAACGGAAACTTAAATGGCATAATTCTAGGGTCTCACGGACTAAAAGTAGCTCTCGTTAATCTTTTTTTAAATACATACACAAATCACGCCTTTATCCTATACGGGGCAGACCGAACCTAACGAGATCTAAAGGCCATGTTTAGCATGATTGTGGGCGTATAGGTGGAAAGGGGAATCAAAATAGTGATGGGTTGCTAGAAACATCGCCTATAACATGATTCCTAAGATTTTCGCCCATTCCCTCGGTGAGCTTTTACCATCTTAGCAGGAAGAGAAGCATCTGGTACATTCTATGTTTTTTCTTTACTCCCAGACCAGCATGGAAGAATTTTTAATTTTACGCTATTAAACAGTTTCTTAAAAAATAGAAGTGTGATTCCCGATTTGACGTATGATTAGGTCAGAATATTATTATTTAAACATCAAGACCAATTTGACGAAAATCTTAGAAATCGTGTTATAGGCGATGCAACCCATCACTATTTTGATTCCCCTTTCCACGTTTACAAACAGAAACGTGCTAAACTTTGTCCTTGATATCTTAGGCCTTGTCTTTCCTGTAAAGGATAAAGGCGTGATTTATGTATTTATCAGTGGCGTGGCGTCCATAGAATTTGATTCCCACCGGCTTGCCTATTTTAAGGCAGTTGGGCACGTTTATTGCGTAGAATTAGAGGAAAATGCTTGTTAAATTCCCTTCGGTTTGCTGATATAGGCACTTGACGCCTCGCCACTAGTATGTATGTAAACGCGCCGTGTTACAATAAAACAATATTAGCGAAATAATAGCCCTCCTCAAATAATCTTAAACTAAATAGTCGTTAGCAATAGTAAGGACGATAAAGCTAACGCATCAAAGCCGTGAGCAGCGGAGTGAGACGTCATGCGCCCACGCCGGTAGCGGCGGGGCCACGAGATAGCTAGCGTTCGAACTGTAAAATTAAAAAATATATATCATGGATCTTACAAGTAACTTGGCAAATAACTTGACAAACAACTTGGCAAACTCTTTCTCAGACAATTAGTGAAACGTCTATACAATCATTTTCATCAATAATTTGGCAAACGACTTCGCAATTCAGATGGAAGACAACTAGTGAAACAACTTGGCAATCAACTTCGCAAAGAACTTGGCTAACAACCACGCCGTGTTACAATAAAACAATATTAGCGAAATAATAGCCCTCCTCAAATAATCTTAAACTAAATAGTCGTTAGCAATAGTAAGGACGATAAAGCTAACGCATCAAAGCCGTGAGCAGCGGAGTGAGACGTCATGCGCCCACGCCGGTAGCGGCGGGGCCACGAAATGGCTTGCGTTTTATAACTACAATACAAAAGAGTTATATCCCAAGATATGTGTCCAGGACAACCTGCTTATAGTGCAACCATTCTTTAAAACCACTTGACGAAAAACTCGACAGACGTTTTATAAACTTGGCAAAAACTTATCACACGATTTAATGAACAACATGGCAAATAACTTGGCAAACAACTTTGCAAACGACTCGGTAAACAACTTGGTAAACAACTTGCCAAATAACTTATCAAACGCTGTTTTACTATCAAGAGTTGTGGCCCCACGCGTCGCCGTGGCGTCCCGCCATGGCAACAATGACGTGCGCAGGCGACGCCTGACGACGCTCAATGTTTTCACAATACCTATTCCTAGGTACACAGAAACATAGAATAACACACAATATAGAATTTACCATTTGCTTCTCTTCCCGAGCAGATGGTAAAAGCCCATCGAGGGAATGGGCGAAAGTCTAGCAACCCATCACTATTTTGATTTCCTTTTCCAGCTATACGCTCTTAATCATGCTAAACGTGGCCTTACGGGACCCCGTAAGGGATAAGGTGGTGACATATGTATGTATGTATGTATGTATTCCTAGGTTTTTGTGAGCATGGCTGTGTCCTGGGCCGTAAATATAAAGATATGACTTTTGCAGGACTCCCATTGAGGAAATAACTAATTAGAGTGAATAAGTCCGAAAAAATTATGGCAACACGTCAGTCTTTTTCGACTTACACCATACTGGCATTTATTTTTGTGACTTTTCTCCTTTATCTTTTACATGGAACTAAGTTATTTAAGTAATAAGAATTTTGATTATTAACTTCTTGTTTTTATCAAAATTAGCAGTTTCACTCACTGTACCTATAATAGCTGCTAGGCCTTCAACTGGCCAATCATAATGCATAAGCCGGCAATTAAAAAAATATTATAAAGGCGAAAGTTTGTGAGTGAGTGTGTGTGTATGTTTGTTACTTCTTCACGCGCAAACGGCTAGATGGACTTGGATAAAATTTGGAACGGAGATAGCTAGTACCCTAGATTAACACAAAAGCTAATTTTATCCCGGGGCATTGCATAGTTAACGCGGGATTACGATAAACATGTCAAAAGTCGTAGCTACCTAATTAATTATTGCAGAATATAATTATCAACAAGATCGCGGGCAGAAGCTAATCTTAGATGAATTACGTGGCATTTTCTCTCTATTAGGTACTTTGCTCCCTTACCGCAAAAGCATTTCCTTCGCCTTTTTCTACATCACAGACACCTACGTGTTTAATAAATCACGTCTTTTTCATCTTCCACATAAAAATTAATTGGCCCATTACTCTTAAAAGTCACTTTTAATATGATTTAAAAGCTTCATTTTGCGCGACAAACCATCCACTAAACATAGTTGACTATAATTCATTTCCTTTGGAAGTGATTCTTCTTGGTTGTAGTCATTAACGTCATATAAATCATATCAAATTGCGCCGAACCAAGATATTGCGCATACCGCCTTTTGTAATATTTAGTTCAAATCCTACTAATAATAGCAACTTGTTAAGTTTGTATGTGTGTCTGTAATCTTACAAATCTTACAAATATCACATAAAGGCGAAAGTTTGTAGGTAAGTTTGGATGATTGTTGTTCTTTCAAGGCAAAACGGCTAAACTGATTTTATTGAAATTTGGTATGGTGATAGTTACAGTACCGGGAAAGGGAGGATAGTTTTATTCCGAAATATCGCATAGTTATCGCGGGATAGCGATAAGCGAATTCGTCGCAGACGGAGTCGCGGGCAACAGCTAGTATAACATTTTGGGACAACAGGCTCCAATTGACGTAATCCCAAACTAAACAAAGCTTGTAATATGGGTACTAGATAACGAAAAAACTTAAATACATAATAAAAAAATCCAAGCCCCAAAAAACACTTGTGTTTTTATACAAATATCTGTCCCGACCGGGTTCGAACTCAGGACCTCTAGCTTTATTGTCAGAAAATCACAAGGCTATACGGTTGTTATGTATACTTGCTAATCTTGGAATCCTACCACAAAGCAGTGCTTGCACCGCTGTGTTTGCGTGAAGAATAAAACAATCCGATGTATAGGCTAATAATGCGTCGGCAATACTCTAGTATTGCGGGTATCTATGAGGTTATATAGGTACCAAAAGTTGGCCATGGCATAGCAATAATTAAACCTTCACTGTTTGTCAGTTCATCTATTCTGTCTCTGTCGGTCGTCTTTTGAACCGCAATTAGATAAAACACTGAAATTTTGATAAAGTAGAAATATTACTACGTTTACAACCAAGACTTTTACTATTACAATAATGCTTGTTATAGAAATGTATTACTTAAGTACCCAAATTAGAAATAATAATAATTAATTAACTAAGAAAAATGTTGTGACCACGAAATACTTGGCTTTTATATTACGATATAAATCATCTTCAGCCTATATACGTCCCGCTGCTGGGCACAGGCCTGCTCTCAGAATGAGAGTGCTTGGGCTATAGTTCCCACGCGGGCCCAGTGCGGATTGGGAACGATATAATTATTGATGATAAATTAAATACACATGATAAGATAATTTTTGTACCTTAACCGTATGGGTGAGGACCAAAAAGTTACACACCGTTAAAGTTGCGTTAGTAAGGTACAATTCGCTAACTTTTTCCATTGTGACACGAAAATTAGTCATACATTTCTATGGATAACTTTCGTGTCACAATGGAAAAAGTTAGAGAATTTTAGTTACCTTACTAACGCAACTTTAACGGTGTGTAACTTTTTGGTCCTCACCTGTATACTTATATAAATGTTTGTTCTGTAGAAATTGTTTTTAAGCGATAGACCGGCTTGTAATCTGCCTGGCCTTTTTATTTTTGTAACTTTTTATTTGTGGTGTTCAATAAAGATTCTTTGTATTTTATTGTTTTAGGATGTCAAACACGTTATGATCAATCATAACATTACAAAATAAATAAATAGGTAGGTACTTACGATTTCCAATTTAATCGTCCAGGTTCACACACTTTATAATATTAGTTTCACACACTTTAGAAATGAATCTCTACCACTTCTTGCGACACTTCAGATCCAATTTTTTATCAAACCACTGCAGTAAACCAATCGAACTAATATAGTATACAAAACTGATGATGATGATGATGATCTCGAACAATAAACAGTATACAATAGTAATAAACAGTATGGCAAGGATTACTTAAACGATCAATATTATCATGATACGTATTTCATGATAGGATCGTGGTATACAAAACAACCGGATTCGCTATACACATCAATATTGCGTGATATGGATCGCGATATGCGTGGATCACTATGGCTGCCTATTCCACGGCTGCGTTGTCGCTAGTAACGTGTTCCGCGATCAGCGAAGTGTTGGTTTGACGAAGGAATGTTGTCGGTTGGCTGAAGCCGACTGCCCGCGGCCGGGCCTGCGGTTTATGGCTGTTTAGACGAAGATTATACTGCGCAGACGCACCTTTTCTTACCAGATCTGATGCTCGACATGTTTCGGACTAGTTCTTGACTTGACTCCACTATATCGCGGAGATAGCAAAGTAAAGTTCGTTCGGTATTCGTTTCGCTGCCGCCAGGGCGAGCGCTCTATGAGGAAGGAGTACGAACTAGTCCGAAACATGCCGGGCATCACTCGACTTTTATACGTGTAATTATGGCTGATTTTATGGCTTTGATTTGTTATCTGATTTGATTTTATATGCGCTGGTAATTTAAAAAAAAATACATACATGTCGGCATATTTGCCAAATACATACACATACATACACCAATTCACGTCTATATCCCTTACGGAGTAGACAGAGCCTGAGGTAACAAGACCTAAAGGCCACGTTTAGCATGATAGGAGGCGTATAGGTGGAAAGGGGAATCAAAATAGTGATGGGTTGCTGCACCTCGTCTATAACGTGATTCCTAAGAATTTCGCCCGTTCCCTCGATGGGTTTGTAAAGTTAACTTTTGAATTTTGAATTGTTCTTGGAATTACAACACAATACAATACAATAACTCTTTATTGAACACCACATATAACAACCAAAACAGAAAAAAGGTATACGGAATATTACAAGGCAATAATAGGCGGCATTATCGCTACAGAGCGATCTCTACCAGGCAACCATAATGGACTGGAGAACAGAAATTATTCAATTCGAAATGACCCGAATACACCTTACGGTATAAAGGGTGTCGCCTCTGTCCAGCTCTTTGGCAGTCTCCGCTAATAATAGCGGCGCACGCGACGGTCGAGCGTTGCGTATCAGTTTTAGTTTTTATTGTGCGCGGTATTTCTGGAGCACTCGCGACCGGGCTGCGCCCGAGTTTACTGCCTCCGGTTAAGTCGCCTCAATTAATGTATTTGCAGATTGGGGACGGTCCCACGGATCAATGGGGGCCAGTTATGGCATGGAAGCGGTCAATAATATCGTGATACATCACTATCATCACTATCACTACATAGTATAAAACAAATAGACTACAAGTCCATGGACAAAAAACATGTGAAATGAACCGGCGTGAAACACGCTTAGAAGGCTGTTACTATATCATAAAATAACTCTGAGCGCTATGCCGTCTTTTCTGAGCGGTACAGATTTTTTCCCATACATTGAAAAAAAAATGGCACTAACTTCCGGCACCACCACTTTAAAGCGGCACTAGGTCTTTCGACATTTATTTTTAATCATCTATAAAGTATAAAAAAACGCCGTAAATTAATAATTAGTCATAATTCCTCACTTATACCTGAGAAATGCCATAAATGTACCGCTCAGAAAAGACGGCATAGCGCTCAGATTTATTTTATGATATAGTAACAGCCTTCTAAGCGTGTTTCACGCTGGTTCATTTCACATGTTTTTTTGTCCATGGGCTTGTAGTCTAAAAGTCGCTTTCTCTGTCCCTATGTCCCTATGTATGCTTATATATTCAAAACTACATAACGGATTTTGATGCGGTTTTTTTTAATAGATAGAGTGATTCAAGAGGAAGGTTTTTATGTATAATTCTACGCAGACGAAGTCGCGGGCAGAAGCTAGTACATACATAAATCACGTCCTTATCCCTTACGGGAGACAGAGCCTAAAGGTGACAAGACCTAAAGACCACGTTTAGCATGATTGAGGGCGTATAGGAAAGGGGAATCAGAACAGTGATGGGTTGCTAGCCGCATTATCTATAACATGATTGGTATGTCCATTCCCTCGATGGGCTTTTACCATCTGCGCGGGAAGAGAAGCAACTGGTACATTCCATGTTTTTTCATTACTGCCAGACCAGCATGGAAGCACGTTATTTTTTAATTGTTTTTTATTCATAATCTTATGTTTGTTCCAATAAAGTATAATCTTTATGTGGCAAGGTACAGATAACAAATAACCAGAGATCGGACAAATTTGCGTCATTGCTCGCAATAATGTGGTTTTGCGGGTGGTAGGGCCTTGTGCAAGGTCCGTCCGGATCGCTACCACCATCTTACTCGCTAATCCTGCCGCTAAGTAGCAGTGCTTGCACTGCTGTGTTCCGGTGTGGAGAGTAAGACAGCCGGGGCAATTACGGGCACAAGAGGCATTGCATCTTAGTCCTCTAGGTTGGCAACGCATCTGCAATCCCTCCGGGGTTGCGGGTGTCTATGGGCAGTGGTGATCACTTACCATCAGGTGACCCACTTGCTCGTTTGCCTTCCTATTCATATAAAAAAAAAAAAAAAAAAAAAAAAAAAACATGACATAAACCAGGAGAAATAGGGAACCGTTTGCAAACTAAAATGAAAGCCGTTCTTGACAGAAATCCCGATTTTGAGGTTATCGCCCACAACTTAGAACAGAAAATAAACTCTGAATTATACTGTAATAATAATAATATTCCTATAAAACTACTTAAGTTTGCCCCATTGACATCAGTGGAGTGCGAGCGGAGTTTTTCAGCACTTAAGTATATTTTTGATGTAAAAAAAAAATAGACTGACTGCAGAAAATTTGGAAAAAATACAGATTATTTTCTTTAATAAATCTGTACTTTAACAAACTTTTGTATTTACTGACTAGGAATTAAAATTTAAGTCAAGTAAGAAATTAATTAAATGATTACATATTTGATTAATTTTGGAGTCATGTCCACATTATTGCGAGCAATGACGCAAATTTATCCGATCTCTGCTTATAACATATGTCCCCCAAGGACACGAAAACAAAGTAGTAGCAAGCCGATACATAAATCTGATAAAATGTCTTCATGCATATTATTTCGATGTACGAGAGGAATCCCATTTCAGACGCGACAATATATATATCTACTGTTTTTGCTTCCGATTCCATCCTCCCACAATAAGGATTTCATGTTACCTATTATTAAGAGAAAAGATAGAAAATTTCTACACGGCACTGAAAAGTAGATCACATAGAACATATTATTTTTACTAGCTTCTGCCCGCGACTTCGTCTGCGTAGAATCCTTACTGTATACTTATAATATTATAAATGCGAAAGTAACTCTGTCTGTCTGTCTGTTACCTTTTCACGCTTAAACCGCTGGGCCGATTTAGTTGAAATTTTTATACAGATAGTTTGAGTCCCGGGAAAGGACATAGGATAGTTTTTATCCCGGAAAATTGCATAGTTCCCGCGGGATAGCACAGCCCAAACCACTGGACTTAGAGACTTAAAATTTTGCACATAGATACCTTATACAATGTAGGCATCCACTAAGGAAGGATTTTTGGAAATTCCCACGGGATAAGGAAAAAACGGGAATTATATATTCGATTCCGAGTGACGCTATCTCAGTCTTCAAATTTGATACAAAAGTCGGTGATTACAAAACTAAGAAACTAATTTCAGGATTTTTGGAAATTACCACGGGATAAGGAAAAAAACGGGATTTATCTACGTGGACGAAGTCGCGGGCATAAGACATAAAAACCTTCCTCTTGAATCACTTTATCTATTCAAAAAAAACGCATCAAAATCCGTTGTGTAGTTTTGAAGATATAAGCATACATAGGGACATAGGGACATAGGTACAGAGAAAGCGACTTAGTTTTATACTATGTAGTGATTTAAGAAATTTATTTTTGATCTAGAGATGGTGAAGACTTAGGAAATCCTCAATTTTCAACCTCTTAATTATACATAGATGCCCAAGGTTCTTCCATGCTGGTCTGGGAGTATAGCAAAAACAGAATGTACCAGTTGCTTCTCTTCCTGCGCAGGTGGTAAAAGCCCATCGAGGGAATGGGCGAAAATCTTAGGAATCGTGTTATAGGCGATGCGGCTAGCGACCCATCACTACTTTGATTCCCCTTTCCATCTATACGCCCACAATCATGCTCAAAGATGTTATGTCTTGTTACCTTAAGCTCTGTCTGCCAAGTAAAGGCTAAAGTCGTGGTTTGTATATGTATGTAAGTATGTATGCACAAGGTATATCTACACTTCGTTTGAAGAGATTAACGGACTGGTACCTTAACGAAAGTTTCAGCTTTAAGACTAAATAGTACATTACTGCAGAGGCCGTGAAGTAAGGGATTGCTGGACGAGTTTGGGGTAGGTGGCCGAGTCGAAGACGAGGCCAGATAGAACGAGTCCTGCAATCCCTGTTCCGGCCAAAGCTTGTATAGTGCTTTTCTCAAACAATGTGAGGAAATATTAAAATTAAAATAACTACTAGACAATTAAGTAAATCATAGTTTATTATAGGGAAAAATCTCTTTACTTTTTTCCGGTAGCATATTTTGCATAGCTAAATTTGCCTCCTCTTTTAAATGAGGCGGAGTACAGTTCATAAGTTCCCCGTCACTTTCATCACTAGAAGTCATTTTTATTTCTGTTAAATTATAATAACAATCACTACGAAATACGCATAAGCAGAAAAAAAGATTTTCGATTTGCCACCTTTTTTATATTTTAAATGTACTAATTTGATCCAGCTATTTGAGCACCATGTTTAACCGCACATAAATATAGTACCATAGATTTTTTTTTTATGTCGCAATTATGCTTAGGTACAGATTGTGGTGGTGGTTGGCTGTATGTAATTTTTTCCTTTGCCAATTTAATTTTAGTATAGAAATTTAAAAAATTAGAGCAGCGGACAAAAATGGTTTTTCATACTAACTTTTGTGGCCTAAGCCAAGAAGTAATGTAGGGAGCCATAAACGAGAAACTTCATGTCCTCATATCGGGACATTAACGCATACATTTCCGAGCATGTTTGAGAAAAACATTTTATTACAGCCCAGTAGTGAGAGATTGGAAGCAGTGCATCAAAAATATGAAAGGCAAACAAGCCGAGGCCTCTCAAAGACACTTTAAATATCATACATGACGTATGTGTATTTTGTATATAGCCACGACCACGAGCCGGCGATTTCAATTCGCATTTTAATTCATTTAAAACATTTTGAAGTGCCGCAAAGTGCACGCTAAGAATTTTCCAGCGAGTCGCTATGCTCTCAGTAATGTTATTTTTTATTGGTTGATATTATAGATACATACATAAATCACGTCTTTATCCCTTACGGGGTAGACAGTGCCTAAGGTAACAAGACCTAAAGACCACGTTTAGCATGATTGTGGGCGTATGGATGGAAAGGGGAATGAAAACAGTGATGGGTTGCTAGCCACATCGCCTATATAACATGATCCCTAAGATTATCGCCCAATCCCTCGACGGGCTTTTACTATCTGCACGGGAAGAGAAGCAACTGGTACATTCTATGTTTTTTCTTTGCTCCCAGACCAGTATGGAAGAATGAATAGATAAGTTATTTAAATAGGTTGTTACCACCTGTCGGTTTTGATGTCTTACAGGTAATAAGAACAACTTAAAGTGGTATACGTTTTTATTTTTAGTTTTAATTTTGAATAAGTTGCCTGCTGGTAGATACTTCCAGTGGGTACCAGTGTTGCGAGGTGTCCGGACTTCCAGGGGCCTTAGACGGGGGGGGGGGGGGGGTGTAGGTAGTGCTGACACCTATTACCTAGGTACATGTTTGTATGTACAAAATTAAGCTAAACCTAACCTAACTTAAACTACAAATAAAACACCCCTCCCAGGTCACTGTCACTGCTCATTGTATGTACCCAGAAGGCTGGCAGCATTGCCTTTGCCGCGTTGAATCGCGAAGCTATTTCTTTTTATTTTTGAAACTAATAATTATTTTCATTTATTAGGTACTATAATTATTTATTAGAAAGTGTCTCTTTGTCACCTGTTTGAAATTTATGGCAATGTTCGTTGATTCTTACCACTAAAATTGCAAAACGCCTGTCGGAAAACAGCGGCAATCATTCATACTTGATACATTGTGTCCTAAAAGAATCTAAAATTATGTCAGCCATTTTGTACGGTAACTCGGTCAAACTTAGATCAAAAGATTGTTGCGGATTGTTGGTTATGTTTTTTTAATATTCATTCCGCAAGGGAATAGGCGATGGAGTCGGTCCAGCCAGGACATTTGTAAATATGAAGGCAGCGGCGAGTTGGAGAGCCCGCTATACCCCCGATGCTGCCCCGAGCGCGGGAATGCATAAGGCGCATTTTCCACACGTTAAAAAAAAAGGACATTTGTAAATCCTACTAATATTATAAATGTGAAAGTTTGTATGTTTGGATGTTTGTTACTCTTTCACGCCAGAACGGCTGGACAGATCTGGATGAAATTTGGAACATACATAGATTATAGTCTGGAATAACACATAGGCTACTTTTTATCCCGGAAAATTGCGAAATTCTTGGGGGATACCGATAAACGAATTCTATGCAGACGAAGTTGCGGGAAACAGCTAGTATTATAAATGTGAAAGTTTGTGAGTATGTTTGGATGTTTGTTACTCTTTCACGCCAGAACAGCTGGACAGACCTGGATGAAATTTGGAACATAGATAGATTATAGTCTGGAATAACACATAGGCTACTTTTTATCCCGGAAAATTGTAATTCTTGGGGGATACCGATAAACGAATTCTATGCAGACGAAGTTCCGGGCAACAGCCAGTATGTCATACTTTTTTTTCTTGAATAGGTATCGAAAAGTGCTTACGTTTAGCTGTCAGCCTTCCATGCTGTTATGGGAGCAAAAAACAGAATGTACGAGTTGCTTCCCTTCTCGCGCAGACGATAAAAGCCCATCGAGTGAATGGGTGAAAATCTTAGGAATCATGTGATAGGCGACGCGGCTAGCCCATCACAACTTTTTATTCTCTCCGCCTATACGCCCACAATCATGCTAGACGCGGCCTTTAGGCAAACCGGCATTACACAGGGGCCGCGAAGAGGGAACCCCATCCAGGGGTAGTGGGGCGTCGCGGTGACACCGAGTGCCGTAACGCCTCAGATACGACTGAATAGGGAATCCGTGTGGTTTTCAGCGGGTATGCCTGCCGTCGCGGGAGAGCCCCACATACCCCCGGTAACCCCGTACCGGGCGGATGCATAAGGCGCATTTTTCACACCATAAAAAAAGGCTCTCTCTACCAGTGGCGTTTCGTCAAGTATATCAAAAGGCAAGCCGCTTCCACCATCATTAATATTCACTGCGAACTTGAGCTCGAAACCCGAAAACCTTTCATAAGGTCGCTACAAAAATGTGACTCCAATGCACGTTATGCAAGTGGACATAATAAGGGCATATACCACGTGCATGGCCCTGTCACAGTAAATAAATAGTGTAGTATGGAAACTAGGCTTAGTTTTTGAAATAAATACCTACGCTCCAATAGAGTGTTAGGGTTGTCGATTTATATTTTTGTAAAATTGAAAAGCTTTTTGTTTAGTTAGCGCTATCTCAGCTAGTAAGACCTGTTTTAAAGTAATTGCTGCACTTAATTTCCGTAAAAAAGCAAAACACGTTTCTTTGGGTTCTATAATAATTAAATAAACGAATAAATTAACTCGTTTATAAATAAAATAGGGTATTAAAAAACCTCAACAGTTTAAGACTTTTTATTCGTCGGTAGGTATGTATTATATAAAAATACCTCCGCCTGCTATGACACGTTCGGGAAACTCTAATATTAAATTTTATGGTAAGAAAAATTCTCATCCGAATGAATAGCTAGCTTTCTTAAATAAACTATTGGGAAACATGGACACGCTGCGCAATACGCTCTTGGCATGTTTAAAACAAAAAGATCGCGGACTGTCTGGGCGCACGTAGCCGACGGCCGCTCGTCTCAACGCGGCACTCACGACTGACGGCACCGCGAGACCCGCTTAGGGGCCTTGTAGAAACGCGCGTCTATGTGTGCGTTCGTTTCGACCGTTTTGTTCGTAGTTTCTTTACTGCTTTAGCTTACCAGTATATATATACTGCGGCCCTGTTTTGCCGGCTCGAAGGTCATGCCACGGTCCTCTGTTAAAGTTCATCAGATGATTCTGTCGAAAAAACGGCCAAGTAGGTACGAGTTGGAGTCGCGCACCGAGGGTTCCGTACAAATTTGTAAGTACAGGTGAGCCGAAAAGAATGCAATATTTGAGTTTGCCGCCATTTTTGCCTTTTTATTATAAATTCAAATCTTGCGTCTTTTTTGGGATAGTACCCGTTATGTAAATAAGTAGTTCAGCTAGTGCCAAATATAAGCTATGAAGGGCCTATTTGAATGGAAATAGCTTTTTAATGAATGATCTTTCGATTGCATTGACTAAGTGATTTCATTTTGATCCAAAACTTAGAGCTGTGTCGCGCGCGAGATAGACTAGAACGAAAAGTTAGAAACGTGCGACACGTGCTAGCCGTGTGGAAACAAAACACAAAGCTATTCAAATGTTCAATGCTAGACCGGGAGCAAAGAAAAAACATAAAACGTACCATCTGCTTCTCTTCCCGCGCATGGTAAAATCCCATCGAGGGACTGTGAATATCTTAGAAATCATGTTGTAGGCGATGCTAGTGACCCCACTATTTTGATTCCCATTTCCACCTAGACGACTACAATCATGCTAAATGTGGTCTTTAGGTCTTCAACTCAGGCTCTGCCCGTGAGAGGGCGGAATTTCACAAACCTGCATTGCACAGGTGCCGCGAAGAGGTAACCCCATCCCGGGGTGGTCGTGGGGCGTCGCGGTGACACCGAGTGCCGTAACGCCTCACATACGACTGAATGGTTTGGCCATGTAGAGCGGATGGATGAAAGTAGACTAACTAAACAGATCTATATGGGGAGTGTGAATGGTTACGTTGGGAGGGAAAGGCCTAGACTGACGTTCCGAGACCAAATAGGAGACGTTTTGGAAAAAGGTCAGGTCAGTAGTACCCGGAACCGACGAGCATGTATGAAGAGATTGATGACTGTGGATAAAGCGAAAGAAATATGTCAGGATCGTAGCAAGTGGAACAAAGTAGTCTCTGCCTACCCCTGTGGGAAAGAGGCGTGACGGTATGTATGTACGACTGAATAGGGTATCCGCGTGGTTTTTAGTGGGTATGTATTATTAAGAATAATAAGATTGTTTGCGAGGGCTTTAAGGGTTTATTTGTGTGCTTATAACGTTATAAATAATGTTTTAATATTAAAAGAGATCGCTTGATGTATCGCCCGTGTTGCCGTATTCAAGAGAGCGAGAGAGGGTGTTAGAGGGAGAGGGGTTAAAAGGGTGCGTTCCGTTATACTACAATGCCTGCCGTCGCGGGAGAGCCCCACTTACGCCTGGTAAATCCGTACCGGGTGGCATAAGGCGCATTTTCCACACCATAAAAAAAAGGCTCTGCCCGTGAGGGAATAAAGACTAGATTTATGTATTTTAATGGCGTTATCATTAGTTTGGTTTAGAAACCTCGTTGCAGCAACCATTCACCTTAACCCCGAGCATGTGACGGTCAGACGCAAGCATTAAACCATGGGAAAACAGAACACGTGTTAGTTTTAAGTCAAGGAAAACCATCGTTTTATTATTAATTCTGTTGAGGAACTAGCACGAGAACGGTAAGAACATACTTACATACATAAATATCACGTCTTTATCCCTTACGGGGTTGACAGAGCCTAAATTAAATTTCTAAATGTCAGTGAAAATTAGAACAAATAGAAAAATCCGAAAAGTAAAGCTATGGCCGGGAATCGAACCCGGATCCTCGTCATTATCCGTGACGCGTGCGTCCTACACCACGCATAGCAGGTGGGTAGTCTACGAATTTTCCTACCTGTTACTAGCTGTCACGTGACCTTGTTACTATGCGATTTTTGTCGCTAAGCGTCATCTGTTTGAATGATGTGTCTGTACAACACAATTACAAACTCCCGTGGAACGTCTACTGCTCACCAGGGACGAGAGGCGCTGTAAATCTTTGTAGGGGCGTTCAGTCGATCTAAATCAACCCGCGAAAATATTCCGAAATAATTCTAAGAAACTGTTCATTAATCTTTGATCATGGCCTCGTCAAATGATTAAACAATTTTTTTCTCGCAATCCGTTATGCATTTACAACTTATCTGGGCTACGTTTTCGCTTCAACCTGTTTGTCCAGTCATAGCTGTCAGACAAACAACCTTACGTCAGTAACGCGTCGAGCTAGTTGCGTCACTGTTTAACAGAAAGCTAACGTGTTTAAACGCAAAAACATGATACCTCTTGCCGGGGGGATCGACAGGGTAGTGTAGAGCGCTGAGGAGGTCCCGTCATCCCGTCGTAGAGTCAAATGTAGAGCCCTGAGGAGGTACTGATTTTATAACGGGATGATGTAGCTCAGATGGCACAATATACTATTTATTCTTTTAATTAAACTACATCTTGAATATAAGTTCAGTATTTTATTTATCTTTTTAGTTTATTAAATCAATACATCTGCTTCCGATGGAAGCCCTAAGCAGACTGACAAGAAGTTAGAACTTACTTTATTCTGTTTTTTTTTTGCATGTGTATTGAAAAACGTCGTTCGATACACGCGCATGTCATTCTGCACTCGCACAAGCATCGAAATGTACTATTATGATATTATTATATTATTATAGCCTTTTTTATTCCGAATTCGCTACAATTTCATTTTTTTTTTGTTGTTATTGTGTTGTTTTTTTTTTATTATTATTAAATTGTCGCGTAATTCGGCGTGCCTCATGGCATAGGCCTCCTCCGTGTATTGGAGGGTTTGGGCTATAGTTCCCACGCGCGCCCAGTGCGGATTGGGAACTTAACACACACCATTGAATTTCTCCGCAGATGTGTGCAAGGTTTCCTCACGATGTTTTCCTTCACCGATATACATATGCGTAAATAATTGTAGTAGCATAGACAAACGGCAGCAGCAGATTCTAGGTCCATCGTGGCCGATATCCGCTGTTCAAATAACGCAACGACGTACATGGTGTGCTCTCGTCGAGAGCATCTCGCCCGCGGCTTTCGGGGCTCTCGTCGAATGTGGATAGCCAGCATTATTGGTAATTTTTTTTTTTTGTTTTGACTGATAGATCCTTTAATATATTATATTATATTATATACAATACAATACAAATACTCTTTATTGAACACCACAAATCAGTACAAAACAATACAGAAACAAAGAACAAAGTAGACAATAGGCGGTCTTATCGTTTGATAGCGATCTCTTCCAGACAACCAATAAGGAAATAAGTTGGAGACCGTTTAAGTAGGTGGCGGAAACAAATAGACAGGATAAACGCAGGGATAATAAAAACAACAATATCAACATAAATATAATACATAGCTAAATAAATAAAATAAAATAATACATACATATACACATAACATAATAAATAAATAAATAAAATAAATAAATAATACTTAGGATAAAATAAATGTGAGAAGCAATGAAAAATAAGAAGGCCATACAACAGAAAAGGATTATATATTTATATTATAGCCTTTTTTATTCCGAATTCGCTACAATTTTTTTTTTTTGTTGTTGTTGTTATTGTACAGACTTTAATACATCTCTACTATAGATTAATATAATTTAAGGCGCGGGGTGTTTAATTTAAGTAGTATTTAAGTATTCTTACTGTATTTTATTTTGAAAAAATTACTTTCTGCCAAGTTTCTTGCGGCGCATTCTTCTTGGCAATGAGGTCTTTCCGAATAAAAATCTAACTTTTTGTGTATCATGTAAATACTTCGGCATATCTCTTCCTCTTTAAAATGCTGCGCCCAACAGTTCATGTTTTAATGTGCATATTACCATCATTTTGTTGTACCTATGACATGTGAAGGCGAGAAAGGCGGCCTCCAGAGAAGAGTGACGGCGTGTTGTGAACAGTGGCGTAACTATAGGGTGGCAGGAGTGGCAAAATGCCACGGGCCCCTAGCTCTAGGGAATCCCAAACTGGCTTGGTTTAGAGCACAGAAGGGACGCTGATGCACTTCTTTATACATATTGAGGAAGGAGCCCCATCTGACGAATTCGCCACGGGCCCCAGACATTATAGTTACGCCACTGGTCGTGAAGCTTGCCACCAATCCCTGAAGTGATGACCACGACCACTCTGTCAAGAGTGATACCGACAAGGAAGATGACATTATGAATTGCATTAAATAAGCACAAATTAACACTGCCTACATTTTGCTTAAGAGTAGGTTGAAACACTGGACTTTATACTCGCTTGGCAAGTTTTTTTTAAAGTTAGTAAAAAAATAATTCGTCTTTGTATGGCCCACAGTACGTGATCGTCATTTTGATAAAACAGGCCTATTCGGGTCAAATTCCGATTTCAAGGCTACAAAATGTCAGTTTAAATAAACTGGTATATTTTGTACTAGCTGTTGCCCGCAACTTCGTTTGCATAGAATTTGTTGATCGCTATCCCGCAAGAATTACGCAATTTTCCACGATAAAAAGTAGCCTATGTGTTATTCCAGACTATATTCTATCTACGTTCCAAATTTCATCCAGATCTGTCCAGCCGTTCTGGCGTGAAAGAGTAACAAACATCCATCCATACTTACAAACTTTCGCGTTTATAATATTAAGTAGGATAAATATTTCCCGTCGAAACAAGCATAATGTCACCGTAATGATAACATAAATAGCCTATTGTATATTACTTTCAAAAATATAATATCAGTTGTTATGAATATAATACTAATGATAATAATAATTACACGAAATTACATCGTGTGTCCAAAAAAATATGGAAAAATAATTTATGTTTGGAATTCACTGGAATGACGACTGCTAAATTATTTTACCTAATACACAACACTTGGGACAAACCAAAATCAGAATTACCTACGTTCTTTCCTTGCAAAACGTTAATCTTCTTCTTCTTATTTGTGGCGTATCAAGTCGTCATAGCGACGACAACTTCGCCAATGTCAAAGTAACAAAAATATAACTCAAAAATCATGTGACAAAATGTCGGCAACGTTGTACGGTAATGGTCAAAGACCTCCCCCCTGTCGATCTCTTAGCCAACGGTCTATGATATCCTGCCAGGAAATCATTAGCCGATCCCCAGGGTACACCGGACCAAGTACTGCCCTTCCCCCCGAACGGATCCAAAAACGAACCGCAGCTCTTGACCACACGCGGAGGTAACCTCGCACGGTAATAATGTTGTCAGTTTGTTGTTTTCAAGCCCATTCTGAGAGGAGCCCTGTGCCCAGGAAGTGGAGCGTATGTAAATCATCACTATCACTACATAGTATAAAACAAAGTCTCTTTCTCTGTCCCTATGTCCCTATGTATGCTTATATCTTCAAAACTACACAACGGATTTTGATGCGGTTTTTTTAATAGATAGAGTGATTCAAGAGGAAGGTTTTTATGTATAATTCTACGCAGACGAAGTCGCGGGCAGAAGCTAGTATTATATACATTACTTCATGTTTCAAGCGAAATTATGGGTAATAATAAATAATTATACTTATAATGTCATTTTTACAAGCTTTTAATTAAATTGATATTAACAGTCTTTTTTCAAATGAATTGTAGATTGTAGACTGTAGAAACAATTATAATTAAAAAAATTAAACTGTAGTAAAAAATCACAACACGCAGCGCTGACAAAAGCAATGACAAGACACTTCTTTTGTTTTTCTTTCTTTTCAGCGCTGCGTGCAATTAATTTTATTTGTGGCCAGTGCCAAAATAGAACAGTTTGATAAAAAGGTAGCTGCCTAAATACGTGCGTCCCCTACGTGAATCAAGAATTGATTTTTTATGTTATAACGTGTAAAACCGTAAAAGTAAACATAAAAAATCAAAAAGTAAAATTCTCGATTCATTTTATAGTACTGTAGGAACTTGAGTTTGTATATGCAAAAGTTTGTATATACAAACCAACACGCTGGCAGGTAATGCAAATACTAACAATTTGGTTTTAGAATTTAAGATGAATCGAAAGAAACGAGTGTTTCTTTGTGGCATTACCTGTACAGCTGTCTCCGAAGGCATTGCTGCTGTAACTTAGAATACTAAAAGATAAGAGTTTGAAATAAAATACGGTTATGAATCTATATGATATTTCATTAATTAGATGAAAGTTTGGCACAGAGCGCCAAGATCCCGTACATCTCGAATAAATCCAGGAGTGTCCAATTAGTTTGATGTAGAACTGGCTACATCCCTCAGAGCCCTACAAGTGGTGGTGAGGGGTATCGGAAGGATTACACGAGCAGATCATTTGAAAAACAGCGCCTTCTCCCGTCCCTGGTGAGTAGTAGATGTTCCACGGCAGTTTGTAATTGTGTCGTACAGACACATCATTGAAACATGACGCTTGGCGACAAAAAATCGCCTAGTAACAAGGTCACAGATAGAAAAATTCGAAGGCATCACCTGCGTGGTGTAGCGGTATAGCACGCATCGCGGAATAATCAGGATCCGGGTTCGATTCCCGGCCATAGCTTTACTTTTTGCATTTTTCTGTGTTATAATTTTCAGCGTCAAGGAAACGCCTGTGCCCAGCTGTGGGACGCACATGGGCTAGAGATGATGATGATGATGAGCCAGCAATAGTTACGGTTTTACGTCGCAGATGAAGGGCTTTAATCCTTACCAAGCGGATCTCTGAATAGTACCTAATTGTATGTTACGAAACCGTCGCGTGCGCCGCCGTTTTCCATGCCAGTTGCCGACTCCCGCGCACGCTGGCACAGCGCCTGTGATTTAGCGCTAGTTAATAATGGTGAATTAAGTTAAAAAAAAACTACGATCTCTGAAGGAGGGTTATTTTTTGTTGTATTGTTACAGTGATTTTTAAATAGGCAGTAAGTTTTTATCAATTATCTATTTCATTTGTTATACTATAACTTGCGGAAAATATAACCACGGTTAGTTTTTTATTTAATTGTGATAGTTAACTTCGAATCGCCTACAGATGCGAGGTAAATTTTTAACTACTAGTTTTTATCTCCCATTAGTTTCACTTGAAACCGGAATTAGATACCGGTATTTTTTAGCCATTACTTCCATGCTGGTCTGGGAAAAAAGAAAAAAAAATTAAAAGCCCATCAAGGTAATGGGTGGAAATCATAGAAATCATGACTGTTATAGGCGACGCCGACTAATTTCCTAAAGGTGCCTGTAGGTCGTGTCGTGTTATCTTAGGCTCTGTCTACTCCGTAAGAGATAAAGACTTCATTTGTGTGTGTGTGTGTGTATTATTTAGCTTTAGATTTTTAATACCGGTATAATACCGACAGTATAAAAAATAGGCCGTATCGTAAGAAATACGAAGTATTTAACAATATATTATTATGTATATTATGTTTCTAGTAGTAGGTATCTTACGAAGTAATTTGACCCTGATAACACTAATTTTGTGTCAATTTATATTTTTTAAACAGGACTCTTGCTTATTTTTATATACTATCAGCGAAAAATAAATAATTTAGGAAATCAACGATCATATTTGCCTAGAAAATTACACCGCAAGCAACTAAGCAGAAAGTTTTTTTTCAAATCAAATCATTTTTTTTATTATTACCTACTATTTTTACTTTTTGTGTTATACTTACAAATCAAAGAAAAAACTAAAATGAAACTTAAAAAAGGAAAAGCGAACTATTTTTAATCACATAACAGTCTTCGATTTTTTTTTGTCAACATGTCATTGCCGACATCGTATTTGTTTTAATTCTTCGTCGTACGGTATAGAAAAGACACTCGACTAAAAACTTGTATTTTACGTTTGCCCTTCCAGAGGCCCTCTTTTTAAAATCATCGACGTCTTCAACGAAGAAGTTGTTACCTAAATTTCACCAAAATGTTGCTTTCGGAAAATAATAGGTCCATAAGTCACAAAAAAATACCGATTGCCTGCAAAGTCGTCATAAACATATTTGAACTGCTAGCTCTGACGTCGCGAGAGAAGATCGTGCTTCTCTATCGCTTGACAGCTCTCTCGCTTGCACACTCTGACGTCACGAGGAACGTAACGCAATGAGTCATGCTTTTTCGTGAGTGCAGCCGGCATCATCGATTTATAAGACGTTATCACGTCAAAAAAACCAAATCGATCTACAAATGAATTTCTGAGGTGACAGAAAAAAAATACAACCGAATTAACCTCCTCTTTTTTGAAATAGTTTAAAAATGAACTTGCTTTAAGAATAAATGTTATGAGTTTAAAATAAACAATCCTCTAGGCTGTCATGTAGGTTTGTGACCTGTTTCCAAAACATACCTTGGCTTTTGCTTGTTTAGTTAGGTCAATCTTTACAATGTATTTAAGAAGCAAATAATGACACACTTTTATTGATTTAGTTACCCTACACTATTAGTATAAGATACCACACAAAAATAAGGTTTAGTCAAAAAAACCATTTTGGCCGCCTTGGGTTACTTTGAATAATGTAAAAGCTTTTTTTGTGACTACTTCCATTGTCATCCATCTTTTGCTATCACTCTAACAACTAATTTTCGAAAATTGGAATTTTAGTTGTTTAAATAATTAAAATTGAAAAATAAATAATAAATAAATATGTATTAGGGGACAATTGATACAAACTGGCCTACCCAAAGTAAGCGCTAGTAATGCTTGTATTACGGGTACTAGACAAGGATATACATACTTATACAAGATGTCCCAGAAAGTAGAGTCAAGCGAAAGTCCTGACGTAGAACAACTCAAGGGGCATCCGAATCACCCCCTATGTTCCGCAATTTTTCGTAGTTTAGGAGTTATGGCCTTTTTTCACATTTTCTATTAATCTACGACCACGGAGACAATTTTGCTCACTCTGACTGCAATTCGACTGCACATCGCCTATATAATATGATCCCTAAGATTTTTGCCCAATCCTTCGACAGGCTTTTACTATCTGCACGGGAAGAGAAGCAACTGGTACATTCTGTTTTTTCTTTGCTTCCAGACCAGTATGCCGCGGGAAATTCGGAAAATCCCTTCTTAGAGCACCACGTTATCTATCGCGTTAAAATCACTAAGACTCTTAATGCGATTCAATTCGGACTCAGTTCAGGTTTTAGCTGTCATTTTTAGTAACTTATACTGAATCGGAATTGAGCCGCATTAAGACGTCATGGTAACTACCCAGTACGTTTATAGAACGCTTAAGAAGTGTTCTTGGTTTCAGAAAATGTCTGACGCGGTAAAGCGGTTTCCTGTTGAGAAGGAATACGGGAGGAATCCTGATATATCGCCTGAAGATATACAGAAACTACGGGAGTGGCTGAAAACGCAGCCGCATTTACCAGAAAAATACATCGATGGTAAGTACCTGTTTAGACATAGACATAGACATAACTTTATTCGACATCAAAAAGTACACAGACTCTTAAACTAATACAAAAACATACTGAGTTGATGATGCCGAAAAGGTATTCGACTCAGCATTATGCCGCAGTAGCTGCCTACTACAGCGCTGATTTTCAGCCAAACCCTTCACATCTTTGCATCAAACGCGTTGGAACGGAATCAGAGCAATTAAGTTTGTGTAGGAAAAGTGTGTAAATAAATAAAATAAATAATAAAATACATAAATTTACCAAAAACTGCAATATCGTATATAGTATGTAGGTACAATCTGTTTTTAAAATAAAGGTAGCCGCATCAGAGGTAAGAAGAAGTAGCCCTCCCGCCTGCTGGCAATGCTTGTTGCAAATTAATTAGATATCTACTTAGTTTACAAGATTTCACTAAACAAACAAGGTATAACAAAATACCAGTGTCGCAGCGCCCAATAGTGTCGAGACACTCGGTCCGTGGGGCAAAGGCGCACGTGGGCTCGACAAAGATGTAAGCAAACGCTCAGGCGTGAGGGAGGCAACAGGACAGACCCTCGCGCCGGCAGCTTTCTTGCACAAAGACTCGCAATTGCGATACAACGCGGGAATGCTGCCTGCGTGATGGGGACCTTTCCTCGATGGGCTTTTACCATCTGCGCTGGAAGAGAAGCAACTGGTAAATTCTATGCTTCTTCTTTACTCCCAGACCAGCAGGGAAGGATATTAAAAAAAACTGTACACCTGTAAGGGTAGGATTAAGTGAAACTTACTCATATATATATAGTATAGTTCACATATTTAGTCAATAATATGACATACAAATTAAACAATATAAATTATTAAAATAGGAAGCACAAGTCCCCAATATTATTTAAAATAAATACAATTGAATCGCAAACAATAGTTAAAATGAAATGTCAAAAATAAAAAAAATATGTCCAGTAAAATTAAATAAGTTAGAGAAGTCATGAAACAAATCCAAATAAACATTATAAAACATCACGCGTGCAGCCCACACCCTCGGTACTCCATAAATTCCTTAACAGAATTGAAGCACTGTTCTTGTAGCCATTTGAGCAATTTATTTCTACAATTTATTTAGACAATGGGTCCCTGGTCGGCTGACATGAGGGCCTTCATGAGAGCCTTGTCGTCCCGGCTGACAGAGACCTCAGGAGACCCCAGAGCTGGCGCTTACCTCTCCCAGCGAATTTCTCTGGCTGTACAGAGAGGTAATGCTGCCAGTGTGTTGGGGTCTATGCCGCAGGAGGGCCTTTTAGATGGTGTTTTCTTTTTATAGTTAGGTATATTTATTTAGTTTTAAGTTTGTATATTTAGTCAACTTTTAGATTAATCATGATGTATTGTATTATGTTGTAATTTTAGATTAGTTGGTTTAAATAAATTTCTATATATTTATTTCTTAACTCTTTAAATGGCAGATCTTGAAATTGTCTTGGTAACTTGCAAAAAAACTTGCAAAATATAACTATCAACATTAAGTTCTTGAATCTAATTTTATGCGGACGAAGTCGCGGGCAGAGGCCGCGAGATAGACAGAGCCTACGGTCTCGGGAAAGGACAAAGGATAGCTTTAATCAAGAAAAATCGCATAGTTCCCGCGGGATGGCGACAAGCGAATTCATCGCAGACGCAGTCGCGGGCAACAGTTAGTCAATTAATTGTACGAAGTATTTAATCCAAGGTTATGCTTTCATTAATAGCATTAGTCACCCATGATACCCGTTAAACAAGTTAAAGCCATCTGACACCAGCAGTTTCGACAAATAAGAAAATCATTCATTCATTGACACACATTCATTGATTCTTTGTAGTTGTTACATTCTCACATTTATTTTATCTTAAGTATTATACAGTAATATTATGTGTATATGTATGTATTATTTTATTTTATTTATTTAGCTATGTATATTTATGTTGGTATTGTTGTTTTTATTATCCCTGCGTTTATCCTGTCTATTTGTTTCCGCCACCTACTTAAACTGTCTCCAACTTATTACTCTTATTGGTTGTCTGAAAGTGATCTCGATTAAGCGATAAGACCGCCTATTGTCTACTTTGTTCTTTGTTTCTGTATTGTTTTGTATTGTATTGTGTTGTATTTGTTCGTACTAGCATCTGCCCACGATTTCGTCCGCACATAACTATGACATAGTAATGATGAAGCTCTTGCTCACGACCTTAAATATCAAGCCTTTCTTCTTTATCCCGCGGGAATATGCCCGCAAGTATACTAATACAACAAAGTCGCTTTCCGCTGTCTGCCTGCCCTGTATCACAGTATATATATAAGCTAAAGCAGTAAGGAACCTACGAACAAATCGGTTGAAACGAAACACGCACACAGGCGCGCGCTTTACGCGGCCCCTAAGCGGACCTGAGCCTGAGCGGAGTGGACGAGGTCCCCTTAGGGGCCGTGTAAAGCGCGCGCCTGTGTGCGTGTTTCGTTTCAACCGATTTGTTCGTAGGTTCCTCACTGCTTTAGCTTATATATATACTGTGCCTGTATGCTTAGATCTTTAAACTAGGTACGTAACGGATTTTGATGCGGTTTTTTTTAATAGATTAGAGTGATTCAAGAGGAAGGTTTATATGTATAATTCTATGCGGACGAAGTCGCGGGCAGAAGCTAGCAAAGAATAAGGATGCAATGCAACCTTGAATAAAATGTAACGTAATAAATAGTAAATTATTACAGAGGCCTAGTAAAGGTGTTCCAGCAGAAAACATAAATTATGTAGACGGCCGAGCGTCTACACTATTATTAAAACGAACACGGGACATCTGTCTGTATGTATGTTTATTCGAGATAAACTCAAAAACTATTGGCCCTTAAAATTAAAAATTCAAGAATTCAAAATTTACTTTTGCAAAAAAGGCCAAGAAACTTGTCAGAAAGTCATTTTTTCAAAATAATTTACATAAAGCTACCACAATACATAAATTCTACATAAATTAAATACATTTATAAAAGGGATGTATTGGCAGAGTGCAAAGCGGGTGGAGGGGGTAGCCTAAACGATCACAGCGCTCGCTACGGCTAAAATTGACATTTTTGTCGCTGACTTGAGCTGCCAAATCCATACTGCAGTACACATTTTCTAATCGTTTTTGAGATAAAAATATGGTCCTGGTAAGATGTGTTGTTGTGAATTGTAATAACACCAAGAAGAATAGCGACTGTAAATTTTACCAATTTCCAAGACCATGGTGGAAACGAGACCAAAGAAATAAGTGGATATTTGCCGTAAGAAAAAAAAAGTAATTTACCTAACCTCTAAAATTTCACTGAAAACAACAATTTTAATATTATTGGCAATAATGTTACTGACTACCATTGTCCAAAATTGTGTAATATAGTAAAATAACACAAGATTTCATTAATATTTTTCACAATATTTACTGCTTGTTTGACAGCGGTGACAATATTGTCCATAATGGCCGCCTGTCACGTGGCGCTGTCGTCGCGATCTGTCCCAATAAGGTCCCCGAGCCTTAAACTATATTAGTAAGTAAGTAAATGCTTTATTGTACAAATATAAAGAAACAGAAGAATAAGTCTATAGTAGAGATGTATAAAGTCTCTACTAGTCTATATTTCACCAATCCGACAAATTGTCGGTGACAACTGACAAGTCGAATTGCAATGCCTGGTCAATGAGTTTCCAGCTTTAAGTCATTAGATTTTTTTTCTGCCTTTAAATATTTTTTCAATGGAGACAGGTTATTGAGAAATCTCTCTGCGTAGTAGAATTCAACATGTCAAAAACACATTCGCAACTTATTTTGTGAACTTGTTTTGTTTTTTGTAATTGCGTCGTACAGACACATCATTCAAACAGATCTGATGACGCTTAGCGACAAAAATTCGCATAGTAACATGGTCACGTGACAGCTTGTAACAGATAGAAAAATTCGAAGGCTTACCCACCTGCTATGGGTGGTGTGGGGGTATAGCACACGTCAGGGAAAGACGAGGATCCGGGTTCGTTTTCCGGGATAAAAAGTACTCTGTCCAGCCGTTCTGGCGTGAAAGAGCAACAAACATCCATCCATCCATACTTACAAACTTTCGCGTTTATAATATTAGTAGGATTCTCTTCAATTCAAAGTCAGGTACATACTCGTAACCTTGTTACATTATCTAGGTAGGTACATTTAAGTCTTTAGTATTAAATCAGTTTCCTCAAAGTAACTGAGAACAATAAAATTAACTAGCTAACATTGAATGAATTACGCTATTAAATAAAACACTTTATAGTACTAAATCCTACTAAATATACTAACGCGGCCTCGTGTGACAGAAATTATCCGAGATTATAGCAATTATTATGACAATTATATTACATTCTCGGAATATATAAAAAGTTAAGACTGAATTCCACGAACGGTAACGTGATGAAATGAAATGAAATGTAATAAAATAAAATGAAATGAAATGAAATGGAATGGAATGGAATGGAATGGAATGGAATGGAATGGAATGGAATGGAATGGAATGGAATGGAATGAAATGAAATGAAATGAAAGGAAATAAAATGAAATGAAATTTACTGTGTTATTATTGAAATTTATTGCAGGTATAGTTGCTTAACTCATTTTGACATCTATTGTATACCACATTTAATTGCAAATAAAGATTACCTACTTACTTACTTACTTACTAATAATTATTTACGTTGCGACTTTAGGCAGACGACCTTTGACATGTTTATCACTATCGCGCGGGAACTATGCAATTTTCCGGGATAAAAATAGCCTATGCGTTAATCTAGGGTACCAGCTCTATTCCCAAATGTGATCCAAATCCCCAGCCGTTTTCGGATGATGAAGTAACAAACGTACACACAGAGACACTCACAAACGTTCCCCTTTGTAATATTAGTGTGATTACATACATGCATACACAAAAAAATCACGTCTTTATCCCTTACGGGGTAGACAGAGCCTAAGGTAACAGGTACCTACAGGCCACATTTAGCAAGATAGTGGGCGTATAGGTGGAAAATGGAATCAAAATAGTGATGGGTTGCTAGCCTCATCGCCTATAACAAGATTCCAATGATTTTCGCCCATTCCCTCGATGGACTTTTACCATCTGCGCGGGTATAGAAGCAACTGGTATATTCTATGTTTTTTCTTTGCTCCCAGACCAGCATGGAAGACTACTATGATGAAGACTAGTATGATTACAACTATAAAAACTTGCTCATATTTTTGTAGTCGATTGTACGTATAAACACATAGGTAATGCATTCAAGATTTTAATTGATACTTAGTTAGCAGGAAACCTACGACACCTGTAATTGGCAAGATGACGTTTCATAAGCAACGACAGTCCAAGATCATAGTGAAGCGTGTCGCCACTTTTGTCAATGGTCGTGTGCAATATCCTTTTGCTCCATTGGCTTTGTACACCTCGTCCTGTATCACATGAGAATTACACGACGTCCACTGGATTCTACTATTTGGATCTTTATAATTTTTGTATCTCGCCGTAATACGTAAGAGTGCGGAACACGACTTCATTGTGATTAGACGCGTCTACGCAGTGCTCAGCAAAAACCAGATTACCAAGACCTCTGCCTTACGGGTTCTACGCGGAGTCGTCGATTCAAGTTTCGGTGGTCGCTGTCGGCCCATCTGGCCAGTCACCAAGGCCTGTCACGTATGGTCCCTGGCACGAGCGACCAGTGTCACGCACGACTGGTTCTTGTGAAAAATTGTGATTTACCTACCTTAAAACAATTTAAAATCAGTGTTTGTAGTTTATGTTCAATATTTATACAAAGGAATAAGAAGAACTTACATAAGTAATTTTAAAATTATGATTTGCTCGGCGTGTAATGGTGCTGTGCTCGTTACACAAAAGCGTATTAAATGTACCAATAGCAGCTGTGGTGATATCTACCATAACGAATGTGTTCAGTTTAATGTAACTGACTCCTCGGCTATACGCTCAAAGTGGATTTGTCCGCAATGTGTGGCGTCTCGTCCTAAAGGCGGTGATAACTCTAATACGCCTGTCCATGGAAGGGCCCATAAGGCTTCTGTTGGTGGGCCTGACGCGTTAACACATAAGACGGCAGTCAGTGACGGCGAGTTCTCTTCCGACGATATTGATAAGGGTACATCAACCCCAATTCGGGATCCTGTACTGGATATGGTGGAGGAGTTTCGGTTGTTTCGAACGGAATTTGCTGCTATGCGTACAGAAATCACGGGGATCTATCAAGAGATTTCCGAGATGCGTGTTGCCCTTGGCAGCTTCACAACGCGCATTGATGTAGTGGAGGACAGGGTCACGCGTTTGGAGCAGCGTCTGGTTGATGGGTCAGGTGACACTTCTAATAATGAGCTTAAGGAAAGCATTGCTCAATTGAAATCAGAGCTCAACGATCGAGACCAGGACTTACTGCTCAATGACCTAGAAATTGCCGGGATTCCCGAGACGCCCAACGAGAGCCGGTCGCATTTGGTCTGCCTGGTGGCTCAGAAGCTTGGGGTCATCCTTGAAGATCGTGATATTGTCTTTGCTGATCGAGTGGGGGCACCTCGGCGACAAAAGAAAGTGGCAGCTGAGGGAATGGTGGTTGCGGGGGGGGAGGCAGAGGATGCAGTAGCTGCAGGTGAAATGGCATTGGGCGAGATGCCTCGGCGGTCAAGTCATAGCGATGAGGGTGAAGCGCTCCCACGGCTTGACGAGATTGTTGCGGGTGAAGGGTCGCGGCGGCAAGACGTGGGCGATGCGAACGCTGCAGATGTGGGTTACGTGCGGCCTCGACCTTTGGTGGTGCGGCTCGCGCGTCGCGCGCCCCGGGAAGAGCTGCTGCGGGCGGCGCGGGTTCGCCGCGGGGCGGACTTTGCCGGTTTCGGTTTGCCGGGCCCCCCGCGCCGATTTTATGTCAACGAACGTCTCACCAAGAATAATAGAAGGCTGTTTTACCTGGTGCGTCAGGAATGCGCGAGGTTCAGATGGGGGACCCCCTGGACGCGTAGTGGTCGTGTGTTTGCCCGGCACCATAAGAACGCACCGGCGATAAGGATTCCATCAGAAGAAGCTTTTCAGCGGATTTTTGGGAGCTGCGCTGTTTGATGGCACCGAGTGAACCTGAGTTTTTATTAGTCTTATTCTGTTTTTCTTTTATATTGATGTTAGTATGGTTATGCGATGTAGTTATGTATGGAAATAGTCGTAGTTATGTTTTAGTCTACAAAATTATATGGATACAAAATGATATGAATATGTTCAGTTCCTGCTTGCAAACTATGCCCCCTCTAGTTGTTCCACTGTTGACTATGTCCAACTTTAAGGTTATGCGATCCATGATACTCACTGTTTATTTTCACTTTTTCACATCAAATACCGCCACAGTCTCGCGGTCGGGTAACTGGGTGTCTGGTGTGGGGGAAAACTACTGCCGGCCTCCATAATAAGGCAAATTTAGTTCTTGGCCTGTTTAATGCGGGATCTCTTGGTACTGGACATGATGAGTTCCTAGCGGCCATCGAGCGTCATTCGGTAGATATCATGGCTGTAAATGAGACATGGTTGCGAGTTGGCGAGGAGGGGCGTGCACCTGTGGTCCCGGGTTACCGGCTGCGGCATATACCGCGCCCGGCCGCTGTGCGGGGTCGTGGGGGAGGCGTCGGCTTTTATATTAAGCGTGGTGTTAATGCAAAAATTTGTTCTCACCCAGCTTCTACTTCAGTGGAACAAATGTGGTTGAGTCTTACGATAAATTCGATTAAACTTGTAATTGGGACAGCTTACCGCCCCCCTTGGCTAGGGGTACAGGAGTTCTTTGACGCAATATCTGAATCTGTCGCTGCGCAAGCACAGAGTGATCAAATTATACTCTTGGGAGATTTTAACGTAAATGTTTTGAATGAAACTGATAACAAAACCATTATTTTTGACCGTTTTCTAAAGAGTTTTAGTCTGAATCAGATTGTGACTGAACCAACTCATTTCACAGAAAATACGCAGACCTTGATTGATGTTGTGTGTACTGATGTCCATGTAAGGCGGGTTACCGTGGACCATGTGCCGGACCTGGGAAGGCATGCTTTTGTTTCGTTTGAATGTCAGTTTAAAAAGCCTAAATCACCTCCTTGCTGGATAACATTTAGACCCTTGAAGGATGTATTAGTCGAGCGTTTTAATGAGGATCTGGATTCAATAAACTGGAATCACATTTTAGCACTCGATAGTGTAAACGAAATGGTAGAAACATTTAACACGTACCTAAATGATTTATTTAATTTACATGCGCCTGAAAAAACAGTTCTTATTAGAGAAAAAAACTATCCCTGGATTACCGACACTATTAAATTAATGATGAAACGTAGGAACGCAGCCCACAAGAGGTGTCGGAAATCTAATTCAGAGACTCACAAAAAATAATATAAGGAATTAAAAAAAATTGTAAATGAGGCACTGTTTCATGAAAAGAAAGCTTACTTTAAAACATACATTAATAAAAATGTACGCAATCCTAAAATGCTTTGGAAAAACCTTAAATCTACTGTCTTTCGTGACCATTCGAATCGAGACTTGCCCGAACATTTTGACGACCCGGAATCCATTAACAAACGGTTTCTAGATGTACCTGGGACAGATCATGTAACTGTTTCAGATCTTACATTTTACGAATTTCATGAGCATGGCCCTTCCAGATTTCGTTTGGTGACGGTTCAGCCGGACTCTGTGGCAAAAATCATTAACACTTTAACGTCAGAAGCGCAAGGCGTTGACCAAATTTCGTTGAAAATGATTCTATTGACCTTGCCACAGACTTTAGAAGCTATAACTGGCATAGTTAACAGGTCGATCCAGACTTCCACTTTTCCTGACCTTTGGAAGATGGCTATTGTGAGGCCCATTCCAAAAAAACCTAATCCGAATGATATTAGTGAGCTTCGACCTATAAGTATCTTGCCTTGCCTTTCGAAAATTCTGGAAAAAGTCGTTAGCCAGCAACTCACATTTTACCTTGAGCAAAATAATATTCTTCCTTCTCGGCAATCTGGATTTCGCAAGGGTCGTGGTACGGCTACAGCACTGCAAAACGTGGTGGATGATATTTTAAGTGCGCAAGACAAGGGCATGGGCACAATTTTAGTGCTATTGGACTTTTCTCGGGCATTTGACTCGATAAATACTTCTTTGCTGCTTTCAAAGCTTTCTTATTATGGGTTTGATGTTCCTACTGTTAACTGGTTTGCAAGCTATCTTGGTAATCGGTCACAAATAGTAGAAATATGCAAGAGTAGCGGAACTAAGCTGACTTCTAGCAGGTGCAATGTTCCTAGAGGGGTTCCTCAAGGATCAATACTGGGCCCTGTTCTCTTTATCCTTTATAGCGCGGATATCATTAGCTGTCTTAGGAACTGCGCATATCACTTGTATGCTGACGATCTCCAGCTTTATCTTTCATTTAAACCGGAAGATGTAAATGAGTCTACTCAAAAAATCAACGACGATTTGAATCGTATTGCTTCTTGGTCATGCAGAAACAGTTTGGTCTTGAATGCTAGCAAATCAAAATACATGATCTTAGGCTCTAAGCGGCAGATCGAAAATATTTCTTGCTCTTCTCCGCAAATCGGTATCAGCGGAAGCCCTATTGAGGAGGTGGTTGAGGCCAGAAACCTAGGTCTTCTGTTTGATCGCAGCCTGCGTTTTGAGAGTCATGTGCTTGAGTCAGTCAGAAACTGTTTTTACCGGTTGAAAGTCTTATATCGCGTTCGGGACTTCCTTAGTGTGGATATGCGCATGCAATTGTGCGAGTCGTTGGTATTGTCCAAATTAAATTATGCGGACACAGTGTATGGGCCGTGTCTATTGTCAAGAACTGAGCGATTGATTCAGAGGGTGCAAAATGCATGTGCGCGATTTTGCTTTCGAATTCCTCGTCGGTCCCATGTAACACCTTTTTTAAATAGAGCAAAGTTACTCAAAATGGCAGCAAGGAGAAGGTTACACTTGGCAACATTATTGTTTGGCATAGTCAATACTGGGATACCTGAGTATTTGCACGACAAACTCAATTGGATGAGGAAGAGATCACAACTCCCGAGAAACAATTGTAAATGTGTTTTAATGACACCTTGTCATAAGACTGCAGCCTTTAGGGGGAGTTTCCGTTATGCTGCTACGAAGTGTTGGAATAATATCCCTCCACCCATTCGGGAATCAAGAACCCCGGCAACTTTCAGGATGAAATTAAGGGCACACTTCGTGGCAGCGCAGCTGGAACTGCAATGAGTATGTAAAGTTAGTATTATGTTAGTATATATGTAGGACCAATCTTGTAATTGAGATCTAACCAACTTTTAGTGTTCGGATTGACTTGAAACTTGGTTTAAGCAACGTTTCAATAGCAATAACGGTGTAGGTTTAGTGCTTTTGTGTAAGTACGCGTCATGCTATTTTACTTTATAATAGACTTTCCGTCGTTATCGTCACTCAGAAGGGTTGCGGCAGAAAACCAGCGTTGCGACTCCCGTCGCAGCATTATGCTGAGCCGCAACCTTTTTGACGCTGGACAGCGACACAGTAATTGTTATTTTTCCTTTTTTTTGTTTTGTTTATTTTTAGTTGGGGCTGTTGTTGTCCTATGCGTCAAATAAACGTATTTTCTTTCTTCTTCTTTCTTCTTCTTTCTTCTTTCTAATATTGATTCCTTTGAAATGGTTAATGTTCCGGGCAGAATAACCCGGCAAGCGGTGCCACGGCGGTTGGCGCTTTTCTTCTTCTTCTTGTTATTTGTGGCGTATCAAGTGGTTATAGCGACGACAACTTCGCCAATGTCAAAGTAACAAAAATATAACTAAAAAATCTTATGACTAAATGTCGGCACCGTTGTACGATAATGGTCAAAGACCTCCTCCCCCCCTGTCGGGCTCTTAGCCAACAGTCAATGATATCCCTCAGAAACTGCCAGGAAATTGGCGCTGTTCGATAAGAACCCGTGCGTCATCGGCCCTAGACTGTATGAGCGACTACTCACTGAGCTAAAAACTGACGAGACATTTGGGCGCCGATTAAAAAAACCTTTTCTGGGCAAATCAAACATACATAGGTACACACATAGATATATCACGTCTTTATCCCTTACAGAGCCTAAGCAAGGGCGGATCCACCGTTGTGGGCACGATGGGCATGCCCACAACCTTAATAGACTTGTGACGTCACACTTTTACTTGCATGATTGTTAATGAGCATGTTCATGCTCCGACTCGTACTTAGCCTATTTTCTAGTAGCTGTGACCACAACCTTTTTTGAGGGCTGGATCCGCGCTTGAGCCTAAGGTAACAAAACCTTAAGGCCACGTTTAATGATCAGGGGCGTATAGGTGAAAAGTGAAATCAATGTAGTGATGGGTTGCTAGCCGCATCGCCTATAACATGATTCCTAAGACTTTCGCCCTTTTCCTCGATGGGCTTTTACCATCTGCGCGGGAAGAGAAGCAACTGGTAAATTCTATGTTTTTTCTTTACTCCCAGCATGGACAAATCATTGTAGGTGCTCTATAAAATAGTATTGTGAAATGATTTTTTGCTGACATTGAATGTTTCATTTGTACTTTGTACCACATTGTTTTATTTTTTTATTTGTATTATTGACATTTTATCGCATTTTATTGCATAATTTTATCATCTCGTTGACATTGAATTTGACATTTATTTCTTGATTGTATCGTTGGATTTCTGATTTTTATTTTTTGCTGCTTCTTTTCCCGTGCATTTGATAAAAACCCACCTAGGGCGAAAATTCATAGGAATCATGCTATAGGTGATGCGGCTAGCAACGCAGCACTATTCTGATACCATTCTCCACCTATATACCCACAATCAAGCTTGTGGCTTTTAGGTATTGTTCTTAGAATCTGTCTACCATGTATGTACTCCTGAAGTAATACCCGATTTCTTTCAGAGCTGGACCTCGTGATCACGTACCACTGCTGTGAGAGGAGCGCGGAAGTATCAAAGCAGGTTCTGGATCTCCATTTCACTCTTCGCACTTTATTCGCCTCCTTCTTCAAAGACCGTTGCTATGACAAGAAGATTGAGTTCACATTGAACACCGTGTGAGTAAAAAAAAGTAAAAAAGCCGTGGTAGCCTAGTGTTTTGACCTAAAGCCAGTGGCGTAACTATAACGTCTGGGGCCCTCAATATAAAGAAGCGCATCAGTGTGCCGTCTGAGCTCTAAACCAAGCCAGTTCGGGGGCCCGTAGAGCTAGGGAGCCCTGGCATTTTGCCACCCCTGCCACCCTATAGTTACGCCACTGCCTGTAGCTCTCAAGCAGAGGGTCCGCCTCAGACCAGCATGGGAGATCTCTACTTATGTTCATGGTATAATTCGTCTTCTATTCTTACAGTCTCTTCGCACCATTGCCAACGCCGACTGTCCATGGCTACCGTGCGATCTACGCGCGTCTTCTGGATGCAGACCCTCGCCATTTCAACTTCGTCGACGTAGTCCGGACCTTCATGATGGTCTTCGACCTGTGGCAGCACGAAGAGGGCACATGGCCTGGGTAAACCAATTGGACTATCACCATCATACAGCCAAAGATCTTGGAGTTTTGTTGAAATATACGAAGGTCCATTTCAATGAACAAAAATGTCTCTACATATATCATTAGTGCTCTAAAATGCGTTCAGAAACCGCAGGAAATGACCTGCATTATTACACCCTTAAAAATCTATACTATAATAACATTACAGTACAGATTTTACCATAACCTTACAGAAATCTATATTGTAATAACATTAAAGTACAGATTTCACCTATTACCACAGACAAGGAAGTAAATAATACGTAAATCACGTCTTTATCCCTTACGGGGTAGACAGAACCTAGTATAATTGCTTCTGAACCCATTTCAGTACTTATGATATGTGTGTAGATAATAAAGTAATGTATGCAACTGTACAAAATTAGGCCTTAAAACACTCGTGTGATCTTATTTTGAAACTCGCCAAGGCTCGTTTCAAAAAACACTCTTGTGTTTTAAGGACCCTCATTATGTAACGGTTGCATGGCTGGTAACCTAGATTAAATTGCATAGTTCCCGCGGGATAGCGATAAACATGTCATTTGCGGGTGGTAGGGCCTTGTGCAAGGTCCGTCCGGATCGCTACCACCATCTTACTCGCTAATCCTGCCGCTAAGTAGCAGTGCTTGCACTGCTGTGTTCCGGTGTGGAGAGTACGACAGCCGGGGAAATTACGGGCACAAGAGGCCATTCATCTTAGTCCTCTAGGTTGGCAACGCATCTGCAATCCCTCCGGGGTTGCGGGTGTCTATGGGCAGTGGTGATCACTTACCATCAGCTGACCCACCTGCTTGTTTGCCTTCCTATTCATATAAAAAAAAATATATATTCTACGCGGACGTAGTCGAGGGCAGAAGCTAGTTTATAATATTAACAGGATTTTCTTTTTTTTTTAGCTCCATTGTAACGTTTCTTTTCTTAGTGTGCTTTTTTATGACTGGCAATTAATAACAGGCTGTTTTATTGCAGTTTCGTGCTGATAATTGACATGGACACGGCCGTAGTGACCCATCTGGCTAAAGTAGAGCTCATGGTGCTCAGACAAGTTCTCTATTTCCTGCAGGTAATAATAATAATAATAATGTATTATTTCTGGTTGTTCTAGTCTTGCTAACGGCGAGTACTTGCACAGACATAACCTTGTAGCCAGGATTATTCACCAGCAACTTGCTCTTTTATTCGGTCTTGTGGACTTCGAAGTGCCCTACTATAAGTACACACCTGCACCAGTTCTTGAAAATGGTCGTGTCACGCTCTATTGGGATCGATCTATCATCACGGACAGGACTATTGTCGCCAATAAACCTGATATCGTGCTGATAGATCGATCGAAGCGCCAGGCAGTGCTCGTAGACATCACGATCCCCCATGACGTGAACCTCGTGAAGGCCGAGAAGGACAAAGTCAGCAAGTACCTTGACTTGGCTCACGAGGTTACCGCCATGTGGCCTGTTGATTCCACGATCACTGTCCCGATAGTCGTTTCGGCAAACGGTTTAATAGCGAAGAACCTTGACCATCACCTTAAAAGGCTCTCGCTAGGTGGTTGGGTCAAGGGCCAGATACAGAAGGCGGTACTCCTGGACACGGCTCGGATAGTCAGGAGGTTCCTTTCTCTGTCGCCCTGACCACCGGTAGCTTATGCCTCGCCTCGCTGCCGGCGGTACCCTAGGTTAGGTTTTTATAATGTTTTTATATTTTGTATTAATATTGTTTTATTACTTTTTATATGAATATTGTAAAAACCTAACTTGAGACAAAAATAAATATACAGAATAATAATAATAATATCTTGGGACAATTGACACCAATTGACCTAGCCCCAAACTAAGCAAAGCTTGTAATATGGGCACTAGACAACGGATAAACATACTTATAGGGATAAGTTCGCCTTTGTGCATATATTAATGTTATTTTTTTTTGTGAATTGTATCTGTTTCTTTACATTTGTACAATAAAGCATTTACTTACTTACTTATATAGATAAATACATACTTAAATACATATTAAACATCCAAGACTCGAGAACAAACATTCGTATTTTTCATACAAATATCTGGCCCAACCGGGGATCGAACCCGGGACCTCGAGCTTCATAGTCAGGTTCACTAACCACTGGGCCATCCGGTCGTCGGTGATTAAAAAGATTACAAAGATGATTGATTGATTACAAAGTGCCATTCACAATGACGCCCAATGCGGTTCCCATCAGTCTTAATTTAACTTAGCAGTTCACTCTGCTAGGCTGTGGAATCAGTTACCGATCAGGCACTCTGCCTCCGTGGCGTCGTTCAAGGAAGGCTTGAGGAAGATATGGCTCACACCATCTCCTTAGATATTGTATGTGTGTACTCTTATTGTATTTTGTGTGTATGCAGTGTGTAATGATATTTAGTTGTTTATTTTATGTTTTGTTTATTGTACTTAGATGGCTTTTACTATCTGGAATTTTAAACTTACACTTTGTCGGTCCCTCGTTTAATGCTCCTCTCATCTACTCAAAGGTTAACTGGTAGAGATCCCTTATAGGGATAAGTTCGCCTTTGTGCATAAATTAATGTTATTTTTTTGTGAATTGTGTCTGTTTTTTTATATTTGTACAATAAAGCATTTACTTACTTAATTTTTGCGAATTGGCCGCCAAGGACTTTTTTACATGTCTTTTTTGAAAGTACCAGCGCATTCGGAAAGACCATTATTGCCAAGTAGAATGCGCCGACTGTAGAATGAGTGACGTGTCGCATGCGTCACGTTCTCTCGCCGTTTCTTCGTACATTTTGTTGCGTAAACGCACCGTCGACGTCTATTACGCACTGGTGTGGCCGGACCTTTACACGAGAACAAAAGCGCTTGTTCCCCGAACATAACTATTTTACGTAACCAGCACATTCTAAGGTAAAATAAAGACTTTTGCTAAATTTAAACAAACATATCCGCGGCTTAGGGGAGACCCAATGGCCACCCCCGCAGCACCTAAACCTACATACATAAACATACACAAATCACGCCTTTATCCCTTATGGGGTAGACAGAGCCTAAGTTAGCAAGACCCACAGGCCACGTTTAGCAAGATTGTGGGCATATAAATAGCAAAAAATGGAATCAAAATAGTGATGGGTTATTAGCCGCATCGCCTATAACATGATTCCTACAATTTTCGCCCATTCCCACGATGGGCTTTTACCATTTGCGCGGGAAGAGAACCAACGGGTACATTCTATGTTTTTTCATTGTTTCCAGACCAGCATGGAATTTAACCAACCTAAACCTATATTTATCCAAAATAATCATACCACATTGCGTTTATCAGTGCCGGTTATGTAACTTGGTTATGTACGGTGTACAAGCTAAAATAAGGTAGGTAAGTACTTGGAAGATAATATGTGTCAACGTCGACATTGACCAACTTCGCATAATGAGTTGACATAGTTATTATGATCATTGTACTTAACTTGGAACTTGACTTGAATACGAGTATTAACAGCGTTCCTAGTAGTATATTAAGTACTTATGATTTCGCTTGAAAGTGAACAAAACACGTTTATGCCTTACTACTGTGCAACCGCTCTGTAGCTCTGGGTGGTAGCGGAGTAGGAAAGAATATTTTTTTTTTGGGGTACGTATTAAAATACATAAAGTTTAAAATGTATAATGGGTAAAAATACATAATGGTTTATAATGTATAATGCGATTTTCTCAGAAAGTTACAAATTAACAGGATTGTTATAAAACAAACCTAACCTAACCCAAACCAAGCTATAGATTACGATATCAAAAAGTTCATTTAGCTAATAGTTTTACAGAAAGTTCGTTATATATTTTGAACCATTATGTATTTTAACCCATTATACATTTTAAACTTTATGTATTCTGATCCGCTCCCTTTTTTTTGTTTATTAAGACCGTCGCAAAGTCAAGTCATTTTTTATTATTATTATTATCTGTATATTTATTTTATCTTAAGTTAGGTTCTTACAATATTGATATAAAAAGTAATAAAACAATATTAATACAAAATATAAAAACATTATAAAAACCTAACCTACGGTGCCGCTGGCAGCGAGGCGAGGCCTAAGCTACCGGTTTTTGGGGCCAGCGGGAACGGTAACGGGGCATTACCTACCTGCATTGCACGGTCTCATTGTCTAAGGGAAGACGGGCCCAGCGTACGGGCCCTCCCCTTCTTAGCGCGGTCCTGGCGGAAGCCGGGGCCACCGGGGGGGCGCTTGTGGTGAAACCCTAGTGGCATCCCTCTGCGTCCCCATCACACCGGATTGAAGCAACGCCGGAGAGTTATTAGTTTGGGTATACCCCTTCGGGGGGGAGGAGTCCCACATAACCCAAGGCATCCCCGTGCCTAGGGCATCCATAAAGACTTCCTCTCCGTTAAAAAAAAAAGGCCTAAGCTACCGGTGGTCAGGGCGACAGAGAGAGGAACCTCCTGACTATCCGAGCTGTGTCCAGGAGTACCGCCTTCTTCTTATTATTATTATTGTTACAAGCTTTATATTCACTTGAAACGTATGTATGTATGTATGTTTGTATGCATGTATGTATGTTTGTCCGGGTGGAATCTTGCGACTCAATTTTGAAGCAGATATCTTCATCCGAATGAGCTATTCTATTCTATGTAAGTTAATTTAGTTTGTCGTTGATATAAGAGTTGGTGCTGGAGCCATGCCTGATGACTATTCTTCAATTCCAGGAAGCTATGCTGGTTAAATTGAAAGGAGTACACTTCATGAGCGCCCCGAGCTTTATGGACAAGCTGATGCTGATGCTTCGGCCGTTCCTGAAGAGAGACCTGCTGGACATGCTGTACGTCCACCAGAGAGACTCCAGCTCGACCTACGACCACATACCGAAGAAGGCTTTTCCGAAAAACTGTGGGGGAGAATACAAAGATTTTGAAACTATCAAAGGTACACTTTGCTTTTTGACCGGCGAAAAAAAATCGGAGGAGGTTCTCAATTCGACGCGTATATATTATATATAATATGTGTATGTATTATGTATGACCACGCGTAACAGAGTAGATATAGTCCGATGTTGATAATTCTTTTTTTATTGGGGAATGGGAAGGAGGGAATGAGCGAAATTCTTAGGAATCATGTTATAAGCGATGCGGAGCAACCCATCACTATTTTGATTCCCCTTTCCACCTATACGCCCACAGTCATGCTAAACGTGGCCTAGGTCTTGATACCTCAGGCTGTGTCTACCCCGTAAGGGATGAAGACGTGATTTGTGTCTTCTGTCCATCTCAGGAGAACTGAAATGAAATCTCAGACAAACTTGTGCTGCACTTGTCAAAATTACGATTTTGTAGAACACAAAAATTTCTACAGTGTTGCAAAAGATAGTTTTTAAAGTTTCCGATTAAAAATCAGTCGGATTCAGGCCTTAGCCAATTTCTAACTACATAATTGGTAGTTACTAGCTGTTGCCCGCAACGTCGTCTGCATAGAATTCGTTTATCGCTATCCCGCAGGGATTACGCAATTTTCCGGGATAAAAAGTAGCCTATGTGTAATTCTAGACTATAATTTATCTATGTTCCAAATTTCATTCAGATCTGTCCAGCCGTTCTGGCGTGAAAGAGTAACAACATCCATCCATCCATTCATCCATACTTACAAACTTTCGCGTTTGTAATTTTGGATTCCTTGAACTTGAAACTTACAGCAGATTGTAAAAATACTCGATAATGTCCGTAGTCTTTGGTTCTACGAACTCATTAATTCAGCATTTTCAACTAAATAAATATTCATAAGTATTGAATAGGTTTGCAGTTTCTAAGTAGTTACGTTGTTTACTAGTTTACTTTACGCAGAAAATCATGCCATACTCAAGTTAAAACAAAACAATAAAAAAACAACAGAGCACAATCGCCGATAAAAAGACCGAGCAAAAAACGTGAAAAATATTTGTCGTATGTCGTTTCAATAAACAGTTTACGTCACAGAAAAACGTGATGTCGAACGGTCACGTCAACGTCTCAATACATACATCTTCTACGTCACGTCACACCTCTTTCCAATAGGGGTAGGCTGAGATTGTATGTTGTTTATGCATTCTTTAAACATCTACATAGTAACATGATCATCGAACGACAATCTGAAGTATAATGAGTGATCAAACCAACTTACCTGTAAGTGATGTTCGATCATCATTATATGAAGATACCGTTCTTCGATGATCACTACAGCCCACCCTAAACCCGAGGAAAGCATACCTATAAGAATGCTTCCCTCCTCCCATACAAATCTATATAAATAAAAATGAATTGCTGTTCGTTAGTCTCGCTAAAACTCGAGAACGGCTGAACCGATTTGTCAAATTTTAGTCTTGAAATATTCGTGGAAGCCCAGGGAAGGTTTAAACGGTGAGAAAATGTTGAAATTTAGAAGAAAAAAAACGGGAGCGAAGCCGCGGGTAACAGCTAGTTGTAAATAATATTTACATACCTACACATACACAAATCACGTCTTTATCCCTTACGGGGTAGACAGAGCCTAAGGTGGCAAGGCCTAGGCCACGATTGCAAGATTGTGGGCGTATAGATGGCAAAAAATGGAATTGATATAGTGATGGGTTGCTAGGCGCATCGCCTAGCAACCCATGATTCCTATGATTTTCGCCCATTCCCTCGATGGGTGTTTAACTTTGGGTACATTCTATGTTATTTTTGCTCCCAGAACAACATGGAAGTACCCAAAACAGCATGGAAGTATACAATATTTTGCTTTTAAAAAATGAGATAGACATGTGACAACTAAATAAACGGCAAAGGAACGCGTTTCGTTACAGCATTTAAATGCTTTGAAACTTGTTCTACTTGCTACGATCCTGACACACTGAGGCTGGAAAAGATTTTCGGGTTCCTGAGGGCATTCAAATTTGGCTATATGCGCCAAGCGTTCTTCTATTTGGAACAACGTGACTCCCGACCAGACCTTCGAGAAACTTTATCGCTTGCATATCTACGCCATTAGTGGCGCGTGGTACCTTCTATCGCAACTTATTCACAGTCACGATTCCTGCGTTCCAAATAAGAAGCAAACTGTTTTGTTATAGCAGTGGGGGTGCTCAGTAAGATTAAATAAACGTAGGGTTAAAAAAACGAAGAAGACTAACTAAACAAATTTATACATTATTAGCTTCTACTAAATGTGAAAGTTTGTGAGAATGTTTGGATGTTTGTTACTCTTTCACGCCAGAACAGCTGGACAGATCTGGATGAAATTTGGAACAGAGATAGATTATAGTCTGGAATAACACATAGGCTACTTTTTATCCTATAAATTAATGAATTACGTGACAATTTAATAATAAAAACAACAACAACAACAAAAATGAAATTGTAGCGAATTCGGAATAAAAAGGCTATATTATATTATTATTATTATTATTACTTTTTATCCCGGAAAATTGCGTAATTCCCGCGGGATAGCGATAAACGAATTCTATGCAGACGAAGTTGCGGGCAACAGCCAGTTATACATAAAAACCTTCCTCTTGAATCACTCTATCTATTAAAAAAACCGCATCAAAATCCGTTGTGTAGTTTTGAAGATATAAGCATACATAGGGACATAGAGACAGAGAAAGCGACTTTGTTTTATACTATGTAGTGATAGTGAAGACGTCATGGCAAGGTCCCTGTACGCACATACCCTGATGGTAGATTTATAGTTTCAATTCAAAACTCATTTTGACTGAGATTCTAATTTAATCTCCGTATATCACTAGAGGCCATCATTAAGCGGCATAGTGAACGAAAAGCATTTAATTTTAATAAAAAAATAGTTTATACCTAATCAAAATTATAATTATTAAAGGAAAAACCAAGAAGGAGTTAAAAAGTATGTGAGGGGTGAAACTGAAAGACAGAATAACGAATAGTGTGATAAGGGAACGTGCTGGTGTGAAAGAAGATATAGTGACTAGTATAAAGAAGTATGCTTAGTTGGTTTAGTCACGTAGAGCGGATGGATGAAAGTAGACTAACTAAACAGATCTAAATGGGGAGTGCGAATGGGTGCGTTGTGAGGGGAAGGCCTAGACGGACGTTCCGTGACCAAATTGTGGACGTTTTGAAAAAGGTCAGGTCAAGAGTATCCGAAACCGACGAGCATGTATGAAGAGATTGATGAATGTTAATGAAGCGAAAGAGGTATGTTAGGATCGTAGCAAGTTTAACAAAGTGTCTGCCTACCCCTGTGGGATAGAGGCACAGTATATATATAAGCTAAAGAAGTAAGGAAACTACGAACAAATCGGTTGAAACGAAACACGCACACAGGCGCGCGCTTTACACGGCCCCTAAGCGGACCTCGTCCACTCCGCTCAGGCTCAGGTCCGCTTAGGGGCCGTGTAAAGCGCGCGCCTGTGTGCGTGTTTCTTTTCAACCGATTTGTTCGTAGTTTCCTTACTGCTTTAGCTTATATATATACTGTGATAGAGGCGTGACGGTATGTATGTAAGAATTACACAGCAGCAGCTTGAATATGAGTCAGCGTTGGAGCATTCGGTAATTTTGTTCTTTTCTGTCCCCAGAGGAGTTGATCGTCCGCGTTCAAAGCAACTCGGCGTTCTTCCGCGACGAGAACAGACGCCGGGTCGTGGAGTCCCTCAGGGAGGGGAAGAAGACCACCGTCGAGGACCTGTTCGGGATACAGGGCAGCTTCAAGAAGCTTGATATTGATTAGGTTAGCATCAATCATGGGAATAAAGGAGTTAAGATTATGTTGTGTTTTATTCATGTCAAAATGACGTACCTAATTTTTTATATGTGGTGTAACGGTATAGGACTGATGAGGATCTGGGTTCGATTCCCGGCCATAGCATTACTTTTCGGATTTTTCTATGTGTCCTAATTTTGAGTGGCGTTTAGAACTATAATTTTTTACAAAGAAAGTCATCAGAAATTAATAAAAATGCATGTGTTGCTTCCATGCTTGTCTGAAAACAAACGCTCGGACGTTTTTTGACGAACTTTTGTTTGCTATTGGGAGTCTAGTTCAATGATGACAATATTGAAATTATTTGCAAAAAGATCGCACGATAGAAACCTACACTTTAGTAGAGTTAAACAAAAGGCTACTTATTATCCTTGGAAGTACAAAGTTGTAATGTAAAAACGTTAATAGCATTTGTATGTTTATTATCCAATTTTTAATAGTTTACTAGCCTTCCGTCCGCAGCTTCGCCCGCGATAAATTAATTTTCCCGTAGGAAAAGGTATTTTCCCGCGGTAAAAAGTAGCCTATGTCACTCAGTGATAATGTAGCTTTCTAATGGCAAAAGAATTTTTGAAATCGGTCCAGTAGTTTCAATGCAAACAAACAAACAAACAAACAATAAAAATTTTCCTCTTTATAATATTAGTATAGATGTAATGTTAGAACTTCCAGGACAATTAGATACGTATGCGTGTCCCACTATATAGACCGACCGCTTAAATGAGTCCTCCCCGAGCGGTGCTGGGATGCCGGGTGGGACGACAAAGGGGGCCGAGAGAGGTGCGGGCGACAGGCGCACTACCCGCCCGCTTAAATGACTCCTTGCCTGCGCGGTGCAAGGGTGCGGGATGGGACGACGAAGGGGGTTGAGAGAGGTGCGGGCGGCAGGTGCACACCCGCCCGCACCTCTCTCGGTCCCTTTTGCCATCCTACCCCGCGCCCCTGTGCGGCGGTTCTTTGTGGTAAACACGTATCTGTATATGTTTCAAAGTGTGCGTGTCTTATGGAGCGATTTTTGAGCGAGATTTCTTTTTATGTAGTGAATCTGGGTAGCGTAAAGGTTAGAGAACCTGACTATGAAGCTGGAGGCCTAGGGTTCGATCCCCGGTCGAGGCAGATATTTGTGTGAAAAATACGAATGTTTGTTCTCGAGTCTTGGATGTTTAATGTATTTACTCATATTACAAGCTTTGCTTAGTTTGGGGCTAGGTCAAATTGGTGTCAATGGTCCCCAGATATTATTATTATTATCTGTATATTTCTTTCATCTTAAGTTAGGTTGTTACAATATTCATATAAAAAGTAATAAAACAATATTAATACAAAATATAAAAACCAAACCTACGGTGCCGCCGGTAGCGAGGCGAGGCCTAAGCTACCGGTGGCCAGGGCGACAGAGAGAGGAACCTCCTGACCATCCGAGCAGTGTTCATTATTATTATAATTATATTCACTTGCCGAATTTCTACGGAACACTCGGAGCGCAAGTCTGACTCGCACTTTTCCAGTACTTACAGATATTTTATTCTGATGCTTCCTCTTCAAACTCAACCTCTGCTCCCGAGGTATCCATTAGCACTGAAGTAGCGATACTTGATGTTGATGTTGTCGTGGGGATGCCTAGCTGGATCAGGCGGGCTGCCGATCCGCTATGGCGATCATTCAGCCCAGTTCCCCTTGGCAGGAGCCACCGGTTACTGTCCCAGCATGCAGCGCTCCCACACAGCAACTCTCCTCGAATCTTCGTGTCTTCCTGCCGAACATAAGGACATCTTTTAGTTTGATGTCTCTAAGCTCGTCCTCCTCCAGTTCATCGCTCCCGAATGCTTCGCGCCGTGCTGCCGCGTACATGACGCCCTCGGTGAGGACGTGTTGGCTTGTCTCCTCTCTCCCACAGTGTGGGCAGGAGGTATCACTTATATAATCACATGTATACTTACCTGATGTACAATGTCATCCGAAAACCATTAAAAGCATATCATTTACAATTTGTCGACTCAAATTATGAGTTAAATCGATATAATGATACGCTCTGCCACCTTTAAACGGGGTTTGAACAATGCGATAGTCTATTCAGTTTCCTGTGGTGCTGATATAAAAGGCTGTTGGGTTTTGGGAGTGTCACCAATCTGTCAAGATGAAGTACGTGGCTCTGCTTATGGCTGTACTGGCGCTTGTGTTTGCTGTTGTGGTGAGTGAGTTTGTAATCCCCAACGCAATTAAAGGAGCGTTATACTCAAACTCAAACTGTTTATTGCATAAAGATGTTGTGGCAAAGATGTTATTATGTATATAGTTTCAAACATTTACCCAGTAAGGGCACGGCAATTTATTATAAAACTAGCTGACCCGGCGAACTTTGTTCCGCCTTAAATTTGAAAAATTCCTTTGTAAGTGCATCTTTATACTAATCAAGGATTAATGTGTAGGCATGCTAAATTTAATGTCTGTAGCTTTATTAGTACAACATTTCGGAATTTTCCAATCCCGTGGAAAAATCGGGATAAAAAGTATTCTATGGCCGTCTCCTGGTTCTAAGCTAACTCCCTACCAATTTTCAGCCAAATCGGTTCAGCCGTTCTCGAGTTATAAATAGTGTAACTAACACGACTCTCTTTTTTTATATATATGTAAATAATCTTAAAACTAAAACTTATTATTATAATAACAGTAATGATAATATTAATGTGGCACTTGCACTTAGTAACTAATTAAACATACGAGCAACAAATTAGTAGCACAGAGAGCCGCAAGGTAGTCTTTACAATACATTATATGTAGAGATAAAGACAAAGATAAGATATATAAGTTTAATATCAATAAATAAATAAAATAAATAAATATCTTCGGACAAATTACACCAATTGACCCAGCCCCAAACTAAGCAAAGCTTGTACTATGGGTACCAGGCAACGGATAAACATAATTATATAATGTAGATAAATACATACTTAAATACATACAACATCCATGACTCGGGCACAAACATTCGTATTCATCATACAACTGTCTGCCCCTACCGGGATTCGAACCCAGGACCTCAAGCTTCATAGTCAGGGTCACTAACCACTAGGCTAACGGTCGTCAATGTGTGTGTGTGTCTGTCTATCTGTGGCATCGTAGCTCACAAACGAATGGACCGATATCGATGCGGTCATTTGAAAGCCAGTTTTCTTGCGGTGTTAGATATGCTTGGTAAAAATTAGAGTCAGCACGTTTCGAGAATGATGACTGGAAAGGATTCGGGTCGAGCGGATGCCTCGCTCCGAGGTCGCGCAACTGGAGATGCTACCTAAGACGACAGACAGCGTTGAGGCGGCGTCTCGATTTGCGTGGCCTCGGTTCGAGGCAGCCGCTCGACCCGAGGCGACCGTGGATAACCACCTTAAAAGTGTTCAAAAGCGTGTTCATAATACTTGGTGAAGAGTTGAGCACGGGATGTATGACGTACTTGTTGACTTTTTCAGAGGCCCAGGGTCGTTTGGGTCACAGGAATAGTTTAACATGGCAGAACCCTTGTACCTACATGTTAACATGGATTTGGAAATCGTGTTACAGAAATAACACATCCACGTTTCAATGTAAACAATCATGAAAACAACGTACCAACCAAAATTTTATTTTCACAGCAATACAACACTTATTAAAAACAGAGCAACACAACATACATACTTACACATACATACATAAATCACGTCTTAAAACCTTACGGGGTAGACAAAGCCTAAGGTAACAAGACCTAAAGACCACGTTTAGCATGATTGTGGGCATATGGATGGAAAGGGGAATCATCAGTGATAGGTTGCTAGCCACATCGCCTATATAACATGATCCCTAAGATTTCCGCCCAATATCTCGATGGGCTTTTGCCATCTGCGCGGGAAGAGAAGCAACTGGTACATTCTATGTTTTTTCTTTGCTCCCAGACCAGCATGGAAGGTTTGATGCATAATCCAAAAGAAGGTCTGGTTCTCTTACCATACACGCGAGACAGTTGTGTTATGTGTAGTTATGTTGTTATAGGCGATGCGGGTAGCAATCCATCACTATTTGATTCCCTTTTCCACCTAAGCCCACAATCATGCTATACGTGGCCTTTTGGTATCGTTACCTTAGGCTTTGTCCACCCCGTAAGGGATAAAGACGTGATTTATATATGCATGCGTGTACTGTTTGACAGAGCGGCATGGGGGTTGGAGGCAATGCTGGTCTGAGGGAGGCCAAGAAAGCTGGCTGCGGTGGCGGCGGCGGCGGCCGCCCTCCTCCACCCCCACCCCCACCACCCTCCAGTAAGTGGTCCACCTGTCTAGTAGATGCACACTGCCCCTTTAAAGGAAATTGGGTGGCCATTTCTCCACTCAAACGTATTCCCTCCCATCTCCAGCCTATATACGTCGCACTGCTGGGCACAGGCCTCCTCTCAGAATGAGAGGGCTTGGGCTAGTTCCCACGCGTTCCCAGTGCGGATTGGGAACTTCACACACACCATTGAATTGCTTCGCAAATGTGTGCAGGTTTCCTCACGATGTTTTCCTTCACCGAAAACTCAGAGGTGCGAGCCCGGAATTCGAACCCACCCTCCTCTGCTTGAGAGGACATAGGTCAATCCACTGGGCTACCACGGCTTTTTTACCATGGCTTAATGCAATTCAATTCCGAAACAAAGTTGGATCGATCGCTGTCAGATCCATACTAGAAGTGTCACTCAAGAGCTTCTCAAGAACAATGAAACTTACATTTATATTTATGATTACATTTGTTCAACTATACGAACAATTTAAAATGGATTCGAATGAAACCGGAATTGACACATCACTTGGAATTGACAAAATACTCGGATTTGTACTTTATACCCTGAATTGACTCTACTCGGATTTTACCACTAAAGACGAGGCTAAAAAGCCTTTACAACTTCAAATTTGAAGACTTCACTGACTTAAGACTTGGCCTCGGCCTTACAAAAAACTACTATGAAGATAAATTATTATAATGAAGACTTGGCTGTATAGTGCAAAACCTTCGCCTATTCCCTTGCGGAATGAATTAAAAAAAAAACTAGAAGTGTCAAAAATGACAGCTAAAGAATCGGAATTGAATCGCATTAAGACATAATGGTAAAGTCCCTAGTCCAGGGACTGGTCTTGCACAAAGGCCCTACTACCCGCAAACCCCTATAGCAATGCGCCTAGCAACCCATCACTATTTTGATTCCCCTTTCCACCTTTACACCCAAGACATAGCCTTTAGGTCTTGTTACCGTAGGCTCTGTACCCGTCATTACCTACCTGCATTGCACGGTCTCATTGTCTAGAGGAAGACGGGCCCAGCGTACGGGCCCTCCTCTTCTTGGCGCGGTCATGGCGGAAGCAGGGGCCACCGGGGGGGGGGCGTTTGTGGTGAAACCCTAGTGGCATCCCACTGCGTCCCCATCACACCGGATTGAGGCAACGCCGGAGAGTTGTTAGTTTGGGTATACCCCTTCGGGGACTCCCACATAACCCTAGGCATCCCCGTGCCTAGGGCATCCATAAAGATTTCCTCTCCGTTAAAAAAAAGGCTCTAAACCCCGTAAGGGACAAAGACGTGATTTGCATATGTATGTATAGCTAAGTTTTTTATCATATTCGTTTTTCATTGCAGACAGTTCCGGCTAGACTCCTGGATGAACACGAACTTCACCATTTGCATGACCAAATAAATATTGATCAATTCTTTCTCTCTTTTCTTTCCGTCTTCCTACTGTTTGTATGGAACCGCATAACCTAGATCTTGCAAGTCACTGGCACCATTCATCATTTTTTTCTCAAACCTCGACATGAGAGAAAGAAGTAATGAATGTGATTGCGAGCCAGCGTTAAACAATATGGCTTCTGAAGCATCCAGACTTCAAACAAGGACCTTCATCCACACATGTACTTGCAAATGGGAGATCGATAGTCACGTACACCTAATAGCTGAGAGACCTTACCAGTCTTATTTCTTGACTAAACATTCCGAAAAACTCAAAGGTGCGACCCTGGCTTTGAAGGAGACACTCTGCTTGAGGTGCCATAGCCTTTTGTGTCAAAAGAAATGTCATAGACACACTTCCAAACTCGTTCAGACACGACCTCTAGCTTTATAGAGAGGATAACTACTAGAGCTGATAACGGCTGTAATAATAAAATTGACACTTATTTCACAAATAGACATAGCATTATCCAAATCGACACCTTTCCACGCTCTGTTGCCTTCCAACATCGTTCACTTATTATTATAAATATCATAATTTCCATTGAAAACGGACTAAGGTCATCAGAGTTTCCTGTACTTTTGGTATAAAAGGGTGTTGGATAGACGGAAGAGACACAAGTGACATTTGACAATGAAGTACCTCGCTTTGCTTATGGCTGTGCTGGCGATCGTGTTCGCCGTTGTGGTAAGAATTTGCCTTAATATTTTACGCTGACTGTACGTGTATTGTCATTCTTTCTACATCATTTGTACGCTAGCCCACATGTCTACCAAATTTCAAGTCAATATGGCAGCTAAAAGCGGTTCAAAGACTAGCAAGATCTGATTACAGGCACAGTCAAGCTGTAGCCGGGAATCGAACCCAGATCGTCACGATGCGTGCTATACCGCTACGCCAACCAATTTGTCATAGGTATCCGATACATTAAAGATATCTATCATTGATAACAGCGCCATCTCTCGTCCTTGGTGAGCAGTAAATGTTTCATAGGAGTTAGTAATTGAGTCGTAAAAACACATTATTTAAACAGATGGCGCTTGACGACAAATTCGCATACTAAAGATATGGCAGCGGGTAGAGATGGAAAATATCGAAGGCTTTGCCTGCTATGTGTAGTATAGTATACATCACGGATTGATGAGGATCCGAGTTCGATTCCCGCCATACCTTTACTTTTCGGAATTTCATATGGAAATTTTTTGGGCGAAAATCTTAGGAATCATGTTATAAGCGATGCGGCTAGCAACCCATCACTTATATACGTCCACAAACTTGCTAAACGTGGCCTGTAGGTCTTGTCACCTGAGGCTCTGTTTACCCCGTAATGGATAAAGAAGTGATTTGTGTATGTTTGCAAAAATGCAAGGTTCTATTCTCCACGAGTATGTCTTCTATAAGAGCATTACTTTACTACAAAAGCTAACCAAGTTTACTTAAACTCATACTTTATAGATGGTGTTCTGTTTTATAGAGCGGCATGGGTGTCGGCGGCCATGCTGGACTGACCGAGCCCAAGAAGGCGGCTTGCGGCGGCGGCGGTCCACCACCCCCACCACCCTCCAGTAAGTTGACCAGCAAAAGCCATAGCAACAAACCAACTGTACCTTTCAATAAGTAAATAGAGGCGTGTTAAGTCTGATCCCTAATTTTTGGGTTCTTTCACTCCTCATGGCCAAAACCACAGCTCTCCATTGCCTCTGGCGGCCACGACAAAGAGCTCCAGTCAACTGTTTCGAAAGAAGCTGCCTCTAGCGCTAGTCCTCCGCCGAGTAGACTTTGGCCGATCTCTGTTTCTCTTTCTGGTGGAAGAGTAACAAATGGACTGTTCTGTGAAATGGGATTCCTGTAACATATGACCAATCCTTCTTTCTCGAGCACTTCTAAGTGAATACTACAGTTAATATCCAACGGTTGTTGAAGATGATATTGAGTACACACCCAAAGATTTCCGAAACCGTTTAAGGGCATTCACGCTTTTTACCATGCTGGTCTGGGAGTAAAGAAAATACATAGAATTTACCAGTTGCTTCTCTTCCCGCGCAGATGGTAAAAGCCCATCGAGAGAATGGGCGAAAATCTTAGGAATCATGTTATAGGCGATGCGGCTAGCAACCCGTCACTATTTTAATTTCCCTTCCTACCTATACACCCATAATCATGCCAAGCGTGGCCTTTAGATCTTTAGATAGCTTAGGCTCTGTCTACCCCGTAAGGGATAAAGACGTGATTTATGTATGTATGTATGTACACCTTTTTTCTCGAATTGTACAACTTCTATGATGGTTCTGCTCTAAATGACGAGCACTATTGATTTAATAGAAGTAGGTATAATAAGAGTGTCCTATTTTGTTCATTCCTTTTCCGTTACTTCTCCATAGACACTTGTGTGAGAGTAATAAAATGAAAAGTTGAAAATTGTATAAAAACTTTGGCACACTTTAATAGTGCTCGTGATTCTGAGCAGAACTGCTATCGAAGTTGTATGATTCAAGGAAAAGGGTGATTAGATTTCTTGTCTGAAAAATGGCCTTATCTATGCTAATATTACAAAGAAGAAGGATTTGATCGTTTGATTGTTTGTTTGAATTGCATAGGCTCCGAAACTACTGGATTAATTTGAAAAAATATTTCACCGTTAGATTCCTACATTATTTCTGATGAACATAGGCTATGTTTGATTTTGCGCGGACGAAGTCGCGGGCAACAGCTTATTTATAACCTGTAAGTGATATTTTGACAAATTAAGTAAGTTAAACCATTCAACAGAACAGACCTAAAGTTGAAGCTAACCCATAGTCTGACACTCCTTATTTAAAAAAAATGATTTGTTTGCAGACAGTTCGGGCTAGACGCGACTACCATCGACTCCTGCGCTTGTGTGATCAATAAAATAAGTTGCAAGTTAATAATAATCGTTTTATTTACAAGAATACCTCGTTCACATTTCTTTATGGCAAATTCGTCGTATAAAAATAGAAAATGATACAAAAACTTTTAAGTCATTTTGGCAACAATAGAGTATTTTCGTTCTTCAGTTTAATTTTTTTTAAGATTTTTTCATACTGTATTTCTTTGACAGATTTGTTGTACTTTTTTTTTGTGCGCAAATTATTCAATACTAACTTTTTTTGATTAGCTCTGTAAGTAAAGTTATATCAGTTGATCATCTTATTAAATAATTTTCTAAAATTCAGTCCGATTTGGAATATAATAAGCTATAATAATATTTTAATAAGTGCATTCACCAGAACCTAAGAACAAATGAAAAGCTAAAACAGAATCCTGTGAATGGCAAAACTAAGACTCACGCACACATAAGTGAGCAAACGCAAGTAGAGTTGTATGTGTGCGCATGCACACGGACCTCCCTTCTTTATTTGCAGGATTCCTTATAGACTTATTTTTTATTTGTTCTGAGGTTTTAGCATGCCCATTAAAGGACATGCCTTTGATTAAATGATTATTGACAATATTCTCGTTGATAACAACCTTCTTAGGTTTGGTTTTCATCTTTTTGTTCACAATAGACAAACAAACTTATTTTTCAAAAAAAATTGGGTTTTCATAAGGTACCTACCTCGAATCGTTTACCTTGTCGATTCAACAAGATAAAAAGAAAACATTGTCAAAAATCATTTGACTGCATTTTTTCAACCACATAAATTAGATCGTCATATTCCAAATCTTCTGTCCCTTTTTCACTCGTGCCCTAACTCCTGTAGAGGCTGTAGGCTCTCCTCTTCTTTCTGCAGCGCTTCTCTCTCTGCCGCAATGCGAGCGTGCTGTTCGGCAATCACTCGGAAAAGTTCGGCATGCTTCGCCGTGGCGGCAACGACGGCTGCTGATTGGCGCGGCTGAGCTGCCGCGGCCACTGAAATGTCACGTGATTGATTATTTAACGATCGACAAAACATACATAACTAGCATCGGAATCTAAAAATACATTATTTGACAAAATTAATTAGGTAATATAACTATAAATAAAAAAGTTGCCTTAAATCGCTGCCCGGCGGCATGGTGCCCAGAAGGCTGGCAGCTTTACCGCGTTGTATGGCAATGTTTACCCTTTGTGCTAAAAAAACCAGCCCTCTGGTCACCCGACGCTTCATTCAGCTTGGTTTTTTTTTTCATTTTATTACTGACACTCACATGAACTGACTAGTGACTGACCTCTATCTCACTTGGTGGAAGGTGCAGATGTGGCCAAAGGTGTAACTCACTGGTTCAGTAATAGCCTATTCTCTCTAGCCTTGAAGAGCCCAAGGTTGTATCTGTCCGGAAATACAGACGATGGGAGCGAATTCCATTCCCTAGCAGTAGGTTGATAACGACCCATATAACCTGTGCGCACTTGGCCCCCACAGACCTATGGCTTCTACACCAAATGGCTCAAACATGTAGGCACTGCTAATGCCCGCATATTTGCGTCGCTTGACGGATTTCGCAGAGTCCGCAGCAAAAGCAGCCCTGTTTGCTATAGACGGAAAGTGGTACGGCGCGAGTAAGGGGTGTACCGAATCTAAAACCTCTCTTGCGTTGCCCCCAATCCTGTGTGATGGGGACGCAGAGGGATGCCGCAAGGGTTTCACAACAAAGGCTCCTCCTCGACCCCCCCCCCCCTTGCCAAGAAGGGGACCTTAGACGATGATCCCGTAAGTAATATACCTGGCAAACCCTGAGGTTTCAAACACCAGTTCTAAGCGGTGCTTACCAGCATGCATTTACTGGCAGATAATGATCATGGAAAACTTACCAGCTGGATGTGGATAGGACGCGTGGTCCTCCGCGATCTTCGCATAGAGCTGATAGTGGCGGTTCTTTGCTTTGGCCACGGATTCGGAGTCAGCGGGCAGTTCTGGTGGCGCATCACTCAGGATTGGGTGGAAGCCGTCCTTATCGGCCACGTAGTCGACCTTGCGGACCTTGTTCCGAGGGTCTACGTAGGAGAAGGTTCCTGGAATGTAGAGGACGCCTGACTGTAGAGAGTTTTAAAATTAATTTATCTTACTCGCTAATCCTGCCGCTAAGTAGCAGAGCTTGCACTGCTGTGTTCCGGTGTGGAGAGTAAGACAGCCGGGGAAATTACGGGCACAAGAGGCATTTCATCTTAGTCCTCTAGGTTGGCAACGCATCTGCAATCCCCCCGGGGTTGCGGGTGTCTATGGGCAGTGGTGATCACTTACCATCAGGTGACCCACTTGCTCGTTTGCCTTCCTATTCACATAAAAAAATAAATAATAATAATCCAAGAAGGGAATGGAGACCTAGGCAGGGCCACACAAATACTATAACTAGTTGAGTCAGTAGGCTGCTGATGAAAGACTAATGGATAAAAACTGGCCAAGTGCGAGTCTGACTCCCGTACCAAAAGTTCTGTCAAAGTCAGCAAGTGAATAAATTGCAGTATTAACAGCCCTTCCCCTTTCCATCCATACGCCCACAATCATGCTAAACGTGGTCTTTAGGTCTTGCCACCTTAGGCTCTGTCTACCCCGTAAGGGATAAAGACGTGATTTATGTATGTATGTATGTATGTCCTAAACAAAATGTACTCGTAGGCAGTGTGAGGTCATTTAACATTGGATGCTTACATAGACAGACAGGCATTAAAAAATTGAGATTTTTAGATCTATTTCATTAGTTGAGCTGTAAGAGCTATCTTCACACCAAATTTCTAATATGTAAGACAACAGGATACCCTAAGGTTAGTTATGGTAAAAGCCCATCGAGGGAATGGGCGAAAGTCTTTGGAATCATGTTATAGGCGATGCGGCTAGCAACCGATCACTATTTTGATTTCCCTTTCCACCTATACGCCCTTAATCATGCTAAACGTGGCCTCCAGTTGTTACCTTAGACTCTGTCTACCCCGTAAGGGATAAAGACGTGATTAATAGGAAATGCAACGGCCATAACTCTTGATTGCAACGACTTAGAGGCTTGATTTTTTCACTGCTTTAAGGAACTGCAGACTTCTTTGTATTTGGTATCAAATTTCAACTTTATATCTAGACGCGTTCTTGAGAAAAAGGATATTCAGACAGACGGACAACGAAGTGATTAAATAAGGGTTCCTTATTTCCTTTTGATGTATTAAACCCTAAAAACAAATAATCGTCTTCATCACCAGCCTATATACGTCCCACTGCCGGGCACAGACCTCCTCTCAGAATGAGAGAGCTTGGGCTATAGTTCCTACGCGGGCCCAGTGCGCATTGGGAACGAACTATATTACACACAAGGATTGCAGGGGTACCAAGTCAAGAGCGAAGAAGACTGTTCACGAATCATCATACCTTTCATTGTACAAACGACGGACTCACCGTCAGTCGACACCAGTGATTAAACACTGTACTATCTTTGTTAATAATCATATGCGTGCATGTGTAGATTTTGGTTATGTTTATGCTCGGGTGGTTTATTTTATTATGTTAAAATTAAATCTATGTATAAACCACACCCTAAACCAGTACACTAAACAACATCAATGTAAAAGTGTCACTAAAGTATTGAAGTATTTGTTATGTCTCAACTGTTTTATTTCTTTAATTTCACTGATAAAAAATTACAAAGAATTCTCACAAATATTTGGTTTTCCGCCTATTCGTGTTGCTAGGCAATGGCATTATATAACATGGGTTGCTGTTGATTACTTAATTCAGCCCGGTGGTCGTTTAAACATTCCAGATAGTATATATGTGCTTTCCTTGGTGTGTATAGTTATTGAAATTGTAGGTTTGCGGATGACACTTCTTTGCATAAATTATTTTTACAGCTAAAGGCCTTAAAATTAGGAATAATGGTTTAAAATTGGGACTGCTAAATGTGAGATCCCTCAACACGGGTCGGGATGAGCTACTAGGAATGGTTACCTTGCACAACCCGGATATCCTGGCTCTAAATGAGACGTGGATCAAAGAGGGAGCTGAGGGCACAGCGCCCTCCATACCAGGATACTCACTAAAGCTCATCCCGCGCGGCAATGACAGAAGTGGTGGGGGCGTTGGTTTTTACGTACGACGCGGTCTGAGAGTGCGCGTTCGCCAGCATCCTTCTTCGTCACTAGAGCAAATGTGGCTGGAGGTTCCTCTGCCTGGGGCGCGTCTTGCTATCGGTACGGTGTACCGGCCTCCCGGTGAGGCATTGAATGATGATACGTTCGACGCTCAAAGTGAATCTATTAACTGTTTTTCATATTGTAATTACATGTGCATTCTTACTGACTTTAACGTAGACCTGTTACAGACACAAACAATAAACGCGCGAAAGCTTACGTCATTTATTGGTCAATGTGATGATCCTTCCGACCGATTTCGGCCATGGCGACCACTTCGACTCCTAGTCAGAATCGGAGTCCGAATACGGAAGCGGTCAATTGCGCAGGATATATTTGGGTGCGTAAACGTTCGCGCACACGCAGACGCACACACTCGTCCTCCCCCTCCTCGATTCAGTGGAACGGCAAGATCGCTACGACTGGAGAAGGGGTCAGATGATGTGTCTGGCCGACAGCATCTATATGCCCTCTACTGTCGCCCTAGGCCATTCACCTTGCCCTGCCGAGTCGCCGAGTCTGCCAAGCCCTGTTGCATATCTACGGAGGGTTGCCTTCCTCGCCGAGACGGACTGTGTCGGATGCTATGCAGGAGGTATCCGCATTTAGCAGCAAGCGACCGCAGAAGTGGTAGTTTTATCACGGGGACGCTGCTGCCCGCCCCCGGAGAAAGCATTTTCATTCTTAATTATGAAAGATCTGGGTGAACTATGAATACCAACAATCCTTGCAGGTGACCACATTCTATCCTTATAATAGACTACATCCTGTCCTTTTTCAAACTTATAGCTATAACTTTTTGCAGACTTATCATAATTTGACTTATTAACTACATTTCTCTTGTTTTGGTAACAATGAAAATCTTTCACAACTTCAGGTGCAAGTAACTCACTATGTATTGGCAGGACTGATCTAGTTGAGCGACTTAGTAAAAGTTGAGAGGGGCTGTATGGTGAATTCAACACAGGACTATTCCTATACTCCAGTAACACTAGATTAAGATCAATGTTTTCACTTTTACATTTCTTTAAAATATTCTTTGCAATTCCAACATATTTTTCAATAAAACCGTTAGATTTTGGATACAAAGGGCTTGATGTGATAATAGTAAATGCATATTCCTTTGCAAATCTCTTAAATTCAAAAGAATCGAATGGCATGTTATCTGCTCTGAAAATCTTTGGTATACCATGGGTAGCAAATATGGACTTCAATATTTTAATTACATTTGTAGCTGTCATTGAATGAACTTTAACTAGATCAAACCATTTAGAATAATAGTCTGCGATTATTAAAAAGTTTTCATTACCAAAATTTAGAAAATCGCAGCCCACCTTTTCATAGGGAAGTTTTGACATTTCATCCAATAACAAATGTTCTTTAGCTTTATTAAGACTATATTTTTCACACAGTCGACATTTACTTAACAATGATACTACATCATTCTTCATATTTGGCCAATAAAACAGGGACTTAGCTCTGCCATACGTTTTTGTGATACCAAAATGAGATACATGCACTTTTGATAAGACAGTTTTTTGTAAAGATACTGGTATAATAATTCTATGATTAAGGTATACCAAATTATTCTCAACAGTAATATCATTCTTAATTTTCCAATATGATTTGATATAATCTGGTACTTTTTCAATTTTCGAGGGCCACCCTTGGTTATAAAATTCTATAAGCTTACTTAACATCACATCATGAAGTGTAGCATGCGAAATTTCTGACAGAAAACTATCACTGACGTTAACAGTGTGAACAACTCTGTCAAGTGAGCTCTCTAAAGTGTCACTATCAGCTTTTGATGATGCTCTGCTTAAAGCGTCAGCTATCAACATCAAGGAACCTTTAATATACTGCACATCAATATCATAAATGTTTAATTTAATTCTTATTTTACGTAATCTTTGAGATCCAATGGAGTAAATTTCTTTTTTCATTAATGCTACTAGTGGCAGATGATCCGTCTGTACAACAGTATGTCTACCATAAATATAATAGTGAAACTTTTTGCATGCAAACAATATTGCTAAGAACTCTTTATCGATCTGACCATATTCACATTCTGTTTTACTTAAGCTTTTTGAAGCAAACGCAACAGGCTGCTTGTTTTGCATTAACACACAACCAATTGCATTTTTTGAACTGTCAGTCTGTATGGTCAATGGTTGCCTGGGATCAAAATTTCTTAATACTGGTGGGCTAGTCAGTATATTTTTTATCTTAATTAAACAATTTTCTTGAATTCTACCCCATTGAAATAGAACATTCTTCTTAAGAAGTTCTCTTAATGGACTTGTAATTTCAGATAAGTTAGGTATAAAATCTCTCAGGTAATTAACTAGACCTAGAAAACGTTGTAGACTTTGCTTATCAACAGGTGAATCATACTCTATAATTGCTTTGATTTTATTTTGGTCTGGCATCAAACAACCATTAACAATCTCGTGACCAAAATATCGAACTGTCTCAGGAAGGTACTGAAATTTTTTCAAGTTAAATTTTATATTTAATTCCCTTGCTCTACTCAAAACTTTTGTCAATGCCAGATCATGTTCCTCTTTTGTATTTCCATATATTAAAAAATCATCAATGTATATGAAAATATTATCAATATCCTTAAAGCAATTTTCACAACTTTCTTGAAATATTTCAGCAGAGATATCCAAGCCAAATGGTAAAACATTAAAGTTATATGTCCCAAATACTGACGAAAACGTACAAATTTTTTTACTATCTTCTGTAAGACCGATTTGCCAAAATGATTCTTTTAAATCAAGAACAGAAAAATATTTTGCATTAAAAATCTTTGCTTTAAGGTCATTGATAGTTGGTATCTCAAAATATTTCTTTAAAATACATTTATTCAAGTCGCGAGGATCCAAGCATACACGAATAGCATCCTCGTCTTTTTCAACAATGACAATTCTGTTAACCCACTCAGTAGCAGCATCAATTTTAGAAATAACACCTTTTTTACACAATCTATCTAGCTCAATCTTCAATTTTTCTTTTAATTTAAGAGGAACACGATGTGGTGGTTTTGATACTGATTCAGATCCTTCCTTCAACAATATTCGGTACTCATTCGGAAATCTGCCTGTTCCAGTAAACACATCTTGGAAGTCTGTAATTACTTTTTGTTTTCTTGAGTCATCTGTAACAATGTGATCCTTTGTTATATTAATCTTATTTGTGAACTTTCTTTCAACCAAACCCAAAATCAAACAAGCATCTTTTCCCAAAGTTGGTTGAAATTGTGAGTCTGTTACAATGAATTCAATAAAGTATGAAGACATCTTCAGTTTGACTTGTAACAACACAGTGCCAAATACTTTTATCCCTGTGTTGTTATAAGCGTGTAATTTATATTTACAATGTTCCAAGTTCAATTTTTTACGCTTATTTAAAATTTGGTAAGTGCTAAAAGGTATCAAATTTACATCTGAGCCTGTGTCTAATTTAAAATTACAACTCTTAGTGTCTTCCAACAATAGTAATTGAGTCCATTGTGTACCACATACCTTCTCTACACTGCCACAGTAAAATTCACTGTCACTTTGATCACTCGACTGTTCGTTGGCCACTGCTTTTACGAACTTACTTCTACATACGGATGCGAAATGATTTAACCTGTTACATTTAGTACAGATTTTTCCCCTGGCTGGACACAGTTCCAATTTTCTCTCATGCTGCTGACCGCACCACTTGCATGTAATTATCATCCTGTTTGGCTTATTAATGTTCTTAGTGACTTTGTCCACTTGAATTAATTTTCCTTGTACGTCTGCTGCATGACGTCTCCCAAGTTCTGCTAACCTAAATTTTGTGATTGTTTCATCAAGATTGGTATCGCCCTCCATAATAATTTTCCTTTGTGTATCTGAGTCAGATGTTCCCAATACCAACCTATCTCGAATTGCCTCCTCATCAGACTGAAATTTGCAGTCCTTGGCTAACCTTTTGATATCCGTGAGGAAACTGTCAAACGGTTCACCGGATTCTTGATTTCTACTGTAGAACACAAATCTTGAATGTAACACATTCTTTTTCGGCTCGCAATATTGATTAAACTGCTTTATTACTTCAGAATATTTTTTGGAGTCCTCATGTTTCTCGAATTTGAAATTATTGTATATCTTCAAGCCATCTTCTCCAATTATATTCAACAAAATAGCCACCTTCCTTTCATCATCTGCTTTATTTAAGCCAGACGCTAGCAAATAAATTTCCAAGGCCTGTTTAAAATTGTTCCAGTTCTCAGACAAGTTGTTTGTTACCACTAATTTTTCTGGCAGGTTGTAGGTCGACATCTTTGCTGTTGCGACTGCGCCATGTAATGACTTTATTAAGTTTCACAATTACAATTAAAACAATTTACGTTAGTACACCATTGGTCAATATAATATGGAACAGCTGGTGTCGGAACCAACTCGTGTTTCTGAGACGTCACAATCACTGCTCGACCTGGTTATAACCGATGCGCCGAGTCGGTTTAGCAACACCGAGGTGCACCACAATCCGACACTAAGCGATCACGCCATGGTATTGACTACTGTCAATATAAAAAAATATAAAAATCCCCCGCGTTTCAAAATTAATAGAAATTTAAATGATATAGACTTAACGACTTTCGAACATGATTTACTTAGCACTCCATGGCATGAAATACTGTATCAGACGGATGTGAACGAAATGGTATCAACTTTTAATGCATTTGTTCTGAATATATTTGAGAGATATGCACCGCTGAGGCGTAGGCGTGTCCCGGACAGGGTGAGCCCTTGGATTACTGACAATATTAAACTCATGATGTCGCTCAGAAATGACGCACTCAGGAGAGCCCATATTACTAAGTCTGATAGTCACGTAAATTATTATAAGCAATTAAAAAAATTTGTGACAACCAGTATTGAAAAGGAAAAGCATGCTTATTTTACGTTCTACGTGAACAAAAATATGAACAGGCCTAAGTCTCTATGGACTCACCTAAAAAGAACAACTGTTTTTGATAGCCCCTGTGGAGGCAGTATCCCTGCTAATATTAATAAGCCTGATAAGATTAATGAGTATTTTTTGGACGTACCCGGTGGTGCGACGCCCTGCTCGGATACACTAAATTTTTTCAATAAGAGCAAAGCAGAACTTAAAACTTCCCAATTCGAACTAGTTTTCACTTCCGAAAGGGAAGTTAGTAAAATCTTAGATAGCATTAAGACAAGTGCGTGTGGTCATGATGAAATCTCAATTGAAATGATCCGTCTTACACTTCCTATTACGCTCCCTGTGATAACAGCAATCGTCAATAAAGCTATAGAGACTAGCGTATTCCCCGAGACGTGGAAAGAAGCTATAGTTAAACCGATACCTAAGGGCAAGGACGTGGAACAGTTCAAGGATCTGCGACCGATCAGTCTTCTCCCGGTCCTCTCTAAGGTCTTGGAACGAGTCGTCGAAAGGCAATTTAAGTCTTATCTGGAACACAATGACATCCTCCCCACAATACAATCGGGGTTCCGGGCTGGCCATGGAACAGCAACAGCTTTGGCACACGTTAGCGACGACATATTAACAGCGTCTGATGAGGGACAAAGCTCCATACTTGTTCTGCTAGATTTCTCGAGAGCGTTTGACTGTTTGAACACGAAATTACTCCTTTCAAAACTGTCGCACTACGGTGTGTCGGATAGTGCTCTGTTGTGGTTTAAGTCATTCTTAACAGGTAGAAGCCAGAGAGTGGCGGTTGAAGATGAAGAAGGTACCCGAGCTATGTCACAGCTGAAGCAGCTGAAACGGGGCGTCCCTCAGGGATCGATACTGAGCCCGCTTTTGTTTGTAGTATTCACAGCTGACTTAGTGGGGGTTCTTCAATTCACTAAAGTTCACCTGTATGCGGATGATACGCAGTTGTATAAGTCGTTTCACGCTCACGATTCGGAACAGGCTATTAAAGAATTGAATAGGGATCTAGATGCTGTTTCTAAATGGTCGCAGGAAAACACACTTTAGTTCTTAATGCGGCGAAGACGAAATATATGATTATGGGTACGAAACAACAAATAATTAATGTAGCAAACAGAAATTTAGAAGTGATCATAGACAAAGTGGTTGTCGACCGAGTTACAGAGGCTAGAAATTTGGGATTAGTCATGGATGAGCAGTTAAGATATCAGGACCATCTAAATATTAAAATCAAGAATGCTTTTTTTAAACTTAAAGTGCTATACAATTTAAGGAAATATCTTTCCTATAAAATTAGAGTTCTTCTTACTGATCTTCTCGTCCTGTCTCCTTTCAACTACTGCGACACTGTGTACGGTCCAAGATTGTATCAATATACAAAAAATGCAATCCAAAGAGTCCAAAACGCTTGTGTCCGATTTTGTGTTGATGTACCAAGAAGATCACATATCTCACCTATACTAGCTGAGAAAATGATTCTTAATATGGAATCCAGGAGGGAGCTCCATTTGGCCAGTCTTACACATAGAGTAGCATATGCAAGGAAACCCATTTATCTCTTTGAGAAATTGTTTTTCTATAAGGAGAATTGTCATCCTACAACTAGGTCTAAGTTACAGATGAAACTGATGATTCCAAGGCACAGATCAGCGGGATTTAGAGGTAGTTTTAGGTACGCCGCTTCAAAAGTGTGGAATAACATACCGCCACCTATTAGGCTAAGACGTTGCTTGTATGGTTTCAAGTTACACTGTAAGAGTATAATATTGAACAAGCAAATTAGTATGTATAATTAATCAGAAGCGTGCCTGGAACTTAGTGCAATGTAATCATAATTAATTAAGTATTTGTAATGCCTAAGTACATTGTTATTGTCATCATTTAAATGGAAATGTACCAAATTTGTTAATATGTTAAATGTATTTTGTGAGTGAGCCTATTTTATTTTTATTTTTTGGTGTAAGGGCCCAACTGTTGGAGCGAGCAGTATGTGTTCCGGCTGAAAAACAGCGCTGAAGTGTCGCTCGTGCGAGCTGGCACTGGCAGCATTTGCTGACGCCGAACCATTTACCACTAATCCTTTTATTTTTGTTTTTGTGTTTTGATGTTTTTTTTTTACGATTGTTAGTGGTAATAAATATTTTTTCTTTCTTTCTTTCTTTACACAGTATTACCTCTAACCACGCCGCTCCCATCGCTGACCTCAGCATGATGCCTGTCTGTGTGTCCTGGATACCTTCCAGCTGTGTAGGCAAAGGCGTACGGCCTCGGTGGAGGGGGTTCCGTGCTTGGCTCGTGCTCCAGGTGGGAGACATCAGCTCCACACAGCGCCAGGGTCACCAGAAAGAGCGTCGGGTACAGCATCTGAAAATTTGGGAAGAACACGCTTCAAAAATAATGTTACGAATACCAGATAAGTGTAGAAAATTAAGGCCAAGTCCTATGTAGCTGGCAATTTGTCGCATGCTTTTATTTAAACAAAACACAAATCACTTGTTCCCTTACGAAGTAGACAGAGCTTAAGGTAACAAGAACTAGCCACGTTTAGCATGATTGTGGGCGTATAGGTGGCAAGGTGAATCAAAATAGTGATGGGTTGATAGCCGCATCGCCTAAAACATGAGTCCTAAGAGAATCAACGCGCGGGAAGAGAATCAACGCTGCTACATTCTGTTTTTTCTTTGCTCCCAGACCATGTTAACGCCTGATACAGAAATCGCATCAAATTTTAACCGACTGTATTGTTGCTGCTAAATAAATATTAAAGTTATTTAAACGTTATTCAAAAAGTACAAACATTATAAATATTACAAAAAACATAAGGAACAAAATTGTTTCTAGAATCGGAGTGAGTACTAACCTATTTTATTTTATTATTATCAGCTAAAGAATTCTTAAAATGACCAACACGGATACAATACCGAGGTGTTTGCTCCGAAACCACTCCAGACCAGTTAGTAACTGGCATTTTAATTCACAAAAAAAGGTCACCCGTCGACAAAGTTGTACCTACACATTTGAATTCTTGCGAGGAGGAAGAGGTGTAAATTTTTAAAGATTTTACGAACAGTTTTGTGTTTGTGTTTTGTGTTTTTTGTGTTGTTGTACTGTTACTTTGTGGAATCGGTTACCGACCTCCATCAGGCAGTCTGCCTCCGTGGCGTCGTTCAAGGAAGGCTTGAGGAAGATGTGGCTCACACCATCTCCTTAGATATTGTGTGTGTACTCTTATTGTATTTTGTATGTATGCATTGTGTATAATGATATTTAGTAGTATTTTATGTTTTGTTTATTGTACTTAGATTATGTACGCTCTATTGTGGCTTTCACTATTTGGAATTTTAAACTCTCATTTTGTCGGTCCCTCGTTTAATGCTCCTCTCATCTACTCAAAGGTTAACTGGTAGAGATCCCTTATAGGGATAAGTTCGCCTTTGTGCATGTATTAATGTTATTTTTATTTTTTTGTAAATTGTATCTGTTTCTTTATATTTGTACAATAAAGCATTTACTTACTTACTTACTTACTTTTGATATTGTCAAAAAATAATACTGAGGTTTCGTTTATTTGCGTTTCCGTATAATCAGTGTTAGCAGTACGTTTTTTTAGAATATTTAAATGACCAAATATTTCTAATTAATAATCACTACTCAATATTATAAATGCGAATGTAAGTTTGTTTGTTACGGTTTCACGCGAAAACTACTCAACCGAAGAAGAAGTAACATAGGATACATTTTATTAAAAAAAAATTGTGTCGTCACTCTGACGTTATCTGCGCGGACGAAGTCGCGGGCAAAAGCTAGTAGGAAATAAAAATAAAAGAGTTTAATTTCCTCGATTATTAATTGCTCTACTTCCAAAGTAAGCTCTATAGACCGACCGCGTAAATGAGTCCTCGCCCGCGCGGCACAGGGGCGCGGGGTAGGACGACAAAGGGGACCGAGAGAGGTGCGGGCGGGTAGTGCGCCTGCCGCCCGTCCCTCCCCACGCCCCTGCACCGCCCGGGCGAGGACTGATTTAACCGGTCGGTCTATAATTAGACTTGTGTTATCGGTACTAGACAACTATATATATATATACATACTTATATAGAGAAAAACATCCATGGACACGGGGACATGGATATTCGTGCTCATCACACAAAATATTACGAGTTCCCTTACCAGGATTCGAAGCCGGAACGCTTTCTTCATAGATGCACTACAACCAATTAGACTAACTACGTCGTCGGTCACCATAGTCAACATCATCATTCAATTCTGTCAAACGATATAAGATCCACCTATGAGCCTGAAATCATGCTCTGTCTACCTCGCAAGGGATATATACGTGATATAAGATGGAGCTAGAACAGACGTCAAACGCGATTCTGATCGCGAGAGCGTAAGACAATATGGCCTCGGGGATTTAAAATTTTAAGATGAATCTACCTCTACCAGGGTAGATTGCGTCCTCTTCTCACTGGCACAGTTAAAAAGAGACAACGATAGCGATAAATGAGAAGACCTTGGAGCATTTAGAAACCGTGAGATTGGCGTAGGTCGCGTAACAGAGAGGATTATACTACGTGCTTACATAGAATTTATAGAACACTAGCTGTGCCCGCAACTTCGTCTGCATAGAATTCGTTTATCGTTATCCCGCAGGAACTACGCAATTTCCCGGGATAAAAGTAGCCTATGTGTTATTCCAGACTATAATCTATCTATGTTCCAAATTTCATCCAGATCTGTCCAGTTCTGGCGTGAAAGAGTAACAAACATCCAAACATCCATACTCACAAACTTTCACATTTATAATATTAGTAGGATAGTAGGATGGTTAAATTATCTGTCTAAGGGCCGATTTTTCAATCGTCAGATAAGCCCTATTCTACGAATAACTCTATGGGTATCCGTCAGTTAAATGCTTATCTGAGGATTGAAAAATCGGCCCTAAGTATAATACTGTGCAAGTATGGGTGTTTGTTAGTCCTTCACGCTAAAACGGCTGGACGGATTAGCATGTAATTCGACACATAGATAATTGGTTGTCTGGAATAACACGTAGGCTATTACTATCCCGAATTTCCCACGGGATCGGAAAATCCTGAAATGTACCACTAAGGCTGTAGCTCTAGAATATGTCTGTCAAATTTGCGTATTATAGACGCGCATTAAGACTTTTTTTCCCACGGGATAAGGAATAAATGGGATTTATACGGTTGCTGCAAGAGGGTATGTGGAGCCTTGTAATTTAGCATGCTAGTATGACTCTACGAATTGATTTTGTCATTATATCCCATGGGATAAAAGGACGGGATGAAAAAAAAGAGAAATTAAATTTAACCTTAAGTGGATGAAGAGAGTATCAGTGGCGTGAAGTCCATAGAACTCACTTTAATTGTGCAGAATTAGAGAGAGAGAGAGAGAGAGAGAGAGAGAGACATTTATTTACACACATTCGATACACGTAGATATATAATAGGAAGGAAATTAGAGGAAAAGACTTATTAAATTTCCTTCGGCTTGCCTTCTGATACACTAGACGCCACGCCACTGGGGGTACATTACTCTGACGTCATCTGTGCGGACGAAGTCGCAGGCAAAAGCTAGTGGGTAAAATAATCTCATTAAATCTAACGGTCGACATAGTTGGCAAGCGGTCACTTATGAAGTAATATGTGAACAAGACTTACCTACTTGTACATGTTCTATTCTTACACGCATACCAATTACAGGGAAGACCTACCAAGGCGATTCGAATACATCTTCAGCCTACATACGTCCCACTGCTGGGCACAGGCTTCGTGTGTGCAGGTTTCCTCACGATGTTTTCCTTCACCGAAAAGGTCATGGTAAATTTCAAATGTAATTTGGAACATAAATTCCGTAAAACCCAGAGGTGCGAGCATGGGCTGGAATCCATTACCCTCTGCTTGAGAGGGCAGAGGTCAAACCACTAGGCTACCACGGCTTTTTATTCGATTCGAACCTTAGAAAGAGAATTTTCTCAATGATATGATTCGGTCTTCTACTTTTTTACTCACTGAGTAACGATCTTTGTTTAAATAAGTAACTTAAAATGTACGACGGCTTCCATGCTGGTCTGGGAGCGAAGAAAAAACATAGAATGTACCAGGTACAAGCCCATCGAGGGCGAAAATCATAGGAGTCAATTCATGTCTGAGCCGATGCGGCTAGCTACCCATCACTATTTTAATTACCCTTTCAACCTACGCCCACAACCATGCTAAACGTGGCCTTAAGGTATTGTTACCCTAAGCTCTGTCTACCTTGTAGGGGATATAGACGTGACTAATAATGTAGCCTTGAAAAAGTAGTTTGATAGCTACTTAATGTACTTGCAGCGATTTAGATTTAAACTGTTTTTTTTGTACCTAATTGGCATGAGGTTTTGAAGTTCCATGGTATTTAATGCCTCATCTTGTGTACTAAGTTGTTTTGTTTATCATAGAGGAATTATCCGGTAGAGTAGTTAAACAAACCCATTCACAATCGCCATATACACGTACATCTGTTTTGTTACCCTTCTTTCATCTACGTGACCGAACCATCTAAGCATAATTTTATCTATCCTAGTCATTACATCTTCTTTCACACCAGCAAGTTCCCTTTATTTTTTTATTTACTAGCTTCTGCCCGCGACTTCGTCTGCGTAGAATTATACATAAACCTTCCTCTTGAATTACTCTATCTATTAAAAAAAACCGCATCAACATTTGTTGACAGACAGCGGAAAGCGACTTTGTTTTATATGTAGTGATTCATAGAACACGGTATTCGTGTTCACCTCACAAATTTATGCCCTTACCAGGATTCGAACACGGGACGCTTGCTTCGCAGGCAGGGTCACTGCCAACTAGGCCAACCGCGTCGTCAAATATCTCCTCTTTGTTTAAAACTCTCACCATATCTATGTTGACTCTTTCACATATGTATAGATTTAAACTCTATCGGTTAGTTTCTCTCTACCTGTGTATCACAAACCAGTCGCACGACCTTTCGTCTAGTTGCGTCATCCGACGCGTCTTGCCGCTAACATAGTATTATATAGTATGATAATAATATCACGACTTGTGACCCATAAAAGGATTATTATTTACTAGCTTCTGCCCGCGACTTCGTCTGCGTAGAATCACTATCACTACATAGTATAAAACAAAGTCGCTTTCTCTGTCCCTATGTCCCTATGTCCCTAAGTATGCTTATATCTTCAAAACTACACAACGGATTTTGATGCGGTTTTTTTTAATAGATAGGTATAATTCTACGCAGACGAAGTCGCGGGCAGAAGCTTTATACATAAAAACCTTCCTCTTGAATCACTCTATCTATTAAAAAAACTGCATCAAAATCCGTTGTGTAGTTTTGAAGACATAAGCATACATAGGGACATAGGGACAGAGAAAGCGTGGAAGTCGTCGTATATGTTAAGTTACTTATTTAACAAGCCACGTTTAGCATGATTGTGGGTGAATTTGACATACATACATACATACATATATCACGTCTATATCCCTTACGGGGTAGACAGAGCCTTTGGTAACAAGACCTAAAGGCCACAATTAGCATAATTGTGGGCATATAGGTGGAAAAGGGAATCATAATAGTGATGGGTTGCTAGCCGCATCGCCTATGACATGATTCCTAAGATTTCCGCTCATTCCCTGGATGGACTTTTACCATCTGCGCGCGAAGGGAAGTAACAGATACATTATATTTATTTCTTTGCTCCCACACTGCTCAAACACTCTAAACGTGAGCATTAGGTCTCTCTACCCCGTTAGGGACAAATACTTGATTTATGTAATGAAATAAAGAATGTCACAGATCGCAGGTCGGCTGTACCATTTCAAAACCTAGTAAGTCTCAAAAACTCAATTTTGGGATTTTTGCTTAAAACGTGGTTTTTAGCAAGTGCCTATAGGATATAGAAACATTTAGAGTCCTATCTCGCTCAACTTCAGAGATACGAGTACTGCAAAACCTAGTAAGTGCCCAAAAAAACGGGCTTTACCATTTCAAAACCTAGTATGGCACAAAACCATTTCAAAAACCTAGTATGGGACATGCACTTACTAGGTTTTGAAAAAGTCAGAGAGACTTACTAGGTTTTGATATGGTCAAACGTGTTTAATTGTAACTTTTTGGAAAGTAGTATGTGTTTGTTATTTGAAGTTACTAGGTTTTGTAAGTCAAATGTTATAGGTACGTTGTTCTTTATTTATTTTGACGCGTCAAGGTAGGCAGCACTGTGCTCCCGCGCCAACTCCATGCTATTGCGCTGGAGCTGTTTCGAACTCGTTTAAACGCGTCAGTCAGTTGCCTGCCAAGGTTGAGTGTGCTTGCACGTGTTATGTTAAAATTTTGCTAAAACGTGGCTAGTATAATCGATAGTACCACTGATGCCAAGTCCCGAAAAAAATTTTGGACCAATCTCCCTGTCAGTAGTAGGTAGTGCCATTGATTTGATAACAGACGACGGCCAAATTTCGGAAAATGATTAATATTATGGAAAGACCCTGGTGCTGCATTTTTTATTACATACATATATAAATACCGTCACGCCTCTTTCCCACAGGGGTTAGCAGAGACTACTTTGTTCCACTTGCTACGATCTTGACATACTTCTTTCGCTTCATCCACATTCATCAATCTCTTCATACATGCTCGTCGGTTTCGGATACTCCTGACCATTTTCCAAAACGTCACCTATTTGGTCTCGAAACGTCCGTCTAGGCCTTCCCCTCCCAACGTAACCATTCACACTCCCCATATAGATCTGTTTAGTTAGTCTACTTTCATCCATCCGCTCTACGTGACCAAACCAACTAAGCATACTTTTTTCTATCCTAGTCACTATATCCTCTTTCACACCAGCACGTTCCCTTAGCACACTATTCCTTATTCTATCTTTCAGTGATACACCTTCCATACTTCTCAACGCTCTCATTTCTACTGCATTTATTCTACTTTCATGCTTCTTTTGCCATACCCAAGTCTCGCTACCGTACATTAATGTTGGAACAAGCACCCCTCTGTGGACAGCCAGACGCGCCTTCTTCGACACCTTCTCACTGCTCACAAAGGCGCGCAGTGCCCCATTCACCATGTCTCCTGCATTCACTCTTCTTTCAATATCACTTTCACACTTCCCATCTTTCGTAAACGCCGACCCCAGATATACAAACTCTTTTACCTGTTGGACTTTCTTACCCGCAATCACAATCTCACATTCTGTCATACTGTCGTCTTTTTCAAACACCATAACTTTCGTCTTGCTTACATTAACATTCATACCTTTCGTTTTCAATGCACCACATAAAATGTTAGCCATCATCTGCAACTCCTCCTCCGACGATGCCAACAACACTTGGTCGTCGGCGTATAGGAGGCATTTGATGGTTAACCCACTCATTCTTAGTCCAGTCATTCCCTTTCAAATCACTCAGGCATGTATCCATGAATAGGTTGAACAGCCACGGTCTAACACCTTTTTCAATGCTAAACCATTCAGCGTACGCCCCGTTTATCCTCACACAAGCACTAGAATCCTCATAGAGAGATTTTAGTGCTCGTAAAAGATTACTGTTCACCCCATGCATGGATAATGCTGACCACAACTCATTCCTCATCACTCTGTCATAAGCCTTCTCCAAGTCCACGAATAAACAGTATATTTTCTGGCCCTTGGCCATATACTTTTCGGTTATACACCGCAAGGAGAAGACTTGATCCGTGCATCCCATTCCCTTTCTAAAACCCGCCTGTACATCCTATATTTTCTCATCGGTCTCTTTCATAACTCTTTCAATCAGTACCTTTGCATACAGTTTGCCGACAACGCTGAGAAGGCTTATACCGCGGTAGTTTTTGCAGTCCAGTTGTGACCCCTTTCCTTTGTACAGCGGCACAATCACGGCCTTGCACCAATCAATCTTTATTTTTTGTAATAAATATTTTTTTTGTAATGAACAACTACTTAGCTGACTGGTTTGTTTTATTTAAATTGAAAAAAAGGTCCACATATTAAAACTTAAATGATTAAATCTCTTAATCATGCCAAAGTGGCAACACATACTAGGTTTTGAAATTGATCGGATCACTATAGTTTTTATTTGAGTTCAATTTCAAAACCTAGTATGGCACATAAAACATGCAATATAGGTAATTAAGTGTATATATATATACCAGGATATTCGGCTTAATCTAATAAACCAAGAAAGTATCACTTTTGGAACGAATATTGCAAAATTTTGTACGGCTGAGACAAAACATGTTTTTTCGCTCTCCTGTAAAATTAGCTTAATGTCCCTTACTAGGTTTTGAAATGGTACAGCCGAGGAGCTTGCCGCACGAGCCAAAGGCGAGGGCTATAAACATGCGACCTGAGGCTTTCGTTATCACCGCCCGAGGTGTGTACACTATTTTACGTCTTCTGGCCATGAAGTAGACATTTTCGCTGCGTAGTGTGCGGTAAATTGGTACTTACGGCCGGGGGCAGTCGCTTGCACTTCATAAAGACAAAAAGACATTGACGGTACCAGTTTTGGACACTTTAAGCTGACAACCACCAGTAATGGACACTTCATTCTTAATTTAAAGGGGTCCATGTCCATTACTGGTACTGTCACCCTTTTTTTTAACGGAGAGGAAATCTTTATGGATGCCCTAGGCACGGGGATGCCCGAACTAAAAACTCTCCGGCGTTGCCTCAATCCGGTGTGATGGGGACGCAGTGGGATGCCACTAGGGTTTCACCACAAACGCCCCCCCGGTGGCCCCGGTTTCCAGACCGCGCCAAGAAGGGGAGGGCCCATGTGCTGGGCCCGTGTTCCCTTAGACAATGAGACCGTGCAATGCAGGTAGGTAATGTGGTACTGCCACCCTAGTCTATCCTGCTGTAATTGCCATCTGTTTCCGGATATTTGAGGTGGTTCACTTATATAATTAACCGACTTGACAACAAAATGAACAAGCAGCATTTTTGGTAAGTTAGGTAGTTGTTTTTGTCTAACGTCTCAAAACTCTGTGCTCGCCACTGACTGGCCCGGAGCGACGTAAATATTGTGACGGGGCAAAGACGCATGAGCAAGCTAGTCATAGAATATGTGTTTTAACCTTCAAAACGCTTTTGTAACATATCAGCAAAACATATTATGTTTCGAACTGGATTGGAAAAAAATAAAAACAACCAAGGTCGCAGACACAGAGGCAGACAGGCCTTAGCAAGTAAGTATTGCAATTCCACTACATCACTTTTACGGTACCTACCTTGAATTTTTTTTATTACATTCTTAATACAAGCTTTTTTTGCCGACCGTTGTTTAGTAACGGACCTCGAAAGGGAAAATGGCACTGTAACCCACCCAGGACCATTTTGTGACAATTTATATTTTTGTGATAATTTATTTTGTTTTATTTATTTTATTTGATGTTTTGTGATTGTCATAAATAAACTTTTTTCTTTCTTCTTTCTTTCTTTCAGTCAGTCTTGTCTGTTCGTCTCTCACAGACAATTTGTTCCGAATCTACTGAACCGATTACACAGTCCTGACATACCTCTAACGTTTCTATTTATAACATACACATACATATGTCGCGTCTTTATCCCTTACGGGGTAGACAGAGCTTAAGGTAACAAAACCTTAAGCCACGTTCAGCATTAAGGCCGTATAGGTGGAAAGGGAAATCAAAATAGTGATGGGTTGCTAGCCGCATTGCCTATAACATGATTTCTAAGACTTTCGCCTAGTCCCTCGATGGGCTTTTGCCATCTGCGCGGAAAGAGAAGCGACTGGTAAATTCTATGTTTTTTCTTTACTCCCAGGCCATATTGAAACCTAGAACACATAGAAAATTCCGAAAAGCAAAGCTATGGCCGGGAATCAAACCCAGATCCTCATCATTCCGTGACGCGTACTATTACCCCTACACCACCCATAGCAAGTGGATAAGCCTTCGTATTCTACCTGTACCCACCTTCATGTAACTTTTTTAGTAAGCGAATATTGGTCATCAGCGCCATCTGTGATCTCTGTACAACACAATTACAAATCTTTCGCTTCACGCGCATTCATCAATCTCTTCATACACGCTCGTCGGGTCAAGTATCAAATAGTCTTCAACATACTACTGAGTCAGGTATCAAGATCGTTCACCTGCGCATGCGCGGAATGTCGCCTTGACCCGCGAATTTGTAGCAGTCACTTTCCACGCAACATGACAATAATTGGGACTTTACTGTAACGCTAACCGAAGGTTGCATTGATAATTGAAGTTGACACGTTGTCTAACCTTCACAGTTTCATTCCATTGTGGTTAGGTACTAGGGTGATGACACCAGTGTTAGACGGCAGCGGATCAGAATACATAAAGTTTAAAATGTATAATGGGTTAAAATACATAATGGTTCGCAACGCAATTTTCTGTAAAACTATTAGCGAAATGAACTTTTTTGATATCGTTATCTATAGATTGGTTTAGGTTAGGTTAGGTTTGTTTTATAACAATCCTGTTAATTTGTAAATTTCTGAGAAAATCGCATTATACATTATAAACCATTATGTATTTTAACCCATTATACATTTTAAACTTTATGTATTTTAATACGGACCCGTGTTAGACACTTTAAGCTGACAAGCATCAGTAATGGACACTTCATTCTTAATTTAAAAATAATCTACACAGGTTGACTTATTAAGATTAACAAGGCGCGATAGTGTGTACTCGTAGCTCAATTAATTAAAACAAAATAAGAATATCAATCCCTATTTTATAATCATCTGGTCACCCTACTTGGCGCAGACCACGTGACTTGTTTGCCTTCTATTACCTACCTGCTATGGGTGGTGTAGGGGTATAGCACGCGTCTCGGAATGACGAGGATCCGGGTTCGATTCCCGGCCATAGCTTTACTTTTCGGATTTTTCTATGTGTTCTAATTTTCACTGACATTTAGAAATTTACAGTCTACGTATTATTCGACCTATGCGCGGGGTTTTTTTTTTAATTTAATGTTATAACACAAACGTTTGGGGACGTTTGTGATCCAAAACTCACTATGCGTACATTGGAACGTACTCTATTTTTGTGTCATTGATAAGATACTGGGCAGCATTGGTCTCGAGCCTGGCATTGCTGACGCCCCCTATTTGGTTACAATAGAATACTAAACACATTCCAACCATTTTTTTTTAAAGTAACTTAAATATATTTTTGTCTACGCCTGTAATATCCGCGACTGTACATGGTACGGTCGGCCAAATATGTTACTAAAATTTTTGATCCAACTTCCTATCAAATAAATAAATAAATAAATATCTTGGGACAAATTACACCAATTGACCCAGCCCCAAACTAAGCAAAGCTTGTACTATGGGTACCAGGCAACGGATAAACATACTTATATAATGTAGATAAATACATAATTAAAAACACACAACATCCATGACTCGGGCTCAAACATTCGTATTCATCATACAACTGTCTGCCCCTACCGATTCGAACCCGGGACCTCTAGCTTCATAGTCAGGGTCACTAACCACTAGGCTATCCGGTCGTTAATGAACGTACATGCATACATAAATCACGTCTTTTCTTTACCCCTTACAGACATGATTCCCCTTTCCACCTACACGGCCACAGTCATGCTAAACGTCGCCTTTAGGTCTTGATACCTTAGGCCAGTGGTTCTTAACCTTTCAGACGCGAGGGACCATTTGACAAAATTTCTGTCTTGCCATGGACCACCTAGTAACTACATATCTAACGAATGGCTTCGATCAGCCCTACCGGAATTGCACCTTTACGGATTGTCTGGTTGTCACTTATCTAATTATTTATTAGATTGGCCCCGCGGACCACTTTAGATGCTTCCAGGGACCACCAGTGGTCCGCGGACCACCGGTTAAGAACCACTGCCTTAGGCTCTGACCACCCCGTGATTTTTGTTGTGTAAGAATTTCAACTCAGGTTGGCAGACATATTTGGCTCATGGTACCGATACAATTTGACACAGAAATGTACGTACTATATCCTTTAAGTACATGGTACAATCAACAAAGAAGAGACGCCCGTCGGTAAGTTTACCGCTATTACGGGATATACATTGGTTGTCTGGAAGAGATCGCTATTAAGCGATAAGACCGCCTGTACTTTGTTCTTAGTTTCTGTATTGTTGTGTACTGATTTGTGGTGTTCAATAAAGAGTATTTGTATTGTATTGTATTGTACCTTTTCTCTGCAGCTGACTGTTACCCGGCATCAAAATGAATTTTACATACATACATACAAATCACGTCTTTATCCCTTACGGGGCAAACAGAGCCTATGTAACAAACCTACAAACGTTTAGCAAGATTATGGGCGTATAGATGAAAAATGAAATCAAAGTAGTGATGGGTTGCTAGCCGCATCGCCTGTAACATGATTCCTACGATTTACGGACGTTCCGAGACCAAACAGGAGACGTTTTGGAAAAAGGTTAGGTCAGGAGTACCCGAAACCGACGAGCATGTATGAAGAGATTGATGACTGTGGATGAAGCGAAAGAAATATGACAGGATCGTAGCAAGTGGAATAAAGTAGTCTCTGCCTACCCCTGTGGGAAAGAGGCGTGACGGTATGTATGTATGTATGTACGATTTTCGCCCATTTTAAAACTGCTTAGTTTGAGTATTTCCTAGATTGTTCTCACGATCGCATGGCAAAGGGATATGACTGCGACTGTCGACGTCGGAGTTACGTAAAGTGAGATCCAGTGATTTGATTAGATCCATAATTTATGATAAATTCTTGCATAATGCTCTTACCGTAACGATTTGAGCTGTAGGATGGAACCGTCGAATATTCGTAGTGCCTATACATATTATAGACACGACTAAATCATCTACATAAATAGGCAGGTACACTATTTGGGCGACTTGCGAAACTCGAAAAATTAGTTTTTCTCCGAAATAACGCCTAGCTTAAAATGGTATTGAAATCTTTAAAGACGTTTACAAGATCTTACATCCTACTAATATTATAAATGTGAGTTTGTGAGAATGTTTGGTTGTTTGTTACTCTTTCACGCCAGAACGGCTGGACATGCGGGTGGTAGGGCCTTGTGCAAGGTCCGTCCGGATCGCTACCACCATCTTACTCGCTAATCCTGCCGCTAAGTAGCAGTGCTTGCACTGCTGCGTTCCGGTGTGGAGAGTAAGACAGCCGGGGAAATTACGGGCACAAGAGGCCATTCATCTTAGTCCTCTAGGTTGGCAACGCATCTGCAATCCCTCCGGGGTTGCGGGTGTCTATGGGCAGTGGTGATCATTTACCATCAGGTGACCCACCTGCTCGTTTGCCTTCCTATTCATATAAAAAAAAAAAAAGATCTGGATGAAACTTGGACCATACATAGATTATAGTAACAAAATTGATAGCATAACTCTTCATGCAACTTTTGCCAATTTGAAAGTACCTAACGACTACATCAACAAGCGCTGTAGAGTTAGCCTCCTGTGTGGCCCGCGCGCCCGCAGCCGCCTGCGCCAGCACTCGCCTCTCCCCCGCGCGGTCGCGCTCATCAACTCCGCGCTCGCAGCAGCCCCCCAGTGCGATCTGTTTGCGACCAAGATAGCGAGGCTGGAGATGGAATGGAAGAAAGTGCTAGAAAGGATGCAGAATGTATAGGAGATGCATGTCTTTAGTCTTTATAGTTTAGGTTTAGGTTAGCGTATAATTTATCTAATATTAAGTATCTTATGTAACGCTATGGTGTCAACTGTCATGTTATATATTAAAAGATAAATAAATAAATAAATAAATAAATAGTCTGGAATATCACATAGGCTACTTTTATCCCGGAAAATTGCGAAATTCCCGCGGGATAGCGATAAACGAATTCTATGCAGACGAAGTTGCGGGCAACAGCTAGTACATACATATCACGTCTTTATCTAGGGAGTAAACAAAAAAACATAGAATGTACCAGTTGCTTCTCTTCCCGCGCAGATGGGGAAAACCCATCGAGGGAATGGGCGACAATCTTAATCATTGTTAATGGCAATGCGGCTAGCAACCCATCACTATTTTGATTCCCCTTTCCACATAATCACGCTAAACGTGGGCTTTAGAAGAAAAAATAACGCCGTGGCAGCCTAGTGGTTTGACCTGTGGCCTCTCAAGCACAAGGTCATGGGTTCGATCTCGGGCTCGCACCTCTGAGTCTTTCAGAATTTACCATGAGCTTTTCGGTGAAGGAAATGATCGCGAGGACTGCACACATCTACAGAGCAATTCAATGGTGTGTGTGAAGTTCCCAATCCGCACTGGGCCCGCGTGGGAACTAGGCCATGCCCTCTCATTGTGAGAGGAGGCCTGTGCCCAGCAGTGGGACGTATGTAGGCTGGAAATGATGATGATGAAGGTTCGAATCGACTTGGTAGGTCTTCCTTGTAGGTAATTGGTATGCATACGAAGCAATTCAATGGCGTGTGTTCCCAATCCGGACTGGGCTTGCGTGGGAAACCCAAGCCCTCTCGTTCTGAGAGAAGGCCTGTGTCGAATAATATGTGGGACGAATATTATAGGCTAGAGATGATGCATCAAGATTGCGCATCAACTTCGTAGAATTATTACCAAAGCTTCTAATCTGACGCGCAAATTTGGTATTTGTCGGCCTTCGGCCTCGGCGCGGCCCCGACCTTTAGAGCATCACGAACATCGTACAGAAGCCCGGCTTGTCTTCTAGAAGACCGCTGGTTGAAGGTGACAGGTCACACGGGGCATTTTAATAAGAGATGTTACTCTGCTCCCAAAACGTACTTTAAAATAGATTACGTAAACATAAATTACGTATTTATCTATGTCTATATCTATCTTTAGTTGCTTCTCTTCCCGCGCAGATGGTAAAAGCCCATCGAGGGAATGGGCGAAAGCCTTAGGAATAATGTTTGAACCCATCACTATTTTGATTTCCCGTTCCACCTATACGCACTTGATCATGCTAAATGTGGCCTTAAGGTTTTGTTACCTTAGGCTCTGTCTAACCCGTAACGGATAAAGGCGTGACATATATATGTATGTATTTCTCCTCATTTTCATTTTTTAAAGGCAAAAATTATGATATTAGTGTGACGACACCAGTATTGGATATGACCCAATAATGCACAATAACTGTTATTTAAAAGAAGCTAAGGCATAGGGTCATTTATTTTACAACAGTCAATATTTAAAACCCTATCATCTTTATATTAAGAACTAGCCTTCCGTCCGCAGCTTCGCCCGTGGTAAATTAATTTTCCCGTAGGAAAAGGTATTTTCCCGCGGTAAAAAGTAGCCTATGTCACTCAGTGATAATGTAGCTTTCTGACGGCAAAAGAATTTTTGAAATCGGTCCAGTAGTTTCGGAGCCTATTCAATGCAAACAAACAAACAATCAAAATTTTCCTCTTTATAATATTATTACTAGCCTTCCGTCCGCAGCTTCGCCCGCGGTAAATTAATTTTCCCGTAGGAAAAGGTATTTTCCCGTGGTAAAAAGTAGCCTATGTCACTCAGTGATAATGTAGCTTTCTAACGGCAAAAGAATTTTTGAAATATGTCCAGTAGTTTCGGAGCCTATTCAATTCAAACAAACAAACAATCAAATTTTTCCTCTTTATAATATTAGTATAGATTAGTAATTAGTATAGATAAAGTGTCCAACACTGGTGCCATCACCCTAAGTGTTATAAACTTATCAAATGAATCAAGAAATTTAAAAATTTGTTGATTCATTTGATAGCGCCTATCATTTGAAAAACAGCGCCTTCTCTCGTCCCTGGTGAGCAGTAGATGTTCCATGGGAGTTTGTAATTGTGTCGTACAGACACATCATTCAAACAGATGACGCTTAGCGACAAAAAATCGCATAGTAACAAAAGGTCACGTGACAATTAGTAACAAGTAGAAAAATTCGGAGACTACCCACCTGCTATGAGTGGTTTATGGGTATAGCACGCGTCACGGAATGACGAGGATCCGGGTTCGATTCCCGGCCATAGCTTTACTTTTCGGATTTATCTATGTGTTCTAATTTTCACTGACTTTTAGAAATTTGCTATAAACTTATACATCCCTGAATCCGAGACGGATGTAGGAATGAAATTCCAACACTGTTGTAATGCAACTTTGTAATGCATTTTTTCGAACGCTTACATCAGCTGATGCTATCATGCGTAGTTAAGCAACGACACGCTTCACCTAGCATTGTTGAGTCTAGAATATTCTATTGCACACTACAAATGACCCAGTTCCCCATCATCAGCCAAAAGACGTCCAGAGCATAGGCCTCCCCCAAAGAGCTCCATAAAGACCGCTCTTGCTCGGCCCTCGTCCAACGGACTCACGCGACCTTTACCAAGTCATCAGTCCACCTTGTGGGGGGCCTTTCCAGTGAGCTATCCGATGGCAAGCAATCACTACAGCCCATGGGCATCCGCTACATCAGAACATTGCTGTTGCGCGCCAACCTACCAGCCGGTGGACAGTACCGATAGACTTGAAATATGGTACACATATAGGTCAGATGACAATGCAAGTACAGTCAGCAAAAATGCTTGTATTAATGAAATTTTTGAAGAAGCTTCCAGGCTGTTCTGGGAGTAAAGAAAAAACACAGAATGTACCAGTTGCTTCTCATCAGATGATAAAAGCCCATCGCGGGAATGGGCATAGGAATCATATTACCTGTAGCCGATGCGGCTGACAACCCATCACTATTTTGATTCCCCTTTCCACCTATACGCCCACAATCATGCTAAACGCGGCCTTCAGGTTTGTTACCTTAGGTATGTACAGTCAAGTGTAATAATATGTACCTATCTAGACAAAGTTTCAAAAATAAGTACCATACGCTCTTACGCCAGCGTTATAAAGTCGTGGGACATATTTTTGAGAAGTTCCTATCGATAATTATTTTTGCACTTGACAGTATGTATGTATTTTGCATTGGCATTTTATGCATGGTATGTATTTTTAAAACAACTTATTTCGACGCACGCTCACAACTGTCAAAGTTTTAGGTCAGGTTTTAGTTATGCCAGCGGATATCTAATGTAACGTATCTAGGAACTATATCTTACGGATATTTACGCAACTTTAATATGGCAACTTATAGTGACTAGAAATGGAAAACATAATCACGCAAATAGTAGTTTTATTTGCAAGCCATTCAAGTCAAAATAGAGCTACAATCAGCGAAAGATTATTTAAATTAATAGCCAATTTGCCAGATATGGCGACATCCTAACACAGTAGGTACTAGGGCTTTACCATGACGTCTTAATGCGATTCAATTCCGATTCAGTATACATACACTTCCATACATACATCACGTCTATATCCCTTACGGGGTAGACAGAGCCTGAGGTAACAAAACCTAAAGGCCACGTTTAGCATAATTGTAGGCGTATAGGTGGGAAAAGGAATCAAAATAGTGATGGGTTGCTAGCCGCATCGCCTATAACATGATTCTTAAGAATTTCGCCCATACCCTTGATGGGCTTTTACCATCTGCGCGAGACGAGAAGCAACTGGTACATTCTATGTTTTTCCTTTGCTCCCAGACCAGCATGGAAGTATATAGTATGGTATAGATAGGTACTAAAAATGACAGCAAAAACCTGAACTGTCTGAATCTAATAGCATGAAGACACAGTAAGACCCCTGGTTGGGGTGCGAGTCGGGTTACCTCCACGTGTGATTAAGAGCTGCGGTTCGTTTTTGGATCCGTCCGGGGGGAAGAGCAGTGCTTGGTCCGGTGCGCCCTGGGCAACGGCTAATGATTTCCTGGCAGTTTCTGAGGGATATCATTGACCGTTGGCTAAGAGCCCGACAGGGGGGGGAGGGGGGTCTTTGACCATTACCGTACAACGTTGCCGACATTTTGTCACACGATTTTTTAATAAAAATTTATACATTGACATTGGCGAAGTTGTCGTCACTATAACGACTTGATACGCCACAAATAAAAGAAGAAGAAGAAGACCCCTGGTTCCATTCGTTGGGACTATTTATTTAATAACTTCCATGCTGGTGTGGGAGCAAAGGAAAAACATAGAATGTACCAGTTGCTTCTCGTAATTCTTAGGAATCATGTTATAGGCGATGCGGCTAACAACCCATCACTATGTTGATTCCTTTTTCCACCTATTACGCCTACAATCATGCTAAACGTGGCTTTTATCTTTTGTTACCTCAGGCTCTGTCTACCCCGTAAGTTATAGACGTGATTTGTGTATGTGTATGTAAAATTGCCACGCTACGAAACAAAATATTTTTTCTCCATTTCGCAAGTTTCTGAGACTCTGTTGTCGCCAACATAAAAACATGCAAAAGGCAATACGTATTATGTAGTAAGTTTTGTCGTTTGTTATATTTCAGTTACGCTCAAACCACACATTGATTAATTAGTTTACAATAAAATAACTCTTTATTGAACACCACGTATAACAACCAAAACAGAAAAAAGGTATACAGAATATTACAAGGTAACAATAGGCGGCCTTATCGATCTCTACCAGGCAACCATAATGGACTGGAGAACAGAACAGATCTGAGCAGGTGGTGCAATTTAGAATATATCTTAATATACTAAGTACTGAAATATATACATGAAACACACATTTATAATAAATGGAGATATAAATAGACACATACACACATACCTAAAAAAGCCAGCTACACACACTAATAGCTATTAGTAACAATTCTAACTCACCTTCGTCAATATTCCCACACAAGATCAGCCGGAGAACGCACAGCACTGACTAAATTGACCGAGTGAAATGAAGGTGAACGAATGGCTTGCAATAGCGCTCCATTCACTCTCGGTCTCGTTCAGAGCAAGATGCTTTCTGTTTCTATATGAAGCGGTTCACTAACGCCTGACCGATAAGCGTTCGACAAATAACGTTTGACCAATTCATTTGACAAGACCCTTTGAATGTAACGATGTACAATCAAAGGCCAATATATGTAAAAGAAAGAAAGAAGACATTTATTCCTTTTTGCAACACACAAATATAAGATAATATACACAATTTTGTAGAAAATAAACAAGGTATCACAAAAAAAACATGGACACGAAAAATAGATCATCAGCGTTGTGTGTCTTCGCAAAAGTGAAACGGTCGCTGGCTCAGCATTACGCTGAAGTGTTAGACACCTGCAGCACTGATTTTCAGCCAGAACCGTCTATGACTCACGAAACGATACACAGATAAAATATACTACATAATCCATAAACTTTTACGTAAACAAAGCAATACATAGATAGAACCCGACTCGTGTGTAACTAAAGAAATACATAAATTAATTAAATAGTTTACAATAAACAAAAATAAAAAGGAGGGAAAACTAAATTGTTCAAAAACAACAGGCTGGCATATCAAAGTGCTAAGTGCTGGAGGACTATTGGAAGGATTTTTGGAGCGTCAATAAGAAATAAATGTACGAAATAATGTACGGTACGAAGACGTCAAAAACATCTCAACAATAAGGTCGGTGACACATATATTTCACATGATGGCTGTATCGATATTAATGCTTTCGACAATACGAATTTTATTACACACTAGCTGTTCCGTTCAGGAATGCAGCTTTCATCACAAGTTTTAAAGGCCGACTGAAAATGTGGCTTCTTGATAAAGGAAAATACAATTACTTTGAGTTTTTTGATTTGTCATTCGCAGAATAGATAGAATAAGCTTTATTGACTTGTATGTACATACATACATATATCACGTCTTTATACCTTACGGGGTAGACAGAGCCTAAGGTGACAAGACGTAAAGACCACGTTTAGCATTGTGGGCGTATGGATGGAAAGGGGAATCAAAACAGTGATGGGTTGCTAGCCACATCGCCTATATAACATGAATGATCCCTAAGATTTTCGCCCATTAGTGCTGTTTGTATGTATACGTATAAATAATAATAATAAATAATAAATATCTTGGGACAAATTACACCAATTGACCCAGCCCCAAACTAAGCAAAGTTTGTACTATGGGTACCAGACAACGGATAAACATACTTATATAATGTAGATAAATACATACTTAAATGCATACAACATCCATGACTCGGGCACAAACATTCGTATTCATTATAAAATTGTCTGCCCCTACCGGTATTCGAACCCAGAACCTCTAGCTTCAGAGGCAGGGTCACTAACCACTAGGCTATCCGGTCGTCAAATGTATCTCTTTATTGTACATTAAACACATTAATTTTACAGGTGTACAGATAAACAGATGTACAAAGACAAACTTATCCCTAAAAAGGAATCTCTTCCAGCTAACCTGCGAAAGATTGACAGGACAAAAACCAGAGTATAGAGAGTAGACATATTAAAAAGCTAAAAGAGCAAATACCCTAACTTAACGTAAACAAATGAAGCATTAAAATAAAAATAATAAGAAACCTACGCAACAATACAGGTACACCTACACCCTAATACATATAAAAATACGATAAACTAATATACGTCAGAAATTATACTACGTTTAAACTACATAAATATACACACACAAAACATACTAAGTCCACTTAAGAAGATTCATCAAGCCAATAGGTGCTTCTTCAGGCGATCTCGCAGGACTTGTAATGTTTGTTACCAAAAAATAATTCCATACGATTTTCATTTTTCTTTCCGCGCGGCTTCCCTGCCCCGCGCCCCGTTCTATTTTTTTTCTCCATAAAAACCTTCACATACACATCCATTTACATCTGTTTATCTCATTAATTTAAAAATAAAGAGTTATACATACATACCTTCCGTAAACCTTGAGGAACATATGAAAAAAAAGCCGAATCGGTCCAGCCATTCTCGAGTTTTGAGTTCAGCAATTCATTTCTAGGGATCCGTACCCAAAAAGTAAAAAAGGGACCCTTTGCTAAAACTTTGATATCTGTCCGTTTAGTCACAGTATATATGTATATAAGCTAAAGCAGTAAGGAAACTACGAACAAATTGGTTGAAACGAAACACGCACACAGGCGCGCGCTTTACACGGCCCCTAAGCGGACCTCGTCCACTCCGCTCAGGCTCAGGTCCGCTTAGGGGCCGTGTAAAGCGCGCGCCTGTGTGCGTGTTTCGTTTCAACCGATTTGTTCGTAGTTTCCTTACTGCTTTGGCTTATATATATATATTTATTTATTTATTTATTTATTTATTTATTTATTTATTTATTTATTTATTTATTTATTTATTTATTTATTTATTTATTTATTTATTTATTTATTTATTTATTTATCTTTTAATATAATATAACATGACAGTTGACACCATAGCGTACTGCGTATACTGTGGTTTAGTGTTTTTGTGTGATCCTGTAGTGTGTGTGACAGTGTGTGTGTGTGTTGTAGTGTCTATAAACGGTCTCTGGCCCTGTTTCTACCGCTTGCTGTTTAGACGTGCTGATCTTGATTAGGTAATTAAGATTTGGATAGTACCTAATTATTAATATAAATTTGTGGTACCTATTGTACTTATTAGTATTGTATTTTTTTATTAATATTAATCAACAAAAAATATTTACCTTACTACTCCGCTACTCAAGCAAGCGGAGTAGCAAAGTTGTTGTTCATCGAAATGGACCTCCGCAAAGTAAAGCCTGATTTTAATAAAATATTTATTAATATTATTTTTTTTTACTATTATAGTTTGCAATGACATAAATATAGCCATGTCGTAAGTGTACTAAGCTAAGTATTAGGTAGGTATATTGTTAAGCTTATGGATTTCCGTTTTCTTTTGTTGTTTTATTTTTCTTTTACTGTCTAGTTGCAGGCTAGCGACGTCGAAGTTCCTAAAACGTTCCCATAGTGTGCCTGTGGGGACGGAAGCGAGACATGCCCTCGGTACCGCTCTGCTTTCAGAGCGACATGAGTGCGTGAGAGCCAACTTTGGGCGCGGCAGACGTAAGCTTGCCTTCGGAATCCAAAAGTTTATCGGTTACTTACCTACTTGACATGAAATATATATTTGGTTTTTTTTTCTAGTCATCATTGAAGATATTTCCAAATAATTTATTTAACCGTGGAGGCGTTTTACACCTCCACTGAACTTAAATATTTTTTATTCTTCTTATCAATTGTATTTCCGAATGCGCTGGAAGTTTAAGAAAAAGACATGTAAATGCCCTTGGCGGCTTATTTGCAAAATAAAGTTTTATAAATTATGTCTATCCGTCTGTCATCAGACTGTAACTCGTGAATCGTGATAGCAAGACTGTTGAAATTTTCACAGATGTTGTATTTCTGTTGCCGCTATAACAACATAAATATTCACTAAAAACTTATCTGTCTATGTAAGTAACCAATATAAAATGATCTTACACTGCCTACATTTTGCTGGGGAGGTAGGCTCCGCTTACACTGGATTACATATTCTTTTGCCGAATTTTTATTTATAGGTATAACTATATCTTAAAGTTATAATATACGTGAAAAAATGGATATATCTTTTTGAAATTTAAATACTCAATTATCATAATACAAATGCTATAGTATTTTTGCTACTGGGAAATAACCTCCACGTTTTGACCTTAATAGTTTACCGGTTTGGCATTTTGGTCATTGCTGCAATCATAATAAGGTACATTTAACATTGTGAGTATAAATTAACACAGCAGTGTAAAGCAGAGTTTACACAGACGAAGAAAAATATACGCATTTATGATTTAAATTTACTATCGATGCAGAAACAATTACTGAAACATACACATACACATATTACGTCTTTATTCCTTACGGGGTAGACAGAGCCTAAGGTAAGCACACCTTAAGGCCACGTTTTGCATGATTAAGAGCGTATACCTGGAAAGGGAAATCAAAATAGTGATGGGTTGCTAGCCGCATCGCCCATAACATGATTCCCAAGACTTTCGCCCATTCCCTCGATGGGCTTTTACCATCTGCGCGGGAAGAGAAGCAACTGGTAAATTGTAATACATGTTTTTTCTTTACTCCCAGACCAGCATGGAAGATAACTGAAACAAATATAAAAAAAAATGATATTGATACGATCCTAATCTAGATCGCTGACTTTGGCACTGTATATATATATATAAGCTAAAGCAGTAAGGAAACTACGAACAAATCGGTTGAAACGAAACACGCACACAGGCGCGCGCTTTACACGGCCCCTAAGCGGACCTGAGCCTGAGCGGAGTGGACGAGGTCCGCTTAGGGGCCGTGTAAAGCGCGCGCCTGTGTGCGTGTTTCGTTTCAACCGATTTGTTCGTAGTTTCCTTACTGCTTTAGCTTATATATATACTGTGACTTTGGTAAGTACTCCTATTAAAACGAAACGACAGAAACAGTTTTCATATTATTTGACACTTTAACGCGGTCGAGATGTGTTCAATATATAAATTCTTTGTCATTTCATTGTAAGAGATGACGTTATTTGAACTAGCTTCTGCCCGCGACTTCGTCTGCGTAGAATTATACATAAAAACCTTCCTCTTGAATCACTTTAGCTATTTAAAAAAACCGCATCAAAATCCGCTGTGTAGTTTTGAAGATATAAGCATACAAAGGGACATAGGGACATAGGGGCATGGGGACAGAGAAAGCAACTTTATTTTATACTATGTAGTGATGATCAAAATAAATATTTGCAAGTACGCTGCTTACTTAGTGTTAGTTAGCTGCAAAATAATTATGTAAGTAAGTAAGTGAGTAAACCTTTATCTATACTTCTATACTAATCTATACTAAGAGGAAAAATTTGATTGTTTGTTTGTTTGTTTGTTTGCATTGAATAGGCTCCGAAACTACTGGACCGATTTTAAAAATTCTTTTGCCATTAGAAAACTACATTATCACTGAGTGACGTAGGCTACTTTTTACCGCGGAAAAATACCTATTCCTACTGGAAAATTTATTTATCGCGGGCGAAGCTGCGGACGGAAGGCTAGCTGTGCAATATAAACATACATTGACAAGCACTAAGATACATGAACAAAGACAGACCTATATGTCGCAACGAACACTATTTCAAATAATGACGCTACGGCGCCAATTTTTCCAAAGCATTGAGATGCTTACGTGAACGCGTTGAAGACTTTTTAACATTCATATAAACATAAATCACGTCTTTATCCCTTACAGGGTAGACTGAGCCTAGGGTAGCAAGACCCAAGGGGTGCGACGTCGGAAACCTCCTCGAAAACTCTAGCGTTACAGTTCCCTTCTAAAAGAGACTCTTGGCCTCACGGGGGAAAGGGTAACGCTTAGGCCGGTGCATCCTGGGCAACAACGGTTAATTAATTTATCTAGTGAAACCGCAATAAGTTGCGGGGAGGACTAAACCTCAATAAAAAATCCAGAGGGTCGCACCCGCGGGTGCTTTTGGTGACGGACGCGATCATGCCCTCGGTACATGAGGGTGTGAGAGCTGACGTGAGGGTCGGCCGGCGGGCATAAGCCTGCCGTGGGAGCGGTGCGCCCCGTAAGGGACGGGATCGCGGAGCGGCGTGGCTTCGGCCACTGTCAGTCAACACGTAACCCCGGCCCGTAGGCGCCGGGAATGTGCGCCGCTGAGACAACCGCTATAAAAAAATCCAAGCGGCATTCCCAAACCTGCACTGCACAGGTGCCGCAAAGATGGAATCCCCCGGGGTGGTCGTGGGGCATCGCGGTGAAACCGAGTGCTCCCGTAACGCCTCACATACGACCGAATAGGGAATGCGTGTGGTTTTTAGTGGGTATGCCTGCCGTCGCGGGAGCCCCACATACCCCCGGTAATCCCGTACCGGGCGGATGCATCAGGCGCATTTTCCACACCATAAACAAAAGGCTTTCTCTACCCTGTAAGAGTTATAGACGGCATTAGTGTGTTTGTATACTATACCACGGAGGCCTCTCCTTTTTCAATTATTTTATTTTAAGATTCGTTTTTAATTTGTTTTTAATTGCCCTTCTGTATTTTTTCATTAATAAAACAATAAACTTTTTATACATGATCTCCAGCATTTATATTTATAAAAGTAATAAATTATTGTATGGAACTAGGTAAGAACTCTCGTGACTTCCCCCGCCGTGTACACGCGATCTTAGATTAGTACTTCATAATTTACACCTGTAGTTTTTGCAGTTTTAGTCAAAGTCTCTTGCAGTGAGGACGCCTTGTGAACTTAATTAATTTTGACAGTGCATGAATTTCTGAAGAAATTGTAAGTAATCTCTAGTTTCTGTTCCGCAAAAATTGGTTTCTCGTGTCTAACGATCTGTTCTTTAAAAAGACCTCATTTTTGAGAGCACATCACTCAAAAGCACCACTCGGAAGTGGGATAAATCGTTCCATATCTTCGAACTACAGCTTTAACCAAACTTTTGACTAGTTCATAAGATTAATAGGAGATGTATTGTCTTTTGCTACTCGTATTTCAAATTCTGCACAAATTTTCACCGATTTCGAGTGCTGTGAACACACATGTGCTTTAAAAAAATTGTCGATGCCTTTTTGGATTTTTTTAAACATAAAAAGATTACTCCAGCCTTTTGTTTTTTTCTCAAAAATATTCAAAGGCGCAAGGTGTGCATGCTCATAGAGCCGCGTGTAATTGTGGTACATACTTTGAAGGTTATTTTTTGCTTTCATTTTTTTACTAAAACCGGTCAGGTCCTTGTCGGAGAACGCTTAAAGTAGGGTTCCGTTGACATCAAGTTAAAATGGTGAACCGCTAAGTTGCTAACGCGTAAGAGACCTCGTGAACATCATTGCAGCTCGCTTATTATATAAAAAATACGCTAACATTAAAAAGTTTCTTATTTAAAATAAATAAATAAAAAAGTGTTTTCACGGTCTTGGAGCAAAGAAAGAACATAGAATGAACCAGCTGCTTCTAAAAGCAGCTATTTCAGAGTTCCTAAAACATGATGTCAGTTACTTCCGACTAATATTATAAACTAGCACTTGCCCGCGACTTCGTCTCTCCCATGGAAAATGTACAAAAACCAGCCAAAAGCGAATCGTATTTTAGTACAAAGGATTTCAGCTTGTTGCCCGTACATAACCAAGTTACATAACCGGCACTGGTAATACCAATGTAGGTAGGATGATTAATTTGGATTAATTTAGGTTTTGATGCGGCGGGGCTGGCCCTTGGGCCACCCTTAAGCCGCGAACACGTTTGTTTTAATTTAACAATGGTCTTTATTGTACCTTAGACTGTCTTGGTTATCTAAAATAGTTATGTACGGGAAACAAGCGAGGATTTCGTACTAACTAGCTACCTCGATGAAATAAACCCGTTTCTTACATGGACAGCCACTAACATTATTTTTATCCCGGCAAATTGCGTAGTTCCGGCAGGATAGCAATAAACGAATTGTTTGCAGACGAAGTCGCGGGTAGCACCTAGTGTACGCATATTTGCTTTACGCGTCAAAATCATTTGACTAGGTCATGACTGGACGCGTAGAACTGTCAAGTTGAAATTTATATAAAACTCGCTTCTGCCCGCGACTTCGTCTGCGTAGAATTATACATAAAAACCTTCCTCTTGAATCACTATCTATTAAAAAAACCGCATCAAAATCCGTTGTGTAGTTTTGAAGATACATATAAGCATACAAAGGGACATAGGGACATAGGGACAGAGAAAGCGACTTTATTTTATACTATGTAGTGACTATACATTATAGTGATGATGATACGTATACGGTTATGGGTTTTTCCTGTAGGTATTTGCCATGACAGTCAAGTGTCAACGATGATGTAAATCTAAATAAATAAAAATGAATATTGCTAAGCGCAAAACTCGATCCGCTAATTCTCTTTTTCATATTATGTTCCTAAAGTTCCACGGAATGTTTTATGGAGAAAAATATACCTACAATTAAAATAAAATGGAACGGGGGCTAGTAAATTGTAAATTAATAAAAAAAATAACCGTTTGTGATCAATGCTGACGTCTTTAGCCTTGACTCACAAACTTTGAGCTTAATTTCGTCAAAGTCGGCTAATAGCTAGCACTAACTAAATAACACAGATTGTTTAAGAACGTCATAAAAAACGGCGCTATTTTATTTAAATAAGTTATTATTTCATCAATAAATTATCAAAAAAATATCAAAAATAAACTACTTTTGAGTCAGATGACAATACAATAATCTGGTAGTAAAATTGTGGTGGTCCAGCAAAGTCCAGTCCACAGGAGGGAACTCTTCAACGGTTGGTCCGATTGACTTGAAATTTGGTTGGACGATAATGCAAGAACAGTCAAAAAAGTACAGTCAGCAAAAAAGCTTGTATCTATAATGAAATTTTTAGGTTAGGTTATTTGTGGTTATTATTATTTGTGGACGTTTTGGAAAAAGGTCAGGTCAGGAGTACCCGAAACCGACGAGCATGTATGAAGAGATTGATGAATGTGGATGAAGCGAAAGAAATATGTCAGGATCGTAGCAAGTGGAATAAAGTAGTCTCTGCCTACCCCTGTGGGAAAGAGGCGTGACGGTATGTATGTATGTATGTATGTATGTATTATTTGTGTAATTTTACTTTGCTATCTCCGCGATATGGTGAAGTCAAGTCGTAGAGAACAGCTAAGAGATCTCTGTATTGTGATTACTCCACAGTATTATATAAATGATTTAGAGAGAATGGGCGAAAATCATAGGAATCAGTTATAGGCGATGCGGCTAGCAACCCATCACTATTTTGTTTCCATTTGCCACCTTATTCTTGTTAAACGTGGACCTGTCTAGCCTGTAAGGGATAAAGATGTGATTTGTGTGTGTGTGTGTGTGTGTGTGTGTGTGTGTGTGTCATTTGTGGAATATTTCAGCAGATGCTTGGATTAGATTGACAAATCATAAACACTTTTAGTCCCTTTGACTTTGAACCGCACTTTGAACATGGATCAATGGTAGCATCAGTCAAATGACTCAAAAATCCTGAAAAACATTTACAGACTTGCATAGAAACATACGGTTACTTACAATTAAAAACATACATACGAGAAAACATACATATATTTCACACAGGCTTGGTTATCTTGCATGTGAGTAGCGGAGTAGCATGGGTAAAATTTTTTGTTCATGAAAAAGTAAGTGAAAGACACCCAACCACCAATTAAAATAAACTGGAACAGTTAAAAGATGTGACTCAATTTTAAATGAAAAAAAAAATTACGATGAAAAATGTTTACAGAACTATTCCAACCATGTTATAGGCATTCCAATCATGTTATAGGCGATGCGGCTAGAAACCCATCACTATTTTGATTCCCCTTTCCACCTATACGCCCACAACGATGTTAAACGTGGCCTTCAGGTCTTCTTAACTTCTTACCTGGATAAAGACATGATTTATGTATGTATGTACGTATGTAACCACCTGAGAGACGATGAATTGAATACAATAGCGAGCGCCTGCGCATTAGAGTATCCATCCTCCTCCTGTATTCGACTTTTTCTTGTGTTTTATGTACAATAAAGAGTTATACATACATACATACATAGAGGCCTGCCTCACTGGGACGCCATGGTGACTTCGCCAGCTAACCTATACAAATCAGACGTCGTCAAAGCGTCACCAAGATGGCGACAACCGATACATTTCTATAAGTATTGTTTGGTAGCTGGAGAGGTCATCATAGCGTCCTGGGGCCTTACCATTACCCTCTTTCTGTTATTCCAGAAATATGTCGGCGCCAGTGGTCGTGAAGCAGTTCCCGCTGGAAAAGGAGTATGCGAAGAACACCGGCGTCACCCCCGAGGACGTCAGCAAGCTGCGAGCCTGGCTGGCCACGCAGCCTCATCTACCGGGAGACTTGCTCACTGGTTAGTTTCACGGGTGACGACGTCAGCATCATCCATAACGACGTCAGTATCACCCATAACGACGTTAGTATCACCCATACGACGTCAGAATCACCTATAATGACTTAAATGTTTCTCGTAACGTATTTAATGTTTGAAGTAAATTATTTATTCTAGGAAAAAGGATATTTCTGATGAATATATATGTATTCGTTTTTTGTTCTTGTCTGTTAAATGTTTTTCATTACGGGTTTTTTGCTTTTGCTTGTAATTTATAAAAAAAAAATAAAGTTAACGAATTCTAATGAACAAAGACTTCCACATTTTTATGCATAGACCTAGACCTGCTTGGCATTGACATTTAGTAAATTATTAACCTGTTATATTTTTAGAACAGCCTTCAAAAATATTGATCCTTTAAAAAAAATTCGATACCGTGTTTAATTTTCGGTTTTATGGCAGGTTTGATTAGAGCTCTAGTGAATAATGATTAATAATTATTATTATCTAGAACTACGCAACCGGTCTATTGCGACTGTTAGGAGTGGCATTTATAAAAAAAAATAAAAAAAAAATTATGTTAATTAAATGCTGATCGTGTACTTAATAGATCGCACTACGTTTAGTTGGTGAACAGTAGATCTAGTAGGACCTAAAGAAGATGGTTTCTTCTCAAACAGGCTTAACGTCGTCCTTCAGAAACGATAGTAGTATTAGAATAGAATAGAATAGATTAAAAATAAATATTATATATAAATAGATATTAAATCCGTTTGCTTGCACAAGTCTCCCTTGGCGTCCAAAGTCCAAGGTTTCATTAATTTCAGTGTCTCCAGATAATACAAATTCAACATAATTTGAAGGAATATTGCGCAAAACATTCGATTTAAAACTGCGCTATTTTAAAGACCAACCACTGGGTTTTATGGAGTAGCAAGGCAATTTTTTTTTTCTTTAGATTTCTTTTTATTCTGATTATGTTTTTCCAGACTTGGACCTGATCTTGGTCTACCACTGCTGCGATCGCAGCGCCGAGGTCTCCAAGCAGGTGTTGGACCTCCACTTCACTCTCAAGACACTCTTCGAGAACCTCTTCAAGGACCGAGTGGTCGATCAGAAGATCCTGTCTATATTGAACGTTGCGTAAGTTTTGACAACCAATCAGTATTGATGAAGAAACCTGACTATAAAGCTAGGAATTCCGGGTTCGAATTTTGGTAGCCAATTGTGGCGCATCATTCCGCAACATAGGTGGTAAGATAATCTTTACTAAATCTTCCAGTATCGCTGGTGTTCATAAATATATCAGCAGGTAGGTAAATACAAATAAACGGATAACTCACGTATAAAAAGTCGAGTGATGCTCGACATGTTTCGGACTATTTCGTAGTCCTTCTTCCTGGAGCGCTCGCCCCCGCGGCAGCGAAACGAACACTGCGCGCCAGCGCTCTGTTCGCGCGGCTGCTCGACGCAACTGACAGCGGCGCACCACTACCCTCGTTTTCATCGTCATTTTTATTATTGTCAAATGTCGGGCAGCACACAACACTGATCACGCCACTCCGTAAAGGTTCGCTCACACTCACCGTTTGGTCAATATTTAAAACAGTTTTCCAACTCGGGGGCACCGACCATCCACTATCCCGGTTGAAATTGGGATACCGACTTATTTCAATGGCTTCACGTACTTTCCGCGGAATGAAAAACTTTTCTCTATTTCCGAGTTATCCGTGTAATGACGTGAAACACGTGTAATGATGATTAAGTCTCACAGTAGTTTCATGTTGAAAGCAACTCAGTAACCAACTGAAATTACATACGTGTACTCCTTATACGAGGCTCTGCCAAAAGATATTCCGCGTCCCATTAACTTTTCGTCACTTTTATGTCTTCTAGACCCTCCCGTTATAAAACTTCTGATCAAATATATAACTTCTTTCGATATTAAATTATGAACAATACAAAGCATGCTCGGTATACTGTTATTTATTTAAATTTCCCTTCTTTATGTCCTTCTACTTTGTCAGCATGCTTACCCTCACCTTTTCCACTTACCCTCACACAAAAAAAAAAAAAAATTGTCAAACGTTCTGTGCTGTCTGTACCGTCCATAACTTGTGTTATTTGTTTTAGATTTCCTGTCTGCTCCTCCCCCAAAATCATCAAAATTAAACCGAACATTCTCCTCACGTGTGTAATGTCACTACGTCGACATTGGCGAAATACGCCTTGTTAAAATAAAGCAAGGGTGAAAGCCACAACAAAAAAAAAAAAAAAAAAACCAACTGAAATATTTCGTAACACTTTTAAGAGACTTTGTATAGTGAATAATTTCCATTACTTGGCTTTACAGGATAGGGCTGCCATTGCCGCAGCGTGCGCATGACGGCTCCGTTGTCTTTTACAGCTGCCTCGTAGACAAGGACCCCAAGAAATACGTTTTCTACGAAACCATCAGGTATAACACCCATCGGCTCTACATTTGAAGAACTTGCTAATATTGTCCCAGTTATACTGCATTTTTACCAGAGATATGCGAGTATGTCAAATTGAGCAACACTTTGTTATTTTGGCATTTACACTAAAAAAAGCACAATTTTTCTTTATTGCACATGCATATACATAAACTCACAGAAGATGTCACCTATTATAAGGTACTCGTTTGCATGCTTAATTCACTGTAATTTAGACCGTTTGTTGCAGAGTTAAGGTATATTTTCCACAAATGTTCTGATCTTTATGATCAGTGACGATCGATTTGCCGATCAGTGACGTCCCGATTTTATCGAAAGGTCGCTGCTCTTATATTTATGACAAATTGCGTGTTCTGATGTTATTAACCTTATTTAATGTTACGAATTTATTGAAATTTAAGGCACGACTGTACAAAGCGAAAATAGAAAAAATAAATGGCCAATATCTTTTAAATATACCTGACTGACAGAAAAAAAGATAGTCATAATCCCTATTGTTGCATCTGTGCTGGCTGAGGCGGATACGGCCACGGTATTGTAAGGTCTATAGTCCGTTAGCTTCTAGAACGATATACGAGTTTGTCTTACTGTTTCATACTTGAATTGGCCGATTGTACAGTCGCCATATACGTAATACGTACGTTTGTAATAATAGATTCGAATTCCAAACAAAACAGAAATATGGCTAATACGTCATGTCCAAAATGAAAGATGTCACCTATAGTGTACTCGTTTGCATGCATAATTTACTGTAATTTAAACTCTTTGTTACAAACTTAAGGTATATTTTGCAGAAATGTTCAGATCTTTCTGATCAGCCTGACTGCGTCGATACTTTTGACAATCTGTGCCTCCTGATATTTTTACCTTATTGATTGTTCTGAATTTATTGAAAAGTCTCTCTTATATTTATGACTAATTGAGTGTTCTGATGTAACCTTATCTAGTGTAACGAATTTATTGAAATTTAATGCTGCTCCGAAATAGGAGCTCGCCCACTACGATACATCTGATGGCCCAAATGTTGTTCTAAGAGCTCACGGAATGTGCTGCAGGTCACTTTAAGACCATAGATTCCATAAGTTGTCTATATCTTAGTGCAGGGGTCGGCAACCTGCGGCTCGCGAGCCACATGCGGCTCTTTGGATGTGAGGCTGCGGCTCTTTAGTTCCATTCGCAAATATTATTTATTTTATAAAATGTGATTATTTGTTGTGAAAAACACTACTTAGGTATATATGAATAAATAGATATTTTTCTTATGAATAAATAGTTAACTTTTTTTATCAACAAACTTTATGAAAGTATTGAGGCTATTTATTGTTGGCGAGAAAAAAATTTGTGGCTCTTTAAAAACTTGAAATTTTGTAAATAGTAATTTTTGGCTCTTCCGACTCAAAAGGTTGCCGATCCCTGCCTTAGTGAACTCATTTTTAAAGTTGAAAATGGCGAAAACCAGCCCATGGCTAATAGGGCTGCCTTACGTACGCAGACATAAAAGCATACGTCTCGCCAAAACTTCCATAAAAGGCATTATCTTTTCCAGGGCAATTACTATGGTAGTAGAGCTGAGTCAAGAGGAGGAGGGTACGTGGCCTGGAGTAACCATGATTTTTGATTCTAATTTCTTCAGTCTTCAGCACCTGGCCAAGCTAGATTTGCAGACAATACAGCAGTTTTTATACTACTTGCAGGTAAAGAACAGACAGATACTGGGCCGTGGACGATGTTTTTCCTACTGACTGCCAAATAATAACAGTTGTTTTCAACATGAAACTACCGTGAGACTTAATCATTATTACACATAAACGGAATAATCTATACATATAAAATTCAAAGTCCTGACTGACTGACTGACTGACTGACTGACTGACTGACTTAACTATATATCAACGCACAGCCCAAACCACTGGACTTAGAGACTTGAAATTTTGCACATAGATACCTTATACAATGTAGGCATCCACTAAGGAAGGATTTTTGGAAATTCCCACGGGATAAGGAAAAAACGAGAATTATATATTCGACTCCGAGTGACGCTATCTCAGTAACTATAATAACTAGACTCTTCAAATTTTATACAAAAGTATGTGATTACAAAACGAAGAAACTAATTTCAGGATTTTTGGAAATTCCCACGGGATAAGGAAAAAAACGGGATTTATATATTCAGTTAAACGAAATCCTGTGAACTATAATTACTAGACTGTTCAAATTTGGCATAGAAGTAGGTGATTATAATAGTAAAATAATGTTTTAATGATTTTTGGAAATTCCCACGGGATAAGGAATAAAACGGGATTTATATTTTCAGTTCTACGGATTCGATTTTTCGTTTTACTGGTCGTATAAAACTGAAATTTGCCTTCAAGTTCCCTTGGGGAGTGTTAACAATAAAAAAAGGATTTCCCGAAATTCCCACGGGAGCGGGAAAAACGGGACTTTTCGTTTTACTGGTTGCAGAAAGCTGAAATTCGGCATGTAGGTTGCTTCGGGAGTGCAGAGGAGCATTAAGAGAGTACTTTCCCAAATTCCCACGGGAACGGGAAAAATATTTGTTTACAAAGAAATACTGCGGTACGCATAACATGGCTAGAAAATTGAAATTTGGCACACATATACCTTGAGTATCCTAGAGGTGCACTAAGAAGGTATTTTTCGAAATTCCCACGGGATAGGGAAAAAACTGGATTTTTTGTTTTACTGGTCGTAGAAAGCTGAAATTTGGTAAGAGCCTTCCTTGATGAGTGTATGGGAGCACTAAGAAAGGATTTCCAGAAATTCCCACGAGAACAGGAAAAACGGGGTTTTTCGTTTTACTGGTCGTAGAAAGATGAAATTTAGCATTTAGCTTCCTTAGGGAGTGTAACGGAGCATTATAACAAAGGATTTCCTAACATTTTTACGGGAACGGGAAAAACCAGGATTTTACGTTTCCAGACGAAACAACGGAAGAAAGAGACTTAACATTTATAACGTGTGTTTCTTTAAAGGCTTTAAGTGTGCTCCGAAAGCACTCCCCAACATTTTCACGGGAACGGAAAAAAACTTATTTTTTCGTTTTACATCTTAGCGCGTACGAAGTCGCGGGCAAAAGCTATTTGGGGTAGGTATATTTTAGGACAGCCCTTTAGGTTAGGTTAGGTTTGTTTTATAAAAATCCTGCAATATTTACAGTTTCAGAAAAATTAAGGCAGCGGGGCAATGCGGGGGCTTGCTTGCATGCTTGCTTGAGTCCTTGCTTTGCATGCTTGATTGCATACTTGCTTTCATGATTGCTTGCATGCTTGCTTGCATGCATGCACGCTTGCTTGCATGCTTGCTTGAGTCCTTGCTTTGCATGCTTGATTGCATACTTGCTTTCATGCATGCTTGCATGCTTGCTTGCATGCATGCATGCTTGCGTGCTTACTTGCATGCATGCTTGCTTGCACGCTTGCTTGCATGCATGCTTGCTTGCACGCTTGCTTGCATGCTTGCTTGCTTGCATGCTTGCTTGCCTGCTTGCATGCCTGCTTGCATGCCTGCTTGCATACCTACATGCTTGCAGGTTTGGGTGCTCGCTTGCTTGATTGCTAGCTTCTTTGAAATGCTCATGGTTCACGCGTGCGAAGCCGCGGGCAAAAGCTAGTTCACGTATAAAAAGTCGAGTGATGCTCGACATGTTTCGGACTATTTCGTAGTCCTTTTTCCAAGAGCGCTCGCCCCGGCGGCAGCGACACGAACACTGCGCGCCAGCGCTCTGCTCCCGCGGCTGTTCGACGCAACTGACAGCGGCGCACAACTACCCTCGTTTCGTCGGGGCGAGCGCTCTTGGAAAAAGGACTACGAAATAGTCCGAAACATGTCGAGCATCACTCGACTTTTTATACGTGAGTTATCCGTTTATGTGTAATAATAACAGTTGTTGTTGAACAAATGGCGTGCCAGCACGTCTAGCACGAGAGCGCGCAAGAGTCGCGTCGCGCGCGAGATAGATTGCCCGTCTTTTTCTTACTGTACCAACAAGAAAGAGACGGGTAGTTTTTCTCGCGCGCGCCGCGACTCTCGTGCGTTCTCTTGCTAGCCGGGCTGGATAAGCTAAGTGATTCTGCCCCTCTGGAATTCGGGCTTGTAATTTTTATAAACGGTGTGCCTCTACACTAGTAATTAATGTGTAAAATATGCCCACCCAAAATTTTACATCACAAAATCAAATCACAAATCACGTCTATATCCCTTACGTACGAGGTAGACACAGCCTTTTGTTTTTTTTTTTTAACGGGTGGGTAATGCACCTTGTGCGCTCGGGGCAGCAACGGGAGTATGACGGGCTCTCCAGCTCGCCGCTGCCTTCCCTAGTAGAAGGAGGGGAGAGGCCTGCCGTCTAAAAACCGACACGTTCCCTCCTGGCCATGGACTGTGAGCGTTACGGGAGCACTAGGTGTCACCGAGATGAGGCAGATGGCAACGGCACCGTTGAGTGCGGGTTCCGGATTCCCCGCCCTCCCCCGCCGGTGACCGTTTGATTGTTTATAGAAGTTGACTCCTCGCAGCCCCCGCAGCGGCCCACGTTCCCGGCGCCTACGGGGTAGACAGAGCCTGAGGTAACAAGACCTAAAGGCCACTTTTAGCATGATTGTGGGCGCAAATGGAAAGGTGAATCAAAATAGTGATGGGTTGCTAACTGCATCGCCTATAACATGATTCCTTAGATTTTCGCCCATTCCTCGATGGGCTTTTACCATCTGCACGGGACGAGAAGCAACTGGTACATTCTATATTTTTCCTTTGCTCCCAGACCAGCGTGGAATTATTATAAATTAAAATTTTACAGTTTTTTATTTAAAAAAAAACTAAATTATGATTTTTCTTCGATATTTTTTTTCTACCCAACCGATTTTAGTGTGCCGATATTCACATGAATTGTACACTTACTTAAGATGACAATATGACGTCCTACTAATATTATAAATGTGAATGTAAGTTTGTTTGTTACGGTTTCACGCGAAAACTACTCAACCCGATCATCATGAAATTTTGTACACATGTTCTTGGAGGTATTAGAACATAGGATACTTTTTATTTAAAAAATGTATATTTTTTCATGTCGTCACTCTGACGTTATCTAGTAAATTATATTTTCATTATGTCATAGAAATAAAGTTAAAAAATGCTAAACAAATTAAAGAAACGACGATTCGCAGCAAATGCGACTATCGTGCGTTTGTTATTAAACCCAACGAATTGTAAATGGCCAGTATTTAGCATATCAAGCGCGTTTCTTAAAAGAGGTTTCAATAATTCCTTTTTATATTATAGAAATTCCAATTACAATTTAACTTTTCAGGAAGCAATGTTTCTCAAAGTGACAGCTATCCACATGATCAACGCACCGTCCTTCATCGACAAAATCCTGATGCTGATCAGGCCCTTCATGAACAAGGCTCTTATTGACTGTCTCTACATCCATCAAGTAGGAGCAACCACACTGGAAAAGTATGTCCCCATTAGTGCGCTACCAAAGGAAGCAGGGGGAGAGTTCCAATCGATTTACAAGTGCAGAGGTAAGGCAAATAAAAATGCGTAAGAAAATACTACATACATACATACCGTCACGCCTCTTTCCCACAGAGGTAGGCTACTTTATTCCACTTGCTACGATCCTGACATATTTCTTTCGCTTCATCCACAGTCATCAATCTCTTCATACATGCTCGTCGGTTTCGGGTAGGTACTCCTGACCTGACCTTTTTCCAAAACGTCTCCTATTTGGTCTCGGAACGTCCGTCTAGGCCTTCCCCTCCCAACGTAACCATTCACACTCCCCATATAGATCTGTTTAGTTAGTCTACTTTCATCCATCCGCTCTACACGCCCAAACCAACTAAGCACACTTTTTTCTATCCTAGTCACTATATCCTCTTTCACACCAGCACGTTCCCTTATCACACTGTTCCTTATTCTATCTTTCAGTGATACACCTTCCATACTCCTTAACGCTCTCATTTCTACTGCATTTATTCTACTTTCATGCTTCTTTTGCCATACCCAAGTTTCGCTACCGTACATTAATGTTGGAACGAGCACCCCTCTGCTGTGGACAGCCAGACGCGCCTTCTTCGACACCAGTTCTCATTGCTCACAAAGGCGCGCAGCGCTCCATTGACCATATTTCCTGCATTCACTCTTCTTTCAATATCACTTTCACACTTCCCATCTTTCGTAAACGTCGATCCCAGATATACAAACTCTTTTACCTGTTCGACTTTCTAAATAAATACTAAAAAATACTAATGTCGCACAGACACATCATTCAAACAGATGACGCTTAGAGACAAAAATTCGCATAGTAACAAAAGGTCACGTGACAGTTAGTAACAGGTAGAAAAATTCGGAGACTACCCACCTGCTATGGGTCGCACGCGTCACGGAATGACGAGGAGCCGGGTTCGATTCCCGGCCATAGCTTTATTTTCGGATTTTTCTATGTGTTCTAATTTTCACTGACATTTAGAAATTTAATTTCTAACGGTAAAACCGAAAAAGTAAAACATAAAAATCAAGAAATAAAATTTCTTGATTCATTTGATAGTACCAATTTGTCTTAATCTAGTTTTTATTTGTTTCCAGACGACATTCTGGAAAGGATGAAGCTGAACAAGGAGTTCTTCGAGAGGGAGACCAAGAGGCGGGTGGTGGAGTCCAAGCGGCCGGGGAAGCCCAAGACCATCACCGACATCTTCGGAGGCATCGAGGGCTCCTTCAAGAAGCTCGACATCGATTGACGAATGACGTGTTTAGCGACGAAATGACATGACAGCTGGTACAAATGGAAAAATTCGGAGACTAGCCCACCTGCTATAGGGGTAAACCGTAGCTTTATTTTCCGGATTTTTCGATGTGTTCTGGTTTTTAGTATCATTTAAAAATATAATTTATTACTTCTTTTTTCTTCTTACGGAGTAGCATTTGAAATCGAGAATTACTATCAAATGAATCAAGTTTTTTTTGTTTTTAGTTTTACGGTTTTATCTGTTACTAGCTGTCACGTTGCTGTGCGAATTTTTTGTCGCCAAGCGTCATCTGTTTGAATGATGTGTCTGTACAACACAATGTATGTTATTTAGCATAGTTAGGTATACATAGTGTTTAAATCCCATCTTTATTTTTAAAATGTTACGGAGGTCAACATGGGACGAGGCCGCATATCGGTTGAACATTACATTAAAAAAATTATAAATTACTTTTGTGTTCTTAATTTCTTGGTCATTACTCATTAAAATGAACTCAACCGTCAAGGGCGTCAAGCTTTTGCCTATTGAATATTTTTATCGAAATACACACACACACACACAAATCACATCTCTATCCCTTACGGGATAGACAGAGCCTAAGGTAACAAGAGCTAAAGGCCACGTTTAGCATGATTTTGGGCGTGTAGGTGGAAAGGTGAATCAAAATGGTGATGGGTTGCTAGCCGCATCGCTTATAACATGATTCCTAAGATTTTCGCCCATTCCTTCGAAAGGCTTTTACCATCTGCGTGGGAAGAAAAAAGCAACTGGTACATTCTATGTTTTTTTCTTTACTCCCAGACCAGCATGGAAAATTGATACGTATGGAGCAAGATAAACAACCGTGTAGTATGTAAACTGAGTTATTACTGGCTTCGTAGGGTGCGTGACGGCGCAGCGTACACGCATGCACACACACATACAAACATCTCAAAAATAATTTGTAATATCAAAACAATATGTATAAATAACAATGCACCAAGGAGAAGAAACGTCTTATAAAGCCACTCTCACGACTGCTAGCGCGTGTGGACGCGGCCTTAGCCACTGGTCCTTCGACCGGCGCCCGCGCACTTCACACTTCAATTTTGCAGTTCGACTCAAAATCTCCTACAGTGAAGACGCCTCGTGAATTTAATTAAATTCTTGTTCATGGATTTTTGAGGAAAACGTAAGTAATTTTGTAGCTATTTAAAATTATGATACGGACTGTGAACGTGTAGGTACGAATATATTGCGTTTGATTATTTACAAGAGGTCTCAGAAATATTATGAAATAGTTTAGCGTAATATAAAACATCACTTACGAGGTAGACAGAGCCTAAGCCTTTCAGCATGATAGTGGGGGTAAAGTGGAAAGGGGAATCAAAATAGGATGGGTTGCTAGCCGCATCGCCTATGACATTCAAATTCAAATTATTTATTTGTCAAAACATAGGCAAATACATACTTAAACAGAGATTTTATGCGTATATTTAGGAGCACTATGTTGCGCCACGAGGCATACGAATAGCCAATATAATGGATGGCTTGGATTTTTCGTTCTTAATCTGCATAAATTTAAAATGCAAATTTACAGCCTTTCCGCTAAATAATCATGGATTATATTATATGAACTGTGAGAAATGTTATTTTTTTTTTAATTAAGGCTGGTCAGAAACTCTTATAATTTTAGGCAATTTTTTATACACCCTAGGCATCATTACTAAAGCGTTTTCGAAATAAAGCTGTTCTAAAACGAGGCGTTGTGATCTTATCCTGTTGACGCGTGCTATTGAAAGCGGGAAATTGACTCTTATTATCTTTTACATACATTGCAGACTCGAATATATAAAGACAAGGCAGTGTTAGTATCTTTAAGTTAAAAAAAATCGGTTTACATAGTCATGTGGATGGAATACCGCGAACAGATCTTATGCATTTATTTTGTCCTTTCAATGTCAATTCTCGGTCTGTAGGTTAGGTTGTAGGTACATTGTACCATTGTACGTGGTTCTTAAGATTTTCGCCCATTACTGGATGGGCTTTTACCGCGCGGGAAGAGAAGCAACTGGTACATTCTATGTTTTTTCTTTGCTCCTGACGAGCATGCAAGGGTTTTATGGCAGTGTATAAAAAACTGCCGCCATTGTCGGGCCAACCACAAAAACCGCTAACTTGCTAACACGAAACAAAAATAATAAGTGTAAAAAACAGCTTTTCGTCAATATCTCAAAGACATTTTATTTTTCATTGTTCAAACTAAAATTCTTTATACCGTGAATGTTTAACGAATTTTTATCTAGACACACGGTAACGTGTCAAGACAAAGTTCAAGCTAACATAATTAAATTTAATAATTCCTCCTTCACTGAAAAGTATACAAATAGACAAACAAGTACAATCCGCGAGTTCTTAGAATACCATCCAGGTTTCGAGTACCATCCAGTCAATTCAAGTGCCAAATCCATAAGAGTAAGACGGCAAGCCTCGCCTGGGACGACAAAGGGGCCGAGAGGGGTGCGGGCGGCAGGCGCCCTACCCGCCCGCACCTCTCTCGGTCCCCTTTGTCCTCCTACCCCGCGCCCCTGCGCCGCGCGGGCGAGGACTCATTTAAGCGGTCGATCTAAGAGCTAACAGTCAGTACGTCATTTACAAGATGTCCTCAGCTTTTTAATTGAAAGATTTGTTATATCTTGTCAGGAGTCTAGAAGTCCCAAAAAGTAGAAAACTTACCCACCATCGACAAAAAATGACGCTGAAAAAGTATAAAACAAGAATTGTTTTGGTGAGTCAAGCTAATGGATGAAATGCGAATGAGTACGGACAAAGCCACAAGCAAATGCTAGTAATGTATATATAGTTTTGAAATATTCAAGTGACACCCTTTCCAATGATACCAAACACGGCATATTTATCTCATTTTTTTATTAACAGAATACTTTATGCCCGCTGGAGGGCGCCACATTAGATTTAGTGACACGTCATATAGCCTATAACCAGCGGACGATCAAGACGCTTCTAACGATACCTCATTTATTTTGTTCTGATAAGATTTTTTAGTTGAGCTGTCAAAAATCATAATCATCCTTGCCGTGGTCGGGTAAAAATATCGGGACGTCCTGAGACTGGCATGGCAACGCTACCCATGAACACTAGATCTGAAAAAGATTTCAAAGGTCATATTACGTAAACATTAAACGTGATATTAAATATAATTGTCCCAGTTGCAATTTGTTTGTGTAATTCCATACATATATGTAAGTTTCCATTGATTTTATCGGCATACATAATCATAGTTATTATTATAAGTTCCTATAATACGTTCAGAAGCCGTTCGTAACGACCAGCATTACAGCAAAAATCAAAATCAAACAAAATCAAATTTATTCACAATGGCGACCCGCCCCGGCTTCGCACTTTGCAATCAGTGTTTCTCTACTACATTATGCATGTATTATACAAATAAACCTCCCTCTTGAATCTCTGTTAAAAAAAACCGCATCCAAATCCTTTACGTAGTTTTAAAGATATAAGCATACATAGGGACGGGCAGACAGCGGAAAGCGACTTTGTTTTATTCTATGTAGTGAAAAACATGGTAGACAGTAAAATTTTATGACATGAATGTTATGTATCATATATTCTACCGTTGTTAATCACAATAAAATAAAATCCACAAATACTAATCATGACTGACTGACTGACTGATTATTACTGTGACTGATTTTTGTATACCTACGGCAAAACATACTGTTGCTTGCCAAACTTATCCACCGCTGTAATTCCGCTGTACCTATGTTTACAAATAAATCACTTTGACTTTGATATAATCGATCACATGTCATTAAATATCTTCTCAAATTAATTTTATGTCATTACTTTAAATCCCGGCAAATTGCATAGTTCCCGAGGGATAGCGATAAACATGTCAAAGGTCGCCGGTACCTAGTTTTCGATGGGAGAGAGGAAGAAGTTGTAGCGCAAATTTTGATTCTGGCAAAAGCTAGTAATTAAATATAATCAAAAAACCGAGTTAACAGTGCCGAGGTCGTAAGGCAAGTAAGTAAATACAAATCTGACAGGTGATAGGATCAATGTAAGCGCCCGACATGCATGCATAGCAATGTTGAGTCGATGCCGCTGCATGCCGTCAGTTTTGTGAAGGTCTTCAGCCTGGACATACTGTCGGTCGATGAAAGGCATCTCTCAATCTCCAAGATCCTCCACCGTAGGAAGCTTGCAGAGCCGAACTAGAGACCGACGTACGTTGCCTCTTATGGCTTTTAAGTCCGCTACTCTTGCAATTCCATCTGATCCAGAGATGAGGCGCTGGACACGACCCAGATTCCAAAGAAGTGGAGGAGCATTACGCTTAGCTTCGTTACATTAGCCTTCCATTGCGTCCTTTGTTGCATTTCGGACAAATATTCTCTCTGCCATCTCTGCCAGAAATGTTGCGGTATCTTTGAAGCTGGCTCTCCTTGCAGTCAATCAGGTTAAGTGCCGGTGGAACAGTTAATGGTCTCCCAATGATAAGTCCTGGAGAGAGCGACAGAGAAGATATTCAGGATGGGATGACAAGGGGTACAAAGGACGGCTATTCAAAATTCATATTCAAAATGTGCAAATAAGGTAGAAATCTCCTCAACTGAAAGTGGCTGTTGCCAATGGCACGCCGTAAAAGGTGCTTCGCTGATTTAACGTCAGCTTCCCAAATGCCACCAAAATGAGGAGAGTAAGTCGGGATAAATTAGGCTCTGTCTACCCCGTAAGGGATAAAGACGTGATTTGTGTATGTATATGTAATGATGTTAGCAGTTTGTTCATAGATGAATATTTTTCAACTCTATAATTTAGGTGTATGATATCTGAAACTACTTTTAATTCAGGCAATTAACATTCAACTGGGGGCAGTTTCATTCTTCCGCTTCTAAAACCATCTTACAGTACTTATAATCATAATGTGTGTACATATTAAGTATTGTATGCAACTGTAGGTACGTAAAAAGACCTTACAACACTCGTGAGGACTTATTACGAAACTCGCCAAAGCAGAAAGCCCCAGCGTTTTAAGGACCTTCATTAATTGGATCAGTTGCATAAGCCATAGAGGTCAAACTGCACCGGTTTTCGTTGCAATCCTTATAAAGCATTTACTACTACCACTACGAAAGTGTACTTGCATGTTTTTTTTTCCGAATTAAACTATTTTAGGTTTGATATAGGACAATCAATACTATGCAGGAAAACAATGTCCTAGATTTGACTATGCTTTTTTCATATTCGTCACGTCCTCGTCACGTATCATCTCAAAAAAAAACACATACATACATACATATATCACGTCTTTATACCTTACGGGTTAGACAGAGATTTTTTTCCGGTGGGAAAATGCGTTACGCATACGACCGCGCCGTGGGGATGGCGATGACACCCCGGCCCCCTCCTGAGTGGAAGGAGGCGGGGGAGGCATACCCACTGAAAACCCACCAGTAGTCACTAGTCGCATCGCCTGATTGATTCGTAAGACTTTCGCCCATTCCCTCGATGGGCTTTTACCATCTGCCCGGGAAGAGAAGCAACTGGTCAATTGTATGTTTTTTCTTTACTCCCAGACTAGTACTGTACTTACGAAACAGTTGCTATGCTCGGAAACCATGGCCCGAAGTAGGAATAAATTACTATCACTATGATTGACGTCTTTGTGCCTACTAATATAAAATATATGTTCACCTCGACATCTGACATAATAATTATTATTATCAGATGAAGGAAAATATAAATAGATGAAATGTAACTTAGCTATAGATAACTTAATTTACGTTTATCTACATCCATATCATAACTTCCCTATAATTATGATCAGGAGCGATTAGCAAATAACCTACATTAAGAAACCTGTATCCGTATTATAATGTTTACATTAGATTATCGATATATTGATCTTCCAAGCTGGTCTGGGAGAAAACAAAAAAAACATAGAATTAACATTGCTTCTCTTCATAGGAACCATGCTATAGGCGATGAGTCTAGCAAGCCATCACTATTTTGATTCCATTTCCAACTATACGCCCACAATTTTCTTAAATACGTACCTGTTAGCTTAGGCTCTGTCTACCCCGTAAGGGATAAAGACGGGATTTGTTGTTGTGTATGTATCGATATTGATACTCTAATTACATTCAAACTTCGAACATCTTAAAAAAAATCGCTATGTCTATTGTCTTATAATTTAAGAAAAAATATAAATGTCAGTTGTATCATCCGTTTCGAACTTTCGAAGAACAGAAAATAATATCCCCTATGTATTTTGATGTAAAAACGTTTATTGCAGAAAACTCATGGTATGAATGTAGATAAAGTTATGTACTTATGCGACTGTACATAATTAGGCATTAAAACACCCGGCAATATTTATGAAACTCAACTTCCCTTCGTTCAACAAAACCCACTGGTGTATTAATGCCTCTCATTCTCACTATGCACCAGCCACATAAATGACTATTGATTTAAAGTATACTCGTTTCAACTGTTTTTTTATACGACAAGAAAGGCAAACTAGCAAGTCAGTTACCTTAATGGTAAGCGAGCACCACCCGTGGACACTCGCAAAAGTACCTACAGGATTACAGATGCGTTGCAAGCCTAGAGGATTTAGGTAGAATACCTTTTGCGCCAGTAATTTCATCGGCTGTCTTAAGTCCCGTATTCATGGTAAACATTTGTTTAGCAACAAAGTTGAATCAACGTGTTGCGGAGTTGCTGTCAACATGTTGCTGGCAACACTGCGTGTTGTAGAGCTGATAGCGTCATGTTGACAAGCTCTCGCCCGACAAGCGTCAACATTGATTCAACTTTGTTGCTAAACAGATGTTTACCATGAATACGGGGCTTACTCTCCACGCCGGCAAACACTGCTTGGTAGCGATCCGGAAGGACCTTGCACGAGACCCTACCCGCAGAATTGTAACACGGTCAAGATATCAAACAATTAAACTGGATAATGGACCTGTAATTGACCACGCTTACGGGTAAAGGAATGCAAAAACCTTGTAGCTATTTACGTAATTACTGTAAATTATCGTCGTAGTTAATTATGTTGCATAGTTGCTTAGTCACACGCTGCCTCGCCAGTCATCACGGTCATCTTGGACGTTTTGAATCTATTTATCTTATCTTAATCGAGGGGTCCCTACGAATACACTTCTACCCATTCGCGGATCTTTTGTGTAATTACCCCTCCTTCGCACTATGCCATCGCTTTTACCACCTCATTCATGAATTGGGTGATTGGGCGGAGTGGTAGTGCCTTGAAATCTCCTGTAGGCTTATCGTCTAACTCGCTCGCAATCGCCATCGTGTTCATTTCGACAGTTCTTGTATGAATGTGACAGCTAGCTGATTCCGATGCCAATTTTCAGCCCATACATGAACTGTCAAAATTAACACGATGGCGATTGCGAGCGAGTTAGGTAATAAGCCTACTGGTTCAGGGTATCCGATGCCGAGGAGTTTCATTCTTAGTCTGGCGAGGGCATCACATTCGCACATAATGTGTTCCATTGTTTCAACCTCTTCGCCGCATATTCTACAATCATTGTCGTTATTGTCCTGTAGTCCCATCTTTGCTAATAGGTATTTAGTTCCGAAGTGACCTGTAAACGCCCCCATTATGTATTGGAGTTGTCTTCTGCTGAGTGTCCAAAGTTTCTTGGACCAGCTTGAGTTGACATTTGCTATGAAACTGTTGAACTTGGCAGACTACGGACGAAAAGAGTCTTCAAAGACAACCCTTAAGACCTTTTATTTGTTTACTAGACTCTGTGCGATCAATCAATTTAGGTACATAATTAACACTGTGGTATTTCTTCATTGCCATGATAAATAGTGTGCCTACTAACGACCATACATAAATCACGTCTTTATTCCTTACGGGGTAGACAGAGTCGGTACCAAGACCTGAAGGCTACGTTTAGCATGATTGTGGGCGTATAGGTGGAAAGAGGAATTAAAATAGTGATGGGTTGTCAGCCACATCGCCTATAACATGATTCCTAAGACCATTTGCGCGGGAGGAAAAGCAACTGGCCCATTCTATGTTTTTTCTTTACCAGACCAGCGTGGAAGAAACAAGACGATCATGCTACGCTTAAAAACGTGTTTTTTTTATATATAAACCACACAATTATAATTATTTCTTCGGTCGTGACAAGCGTGGCGAAGAAATATTTGGACAACGTCACAGAGGTGTCTAAGATGCGTGTTGTGTTATCCGTTTTGTGTGCCTAAATCATTAGGTATTTGTTATAGGGATTTAACGAGTAAAGCAAACACCAAAAGCAATTGACATCCCACGTAAGGAAATTCTGACAATTATCGCACTTTTTGTCAAAACCAGCTGTAACTGTCTACTTACATTATTATAAAACAAAATCCTCCGCGTGTCTGTTTACTGTTCGCAACATCTATCTAATTATAAGTAAGCATACATGCATAGGTATATAAATCACGGCTTTATCCATTAGGGGGTAGACAGAGTGTAGGATAACACACACACACGCACACGAACAAGCACACGCAGACGCACACGCACGCACCTATACGGCCTTAATCATGCTAAACGTGGCCTTAAGGTATTGTTACCTTAGGCTCTGTCTACCCCGTACGGGATAGAGACGTGATTTATGTATATATGTACTTTAATATACATTTGAATCAAGATATTGTGATCCTGATCAGCAAGATTACAAAAATTACGTAATTAGGTACACAAACAGAAGTATTACAAGGTATGACGCAGCGTGTTAGTATTTCTTATAATTATGTTTGACATGCCATGTAGTAACGGACTAAACGTTTCCGCAAACTGACATAAGTAATGACACATTGCCGCCATAGTCCATGCCATCAGACATCTCATCATGATTCAATTAAGTAAATAGGATATTAGTGATGGGTTGCTAGCCGCATCGCCTATTACTTGATTCCTATTTTTGCCCGTTCCCTCGATGGGCTTTTACCATCTGCGCGGGAAGAGAAGCAACTGGTACATTCTGTTTTTCCTCTGCTCCCAAAACAAATCAACTCGTAGTAATTCTTTAAAACAGAGAGTATTCCAAAGGCGAAATTATCCCTAGAAAGGGATCTCTTACAGTTAACCAATAGTCAGAATATGTGCTCAAATATAGCTCCTGTTGGGAAATAGCGGGATTTCAAAACGACCAAGTTTTTTAAAGGAAAAAGTATAATCAACTAGCTGGTTGCCCGCAACTTCGTCTGCATAGAATTCGTTTATCGCTATCCCGCATGAATTACGCAATTTTCCGGGATAAAAAGTAGCCTATGTGCTATTCCAGACCATAATCTATCTATGTTCCAAATTTCATCCAGATCTACCCAGCCGTTTTGGCGTGAAAGAGTAACAAACATCCAAACATACTCACAAACTTTCACATTTATAATATTAGTAGGATTCGTAAAGAAGAAAGATAATATATTTGTTTGGTCACATTACTACAGTATGATAAACTTAACAACTTAACTAAGGAGCAAACTGGACACAAAAGGGAAAGCAGGGCCCCAATTTTTGAAAGCATATGACTCGAAAGTACCCCTTGAAAGTTGTATAAATCTGTTTATATCTTCAAAACTACAGCTCTAATTAAATTTATGACTAGTTCAGAAGATTACTGGGAGCCGTATCTTCTAAGCTACTCGTGTTTCTAATTCAGCACAATCGCATCGTTCCTGTGACTAACGTTTACCTTGACATTTCAGTAAGCTTTGTTTTTGTTTGTTGTAATTTGATTTCAGTTATTATTATTATTCTTATTTTTAACTAAATCTCTCCCTAGGAGGAAATACTTCGCACGGACCTAAGCCAAGTGCTTTCATTTTTTTTATGTTAATTTATGACATGGACAAGAATTTTCTTACTATACGGCATGTGTTGAGGATGACAGCTTTTTGTAGGAGTGTGTATGCGGATGGAGGTATATCGAGAGCCCGGAGGCTTGCGTGGAGTGTTCTAGGGATAACGCCAGTTGTAGAGAGAATTATTGGTACAGTCTTTACATTATTCACCTGCCATTGTTTTTAATTCAATTGAGAGATCTGTGTATTTGGTCGTTTTGTCAGTGTGCGTAGCGAGTAAATTATGTGTGTTACAGATGGCGATGTCTATTAGGGTTACTGATTTGTTATTTTTATCTAGTATTGTAATATCTGGTCTATTAAAGTTATTATTACTATTTTCTTACAATTGACGATCCCTTTGTGAATTACTTATGTTTGACATTTAATTGTACTTTTAAAAGGGTGATAAATAAATCTAATCTAATCTAATCTAATCTTTAGGGAAATATCCTCAAACTTGACTGCTGTTGATCTTCAGAATTTCCGTGTGATACATACATACATACATACATAAATCACGTCTTATCCCTTACAGACAGAGCCTATGGTAACAAGACTTAAAGGCCACGTTTCCATCTGATAACCCTAAATATTTGACCGATGACAATTTCCGTGGTGTGAACCTGGTCTTTTAATTATCATCTTCTTCCGTAATTCCAGAAAAATGTCAGCGCCAGTGGTCGTACAGCAGTTCCCGCTGGAGAAGGAGTACGCGAAGAAGACCGGCATCACCCCCGAGGACGTCAGCAAGTTGCGAGCCTGGCTGGCCACGCAGCCGCACCTGCCGGGAGACTTGCTCACTGGTCAGTGTCAAGAATGACGACGTCAGCATAACCTATAACGACGTCAGTATCACCCAAAACCCATAACAACGTCAGCAAGGGCATGGTGTGAGTTTGTGTGGCCCTGCGCTTATACAAGTCAAGAGCAAATTAATAGAATATGATGAAGAAATAATTGCCGTTTAGTTAAAATACATACATACATACATAAATCACGTCTTTATCCCTTACGGGGTAAACAGAGCCTAAGGTGACAAGACCTTAATGCCGCGTTTAGCATGATTGTGGGCGTACGGATGGAAAGGGAAACCAAAATAGTGATGAGTTGCTAGCCGCATCGCCTATAACATGATTCCTAAGACTTTCGCCCATTCCCTCGATGCGCTTTTACCATCTGCGCGGGAAGAGAAGCAACTGGTACATTCTATGTTTTTTCTTTGCTCCCACACCAGCGTGGAAGAAATTAAAATAATACTACTATAATGGTCTAAGTTTTCAAAGGGGGCTAGCTAGGTGTGCTGCATCCCAAACAGCCCTTATGTAAATAAACTCTGGACGTCAGCATCGCCTATAATGACGTCAGTGTCACAAACAAAAATCCTTCTGCAGAAAACATTTAATTGAAAAGAAGAAAAACAGACGGGTTTTTAATTTATGAATAATTTGTTTGAAGTTTAAAGCAAATTACCTACTTGTAAGTATGTAAATGCTTTATTCTACAAAAATAAAGAAGCAGGCACAAATCACAGAAAAAACATTAAATATAATTATGCACAATGGCGAACTTATCTTTACCGATTGACCTTTGAGTAGATTCTGTTTTACAAATTGAAAAAAAAAACATTAATGTAATTAAATGATTTCCGTAACTTTATGCTCAGGCCAGACCGGTTCAGTAAAGGCATTAATAAAGTGTTCACTTTTTTTAGAACAGCCTTTAAAAAATCTTGGACATTTTAAAAGAATACTTCCTTATTTTTAACATTTAGCACAATTTGATTTTATTAGTAGCCAAGTAAGTCGTGATGATTTTTTAGCCCATGTGTCGTCAACCGGTTGATCCAATGGTCTACTTCAGCGGTCCGCAACACGCGACCCGTGAATGTTTTATAAATAAGTACTCCTTACCTAAATTTGTCCACCCCGAAAGGGATATAGACATGATTTGTGTGTGCATGTATGTAATAAATAAATAGGTACATTCGGCTTCTAGGGTTAATATATTTTACCACCTTTGTGGTTGTAGCCCTTGCCTGCCAAAAGGTTGCCGACCGCTGGTCTACTAGAATGCCAGAAAAGAACAATTTCGTTTGTGAGAATGGTTACTAACTCAAAATCTTAAACTTACATAAATCACGTCTTTATCCCTTACGGGGTAAACAGAGCCTAAGGTAACAAGACATAAAGGCCACGTTTAGCAGGATTGTGTGCGTATAGGTGGAAAGGGGAGTCAAAATAGTGATGGTTTGTTAGCCGCATCGCCTATAACATGATTCCTAAGATTTTTGCCTATTCCTCGATGGCTTTTACCATCTGCGCGGGAAGAGAAGCAATTGGACATTCTGTTTTTTCTTTACTCCCAGACCAGCTTGGAAATAAAATCCTAAATGGACATTCAAAATTAAAAAAGAGCTAAAGATAACGATTGGCACGATTGGTCTTAACCTAAGAGTAAAAAAAAAAAACCTAAGGGTGCTACAAAGGAAAGGAACAAACAGACATGCTATGCATTGACAGATTTATTTTTCTGGTTATGTTTTTCCAGACTTGGACCTGATCCTGGTCTATCACTGCTGCGAGCGCAGCGCCGAGGTCTCCAAGCAGGTGTTGGACCTCAACTTCACTCTCAAGACACTCTTCGAGAACCTCTTCAAAGACCGAGTGGTCGATCAGAAGACCCTGAGTGTACTGAACGTTGCGTAAGTTATAAAATTAAATTAAATTGAGTTTATTTCAGACATTTGTACACATTTGTAGTGTTGTAGTGGGGAGTGTGAATGGTTACGTTGGGAGGGGAAGGCCTAGCTAGACGGACGTTCCGACACCAAATAGGAGACGTTTTGGAAAACGGTCATGTCAGGAGTACCCGAAACCGACGAGCATGTATGACGAGATTGATGATCGTAGCAAGTGGAATAAAGTAGTCTCTGCCTACCCCTGTGGGAAAGAGGCGTGACGGTATGTATGTATGTATGTATGTATTTGTAGTCCATATTTTGTTGGTTACAAATTTGACCTATATCTACACATACATACAAACACACATACACAAATCACGTCTTTATCCCTTACGGGGCCTAAGGCTAGAGCCTAAGGTAACAGGTACCTACAGGCTTCAGCAAGACTGTGGGCGTATAGGTGGAAAATGGAATCAAAATAGTGAAGGGTTGCTAGCCTCATCGCCGATAACATGATTCCTATTACTTTCGCCCATTCCCTCGATGGACTTTTACCATCTGCGTGGGCAGAGAAGCAACTGGTACATTCTATATTTTTTCTTTGCTCCCAGACCAGCATGGAAGACCTATATCTGTGTTGGTACCTAATCGTAAAAAAACAATATTTGGCTCAGATATCTGCCTCCATGAGCGGCACCGGGAACTTGGACATGCGTTCTTACCCAGTGCCTGCGAATGGGGCAGTCTGGCTTTTCGGCAATGACCCGTAAGATGGTTATGACGACAGAATGCATAAATATACATACATAAATCACGTCTTTTCTTTGTGCCTTACGTAGTAGACAGAGCCTAAGTTAACATGATGAATAGTAAGTCTGTTGATTATGGAATTACCGAAACCTCTCGTTTTAGGGTATGGACCTGACTGTAAAACAAAAGGTCTTCGACAGGGGCAACCATATTTTTTGTATCTGTTTCTTATTGTCTCAGAAGATATTTGCATTTGCATTTGAATTTGTATATACAAACCAACTCGCTGGCAGGTAATGCAAATATTAACAATTCGGTTTTAGAATTTAAGATGAATCGGAAGAAGTGAGAGGAAGAAGTGAGGACGAGTGTTACTTTGTGGCATTACCTGGACAGCTGCCTTCGAAGGCATTGCTGCTGTAACTTAGAATACTAAAAGATTTATAAATAGTTAGAAATAAAATACGGTTATGAATCCATATGATATTTCATTAATTGAATGATAGTTTGGCACTGAGCGCCAAGATCCAGGAGTGTCAAATTAGTTTGCTGTAGTAGATCTACATCCTTCAGAGCCCCACAATACTTACCTACCTAATTATGTTGTTACTTTCATATCGCATATTTTTTTGATATGGACATCATTAAATTTTTAAAATTTCGTGTTGTAAGACGGTTTTGTTCAATGCTGTTGCATTTGTATAGAATCACGGATAACATGAAACCACCGTGACACTTAATCATTATTACACATAAACGGATAACTCACGTATAAAAAGTCGAGTGATGCTCGACATGTTTCGGACTATTCCGTAGTCCTTCTTCCTGGAGCAACACACACACAACAACCAAACACAAAAACACATCGAAACATGTCGAGCATCACTCGACTTTTTATACGTGAGTTATCCGTTTATGTGTAATAATCACGGATAACTTTGCTTTTTTTTAATTTTTATGTGCAATAAAGAGTTTACATACATACATACATACTTTGCTACCTACTCAACGATATAGTGAGGTGTTAATTCATCACGCCTTTGCTGCAGGGTGGGGATACCGTTACAGAAGCGTGCGCATGACGGATCCATGGTGATCTACTGCCGGCTCGTCGACAAAGACCCGAAGAAGTTCGTCTTCTACGAATGCGTCAGGTAATGTAAGGCCTGAGTGGACGCTCGAAGAGGAGCGTTCAGCTGGGCGGGTCGCCCAACTTCAGCGTCCACTCAGGCTTTGTTTTGTCATCCCATTTTTTTTTTTTTTTTTTTTTTTTTTCTTAAATATCTTCGGACAAATTATACCACTTGACCCAGCCCCAAACTAAGCAAAGCTTGTACTATGGGTACCAGGCAACGGATAAACATACTTATATAATGTAGATATGCTTGTTCATTTGGTGTATGTATACACTGTGTTTTGAAACTAAGCCAGAACACTTCAGCTAATGGCTGGGTTACTTTTACTGGAGAACCTTCATGACCCTTGTAACTATTATCTAGGTTTTTTTATACACACAAATCACGTTTATATCCCTTACGGGGTAGACAGAGCCTAAGGTAACAAGACCTAAAGGCCACGTTTAGCATGTAGGCGTATAGGTGGAAAAAGGAACCGAGATAGTGATGGGTTGCTAGCCGCATCGGCTAACAGGTAACATGATTCCTATGCCCATTCCCTCGATGGGCTTTTACCATATGCGCGGGACGAGAAGCAAGTGGTACATTCTATGTTTTTCCTTTGCTCCCAGACCAGCATGGAAGTTATGGAAGATTGTTTTATCATGGTTGAAAAATGATTCTACACGTCAATTGTTATATCGTTTTGGAAAAAAGCTGATACTCTTCAAACTGCTGGTCCGATTTTTACCAAATATGCCTAATATTCACCACAAGGAAACTGGCTTTGTAATGAAAATCGCATCGACGTCAAACCTATAACCCCCCCTTTTTGCGTCGGGGGTTAAATAAAATTAACCACCAAGATCACCTCGAACGGTACTTCTCCGCTCTGCGGTTTAAGCCTTATGGGCTATTCAAATTGGCAACACCTCGTAAATTTGTCACTACTTAGCACAATTTTTTCGGGGTGGTTTTCCCTTTATGCCTTGCAAAAACTAAACGGCAGCATCATCGAACTCAATGTAACCTTTACCTTATCCAGGTTAGTCCTTATGATATTAGAGCTGTGCCAAGAGGAGGAGGGTACGTGGCCTGGACTAGCCATCGTCTTCGACCTCAATCTCTTCAGTCTTCAGCACCTAGCCAGGCTTGATCTGCAGACTTTGCAACAGTTCCTTTACTACTTGCAGGTAAGTAAATACACACTCCTCTTTGTTACTCTATGTATTATGGACAAGAGTCCAGAGACCCAGATCTCTACTGTCTGTAAAAAGATAACAGTTGAACCAAAAATTTTACATAGAAGACTATGGATCTACTTCCTTTGTCTGCCAGTCTTTGAGACCCCATTGTCTTGAAGGTAGGAAGGGACAGCTTCGGAAAATAAAACACTGACTTACACCCAACAAAACAAACTTTTGTAGACGGTACAGCCAAATGCAATCATAATACGAGTCCACATCTAAGTACTTGTTTACATGAACAGCTCAAAAATTTGTAGGTGCCTGCATATCATAGATTAAAAATACACCACCGCTAGAGAATTGAGAAGAGATTGATGAATGTGCATGAAGCGAAAGAGTCACTGGCTACACTATGGGAAAGAGTCATGGCGGTATGATTATATGTGTAACCCTGATGCAAGGACTGCTTGTTTTAAATTTAAAAGGACTTGTCATTTCATTCAACTTCAATTTTGTGGTCCGACTACTGACGTCCAAAACGGATGGATTGACGGATGCTTCTATATCTCTGTTATCAATTTTCAGGAAGCGATGCTTGTTAAAATGACCGGTCTCCACTTCATGAACGCACCGTCCTTCATCGATAAACTCATGATGCTGATCAAACCCCTCATGAAGAAGGCCCTTATAGACTGCCTCCACATCCACCAAATAGGTGCAACCACTCTGGAGAAACACATCCCTATTAGTGCACTACCAAAAGACGCAGGGGGGGAATACGAATCGATTTCCAAATATAGAGGTAAGGCAATTAGAAATACTTGAAGTACACGTACTGGAATACGTGCAGGAAGGCCCCCAACAAGATAGACTGACGACCTGATGAAGGTCGCGGGAATCAGCCTGATGAGGCCCGCGCAAGACCGGTCTTTGTGGCGCTCTTTGAAGGAGGCCTATGTTCAGAAGTGGACGTCTTTTGGCTGATGATGATGAAATCAGGTGGTAGGACTTCGTGCAAGGATCTCTACCACCGTCTTAGTCGCTAATCCTGCCGCCAAGCAGCAGTGCTTGCACGGCTGTGTTCCGGTGTGGAGATTAAGACATCCAGTGAAATTACTGGCACAACAAGTATTCTATCCTAGCCCTCTAGTCTGGGATAGTCTAGTGTTGCGGGTGTCCATGGGTGGTGGTACTCGCTTACCATCGGGTGACCCACGTGCTCGTTTTCCTTCCATGTCTTATAAAAAGAATACGTTCATTCCAGCGATCGGAAGTCGCGTACCGTTGTGTGACACTGATGGTCCAGCCAGGACCATCTCCGCAGGAAGAAACGTTTCAACGCCTGGACTTGAAATTATAAGAAAAAGAGTACAGTCGGATACGAAGTAGTTTTGTGAATAGGTCCGTCAGGATCGCTACCATCATTTTACTCGCTAATCCTGCCGCCAAGCAGCAGTGCTCGCGCTGCTGTGTTCCGGCGTGGAGAGTAAAAACAGCCAGGGAAATTACTGGTACTAATATATATCTTAGTCCTCTGGGCTGAAAACGCATCAGCAATTCTCTAGTGCTGCGGGTGTATATGGGTGGTGGTGCTCACATACTTTCAGGTGACCCACTTGCTTCTTTGTCGCATTAAAAGTCAGCTAATAAAGATTATTTGTTTCCAGATGACATTCTGGAAAGAATGAAGCTGAACAAGGAGTTCTTCGCGAGGGAGACCAAGAGGCGGGTGGTGGAGTCCAAGCGGCCGGGGAAGCCCAAGACCATCACCGACATCTTCGGAGGCATCGAGGGCTCCTTCAAGAAGCTCGACATCGATTGACGAATGACTTGTTTAGCGATGAATAAATCAAAAGATCAAAACCAAAATTGTATTTGCTATCTGAACTGATTTTTAGGGTTTCGTATCTCACTCGGCAAGAATGGAATACAGGGGATCACTTGTTGTCCATCTGTCAGTCAAGGCACAGTACATAAATAGAGCAATATGGAAACTAGGTTTATTTTTTGAAATAAATACCTACGCTCCAATAGAGCGTTAGGGTTGTCGTTTTAATTTTTGTAAAATTGAAACGCATTTTGTTTGGTTAGGCGGTATAATCTTAGCTAGTAAGGCATGTTTTAAAGTAACTATTAGCGACACTTAATTTCCGTAAAAAAGAAACAAACGTTTATTTGGGTTCTATAATAATTAAATGATCGAATAAATAAACTCGTTTATAAATAAAATAGGGTATTCACCAAAGTGCCTAGTGTGTGACAGCCGATACATTCCATATAAAATAACTAGTTTCTGCCCGCGACTTCGTCTGCGTAGAATTATACATAAAAACCATCCTCTTGAATCACTCGATCTATAAAAAAAAATGGCATCAAAAACCGTTGTGTAGTTTTGAAGATATAAGCATACATAGGGACATAGGGACAGAGAAAGCGACTTTGTTTTATACTATGTACTGAAATAAAGTAAAAGTTATTTTCCAAAATAGAAACTAATTACAATATTAGGAAATTCTATGATTTCACACTAGGCACAGCCTGTATCGTGGCAGCCAAACGATATCAAAAAACAATAATTTACAGATGGGAACCCAAATATTAACTAGAAATTAAAACATTGTATTAATAAAAAAATAGCTACAAATGTGTGTGTGCTGTAAACTGTTATAATAGTTTGATAATAATGTTAAGTTTCGTTTGATGTTATGCGTTTTTCAATCTAATTTATTTTGTACTCATTCGAGTCAGATTAGGTATTGGAGGCAACCCTACAATAGTGCCAAATTTGGGAATCCGTGTGGTTTTTATTGGGTATGCCTGACACCTCGGGAGAGCCCCAGATACCCCTGGTAACCCCGTACCGGGCCGGATGCATAAGGCGCATTTCCCACACCATAAAAAAAAGGTATTGGAGGCAAATTTTGTAATTCAAAAGTTCAAAAACATTCGGAGTGCCCTTGGGGTTTTGCATGAAGACAAATAAATGTTTACGTTTAAGTTTGTTATGGAATGTTTGGCAACGGTAGCTGATGACGTCATTACGGCGTCCAGGCGAGACAGAGCTGTTATACATAGGAGGCCGTGTTATTGTTTTTTTTTTTTATATGAATAGGAAGGCAAACGAGCAAGTTGTGATCTTTGTATAAAAAATAAAGCGAATGTCAATTGTTTTATTTTGTAACACCGTATACTCGGCTTTTACCCAGAATAGATGAACCTAAAAATAAGGAGGTACCTTAAGACTAGGGTGTCGCCAAGAGGTGGCCAGGGGGGGTTACACTAGAGAATCGAAAATTGTAGCTATTCTTTTTTGTCTAAGCTGACATTACAGAGTCGCCATACTGGCGACGCCCCTGCCTAAAGATTAGTGGCGTGGCGTCCATAGAACTCGATTCCCACCGGCTTGCCTATTTTAAGGCGGTTGGGCACTTTTATTGTGCAGAATTAGAGGAAAAGGATAGTTAAATTCCCTGCGACTTGCCTTCTGATATGCTTGACGCCACTGCCAAAGATTCTGCTTAGAACATCCAGAACGCTTAGTTCAACGCTTGGAAACAAACGTCCAGAAAGCGTGGCCATAACCACTTTGACACCATGGCGACGCTGCCAGCTACGTATTCTATGCAAATCAGACGTCGCGAAAGCGTCGCCAAGTGAGTAAGGGGCCGTCCATTAATCACGTGAGGCTTGAAAGGGGGGGGAGGGGTTTGACAAAAATCACAAAATGTCACAAGGGGGGAGGGGGGGTGTAGTAAGATATCACGTGTATTTATTTTTTCATTATTATAGTAAAATGACACAAAAATATATCATGACATATACGATACCAAATTAATATATAAATTCAACACGCGCGCTTGTGCGCGCAAGACAATTCTAGTTCTAAAAAATTTAAGATTTTTTGTAGATACGAAAAATACATGTGATGTTGGGTGGGGGGTGGGGGTGGTAGTCTTAAACCTCACCATGTATCACCAAGGGGGAGGGGGGGTTAAAAATGCTTAAAAAAAGATCACGTGATTAATGGACGGCCCCTAACTGCCGATACATTTCTATAAGATGGTATGTATCTATGTATGTCTTGAACGTGTTAGCCTGTAGGCTTATTACCTAACTCGCTCGCATTCGCCATCGTGTTCATTTTGACAGTTCATTTATGGGCTGACAATTGGCATCAGAATCAGCTAGCTGTCACATTCATACATGAACTGTCAAAATGAACACGATGACGATTGCGAGCGAGTTAGGTAATAAGCCTAGGACGTCTCCATTGCTTTGGAAAAGTTAGCAGCGCCACTAGTGGCACGTATCGGTAACGAACTGTTCTCATAGAAGGTTGTAGCTGTCACCCTCTGGCTGTCAGAACAGCTTAGCGGAGAGCGACGTTTGATGCGACAAAAAACATTATATTTAGCGCTCAGATCCAGTGATATCCTTTTGAAGTGTAGACGCGTGTTGAATAAAATTTTCTCAGCGCACGCGCAGGCAAAAACGGTTTGACCTACTCGAATCAAATTGGATTAGAAATCTCTATAATTAGAAAACGACAAGTACCGTCTCGGAATATCACAAAAGGTAATTTAGATTTTTTTACATTAAAAAAACTTATAGGTACAGTCAAGGGCATAAATATATATACGATCCCAAGGCGTCAAAAATACCTGTACAGTTGATTAGCCAGAAATATATGTACGGTAATCCGGCTAAAAATATGTGATCATTTAATTAGTCAAAAAGATCTAGACATTTACATGGCCATAAATAAATGTACGATGTCAGTCAAATATATATAGGAAAATAGGAGGCCATAAATATCTATACCTACACGCAACTATCACATACATAAGAACAAAACCCAAGCCAAAAATATCTATACAGTCAAGGGCATTAATATGTATACACGGACCTTATTGCCATGGTATAAAGTTGTATAGATATTTTTGACGCCTTGGGGACGTATATACAGGGTGTTTGGTAGCTAGATACAAAGCTTTAAGGGGATGATAGCTGAAGTATTTTGGAACATTTTTAGCCATATATGTCTTAGCCGAAATTTGTTTTTTTTTTTTAAATTGAAGACTTAGAAATTTTAGGAAAATGCCCAGAATTTGATAGTCACGAGCCAATATTGCCCCAATGAGCGTTAATTTGGAAACAAAACCTTTTATTTCGGATAGTTTAATGTGTATTGGACCAAATGAAATAATTTTTAAGTGTCTTTCTTGCCAGAAAAACAAAATGGAGGCATTCGAAATTACTAAAAATGTCTTAGGTTGGAATAGAGTCATTTTTCTGTGCTATAAAAAAAAATAAAAAAAAATCCTTGAAATGTTCAAACATTTTTAGAAACATGCCTGTTTATTGTTCTTTCTTTTAAGGTATCACTCATTCGCATTGCTTGCTAAATCTGAGATAAAAAGTAAAAACCAAACTCAGGGAGCACTCGCTAAGAATGCACTAGTCTTGAAATTTTACTAGTAAATAATGTGTGAAAAAGACATTTGATTTTTAATGTAAAAAAAATTGTAAAATTAATTAATTTAGTATTCAAATCACAACAAACCGAAGATTAATGATTTAATTTTAATCTTTTTTTATGTAATTTACTAGTTAAGTACCTTTAACGTGAAGTTCCAAGACTAGTACATTCTCTTGGCGAGTGCTCCCTGAATTTGGTTTTTGCTTTTTATCTCAGATTTAGCAAGCAATGCGAATGAGTGATACCTTAAAAGAAAGAACAATAAACAGGCATGTTTCTAAAAATGTTTGAACATTACACGATTTTTTTTTTATTTTTTTTATGGCACAGAAAAATGACTCTGTTCCAACCTAAGACATTTTTAGTAATTTCGAATGCCTCCATTTTGTTTTTCTGGCAAGAAAGACACTTAAAAATTATTTAATTTGATCCAATACACATTAAACTATCCGAAATAAAACATTTTGATTCCAAATTAACGCTCATTGGGGCAATATTGACTTGTGACTATCAAATTTTGGGTATTTTCCTAAAATTTCTAAGTCTTCAATTTAAAAAAAAATATCCAATTTCGGCTAAGACATATATGGCTAAAAATGTTCGAAAATACCTCGGCTATCGTCCCCTTAAAGCTTTGCATCTAGCTACCAAACACCCTGTATATTTATGCCCTTGACTGTACTTGTGGAAAAGTTAACATGACGCGTTCTTTGTAGTATGGTAACTAAAAAACTATACAGATAACTACTAATTTTATTGTGAACCATGTACACTACCTAAAGAAATTACTCACAATCTTTTATTAATTTTGGTGTAGAATGTACTTTGAAACGATTGTATAAATTTCTCATATCGTAACGAGGTTTGGAAGAGTTAAGCAGTGTGATAATTCGTAGAGGAATATCAACTGACAGCTAAATGATTTCAACATGAAACTACCGTGAGACTTAATCATTATTACACATAAACGGATAACTCACGTATAAAAATGACGATGAAAACGAGGGTAGTTGTGCGCCGCTGTCAGTTGCGTCGAGCAGCCGCGCGAACAGAGCGCTGGCGCGCAGTGTTCGTTTCGCTGCCGCCGGGGCGAGCGCTCCAGGAAGAAGGACTACGAAATAGTCCGAAACATGTCGAGCATCACTCGACTTTTTATACGTGAGTTATCCGTTTATGTGTAATAATAGCTAAATGATTTGTTGACGTTGTCCACGATTTTTGTGTGTCTTTTGTAAACTACTTGGAATAGGTACTGTACTGATCCAAGGGGTCAGGTATTATAAAATGTATTTCGCATTAAATTAAAATAAAGATATATACACAAATCAGGTCTTTATCCCTTACGGGGTAGAGAGCCTAAGGTGGCAAGACCTACAGGCCACGTTTAGCAAAATTGTGGGCGTAAAGGTGCAAAAAGGAATCAAAATAGTTTTTTCTTTGCTCCCATACCAGCATGAAAGAATAAAGATGAAATAATTATTTACATACAAACCTTTAAGAAACAAAAATGAGGAACGGAAGGGTACACAGGTCCAAAGCTGTACTCTTCGGGATGAAAGGAACTACGCATAATTCGATCCCTAAAGTCCCTTACATAATCACTAACTGTCGATAGAAATATCGATAGTTGGAAACTGTCAAGATGATTGTCTGTCAAAGATTCAATAGTTATTTGTGTCACAAGGGAGCCAAATGATGTATTTACGGCGAGGGCGCTACATTGAATACGGAGCGTAATGGGGGATTCAAGTGTTAACGCCCAAGATGAAAATAATGGTAAAAGCCCATCGAGGGAATGGGCGAAAGTCTTAGGAATCATACTATAGGCAATGCGGCTAGCAACCCAACACTATTTTGATTCCCCTTTCCACCTGTATAGGTGCCCACAACCATGCTAAACGTGGACTTTAGCTCTTGTTACCTTAGGCCTGTCGACTCCATAAGGGATAAAGACGTGATTTATGTGTGTATGTGTCTGTTAAAATAATTTTGCTCCCAAGTGGCTCATACAACTTTTCACACCGAACATTAAAAACTTGAAAAAATAATTCTATAGGTATATGATTAAAGAGCTATCAGCATAGAAAATGGCGTGGTTTTACAATTATCAACTTCAAAAAATTGCATTTGCAAAAAAACACTTAAAAAAGCATTGAACAGAAAAGTTGCACTTTGATCCCTCCCGACAGGGAGCAAAGCTTCCTTTTCTGAATGAGTGTGAAAAATATTTTTGTTGGAATGTCACTAACATTTGTTTGTAAACAATGTTCTAATGTCAAAAATTCTAAATAATTTTAATCTAGACTATTCTTATACGGGACTCTTACCCGATAGGGTTAAATTTACTGGAAGTTTCTAATAAAGTTTATAATAATATATAAAACCCAATAGACCTCAGGAACACAATGTCGTATAGGTACTTAAAGTTGTCGACAATTTTACATACATACCTACATACATACATAAATCACGTCTATATCCCTTACGGGATGGACAGAGCCTAAGGTAACAAGACCTAAAGGCCACGTTTAGCATGATTGCGGGCGTATAGGTGGAAAGGGGAATCAAAATAGTGATGGGTTGCCAGCCGCATCGCCTATAACATGATTCCAAAGATTTTTGCTAGCAGAAGCAACTGGTACATTCTATGTTTTTTCTTTATTCCCAGACCAGCATGGAAGAGACAATTTTTGTGTGTATTTAATAAACTACCTACTCTGATTAGGTGTATACCTAGGATGGGACCAGCGTGTTGGGGACGGGGGGTCCTCCACCCGCATTGCACGGTCCCACACGTCTGGGGGGGGGGGGGGGGGGAGGGTGCCGAGTCGAAGCGTTGCGACTCCTCCCTTCTTGGTGCGGGTAGTCCTGGCGAAAGCCGGGGCAGGCCGGGGGGCGTCATCGGCTGGAGAGAGGACGGGGGAGAGAGCCCCACATAACCGCTTGGGCCCCCCCGGGCCCGGGGGTACTCGTAAATGAGTTTTCAATACGTTAAAAAAAAAAGGTGTATACCTAGGTCATAACGTGACGGTAAATAGCTACTAAGTAGCTTCCTCGTAATTTGTCTTCTATTCATATCATGAAGTCGCTCGCCTTGCAATTCTAAGCAAGGCTAGACGCAATTACATAGTTTTCTTGCTATATTGATACAGTAGCTCTTGCCCGCGGCTTTGTCTGCGCAGAATCGCTATTCCGCGGGAACTATGCAATTATCCGGGATACAAACTATTCCTTCCCGAAACTCAAACTATGTGTATACCTACCAAATTTTAACTAAATCGGTCCAGGATGAAAAGGTAACAGACAAACAGACACGCCTCTTTTAGCGTTGGGGGTTAAAAATTCAAAATAATCAGATTTCGAAAAAAAGTAGTTAAAGATAGACAGGTACGCCTTTAAACAGAAATGTACATTATATTCATCATGTAGGTATCTAAATATACCCGGATGGATATCTCTACACATATATAATAAAGCTGAAGACGGTCTTTCGGCGTCTGTACATGGAAGATATAAAAAAAATTGGCTGAGGATACTTAGAATCGATAACAGAGCACGTTTCGACAGTCCGTTTATCTGTTTGTCTGTATGTTTGCGAGCGCATCACGTGAAAACGGCTGAACATATTTTATGCAAACTTTATTAATCTGCTGAGAAAATCACCGGCTCGTAAATGGGCTATTTTTTATCCCGGAAAATTGCATAGTTCCCGCGGGATAGCGATGAACATGTCAAAAGTCGCAGCTGCCTAGAGTCGCTATGTAAATAAATATTGCTTATCAAATTTTGATTCTGCGCGGACGAAGTCACGGGCAAAAGCTAGTCAATTATAAAATGGAAAACAGACTACCAATGGAACGCGTGTCACACAAATTACCTGCATTGTATACAACCAATTACTTGAAAACGTTAATTTAACTTCATTATATCATGACCTAACGTATTACTTAATCAACTCACGTGTAATTATATAATTACCTGTAATAGAACTTTTTGTTGTACTTAGTCATCATGGGCCTTGTAGACTATTCACAAAAAAATTAAATATAACTAAATTCGATTATTCAATCGGTGGGACAATTTTGGAAAGAGTGACAACAGTAAGAGACCTAGGTGTGTTGTTTGATAGTGACTTGTCGTTTCGCAGTCATTATGAGAGCATAGTCTCAAGAGCGAATCGTACTCTAGGGTTCATTATTCGCAACACGAAGCCTTTTAAGAATGTTAGTAGTTTGATCATATTGTACTGTTCGCTGGTAAGGACTACACTTGAGTACTGCTGTGTTATCTGGCATCCTATCTACACTAAATACTGTGATCGGTTGGAGTCAATTCAGAGGAGATTTGTTCGACACCTCTGCATTAAGACTGGGACACGCCGTTCGATTCCTGAGTATGGCGATAGACTAGTCAAATTCAATCTCGATTCTCTGTCTCAACGACGTAATGTCATAGACTTGATAACACTGTATAAGATATTGCATGGCGATCTTGACGGGAATCTATTGGATTGTATAGGATTCAGGGCTATTACGAAGCGCACACGAAATCAAAATTTATTTGCCTTATCTATGACCAATAATAATGTCAGCCACAACGCTCCACTACAACGAATGTGTCGCTTATTTGATAATCTGGACCATGACGTTGATATTTTCTTTGATTCGTTAGCCACCTTTAAAAGTAAAATATTCAAGAAGGCTTAAATATACCTAAGCATTTTATATATATACATTTTTTTTTTTCTCTTTTTCTTTTTCCGTAGAAAAGTAATCTGTGTGCTGAATGTTGTGTACAATTGTAATTGTGTTGTAAACACAATACTTTTTTCTCTGTATGATCTGTTTTGCTATGTTGTTGTTTACAATATGTAATTGTACCGAATAAATAAATAAATAAATAAATAAATAAATTCCACAGAAGAACACACAAGTACAATGAAGTCTTACCTGTTCACGCTTAAACCACGAAATCGGCTTAGTTGTAATTTGGTATAAATAGATAGTTTCAGTCCCGCGACAGGACATGTGATCGTTTTTGTCCTAAAATAACGCATAGTTCCCGCGGGATATTGACAAGCGAATTCTCTGCGCAGGCGAAGACCCTGGCAACAAGTAGACAGGCTTCGCGAAACAGGGTGACAGACGGGGAAGCGACTGCCAACCCTCGCTAAACGGAAATGCATACCTGACGTACTCATAGTTAGTAAGAACATGCGCGCGGAGATCCATTGCCGAACAGTCTTCTGTCTTGCTTGCTCAACAACTTCCCAAATCTTTCCTTGCCATGGAATTTTGAACAATCAAACACCAATTTCCATCATTAGTTTGTATCCTCGGAAAGCTCCAAGAGTATTCTCTAAGCAAAACTCTTCTGTGAAGTAATCGCTGATCACAAAAAATTCCAAAAACTCACGAGGTGGGAACCCGGGACCCTCCACTCGAGAGATCATAAGTCAAACCACTGGGATACCACGGCATTTTGCCATTTAAAGCACTATCTCAATATGACGGAGATTCCAACCGGGTAATGTACCTAATGAAACTATCGATTCTACCAATATCCGTTATCTGCTCCACTTCAACGGAAGCACTCCTCAAAAGAGGTACCATCACTAATCATTCTGCCACCTTTGCTCTTTCGCTGCGTCTCAACCTATCATACAGCTCTCGACTAAGACGTACTGAGCAAACCCTCACTTCCCACTACGAACTTTCCAGAAAGATGTCAGCGCCTGTGGTCGTGCAGCAGTTCCCGTTGGAGAAGGAGTACGCGAAGAAGACCGGCATCACCCCCGAGGACGTCAGCAAGCTGCGAGACTGGCTGGCCACGCAGCCTCATCTGCCGGGAGACTTACTTACTGGTTAGTATACATTAGCAGAATAGAAGAGGTTGGACGGCTTCTCAAGCATTGTGATGATGATCGTTTCCATGGATTCCAGATCTGGACTTGATCTTGATCTATCACTGCTGCAAGCGCAGCCCCGAGGTCTCCAAGCAGGTGTTGGACCTCCACTTTACTCTCAAGACTCTCTTCGAGCATCTTTTCAAAGACCTAGTGGTCGATGAGAGGGTCATTACCACGTTTAAAATGTTGTAAGTAAAACATAACATACAAACTTTCGCATTCCTGATACTAGTAGCTCTGTGGGCTGGTAGACCTGGGGCCCGTTTCTCGCAGCTGCAGTCACTATTTTACAAGTCTAAACTGGCAACATTGGCCAAATGCCAACTACTGATTGGTTAATTGGGCCAATGTTGCTATAGACCGACCGCTTAATGAGTCCTCGCCCGCGCGGTGCCGGGACGCGGGGCGGGACGACAAATGGGGCCGAGCTCTGTGCGGGCGGCAGGCGCACTACCCACCCGCACCTCTCTCGGTCCCCTTTGTCATTCTACCCTGCGCCCACGTACCGCGCGAGCGAGGACTCATTTAGGCTAAGTTTAGATGACCGCGCGGCGACGCGCGGTTGGCTCGGCGCGCGGTTCAAGATCGTAACAAATCTATGTTGCTGTGTACATGAGCGCGCGGTGCCGCGCGGGACCGCGCGCGCCGCCGTGCACCGCGCGCAAGTTCTTGTCCCGCGCGGCAACATAGATTTGTTACAATCTTGAACCGCGGTCATCTGAACTTAGCCTTAAGCGCTCGGTCTATAGTATAGGCAATAATGTAACTTCGAGAAAAGCGGGACAAAAATGTTTCCATACGATCGATGTTCAAAGTGAACTGCGTCAACGGCGGAACCAAATTTTGAATCAAAAAATGTAAATAAAAAAATCTGCTTGTTCGCCGTACATAACCAAGTTACATAACCGGCACTGGTAAAACCAATATACATAGGTACATACATTCGCCACGCCTCTTTCCCACAGGGGTAGGGAGAGACTACTTTGTTCCACTTGCTACGATACTTCTTTCGCTTCATCCGCATCCATCAATCTCTTCATGCATGCTCGTCGGTTACGGGTACTACTGACCTGACCTTTTAACAAAACCTCTCCTATTTGGTCTCGGAACGTCCGTCTAGGCCTTCCGTTCCCAACGCAACCATTTACACTCCCCATATAGATCTATTTAGTACCGATATAGGGTGATTAATTTATTTTACAGAACGTCCTGGTAATGTGAAATAGTTATGTACGGGGAACAAGCGGGAAATCTTTGTAGGGGTGTTCCGTCAAACTATTCAAGGTAAAATCTGAAAGACCTCGCATAGGCGGGAGATGAGTTTAGTATTATCACGTTACAGGTCTGTGGTTCCATTGCCGACGCGAGCGCACGATGGGTCTGCCGTTTTATACGCGCGACTGCTCGATGGTGACGTTAAGAAGTTCATCTACCAAGACTGTACGAGGTTAATATTTGTATATTAAATTGGACCGCAGGCCTCTTCATGTTGGCCTGAATGCCTTTCAAATGACCGACCCAATGGGCCCGTGATCAGAAACCTTTACCAACATAATAATTATATAACCCTTTTATTCCGAATTCACTGCAACTTTTTGGATTTTTTCCTCTTCGTCACGTTCCATACATATAAAAAAAACGACGAACAAAAAAGTGACGTACTGGAATGGAAGTTTTGGGACACTTTTTTTTCTTGTTTGAGAATCGACAGGGTAAACGATTCTGAGTAAGAAAAACCGAAAATGGTTAAATTCTGGAGAAAATTTTCATGTAGACTTTTGTTAATAAAACGCTCTTCGACCTTCAGGGCAGTCCTAATGGCGATCGACCTGTGGCAGCTAGAAGAAGGAACGTGGCCTGGCTGCGCATTAGTCTTCGACTTAAATAAGTTCTCTCTACAACACTTATCCAAACTGGACTTGCAGACCCTGCAGCAGTTCCTCTACTATTTGCAGGTAGGGTAAGTGGAGACAGCGGATCGGCAAGCGCAGCGTAGGACGTCCACCAAAGAGGTGGACGGATGCCCTGGTTAAAGTCACGGGTTTACGGCGGATGCAAGCCGCTTCCAACAGAGGCAACTGAACTGAAGGTCTGTGGAGGTCTATGTCCAACAGTGGACGACCTATGGCTGATATGATGATGATGATGACGATGATGATGACTACAGGTAGGGATCTGTAGGCTTATTGTCTAATTCGCTCTCAATCGCCATCGTGTTCATTTTGATAGTTCATGTATGGGCTGACAATTGGCATCGGAATCAGCTAGCTGTCACATTCATACAATAACTGTAAAATGAACACGATGGCGATGACGATCGAGTCAGGTAATAATGCTGCTAATATTGTAAATGCGAAAGTTGTGAGGTTATTCGGCTGAGGAAAAAGTAATCGACATAACAGACAGTATATAAGCTGAAGTGGCAGTGTGGCCATATCAGTCGAAGAACTGATAACCGTTGGGGTAAGGGAGCTGTTGAGTGGAGACCGCGAGTCAGCAAGCACGTCCAGAATGCCCTCCAGCTAAGTGGCGTGACGATTTGCGAAAGGTGGCTGGTTGTGCTGGATGCGACAAGTTGAAGACAGGGTGAAATGGCCGCGTTGGTGAACTTTATTGTTGGTAAGCCTTTCGTAAGGGTGGACGGACTATCTGGTAAACATCGTGGGAGCACAAAACCGATCGTCTCGTTTGTGGAGATCCTTAGGGAAGACTGCGAAGCAGCGGACGTCTCTCGGCTGATACGCTGATGATGAAAGTTACTGAGGATGTATGATGTTTGTTACCTACTCTGTTAACATATAAGCTACTTTTTATCCCGGAAAATTTAGACGTCCCCTCTATTATCCAGGAAGCGATGCTGGTAAACGTAACAGGTCTTCACTTCATTAACGCGCCATCTTTTATGGACAAACTGATGCTGCTGATGAAGCCATTCCTGAAAAAGGCTCTGCTGCAATGCCTGTACATCCACCAGGAGGGTGCCACAACTCTAGAAAAGCATTACCCCATAAAAGGCCTGCCAGCGGACGCGGGGGGCGAGTACGAGTCGCTGGACAAGATAAGCGGTAAGACCTTGAGATCACATTTTTATCCCCAACGCAGAGGGGTGTCGTGGCATCGTAGCTCACAAACGGACGGACCGATTTCGTTGCGGTTTTTGTTAATCGAAAGCCAAGCTTGCGGTGGTCTTAGCCATGTTCTTTTAAACATAGGTAAGGCATTTTTGGCATAAAATTGGAGTATTTTTTATTCACGCATGATTACTCGATTAATGCGTGGAGATACTTCTCGAATTCACACTTTTTTATCTTTTTCAGAGGACATGGTAGAACGTATGAAGCTGAACAAGGAGTTCTTCGCGATGGCGACCAAGAGGCGGGTGGTGGAGTCCAAGCGGCCGGGGAAGCCCAAGACCATCACCGACATCTTCGGAAGCGTCGAGGGTTCCTTCAAGAAGCTCGACATCGATTGATAAAATTGCATTAGATTTGGAAATCGATCTACATAAGTTTTTTAAAGTATCACTATAGTGTTTTATGTAAGAAACTACTATAAAATTACCACATTACCTACATTTTGCTTAGGACCAGTAGGCTTATTTTCTAACTCTTAATTTTAAAATCGGGCACTAGAACAACAAAGTAATAAAAACCACCTATTTACTATCCGTCTACTAAATCGTGAAACAGGTTAATTTACATACATATGTCACGGAGTGACCAGATGTGGAAAGAGAAGAAAACTCAGGAGATGATGGATATGGAGGAGGTTGTTTATTTAGATTATTAAAGTAAGGTAAAGATAAAGATTAAGGTTAAGGTTAAGGCACCTGAAACAAGGTATAGCACAACTAAATATACAAATACAGTAATTTATAAAAACAGTTAGCCCAAATATTTTATTGAATCAGGCGTTACTTTGCGGAGGTCCATTTCAATGAACAAAAAATTTACCTTGCTACTCCGCTACTCACGTGCAAGATAACCAAGCCTGTGTGAAATATATATGTTTTTCATGCAAACCCTCCCTCCACTGCTGCCAATAAACACATATAAATCCCACAAACTTAATTATCCCTTACACCACACAAACACTGACGCGTTTCGATCCCTCTACGGGATCATTATCAAAGTTTAATGAACACAACTGTTACACATGCAAACCGTTGGTATTGTACTTCAAGTTTTGTGCTCTTTGTTCGTAAGCTTATGATTTTTAATGAGAATTTTCCATGGGAATATGTGTTGTATGTGTTTTGTATGCGGCACTCGCGGCGGGCGTTCGCGTGTAGTGTGATGTAAAATGTAATGGCTCAGATTCGAGCATTACAATCCAGCATAAATTTTTCGTTCATACAATACAATTCCAACGGTCGTGCTTGCTGCGAGTGCATCGAACAGCCCGAGCGAGCGCCAGAACTATTGTCTGCGTTGCACATTCTGCAATCCATGCATATCAGATGATAATGAATAAATTAATTTTGTAATTAATTAACATGTTTTCCTGCCGAGTTTCTTGTTATTATTAATTAGGATATAATTACGTTGCTACTAATAAAATATTTTTTGCATGCACGATACGGTATTTTATTATGAGCGGAAGGTCTCTGTTATTTTTCCGCAGAATACGATTTTTTCGCTTTGATGCAGGGCCTTCAGCTCATTTCTAAACCTACAAAACATTTCAGCATTCTGAAAGCTTAACTGTGACGAGTAACATTATTACCGGTATTTTTTACGTAAAACTACGGTATGAGACCTCACTATTATCGGCATAAACCGATCCATAGCCATAGAGGCACGACGCGCATTACTACCTCAGTGGCGCCCCCACGGTGTTGCGGTGCACTCATCAACTATCTCTACGAACGGACCGTTGTAAGGCCTGTTTCCCATATGTACCTGTACTATACCTCTCTAATCCGTGAAGGGCCTCGCAAAGACCTGCCGCCCGGAGCCTCGCAATGGGTAAGAGCGCTTGTAGACGTCCGTTTTTTTCACCGAATAACGGACCGTGTTTTTTGCCGGATTCACGGTGGTGTACACGGCATGCACCGGCGAATGTCCGGTGCATGTACACACATTCATTATAATTCATACACCACCGTGAATCCGGCAAAAAACACGGTCCGTTATACGGTGAAAAAAACGGACGTCTACAAGCGCTCTAAGGCCGCCACTGGCCCCCTTACGCGTCCTGACGCGGCCAGCTGGCGAAACGCCTCACACAGATTTTGACGCCGGCGCAGGCGCACGTTCACTTTTGGTGTCATCACACGTCGCCCGCATGATCTTATTGCCTTAACTTAATACTTACTTAGATTATAATCCTCACTCATTCACTTATTTAAAATCAGTGTCTAACCCCGATATTGGGTAAGTGTTGGATATTTCTTATGCTTTAATTGTGTAGGAAGCAATATGTTTAAAATATTTAAAACGTAAATGGCTGCAATAACGGTTTCAATTTAACGGTTGTCAATTGTATTTAATTTAATTTTGCTTGATAGTGATAGGTAACTATAATGATAATGCTTGCTCGTACATTCCTTTTATTATTTACCTAATGCAGGCAGGTTTAATCGAACTTCGCAACAGTAATGTTCCCGCCAAGCGTGACGTCTAGCACTCATCCCATTCATTCATTCACATCACTAGCGAGCGATAAGGGCGCGCGCGCACATCCTTTCTTCAGTAAAGTTCACCTACGATCGTGTGAGAAAGCGCTCGCGTCGCAGCTGCACCTGCTCCGTACCAATCATCTCGCAGTGAAATGTGATAGTATATCCTTACTGGCCAGTCTTGGACCATAAAGTGACATTAATCCGCCCATCTCAAGACAGAAGATCAGCCCAGTCCTCAGAGAAAGGACTTTCATCTGCCCACCTCGCGGCAATCACCGTACAGAACCAGCTCATCGTAAGTCCTTTTCCCATCTCCCCAATCAGCTCATTCCACGTCGATGTATTGAGTACACCACGCTCATACAAGTAATGTAAAAAAAATGTTAATTATTTGCTTAGCGCCTGCCATCTCGATTGTACTATCTCGATTGCACATTTCGATTATAAACTCCGTCTGACTGCGACATCCGCAACTCACCGAGCCATTTCCTATCGCCTTAGCGCTGCTACCTGCTTCTGCTTAATGCCGGTCACAGTCAACGGAGCCGCCCACCTAACGAGCACATATAACAGCGGACGTAAATTCCAGGGTTCCCTGGAACGGCTGGCAGCAGCAGGGAAGTGCTTGTAGCGTGCAACGACTTTTTTTATCGGGGTTGTTTAATATTCGGTAGACAAACAGTGACTGTTACCAAGGCCGTGGTTTAGCTGTCCCTAGTGCAGTATTAGGTCTAACAATCAATTTCAGAGGCACTAACCTTGAGGAAGCCGGCTTCAACCAACGCTGTGTAGAGTTCGTCCGTAGAGTATTTTAGCCACTGCCGCCGCTTAATAAATACACACCCGCGAAGACTATCCGTGATGTTATATACACTAATTACACTTTTACACCAAACGTTACACACATTAATTAATATTTACAATAATTTAAACATAAATCCGCATAAAAGACCGACCGTGCACCGACAATTTAGAAACAAGTGACAGCCGCCTTATTGTTCTTTTTATTCAGTGCCGCGGCGCGTGGCAACGGACTAGCGCCAGCCAGCCACCAACAGCCAAAAAGGTTGAAACCCTAAAAAAATATTACTATTCAAAATACTTGCACAGGAGTGTTTAAATCAGATCGGCTTCAGAGGTACTGTAAGGTTGATACGTTATATAACTCGATTAAAAGATTAAAAAATTAAGAAATAAACCTTATCAATAACACTTACCTAATAAATAATAAAAACACATTATAATACAAAGGGTATAGCCGGGTAAGCATAGTAAAACTGCCCTTAGCGAAAAAAATATTTTCCTTTTACCGGATTATTAGCCTTCATTGTAGTGCTTTCACCAAAAATTAAGCCTCAAATGCTTCTGGTTTAAAAAAAAATGCATAAAAAGAAAAAACATTTTAATTTTTTTTAGCCAAACTACTTACCCGATTTATTTGTAATTTGGATATATTGTAGATTTTAAGGTAGCTTTCTGAAACAAATACGATTGATTTATCTTTTGAAAAAAAAATAGAAAAAAAATGAGTTGACAATTTTCAGAAAAAAAATAGAGGCAAGATTACGACAGTTACCAAATTTACATATTTTGTGTAGAATTTAATAATGTTTAACATATATTTTTTTCAATAACTAAAATCGGGATTAACAGTTTGAAAAATTCGAATTTGTGACATCCTATAATACTTTCTCTTCATACAGCCAAACCAAGTAGACATTTATTATATTTTGAACGCAATCTAAACGAATTTGAATTTAGAATGTGACGTATTGCACTATAAAGAAAGCGCGGGAAAGTGTCGAAGTTGGCGGGTGTCTTGAAAAACTTTTAATTTCTAAAAAATTTTTTATTGTAAATTCTGTATAAAAAGTACAATTTGTATATAAAATAATCGCTTTAAGTCTTGTAAATATAATATAGCATTGAATGTAAATAGTAACTTGTACATAAAGCTCTTTTAAAAGGAAAAAAAAATAGTGTAAAAAAAATGGCGAAGAAAAGAAAAAAACCTAAACCAAACAATGAAGAAGAAGAAACAAAGTCAATAACCAGCGACGGGTCAAGCGAATCTTCCGAGTTCGTCGAATGTGATGACAACGCTGATAAGTATACGCCTTACAGGGTCGCCGACTACAACAGGAGGTACCCCGAGGACAGCGCTGTGGGCAGCGAATTTGTGGTTTTTGTCGAGAGTTCAAACTCTGATAATCCTATCGGGTCTCGAGACATGATGTTTCTCAACGGCTGCTTTTCGCGGTTTGTTAAGGGCATCAAGTACCTAAAAAAGGTGAACAAATTTAAAATTGGTGTGGTATTTGAAAGGCCTAGCCTGGCAAATGCCTTCTTAGACAATCTAACTTTTTTAAAGGAACAGGGCCTCAAAGCCCAAATACCCGCACAATGTACTGAGTTGTCTGGTGTAATCAACCAAGTTCCCACGGACATGTCGAATAAAAAAATTTTCAAGGTATTGGCTAGCTCAAAAAAAGTTATATGCGTCCGGCGCATACTGAAAAAAGTTAACGGCTCCTTGCAACCTACACAAACTGTGATTATAACATTTGCTTCCTCGACAAGCCTCCCAGATTATGTCTATTTGAAAATGTGGCGTATTCCTGTCTTGACGTACATACCTCCTGTAAAGCAGTGCTTCAAATGCCTGCGATACGGTCATCTGGCTAAGTTCTGTAAGAATGGGCAGAGGTGCTCGATATGCACCGAACCTCATTCATTCAAGGAATGTCAAGTGCCTATAGCCAATGCTATATGTGTGCATTGTAGTGGCAACCATATTTCAATTTCAGGTCAGTGTCCAATAAAAAAACAAAAAATTACAGAAAATAATAATAAAGCCTCTGCCAACCCTTATGCTGACTTTCTAAAAATGAAGAATTTCCCCTCAACAAACAAAGACATAAACACCAAAGATTTACTAACTTTTCTTTTAGGCGACAGTAATGCGTTAGCATTACTAATGGAATCATTAACAAAAGTTTTAACAAACAATAAAACGAATAACACAAGTATAAACACAAAAGAAATAGCAGAATGTATCAAAGAAACTTTACAGAAAAAAAATAAAAATCCCTCACATTCAACCCAAAAGTAATAAATATTATGCAGTGGAATTCACAAAGCTTATCTCATAATAAAAATGTTTTTAAAAAGTTTCTCAGTGACAATTCTATTCATATTGCTATTATATCTGAAACATGGTTAAAACCACATATTAAATTCAATATTAATGGTTACACTGTTGTGCGAAATGACTGTGGCAATTCACACAATGGTGTAGCTATTATCATCCATAATAGTTTACATTTTCAACAAGTTTCAACTTATTTTGATGATTCTCTACAAAATGTTGTAATTAAAATCCAAATATATAGAAAATTTATCTCAGTAGTTAGTTTCTACAGTCCTCCAAACAGCACACCAAGATTTAATAAAAATAATTTTAATACTTTGCTAAAAAGCTTACAAGGGCCTATGATAGTTGCGGGAGATTTTAACGCGCATCATACAATTTGGGGCTGTTCAAATATTGATTCTCGTGGCAGGGACATCATTGATGTCATGGAAGAGAATGACTTAGTTCTTCTCAACGATGGAAGCCCGACTACAGTAGGTTCAATTAGTCATAGGCCTAATGGCCTCGATCTAACAATGGTTTCTTCTTCGTTGTCTTTGTCCTGCGAGTGGATGGTTTGCGACACTCCCCTTGCTGGATACCATCTTCCAACTATAACAAAATACACAGTTGAATCAGTTAGTTATTTGTCGGAATCTTCTTGTAATATACCCAAACATAATAATCCTAATTCAGTAGATTGGGCTAAATACAAAAATAAAGTCAATGAAGAACTAAAAAACTATACAATAAATATTACAGATCCAATAGATAGCTACAATATTTTTTGCTCGATCTTGCATTCTGTTGTGAAAAGTTCTCTCTTTCGACCAAAAACGATTCCACATTCCAATAACCAAAGTAATACAGCAAATCCTCAGGGTGGGAATAGGAAAACTTTCTTACCTCTGCCCTGGTGGAACGAAAAATGTTCTAAGGTGGTCGATGATTGCAAACAGGCTTATGTGTCTTTTAAACTGGCAGCATCTTTAGATAATTTTATAACATTTAAAAGAGCTCAGGCCATAAAGAAGGTTGTTTTAAGAACAGAATGTCGTGCTGCATGGGAAAAGTTTTGCTCTTCTATTAATCGTTTAGTTCCTATGAGTCATGTTTGGGCAAAAATGAAAAAATTTAACAGGTCATATATTTGTAACAAAAGTTTTCTTACTTCTGAATGGATACAGGATTTTTTACACAAATATACACCAGATACAGCTGAAAATATGCCTGAACTAAATTATTGCAATAGCCCAGATCCTTCAACTTCATATTTAATTGATAGTTTTAGTTTAATTGAATTGAAAGCTGCTCTCAAATCAAGAAAAGACACAGCTTGTGGTTTGGATGGTTTGTCGTACAAAATGTTTAAACTCTTAGATCATTCCAGCTTGCAGTCGTTTTTGAATATTCTGAATTTGTTATGGCGTTCAAACTTAATTCCCAGAGAATGGAAAATTGACTGTCTGGTCCCAATTCTTAAACCTGAAAAAAATCCTAATTCTGCGGACTCCTATCGACCTATTACTCTCAGTTCTTGTGTTGGTAAAATCTTCGAGCAGTTGCTCAAACAGAGAATGGAATTTTTTATTGAACAAAACAATTTATTACCTAAAAATCAGTTTGGCTTCCGTCGTGGTTGTTCTGCCCGAGAGAGCCTGGGTCATTTATCCATAGACATTGATGGTGCCTGTCGTGAGAATAAAATGTTAGTGGCTATCTTTCTAGATATAGTTGGCGCTTTTAATAATGTGAATTTGCATATACTGTCTTCTATTTTGGTTTCCCTGCAAATTCCAACAAAAGTTATTAGTTGGATTTTTAATTTCTTACATGGTAGGGAGATATTTGTTAAACATAACAACAGTTTAGTTGGCTCTAGGCTAGCATTTAAAGGGGTTAGTCAAGGTGGAATATTAAGTCCATTACTATTTATTCTGTATATTCATCGGTTGAATCTAGAGCTTGGTTCTGGGATAAGCAATTTACAATTTGCTGATGACTTGGTAGTATATTGTTCAGATAATAATGTGCAAGAAATCAATAGAAAGCTGAACTTTGCACTTTCTGGTCTGAAGACCTATTTCAATTATTTAAACTTGGAGGTCAGTCATGAAAAAAGTAAAATTGTGGTTTTTAATTCTAACACTATCAGGTCTATTAACATTTTTTATGATACTCATTTACTTCCAATAAAGTCGCATACAAGGTTTCTTGGAGTCATTTTTCAAAGTAATAATAAATGGAATAAATATGTAGAATGTTTGTCTGACAGGGCTTTAAAAGCCTGTAATATCTTGAAATCCTTGACAGGCACTTTCTGGGGCTCTGACCCCAAAATTCTATTAATTTTGTATAAGAGTCTAGTGAGAAGTCACTTTGAATATGGTTTCATGTGTTACGCTCACAAATCTGTTTTAGTGGAAAAATTAAATAAAATTCAAAATAGGTGCTTACGCATAATAATGGGAGCCATGATATCAACTCCAATTATTTCAATGCAGGTCGAAGCCAATGTACCTCCTCTATCACTGCGTTTCAAGTTCCTTAAATTCAAATTTTTATTAACATTATCGTCTATTCGAAATCACCCACTTATTTCAAAATTAAACTACTATTTAGATCAACACAGTTCTTTTTATCTTGTTCAAGACTGGCCTGAAATAAAACAATTGAAATTACGATACAACCTGATTGATTATACATGCTTACCCTGCTACTCAGGCTCTTATCTGAGTAAGTTTTGTGCTATGGACATTATAATAGATAGCACATTAAAATATAAACAAGATGTTTATGCTAAATTGAATGAATTTGTGAAGTATCGTCAAATTTATACTGATGGTGCAAAGAATAATAAAGCTGTAGCTATTGCTATTTATGACGCTAATATAAAAATAGGTTCGGGTTATATGATATCAGAGGCAGCCAGCATTTTCACTGCTGAGTCGTCTGCAATCTTAGCTGCTTTGGATCATATTCAACAGCAAGAGTATGATAAGTGGGTTATCATTTCTGATAGTATGAGTGTTCTGAAGGCTCTGAACAATCCTAGACATAACGCTAAAACAAGCTACATTATTCACCTTATAAGAGAAAAATATTTTGAGATATCTCAATATAAATCTGTAATTCTGTTTTGGACTCCATCCCATGTGGGAGTCTCTGGTAATGACAGTGCGGACTTTCTTGCCAGGACTATAACTACCACCAATAATATCAATGTTACTACCAAACAAATCCCGTTACCCGATTCTGATCTCTTATTGTATGTTAAAGCTATATTGGCTCGAGATTTTAAAAGCCTTTGGAATCAAATCACAGAAAGTAAAGGGAAGTGGTATGCTGAAATCAATAATAAAATTGGTTTGCCGTGGTTTATTAAGGGAAAAAGATATCATAACAGAAAATTCTTCACGATATTATGTCGTCTACGTCTGGGTCATTGCAAATTTAATGCTCATCTACATCGAATTAACATTTTGTCTTCTCCAACTTGTAATTTTTGTAATAGTGAACCTCAAACACTTCACCATATCTTTTTTGATTGTCCCACTTTCTCTATCGCCCGGTTAGTTTTTATAGATAGCTTGTTGGAATTATATGGCAATGCTGAAGAAATCCCGCGCTCTCTTCAGCAATTATTAAAGAAAAGAGATTGCTTCAAGGCAATATATGAATTCATAGTGTCGACTGTTGTTGACATTTAAATCATTTAATGAAAAGTATTTGAAAAACATAACTAAAAAAAAAAAAATTGGACTGGAAAAATATTGATATTGACATATTATATATTTATAATACAACCTGGACATGAAGGAAAAAAAAATACTAATCTAGACTAATCAAACTACAAGGAATTGGCTTCGGCCTTGACAAAAAATTAAACTAAGAATTTGACTACAAAAGACGATGGCTATGGCCTTGATAAATACCAAATAAGACTTTGTTAACAAAAGACTTGGCTTCGGCCTTTTATTACAAAATTGAAGAATGAAAATATACAAAAGACTTGGCTGTATGGACTCTGTTTCCTTTGCCTATCCCAAAAGGGATGAATAATAATAAAAAAAAAAAAAAAATGCACTATAAATTTCTTTTGTGGCTATAATATACGGCTACAGCGTACGCATTTTTTAATATCCCATACATATTATTCGTATTACTAGCTGTTGCCCGCGACTCCGCCTGCGAATAATATAGCCTACGACCTATTCTCAGACCTACCGAACACAGAGAAAAAAGTTTAATAGAAATCGGTCAAGCCGTCTCGGAGGAGTTCGATAGCAAACACCGTGACACGAGATTTTTATATATTAGATTACGTAGTTACGGGTTAGTTAGTCTAGTTTATTTATTTTCTCAGCATAAAATTACTGTATAAATGAGTTTAATGTCATGTATAATGATTTATGTTGAGATCGTCAATGTCAAATACAATACAATAATTAATCAATTAAATGAATAAAGACAGAGGAAAAAAAATTGAAAAAAAAATTACTAATAGTTTCATCACCAGGAGGGAGTCGTCAGAAGCAAAAAATAATACAATTAAGTTGTCAATGTTATAAAGATAGGTACTGTAATAAATTAGAAAAATTACTGATCATCAACAGCAAGAATATAACTAAATTAAATAAAAACTAGTTTTACATAAAAATACTTTAGAATGTCAAGTAAATACCCCCCGTATTATTACCTTGTGATATTCTGTATACCTTTTTTCTGTTTTGGTTGTTATATGTGGTTTTCAATAAAGAGTTATTGTATTGTATTGTATTACAAAAATGTGCGAATATTCATCAACTGAGTATAATGGGTTTTCCAACAAAAGGTTTTTCACTCGGCGCCCAAATGCTTCGTCACTTAGGTCTCTAATATCGGCTGGCAGACGTTCGTAGTAAGCGGGTCCAACAACACGCAGATTTTACCCTGAAAGCGCCATGCGACGTGGAACTGCCCTGAGACGTCCTGTGGTACGTAATTGTTTATTTAACACATTGACGTGTTCAAACGATGAAAAATGTTTCCTGACGAACATTAATAACTCGTAAAGATAGACTGAGTAGTGCGTCATGATGCGGTGCGTTTGAAACAGGTCCCTGCACGAATGCCTTGGTAATACACCAACAAGTGTCCGTAAAGCGCGCTTCTGCATCAGCATCACTCTATTGGCATCCGTGGAGTTTCCCCACAAGAGTGCACCGTACGACATCAGTGAGTGAAAACGTGCGAAGTAAACCTGCTTCAAACCATCATCGGAAATCAGAGTTTTAAGTTTCCTTAACGCAAAGACCGCACTACTCAATATATCACACAGCATACCTACATGGCGCTTCCAGTTAAGGTGAGCATCCAGCGTGAACCCAAGGAAACGACACTCCATGCTCACCGGCTTTGGGCTATTTTTGACACATGGAGGCAACGCGACACTACGTCCCGAGAAATCCATTACATTTGACTTTGTTAGGTTCAGCATCAACCCGTTCGCTTTGAACCACTCATTCAGCTGATCACACGTCTCACGGATCTGCTCAGCAAGCAGCTCATACGACTGTTCACTGCAACTATCACAGCGGTAGGGGAGACCGTGGCGAGTTGAGACAGAGGTGAGTTGATACAAAGCCTTTTTCTCTGCACCTATGAAAGTTAGCGAGGACACAACTTCACACAAACTGTGGAGTGTAGATAGAGCAACGAATTAGCGAAGTTACCAGCCCGATAAACTGTCACAGTTCAGAGAAATCGGCTTTGTATCAACTCACCTCTGTCTCAACTCGCCTCGGTCTCCCCTACTTGTTTGCCGACATTTCTATTAAATCTAATACACTAATCACTTGAATTATTTAATACTTAACATGAAGAATTATTGATAACATTTATAGATAGCGATAACTAATTAATTACTAATAACGCTTAATATATCATTATCTACGTAAAACAGTTGACTTCCACAACAGTTACAAAACAACTCGTTTAACGTAGTTGGGCGGTGATAGTTTCGGTGACGAGTCCCGCAATGCGAGCATTTGCCCATTAGAACGAATGCTTCTTCTTCGTCAAGGAACACTTCCGTAAATGACATTACTTCCAGAAATATGGCAACAAGTATGGTTCTGGGAACTTGCACTTGGCCAAAAATTCTATTCCTCAATATTTCAACCTACAAACAAATACACAAGTTTCTCTATTTTCAATTGTAAATAATCTACATCCCAGGGCAGTCAGGGTGGTCCCCAGCGGTCATAAAATGTTTACAATAAATATTTAAATAAGCTTCAGTCATTCACTTATTTAAAATCAGTGTCAAACCCCGATATTGGGGTCCCTCGTTACGGCTCGAGGCCACTACTGCAGTGCTGCTGTCTCAGGCTTCGCCTGGCTGACGAACTGCCACTACTCCATCTTCACGGCGTTGGCAGCAGCAGGGAAGTGCTTGTGGCGTGCAACGACTTTTTTTTATCGGGTTGTTAAAATCAGATCGGCTTCTTTCTACCCTCACCCTACGACTTAATTCGTGTGCTAGCGACGCGTTCCTGTTGGCTTAAAATAAATGCGGTTAATTGTTCATTTTGGTTTAATTTAATCACCACATAACGATAAGCGTAGCACTCCTCAAAAGACGTACCATCACCTTTGCTCTTTCGCTGCGTCTCAACCTTTCATACAGCTCTCGACTGAGACATACTGAGCAAACCCTCACTTCCCACCACGAACTTTCCAGAAAGATGTCAGCGCCTGTGGTCGTGCAGCAGTTCCCGTTGGAGAAGGAGTACGCGAAGAACACCGGCATCACCCCCGAGGACGTCAGCAAGCTGCGAGACTGGCTGGCCACGCAGCCTCATCTGCCGGGAGACTTACTTACTGGTTAGTATACATTAGCAGAATAGAAGAGGTTGGACGGCTTCTCAAACATTGTGATGATGATCGTTTCCATGGATTCCAGATCTGGACTTGATCTTGATCTATCACTGCTGCAAGCGCAGCCCCGAGGTCTCCAAGCAGGTGTTGGACCTCCACTTTACTATCAAGACTCACTTCGAGCACCTTTTCAAAGACCTAGTGGTCGGTGAGAGGATCATTACCACGTTTAAAACGTTGTAAGTAAAACATAACATACAAACTTTCGCATTCCTGATACTAGTAGCTCTGTGGGCTGGTAGACCTGGGGCCCGTTCCTCGCAGCTGCAGTCACTATTTTACAAGTCTAAACTGGCAACATTGGCCAAATCCCACCTACTGATTGGTTGATTTGGCCAATGTTGCTATAGACCGACCGCTTAATGGGTCCTCGCCCGCGCGGTGCCGGGACGCGGGGAGGGACGACAAATGCGGCCGAGCTCTGAGGTCCCCTTGTCGTTCTACCCTGCACCCATGTACCGCGCGGGCGAGGACTCATTTAAGTGGTCGGTCTAAAGTATAGGCAATAATGTAACTTGTAACTTCGAGAAAAGCGGGACAAAATGTTTCCATACGTTGATAGATGTTCAAAGTGAACTGCGTTTCGGTTCCGGCTACTCCTGAAAGACCTACTCGCATAGGCGGGAGATGAGTTAAGTATTATCACGTTACAGGTCTGTGGTTCCATTGCCGACGCGAGCGCACGATGGGTCGGTCGTTTTATATTCGCGACTGCTCGATACTGACGCTAAGAAGTTCATCTACCAAGACTGTATGAGGTTAATATTTTTATATTTAATTGGACCGCAGGCCTCTTGATGTTGGCCTGAATGCCTTTCAAATGACCGACCCCATGAGCCTGTGATCAGAAACCTTTACCAACATAATAATTATATAACCCTTTTATTCCGAATTCACTGCAACTTTTTTTTATTACATGTTGCCACTTTTCTGTTTTTAAGTGATAACTTCTTATGGGAGGGTAAACCGCTACGTAACGTAACGCGTTACGGCGCTAGTCTGTCTCGCTTGCCTTTCTCTGATGCTACGGCAGCGGTAGACAGGCTCTCCCTCTCTCTCTCTAACCCACAGCGCTAGTCGCATTTCGGACAGACGCTTCCCCCTCTCTCTGTACTCAGTGTTTAGTGCGCGATAGACCGTATACTCTTAGTAACTTAGATTAGTTTAAGTTATCACTTCTGTCGGCAGTCCCAAGAAGCACACGTTTCTTTTTTTAAAAACATTATAAAATCGCCTAATTCGGTGTGCCTCTTGGCATAAGCCTCGTCCAGTAGAAATGGAGGACTTGGGCTAGTTCCCAGCCGACCCTTCGGTAAACAAAACGTTTCGGAGCGTTTTTCAGTGTCCACATAAACATTTTTTCCAAAATTTAACTATACTCACGAGCAAAAATAACGGATCGCTCATATAAGAAAAAATGTGTCCAAAATTTTATTATGGATTTTTTCCTGTTCGTCACGTTCCATATATATAAAAAAACGACGAACAAAAAAGTAACGTACTGGAATGGAAGTTTTGGGACACTTTTCTTGTATGCGAATCGACAGGGTAAACGATTCTGAGTAAGAAAAACCGAAAATGGTTAAATTCTGGAGAAAATGTTCATGTAGACTTTTTTTATAAAAGGCTCTTCGACCTTCAGGGCAGTCCTAATGGCGATCGACCTGTGGCAGCTAGAAGAAGGAACGTGGCCTGGCTGCGCAATAGTCTTCGACTTAAAGAAGTTCTCTCTACAACACGTATCCAAAGTGGACTTGCAGACCCTGCAGCAGTTCCTCTACTATTTGCAGGTAGGGTAAGTGGAGACAGCGGATCGGCAAGCGCAGCGTAGGACGTCCACCAAAGAGGTGGACGGATGCCCTGGTTAGTCACGGGTTTACGGCGGGCAGCCGCTTCCAACAGAGGCAACTGAACTGAAGGTCTGTGGACGCCTATGTCCAGCAGTGGACGACCTATGGCTGATATGATGATTATTACAAGTAGGGATCTGTAAGCTTATTATCTAATTCGCTCGCAATCGCCATCGTGTTCATTTGGACAGTTCATGTATGGGCTGACAATAATTGGCGTCGGAATTGGCTAGCTGTCACATTCGTACAAGAACTGTCAAAATGAACACAAGCGAGTTAGGTAATAAGCCTACTGATAACGCTGCTAATATTGTAAATGCGAAAGTTGTGAGGTTATTCGGCTGAGGAAAAGGTAATCGACATAATAGACAGGATATAAGCTGAAGTGACGTGTGGCCATATCAGTCGAAGAACTGATAACCGTTGGGGTAAAGGAGCTGTTGAGTGGAGACAGCGACTCAGCAAGCACGTCCAGAATGCCCTCCAGCTAAATGGCGTGACGATTTGCGAAAGGTGGCTGGTTGTGCTGGACACGACAAGCCGAAGACAGGATAAAATGGCCGCGTTTTAGGAGACGCCTATGTCCAGTAGTCCATATTGCGCGTAAGGCTCTCGAGTGGCGACCGCGTACCGGAGGAAGGTGAACTTTATTGTTGGTAAGGTGGATGGACTATCTGGTAAACATCGTGGGGAGCACAAAACCGATCGTCTCGGTTGTGGAGATCCTTAGGGAAGACTGTCCAGCGGCGGACGTCTCTCGGCTGATGAGCTGATGATGAAAGTTTCTGAGGATGTATGGATGTTTGTTACCTACACTGATAACATATAGGCTACTTTTTATCCCGATAAATTTAGACTTCCCCTCTATTATCCAGGAAGCGATGCTGGTAAACGTAACAGGTCTTCACTTTATGAACGCGCCATCTTTTATGGACAAACTGATGCTGCTGATGAAGCCGTTACTGAAGAAGGAACTGCTGCAGTGCCTGTACATCCACCAGGAGGGTGCCACCACTATAGAGAAGCATTACCCCATAAAAGGACTGCCAGCGGACGCGGGGGGCGAGTACGAGTCGCTGGACAAGATAAGCGGTAAGACCTTGAGATTACATTATTATCCTCTAACGCAGAGCGGTGTTTTCAGTTTGACGTCAATGTATCTCACAAATAGACGAACAGATTTCTGTGCGGTTTTTTTCACTCGAAAGCCAAGCTTGCGGTGGTCCTAGCTATCAGGCTCTTTTCCATAATGATGTAAGGCATTTTTGGCATAAAATTGGATAATTTTTTATTCACGCATGATTACTCGATTAATGCGTAGAGATACTTCTCGAAATTCACACTTTTATCTTTTTCAGAGGACATGGTGGAACGTATGAAGCTGAACAAGGAGTTCTTCGTGATGAAGACCAAGAGGCTAGTGGTGGAGTCCAAGCGGCCAGGGAAACCCAAGACCATCACCGACATCTTCGGAAGCATCGAGGGCTCCTTCAAGAAGCTCGACATCGATTGATAAAATTGCATTAGATTTGGAAATGGATCTACATAAGTTTTATAATGTTTTATGTAAGAAACTACTATAAAATGACCTTACACTACCTACATTTTGCTTAGGACCAGTAGGCTTATTTTATAAATCTTAATTTTAAAATTGGGCACTAGAACAGAGTAATAAAAACAACCTATTTACTAGCCGTCTACTAAATCGTGAGACAGGTTAATTTACATACATACATACATAAATCACGTCTTTATCCCTTACGGGTTAATTTTTCACATTGGACATACTAATACTGTGTATCAAATTATTTGGAAAAAAGGAAGGATTTACGGGCGATCTGAGGTCGGGAAGGGGAAGGGACTAAGTTTTTAAGGGTGAAAAACGGTTTATCCGTATATAAATCCTATTTTTATGGTATTTAAAACAATTATAATGAATAACGTAATCAGTATAAAGTATCGAAATTCAATAGTACGATTTACATGTATATTTATATATTATGAGATTTTCTATGACATAAATGTAATTAGAATTTAATAAATCAACTTTATTACTGAAAAAAATTGCAGCAGTCACATTTTTTGGATGAAATCCCTTTAAATGCCATTTTTTTAAATATTTAGAACAACTATTTTCGCATGTTTTTGGCAATTTTTATGTTTTATGGATTCTTAATTTTTTTGTTTATCAATGTAACATGAAATCTTACGTTTAACGAGTAATTAAGGTGTAAATTTTAATAAATAGCTCAAAATTGAACAATGTTTTTTTCATTTATTTTCATTTTCTGAGAACATTTACCATAGTAATGTATATCTTTTTTCATACCATCAGAAAGTAGAGATTTCAACGAACAAAAAGGCCACCGAATTTTTAAAAAAGCAGATATTTTGACGTGAGAATTTTAGATTGAAAGTTAGGGTGCTTTTCGATATTAAGTCAAAATAAGGTGAAAAAATGAATCTTTTAAATCAAACAAATTACTGTATGTTTGGGATATAAAAAGGTAAGTTTTCACCAAATTTCGTGAAAAATATTTTTTTTGCATAAGAAAAATAAAAAACCAAAACTTGGTTATTTGAATCTTTCACATAAATTTTGAGGTTATGTGAAAAAAGTGTAAAAACAAAAGTTGTAGACCTTTTTTATTACCTACAACTTTGCCATTTAACTTTTTTCATAAGACTTGTAGTTTTGCCGGAAATCGAGATAAAGCCGTTCTTCGCCCTTAAAATTTCACCCCTTCCCCTTCCCGACCACAGATCACCCGTAAATTATTTTTCCTTTCATTTTTCATTTTTTGTAATATTCTCTACCTTTTCTAATGGGTTTCATTATGGTTAGACGAATATCATCATCCACACAAGAGATATGGACAATTTTCTAGACACTAAGGACACTGTAAAGGCCTGTAAAAACTCTGTAAAATACGGTACAGGCTAGTCGTCCCGAGCTCAGAGATTAACTTTTAACATACCTCTCCATGTCAAACAAGCTACCTATACAATTATGACCGCTGGTCCCATTAGGGTCCTTTACTAATATTAAATCTACTAAAAAAAAAAGCAATACCTTTCTTCTCCTCGGCGGCAGCAGCAGCGGGGGCGGCAGCGGCGGCCGGGGCTCCGGCGCCGGACGGCATCGAGGACAGCTTCTCGCGGCCTGCACAAGCATTATGGTCATCGGAGGATTGGTGGTGACGTGCAGCAAGTATGGGAGGACAGATTCAGTGAAGATTTGAACAGCAAGGTTGTTCAGACGAAAGATGGCTAGGTTGATAATCATCATTTAAGATGGATCCAGTATACTGGATCCAAAAACCATAGTTTTTTTTTAATCTCATATTTTAAAGCGGCTTTAGTACACAGGGGTGACTATGTCAGCCTCATGGGGGCACTCAAGAACATTGGAGATCAAAATTAATCCAGCATCCCCTCCCCTAGAGCCACATGCTTTGGTTATGAAGGAATGCTGCACAAATTTAAACATGCTAAGCTTTGTTCGACGAAGGGCAAGCCAGCAAAACGTTAACAAGGTAACAAGACCTAAAGGCCACGTTTAGCATGATGGTGGGCGTATACGTGGAAAGGAGAATCAAAATAGTGATGGGTTGCCAGCCGCATCGCCTATAACATGATTCCTAAAATTTTCGCCCATTCCCTCCATGGGCTTTTACCATCTGCGCGGGAATGCCCCAAGAGTATTCTCTAAGCAAAACTCTTCTGTGAAGTAATCGCTGATCACAATAAATAAATGTAAGTAAAATACTTTAAAACTCAAATTTTATTTATTTGTATAAGTCGACGGCCCCTACGTAAATGATCGAAAGAGGTTTTAGGCACTTTTCACTACAGTGATTTAAAGTTTGATATTTGCATAGTTCTCAAAATAAAACAATTAGATTAAGTCTGTCATATCAGTTAAATATAATAAGGTAGGCACTTTATTAGCATTACATTAGTACAACAGAATATATCTTAGTTTTCTGGGAATTTGAGTTTCGATAGTATACGACGTCATTTGAACTTAATTTGATATCGAAACTTTTAGTTTCGATTATTTACAATGGAAGTTTTTATTAATAATTTGACGAAACTGCCAGTTGCCATTTTTTACGCCGAATCAATCTATTCATTTAGAAATGGAACTACCAGGTTCGATTATTTACTTCGTTTAAATATCATTAGAATTAGAACTTTCGATGTAGAAGTATTGTGAATATAAAAAAATATATTCGTATTACATAATATTTATTAAAAATTCTTATTATAATTACCTTTAACTCAGTGTGAAACTACCATGAGACTTAATCATAGTTACACATAAACGGATAACTCACGTATATGAAGTCGAGTGATGCTCGACATGACTGTTTCGGACTATTTCGTAGTCCTTCTTCCTGGAGAGCTCGCCCCGGCGGCAGGGAAACGAACACTGCGCGCCAGCGCTCTGCTCGCGCGGCTGTTCGACGCAATTGACAGCGGCGCACAACTACCCTCGTTTTCATCGTCATTTTTATTACTGTCAAATGTAGAGCAGCACACAACACTGATCACGTCACTCCGTAAAGGTTCGCTCACACTCACCGTTTGGTCAATATTTAAAACAGTTTTCCAACTCGGGGGCACCGCGACCATCCGCTATCCCGGTTGAAATTGGGATACCGACTTATTTCAATGGCTTCACGTACTTTCCGCGGAATGAAAAACTTTTCTCTCGCCAGTACGGACAACTTATCAAACCTGATATAATGCGTCGAATCAGATTCCATCGAATGTTCAGCGACAGCAGACCCCTTGTCGTCCTGTTTCTTCATACTGCGTATGTGCTCCGCCAATCTCGTGGATATATTACGCCCGGTCTCTCTAATATAGCTTTTCCCACAGGAACAAGGAATCATGTACACCCCAGGAACATTAAGGGGCTCTTTATCCTTTGGTGAACGCACCAGCTGCCTGAGCTGCATATAGGGACGGAAAATCGACTTAATGCTATACCTACGGCGTAACAAGTTACCGATCTTCTCTGTAACCCCTTTTATGAACGGCAAGTATACCGGTACCCTCTCTACTACGGCCGGCCACTAACGGGCTGATGCATTCACCACACGATTGCCTCCAGCTATAGCCATTGCTTACCAGAACACACTTTACGTGACTTAGCTCACGATTCACATATTGCGGATCACAAATGGTCAAGGCTCGATCTATCAATGTCCTAGGCACAGAGAATAAATGACACGGATGGTGGTGTGAATCAGCCCTAAGGTATCGATCAGTATGAGTCTGCTTGCGGTACACCATAGTCATGAGTCTCCCACAAGGTTGCCGCATGACCAACACATCCAAAAAAGGCAACTTTCCTTCATTTTCTCTCTCCACCGTGAACTTAACCTTATCAAGCAACGTGTTAAGGTAGTCTGAGAACTCCGACAAACCATCTCTAGACACAACAGCGAAAACGTCATCCGCATAACGCCACCAATACCTCGGTGCCACAGGAGCTTTCTTTAAGGCATTACCCTCAAACCACTCCATAAAAATGCACCAAGGTATAGATAGCATCAAGTCGATTTTCCGTCCCCACATGCAGCTCAGGCAGCTGGAGCGCTGCAGGAAGAAGGACTACGAAAAAGTCCGAAACATGTCGAGCATCACTCGACTTATCCGTTTATGTGTAACCTAACTCAATGGTTCGAATCAGCCTTAGTATACCCAATTCACAGTACAATTATCACAATAATTTATATGGCACAACTTGTTAATATTGTTATATTATGTTTAAAGCAAAATAAACACAGACAGTCAAATGTGTATTTTCTAGGCTATCTAAAATACACAAGACTTGATCACTAGGTGACCTGAGAAACGTATTTTCAAGTAAATTCGTCACCGGTGGATAAGCAGAGTCGGATGATAGTTCTTCGTATATTATTCCCTCTAAAGCTGCCCATTCCGAGTCTCCAAAGGTGCACGTAATTGGTAATGGTGATTCTGAAGTAATAGTGTAAATTATTGTCATAAAAACGAATTAATTATAACATTAAAGCATCGAAACTCATGCAATATTCTAACGTGAAACATCGAAACAGCCAGTTCCGATTTGTGATTAAACTAAGTCGGCATCGAAAAAAAATGAAAGTGTTAGTGTCGATATTTTCCGTTTAATAAATATCAACGTTAATAATCGAATCTACCACTTTCAATATAAATTAAAAGAAGCAGTTCGTAGTATAACATCGAATCTTGTACTTTCGATGATTTACGTTGTTACTATAGTAAAATCACTCCCCACCAATCACTGCGTATACAATCGAATCTATTGTTTCGATATAATACATCGGAAATATTACGTTATTTTCGATGATTTACGTTTTGAATTTCCGTTAAAATTGTTTCCGTTAAAGTTGTTGTTGTTTTAACTTTTAAAAAGCGTGTATACATTAAAAACCCAATATTAAACCAATTACGCTAATAAAAAAAAACGAAAATTTTGACTTTCGATGACTTACGTAGGGGCCGTCGAAGTAGCATTTCTCGTCAAACATAACGAATACCTAACAAACAACCAGACCTACTTTCGCATCACATACGAGTAGGTACTTTTCCGTAGGACAAAGGGCCTGCACTATATCTCTCTAATCCGTGAAGGGCCTCGCAAAGACCTGCCGCCCGGAGCCTCGCAATGGGTAAGGCCGCCGCTGGCCCCCTTACCCCGCCCGCGCGTCCCGCGGCCGCCCTGACGCAGCCAGCTGGCGAACCGCCTCACACAGATTTTGACGCCGGCGGCCGGCGCAGGCGCACGTTCACTTTTGGTGTCATCACACGTCGCCCGCATGATCTTATCGCCTTAATTTAATACTTACTTAGATTATAATCCTCACTCATTCACTTATTTAAAATCAGTGTCAAACCCCGATATTGGGTAAGTGTTGGACATTTCTTATGCTTTAATTGCGTAGGTAGCAATATGTTTAAAATGTAAATGTCAATTGTATTTAATTTGATTTTGCTTTATAATGATAACTATAATGGTAATGCTTGCTCGTACATTCCTTGTATTATTTAATGCAGGTTTAATCGAACTTCGGAACAGTAATGTAAAAAAAAATGTTAATTATTTGCTTAGCGCCTGCCATCTCGATTGTACCGTCGAGTTGCGTATCTTCGCCTGGATTTTGACACTTTTTCCAAAATATCTTTTAAATTTGAAGGCATTTCAGTCCATTGTGGCAAAAAACGTTTTTTAGTGCTCCTGGCTATCAGTATAAATCATTTTAGCTTTGAATTTCATTGGTTAACTTGGTAATAAATGGCCCAAAAGGCTTACGCGAAGTAAGGGCATTTTTCCCTATCTTCACCTATGGCATGCCTCACCGCTAATAATAAGCTTTTCTATGACTTACACGTATCGTCTTATCTACTTGGAATGAGTTAATATAATATGAACCTTAACTACACCAGGCTAGTCATATTTTAAAGAAAATGTGTAGTAGGCGAAGATTGGCTGCAGTCTGAGGTTGTTTCATACATTTTCTAAAATGATGCTAGAGCTGCCAAAAATTAACCAACATGCCAAAAAAAGGAGAGTAAATGTTTACAATGAAAAAAATATTTTTTTTTACATTTTTTACAATATCTAAACAAAACGTAATCTCTTTTCGCTTATCTTTAAATTGAGATCCAATCAACCTTCGGCTATAAAATATTTATATCTACTTATTAACTTTCCTCCAAATCGTTGAAGCCATTTCCGTAAAACAAAACAAAAGAAAATATTTAAATTTTCAAACAAGTAAAATGTCATCCACTAATTAATGTGGTACAACAAATTTGACAACCCTAGGGGTAGGCGAAATTTGGCAACAAGATGAACGACAAATACCCTCTCCAACGTTTTATCCAATAGTGATTTCTAGACGTAAGCTAACCATTAAACAATAGTTTCACATGAAAAAGAAATACAGGATACTACTACTAGGATACAGGATATAATCATAGTAAAGGTTTAGGTAACATTATCTGGTCTGTATCCCTGTTTAAAACCAAAGTTAAAACGCTGGCATAAAAAAGCACGTGGTCGGCGTCGCGAAAAAATCTCACTGAACATCAACTGTGTGAAGTTAGCCGCAGATCGTTCGAAGAATGTTGACCGCCATGAAAAATACTTTGTATTTAGCAGTTTTATGTAAGGCTAACACTAGAAACATTTCGGTAGTGTTTACTTATGTAAAATTGGGCGAAGATAGGTAGCACAGGCGAAGATACGCAACTCGACGGTACTATCTCGATTGCACATCTCGATTGTAAACTCCGTCTGACTGCGACATCCGCAACTCACCAAGCCATTTCCTATCGCCTTAGCGCTGCTGCCTGCTTCTGCTTAGTGGCGGTCACAGTCAACGGAGCCGCCCCCCTAACGAGCACACATAACAGCGGAGGTAATTCCAGGGTTCCTTGTTACGGCTGGCAGCAGCAGGGAAGTGCTTGTGGCGTGGAACGACTTTTTTGTGCTAGAGGAAGGATCATTACCGAGCCTGTGATTTAGCCCATTTAAGGTATGATTCCTGCTTGCGCTTGGAAGATTCCTTGCAGGATTTTCCATACCAGGGTTTGGAATTGCCGCCAATCGACACCGCAGAGTTTGGAATAAAAAGTTCCATTCCCTGCAGTATAACATCGGCGACAGAGTCAGCACAGGTACTAGGGTCACCAGAAGTGAAGCAGACTTTAATAATTTTATGCATTTAACTTCATCAAAAAAGGTCCATCGTTTAAATGGAACTCTGAGGCTGAGTCTGCCTACAAGAACTTTGGTCACGTAACGGAATTCATTAGCCTCTTTGGTACCCCACTGTTTACGTTTGCCTTCAATAGAGGGCACAATCACTCTATATCCTTTTGACTCCAGCAAAGGAACATCTCTAAAGCCCCTCTAAAGTAGGTTATCCATACTGTCAATAACTTTTTTCATTATAGTTGCGTCGTTTTCGGTTGCGTGGTAAGGCCCCAACATATCAACAATAAACCCATCCGACGTGCAAATTGTGAACGGTTTACACAAATGTGTTTTTTTTTGTCCTGAAAACGGTTTCCTTTGGTATTCGCTGTTACTGCTCTTCTGGTGATATGCATAAGTACCATCACAAATCAGTATGAGGCAATTTTTAGCGTTAAAAAGTTGTCAAGCCAGCATCACAGTTGTGTGATTTTCTATAAGCCGTTGTCTGCTATGCGAATCGATGCCGAATTGATGCGGAAGTACATCTCTTTCGAACGATGCAATAACACTATCTAGGTACGTAATCGGAAACAGTTTGCTCTCGGGGCATTTGCAGCATTTTCGAAATCAATTTGTTACTACTTGCAGTTCGTTATTTTATTAAAAACACTATTATGGCTTGTAATGTGCTACGTTGAAGGTTATTCCGCAAGGTTACTAATATATTTTGTATCGTATCAACATTTTTCCAAGTCAATCCAGTTAACCACCAAATCATCGTCTGATAGAGTTCTATCATTGATCTTATCAAATACTGTCAGTTGTTTCAACAGCCAGGGACTGAATTAACTGTGTAATATCCGTTAATTTTATAGTTGATGTGGAGCAATAAACTTTAATTTTATCTAAATCATCCTGATAGAACTGATCGTTAATTAAATGTGAATGGCAACATCTGTTTTCAGTTGGTATATAAATACCTTTTTGGGTGTATACCTGGAGCCGAGCTTTTTTAGGTACTGTTCGTAAGTTACACTTGAGAACATAATTATAAAACAATAGCCGTGTGTTGATTATGGTCCTTGAATAGGTAACTCAACTAATTCAGTATGATCAGAATCGTTTCGAATAGCAAAAATTAAGCTGTCATGGTTTTGGTCTTCATCGCTTTCATATTCATTGTCTGGTAATGTTTTTGTCGATATGCTTTCGTACGACAAGAAGTATTTTGCAATAAAATCCGATTTGGAATAAAATCCGACGTCTACGGATGCTCGTAATGTTTTCTTTGTACCTGGTACTTTGGAAAATTGTTTAGTTTAGTTTAGTTATTTAGCACAAAATTACTGTATAAATGAGTTTGATGTCATGTATAATAATGATTTATGTTGAGATCGTCAATGTAGAATACAATACAATACTTAATCAATTAAATTAATAAAGACAGAGGAAATAAAAATTCATCCCCAGGAGGGAAAATAATACAATTAAGTTGTCAATGTTATAAACATACTGAAATTAATTAGAAAAATTACTGATCATCAACAGCAAGAATATAACTAAACTAGTATTTCGCGTGGGGGCCGCGGGCCCCAAGGGGCCCGCGGAGGGTCCCGTGCCACCCTGTTTTGTTTTAATAATCCTAACCTTTTTTATTTTATTTTTAGGCCGCAATTTCGAATCCGCCATCTTGTGAAAAGCGTTTCGCGTGGGGGCCATGGGCCCCGCGGGACCCGCGGAGTCACCCTGCCACCCTGTTTTTTTTTCAAATATTTCTGAACTTTTTTTACTTTATTCTTTGGCCGCAATTTCGAATCCGCCATCTTGGGAAAAGCGTTTCGCGTGGGGGCCGCGGGCCCCGCGGGACCCGCGGAGTTACCCTGCCACCCTGTTTTTCTTTCAAATATTTGTAACCTTTTTTAGTATATTCTTTGGCCGCCATCTTGGGAACAGCATTTCGCATAGAGGCCGCGGGCCCCACGGGACCCGCGGAGGGTACCCTGCCAGCCTGCTTTTTTTTTCAAATTTTTCCAGCATTTCTACTATATTCTTTGGCCGCCTTTTTGAACACGCCACCTTGGAAAAAGTACTTCGCGTGTGGGCCGCGGGCCCCACGGGACCCGCGGAGGGTTTCCTGGCACCTTGTGTTTTTTTTTTCAAATATATCTAACCATTTTTTTACTTTATTCTGTGGCCGCCATCTTGGAAACAGCATTTTGCATGGAGGCCGCGGGCCCCACGGGACCCGCGGAGGGTACCCTGCTAGCCTGTTTTTCTTTTTCAAACATTTCTAGCCTTTATTACTATATTCTTTGGCCGCCGTTTTGAAATCGCCACCTTGGAAAAAGTACTTCGCGTGGGTGCCGCGGACCCCGCGGGGCCCGCGGAGGATAACCTACCACCCTATTTTTTTTTATATACTTCTAAACCTTTTTTACTTTAATCTTTGGCCGCCATTTTGAATCCACCACCTTGGAAAAAATTAGGTTCTCCTCCCACCTAGAACGACACTTAGTCGAGTACTACCCATCTATCTCGACTTTCCACTGAGATATTCGCGTTTCAATTTGGTATGGCGGCCATCTTGTTTTCGCAATTTTGCAAAAAAATTACAGGTTCACCCATAGGCTGGCTGTTCTGAGCGACTTTAGTTCCGGGCAAACTCGATGGGGCAAGTCGTTGCGGAGAACTGGCCCATGTGCCAGGTCAGTTTCTACGTTCAGGACAGTTTTGCATTTTTTTTGTTCTTGTGATAAAATTTCTTATGCGATGGTGTATAAAGTCGAACCCTATTCCTAAAAGCTGCTTTACAACACAAGTGAGCCCATGAGTCTGACATTACTTTGTATGGCGGCCATCTTTGAAAATGGTGGAATCGAAAAATTAAGTATGGCGTTTGAATTTGTGGTCTCGAAGAGCCCCGGATGCAAAATTTCAATCGGATCGGAGTAAAAGAAACTTTGGCCGCCATTTTGAATCCGCCATTTTGGAAAAAAAATTAGGTTCATTAAATTACTCCGCTCACTTTGAACGATATTTCTTTAAGCACCACCCACCTGTTGCGACTGGCCTCTGAGATATTTGCGTTTCAATTTTGTATGGCGGCCATCTTGTTTTCACAATTTTGAAAAAAAAATACCGGTTCACCCATTGGCTGGCTGTTCTGAGCAACTTTTGTTCCGGGTAAACTTGATAGGTCGAGCCGCCGCGAAGAGCTGCCCCATGTGTCAAATCAGTTTCCACGTTCAGGTCAATTTTTAATTTTTTGGTACTAAGCATGAAATTTTTAAAGCGACGGTGTACAGAATCGAACCCCATCTCTTATGGGCTCTTCAAAACAACAGGTCAAATATCCAGAAATTACATTGTATGGCGGCCATCTTGGAAAATGGCGGAATCGAAAAATAAAGTATGCCATTAGAATCTGTAGCCTCGAAGAGCCCCGGATGCAAAATTTCAACCAGATCGGAGTAAAAAAAAATTTGGACGCCATTTTGAATCCGCCATCTTGGAAAAAAAATTATTTAGTCGGATTTCCCCCTCAACTCTGAATGACATTTGGTCGAGCACCACCCATCTATCGCGACTGGCCTCTGAGATATTCACGTTTCAATTTTGTATGGCGGCCATCTTGTTTTCGCCATTTTGAAAAAACTTTGACCGGCTCACCCATTGGCCGGCTGTTCTGAGCGACTTTAGTTCCGGGCAAACTTGATAGGTCGAGCCGTTGCGGAGAACTGCCCCATGTGTCAAGTCAATTTCCACGTTCAGGTCGATTTCGTATTTTTCTGGTGGTCGTGGGAGCATTTTTGATACGATGGTGTATAGAGTCTAGCTTTACCTCTTATGGGTTCTTCAAAACAGCATGTCAGTCAGTCAGTGAGTCAGTGGGTATTCAGCTATATATATTATAATTAAATAAAAACTAGTTTTACATAAAAATACTTTAGAATGTCAAGTAAAAATGTGCGAATATTCATCAACCGAGTATAATGGGTTTTCCAACAAAAGGTTTTTCACTCGGCGCCCAAATGCTTCGTCACTTAGGTCTCTAATATCGGCTGGCAGACGTTCGTAGTAAGCGGGCCCAACAACACGCGGATTTTTTCCTGAAAGCGCCATGCGGCATGCGGCGTGGAACTGCCCTGAGGCGTCCTGTGGTACGTAAGTGTTTATTTAACACATTGACGCGTTCAAACGATGAAAAATGTTTCCTGACGAACATTAATTACTCGTATACATAGACTGAGTAGTGCGTCATGATGCTGTGCCGTGTCCTCACTGACGCCGCACTCGTGGCACGACGCCGTCTCCTCCCTACCAACCCTTTTCAGGTACCGCCCGAAGCAACCATGCCCGGACAGTACCTGGGTGAGCCGGTGGGCCCGTGGGCCCTTCCGCACCACTTGTGGAGCACTGGGCGGATGGCCTGGATTGTGCGGGTACCGAATTCGGCATCCCGCTGCTCATCCACCCAGCGCTCCATGACCCCTTCCTGGAGTACTTCCCGTGCCCGGGTAAGCTCCTCCGGGGCGAGCGAATCGCCCCGGGCCCTCCGTTCGGCTTTGGCCATCCATGGGGGGGAGCCGGCTAGCACGCCTGCAGCCTGCGCCGGTAGGCGCGGCACATCCGCACGGCGATAATCCGCTACGGGCGCCGGAGCAGCGCCCTCGCCGTGGGGGTGAGGCCCTCCGCCCAGATGGGCGCCCCATACAGGGATATGCTCCGGATGACACCCGCGTACAGGCGTCTGCACGGGGCGTCCGGGCCACCTGAATTGGGCAAGAGCCGGCTCAGCGCCCACGATCCTCGGGATCAGATCCCGGAAATGGGCCTCCCACTTCCACCGGCCGTCGAGGGTAAGGCCCAAGTATTTGACTTGGGCCTTTATTTCGACGGCCTCGCCCGCGATTCGCAGTGCCGCTCCTCGCGGCACCCTCCACCTCGGCCCCCTGAAACAGAGGGCCTCGGTCTTCGGTAGGGCCACCTTCAGTCCGAGGGCCCCAATCCTGCGGACTATCAGGGTGGCTACATGAACTAGCTAAATGAACACGATGGCGATTGCGAGCAAGTTAGGTAATAAGCCTATACAGCTTTGCCCCCTTACCACGACCGCGCGTCCCGCGGCCGTCGTGACGCGGCCAGCTGGCGAAACGCCTCACACACATTTTGACGCCGGCGCAGGCGCACGTTCACTTTTGGTGTCATCACACGTCACCCGCGTGATCTTATCGCCTTAATTTTATACTAACTTAAATTATAATCCTCACTCGTTCACTTATTTAAAATCAGTGTAAAACCCCGATATTGGGGTTCCTCGTTACGGCTCGAGGCCACTACTGCAGTGCTGCTGTCTTAGGCTTCGCCTGGCTGACGAACTGCCACTACTTCATCTTCACGGCGTTGGCAGCAGCAGGGAAGTGCTTGTGGCGTGCAACGACTTTTTTTATCGGGGTGTTAAAATCAGATCAGCTTTTTTCTACCCTCACCCTACGACTTCATTCGTGTGCTAGCGACGCGTTACTGTTGGCTTTGAATAAATGCGGTTAATTGTTCATTTTGGTTTGATTTAATCACCACATAACGATACGCGTAGCACTCCTCAAAAGAGGTACCATCACTAGTCATTCTGCCACCTTTGCTCTTTCGCTGCGTCTCAACCTTTCATACAGCTCTCGACTGAGACGTACTGAGCAAACCCTCACTTCCCACCACGAACTTTCCAGAAAGATGTCATCGCCTGTGGTCGTGCAGCAGTTCCCGTTGGAGAAGGAGTACGCGAAAAAGACCGGCATCACCCCCGAGGACGTCAGCAAGCTGCGAGACTGGCTGGCCACGCAGCCTCATCTGCCGGGAGACTTAATTACTGGTTAGTATACATTAGCAGAATAGAAGAGGTTGGACGGCTTCTCAAGCATTGTGATGATGATCGTTTCCATGGATTCCAGATCTGGACTTGATCTTGATCTATCACTGCTGCAAGCGCAGCCCCGAGGTCTCCAAGCAGGTGTTGGACCTCCACTTTACTCTCAAGACTCTCTTAGAGAACCTTTTCAAAGACCTAGTGGTCGATGAGAGGGTCATTACTACATTTAAAATGTTGTAAGTAACGAACATAACCAAACTTTCGCATTCCTGATACTAGTAGCTGTGGGCTGGTAGACCTGGGGCCCGTTCCTCGCAGCTGCAGTCACTATTTTACAAGTCTAAACTGGCAACATTGGCCAAATCCCAACTACCGATTGGTTGATTGGGCCAATGTTGCTATAGACCGACCGCTTAATGAGTCCTCGCCCGCGCGGTGCCGGGACGCGGGGTGGGATGACAAATGGCCGAGAGAGGTGTGGCGGCAGGCGCACTACCCGCCCGCACCTCTCTCGGTCCTTTTGGTCGTCCTGCCCTGTGCCCCTGTGCCGCGCGGGCGAGGACTCATTTAAGCGCTCGGGGTCTCCCATAATTGTACCGGAATATTTTCCAGGACTTTAGAATCATATTTGACAAAACGTCTCCATGCGTTGATCGATGTTCAAAGTGAACTGCGTCAACGGGGGAACCAATTTATAATCAAAAAATTTAAATGAAAAATCAACTTGTTCGCCGTACATAACCAAGTTACATAACCGGCACTGGTAAAACCAATGTACATACATACATTCGCCACACCTCTTTCCCACAGGGGTAGGGAGAGACTACTTTGTTCCACTTGCTACGATCCTGACACTTCTTTCGCTTCATCCACATTCATCAATCTCTTCATACATGCTCGTCGTTTCCGGGTATTCCTGACCTGACCTTTTTCCAAAACTTCTCCTATTTGGTCTCGGAACGTCCGTCTAGCCCTTCCCACTCCCCATATGGATCTGTTTAGTACCAATGTAGCATGATTAATTTGGGTTAATTTAGGTTTAGGTGCGGCTGGGGTGGCCAAATTTAGAAATAGTCTTTATTTTACCTTAGAATGTCCTGGTAATGTAAAATAGTTATGTACAGGGAACAAGCGGGAAATCTTTGCAGGGGTGTTCCGTCAAACTATTCAAGGTAAAATCTGAAAGACGTCGCATAGGCGGGAGATGAGTTAAGTATTATCACGTTACAGGTCTGTGGTTCCATTGCCGACGCGAGCGCACGATGGGTCTGCCGTTTTATACGCGCGACTGCTCGATGGTGACGTTAAGAAGTTCATTTGCCAAGACTGTACGAGGTTAATATTTTTACATTAAACTAGCTGTTGCCCGCAACTTCGTCAGCATAGATTTCGTTTATCGCTATCCCGCAGAAATTACGCAATCCGTTCTTAGAGGATGCCTACGTCATAGTAGCTTTATGCATGCAGTCTCAGCCCGATCGGTTTAAAATTGACAAAGTTTCATACAAACTTTCGTCCCCTATTTTATCCCCTTGGGGGTAGAATTGATCAAAATCCTTTCTTAGCGAATGCCTACGTCATAACATTTACCTGCATGCCAAATTTCGCTAGTCTCATTTCGGACAGACTCTTCCCCCTCTGTGTTTAGTGTGCGATAGACGTATACTTGTGGCGCTGCATCGCGCAGCGCACAACACTAAAAGCTACGCCCCGCACTATGGCCTGCGGGGGAGGAGCGGAGCGGGGGCCGGCGCGGACGCCGCCCGCACCGCCAGTTGCTGAGACTACGCCTGCGCGCATCGCACGTTACCAAAATACTAACTCGCAACGCTACGCTTTTACTAACCAATTTATATCTCAACAATTCAACTCATTTCATTCAATTAATAATATCTCTTTAACTTGTAAATCTGTAACCTAAATTCATCTCACAATTAAACCTGTTAAACCTAATCTTCATTATTTAAATCAAATAACCTATAGGTAACGAACCCTATAGCTGGTGACCCGCGACGGTTCTTTGTTGCTTAAATTAACAATAAAGCTTAAATATAAATTAAAAAATACACGCGCCGCGGCAAGATGTCCGATCAAGAAGGAGAAGCGAAAACACCACCTCCGCCGCCACGTGGCTCCCAAGAAGATGCCGCCGGCGCCGAAAGAGGCGTCGACCGCGTGGCCGTTCGTTTGCCACCCTTTTGGCCCGAAGACGCAGAAGTGTGGTTCGCACAAGTAGAAGCCCAGTTCGCCATAGCAGGCATAAAATGTGATTCTACAAAATACTTTCAAGTCATCCGCGAGTTAGATCACAAAACGGCGCGCGAAGTTCGCGACATATTGACAAACCCGCCGCCATTAGACAAATACTTAAAACTTAAAAACGAGCTAATCAACCGACTCTCCATCTCAAACGAAAATAGGCAACGGCAGCTTCTAACACACGAAGAATTAGGCGACCGACGGCCATCGCAATTTTACCGGCACCTTAAAGGCCTAGCGAAAGATAGCGTGAGTGAGGATTTTTTAAGAACCATGTGGTCGAGCCGCTTGCCGACGCACGTCCAGGCGATCATCGCGTCGCAGAAGTCCGCGACGCTCGAGGATTTAGCTACCTTGGCCGACCAGATAATGGATGTGGCACCCGCCCCACCTCAGGTAGCCAGCGCGAGCGCAAACGCCGCTGCTCCGCAACTAGACGTCATGTTCCAGAAATTGGAAGCCTTATCTCTACAGATCGCGCAATTAACTGCAGCAGGTAGCGAGCGACGTTCCCGTTTCAACAGCAGGTCGAGGTCGCGCAACCGGTCGAAGTCACGCGGTCGGAGCCAGGTCACTAAACCAGGTATGTGTTGGTATCACAGTAATTATGAGGATGATGCTAAGAAATGCGTGCCGCCTTGCAACTATAAGGCGGAAAACTGACGCGACAGTCCATAGAAGCGACTACTGGCTGTCGCACTGCTACAAGTCGCTTATTTATAACCGATAAAGTCAGTAAAATACAATATCTTATAGACACAGGTTCCGACCTATGCGTGCTGCCACGTAAATTCAAATTTAATTCAAAAGCACCTGATACTTACACATTAACTGCTGCCAATGGATCTGTAATACATACCTATGGACTTCTTATGCAACAACTGAACCTGGGATTAAGGAGGAATTTCACCTGGAATTTTGTTGTCGCAGATGTGGACAAACCTATTATCGGTGCTGATTTCCTTGCTCATTACGGACTACTTATTGATTGCAGAAACAGAAAGCTTGTCGACAGCCTTACTTCATTATCATCTCCTGGGACGCTCCAGCAATGTGAACAGGCAAGCATCAAAGCAATCTCCGGCAATAGTGAGTACCACAATTTATTAAAACAGTACCCCAGTTTGTTGAAGCCATCTGGAATACAGCAGGAAGTCAAACACTCCACTGTTCACTATATCAGAACGACTCCTGGCCCACCTGCCTTCTGCAGGCCAAGAAGATTAGCTCCAGACCGACTAAAAATTGCAAAACAACAGTTCGAAGAAATGCAACATGAGGGTGTTGCGCGTCGATCTGATTCTCCATGGGCCTCTGCTCTTCACCTGGTCCCGAAGCAAGGAAATGGCTGGCGGCCATGCGGGGATTACCGCGCGCTTAATGCCCGCACAATCCCTGATAGGTATCCCGTCCGTCACATAGAAGATTATTCACATCGCCTGGCTGGTTGTAAAATATTTACTAAAATTGATTTAGTTAAGGCCTACCATCAAATACCTGTATATGAGAATGACATTTGCAAGACCGCTATTACTACACCTTTTGGGATGTTTGAATTCCCCTTCATGTCATTCGGACTAAGGAATGCAGCCCAGACTTTCCAGAGATTTCTAGATGAGGTGCTGCGAGGCCTGGATTTTGTTTTTTCCTATATTGATGATGTCCTCATTTTCTCTCACAATCACCAGGAACACATGGAACACCTGCAACAAGTCTTCAACAGATTCCAGGACTACGGGATCCTCATCAACGAATCGAAGTGCTTGTTTGGACAACAGGAGGTCAGCTTCCTCGGTTTCATCATCTCAGCAGACGGTACTCGACCTATGGATGACAAGGTACAGACAATATTAGATTTCCCTGCACCCAAGACTGTTGGTGGTCTCCGTCGATTTCTTGGGATGCTGAATTTTTACCGAAGATTCGTCCCTCATGCTGCTGATAACCAGGCTCCTCTCAACAACATGCTGGCTGGCCCTAAGATTAAAAGCTCAACTGAACTTACCTGGAACCCAGAACAGCTGGTAGCTTTTCAAAACTGTAAGTCCAGTCTGGCGCACTCCACATTATTAGCTCATCCAGAAATAGATGCACCGCTGGCTCTTGTAACTGACGCGTCGAGCACAGCCTTGGGCGCGGTGCTGCAACAACTAGTACAAGATAAATGGCAACCCCTAGCTTTTTTCTCCAAGAAAATGTCACGGACGCAGCAACAATACAGCGCCTATGATCGAGAGTTGCTTGCAATATATGAGAGTGTGAGGCATTTTAGGTATATGGTTGAAGGCAGACATTTTGTGATTTATACTGATCACAAGCCAATCATATTCGCATTCCAACAAAAGGATAGAAAATGTTCCCCAAGACAATTTAATTATTTGGATTTTATTTCGCAGTTTACAACTGACCTGCGCCACATCTCAGGGAAAGACAACATCACTGCCGACACGCTCTCCCGCATTGAGGCCATCTCCGTGCCACCAGACTTCGAGGCCCTGGCTGAAGCTCAACAGAGAGATGCTGAGCTGCAGGAACTCATCGCCACCCCGTCTACATCATTACGGTTGGACAAAATACCTGTGCCAGGTACCAATGTTTATTTATATTGCGATACATCTCAGACGAAACCTCGTCCTTTTGTCGTGCAAGAGCATCGAAGAAGGATTTTCAATGCAGTGCATGGTCTGAGTCACCCAGGAACGAAATCAACTACTAAGCTGGTCACTGATCGATTTGTTTGGCCCTCTGTACGGAAAGATTGCCGTCTTTGGACACAAATGTGTGACCAGTGTCAACGTTCAAAAGTACAGCGGCATACTTCTTCTCCACTGGAAAGGTTCAATATGCCAGGAGAAAGATTTAGTCATGTGCACATTGACCTAGTAGGTCCGCTGCCACCATCATGTGAATACAGATATTGTTTTACAGCAGTAGATAGATTTACCCGTTGGCCAGAAGTAAAACCTCTCAAAGACATCTCAGCTGAATCAGTAGCTAATGCTTTATTGGAAACATGGATTTCACGCTTTGGTTGTCCACAGACTATTACGACCGACCAAGGAAGCCAGTTCACTTCACAACTCTTCAAAACATTGACAGATCTCTGTGGCATCCGGCTGAGACACACCACTGCATATCACCCGGCAGCTAACGGCATGGTGGAGCGCCTACACCGCACGCTGAAAGGAGCCATCATGGCCCACAACGACACCCGCTGGACAGATGTGCTGCCACTCGTGCTGCTCGGACTACGCAGCGCATGGAAGGAGGACTTGAGATGCTCGGCTGCAGAGATGGTGTATGGTGAGCCCTTACGAATACCGGGTGAGTTCTTTCAAACCAATAACTCTAACACGCTGCAGCCGACGGAATTTGTCCGACAACTAAGAGAGCATATGACTAAAGTAAAACCAGTGCCTGCATCTAGTCATTGCACTAAGTCAGTTTTTGTGCACAAGGATCTCAAAACTTGCACCCACATTTATCTTCGCAAAGATGCACTCAGAGGGGCGCTGCAACCGCCCTATACTGGCCCACATCGTGTTCTCAGCAGAACAGACAAGACCGTCACTGTTGAGTTACCCAGAGGACCAGTGACCGTCTCAATAGATCGTGTCAAACCATCCTATTCTCAGAACGACACAGTTCCAACCTATCCTTTCTCTTCCCAGACTGACACAGCTATCTCTACTAACTACCACAGCCTACCTACACCTGCACCTCCCGTTTCAGCTCCACTTCCTATTTCAACTCCTGCTCCTGCTCCGGTCAAAACCACCAGATCTGGCCGGCGAGTAAGATTTCCCATCTGTTTTTCACCAGAACGCTGATTCTCCCAAGGGGGTGGTGTGGCGCTGCATCGCGCAGCGCACAACACTAAAAGCTACGCCCCGCACTATGGCCTGCGGGGGAGGAGCGGAGCGGGGGCCGGCGCGGACGCCGCCCGCACCGCCAGTTGCTGAGACTACGCCTGCGCGCATCGCACGTTACCAAAATACTAACTCGCAACGCTACGCTTTTACTAACCAATTTATATCTCAACAATTCAACTCATTTCATTCAATTAATAATATCTCTTTAACTTGTAAATCTGTAACCTAAATTCATCTCACAATTAAACCTGTTAAACCTAATCTTCATTATTTAAATCAAATAACCTATAGGTAACGAACCCTATATACTCTTAGTAACTTAGATTAGTTTAAGTTATCACTTCTGTCGGGCGTCCCAAGCACACGTTTCTTTTGTTTTTATAAAATCGCCTAATTCGGCGTGCCTCTTGGCATAAGCCTCGTGGAGGGCTTGGGCTAGTTCCCAGCCGACCCTTCGGTAAACAAAACGTTTCGGAGCGTTTTTCAGTGTCCACATTTTTTTTTTCCAAAATTTAACTATAATCACGAGCAAAAATAACGGATCGCTCATATAAGAAAAAATGTTTCCAAAATTTTATTATGGTTTTTTTCCTGTTCGTCACGTTCCATACATATAAAAAAACGACGAACAAAAAAGTGACGTACTGGAATGGAAGTTTTGGGACACTTTTTCTTATATGAGAATCGACAGGGTAAACGATTCTGAGTAAGAAAAACCGAAAATGGTTAAATTCTGGAGAAAATATTCATGTAGACTTCTTTTTATAAAACGCTCTTCGACCTTCAGGGCAGTTCTAATGGCGATCGACCTGTGGCAGCTAGAAGAAGGAACGTGGCCTGGCTGCGCAATAGTCTTTGACTTAAAGAAGTTCTCTCTGCAACACTTATCCAAACTGGACTTGCAGACCCTGCAGCAGTTCCTCTACTATTTGCAGGTAGGGTAAGTGGAGACAGTGGATCGGCAAGCGCAGCGTAGGACGTCCACCAAAGAGGTGGACGGATGCCCTGATTAAAGTCGCGGGTTTACGGCGGGCAGCCGCTTCCAACAGAGGCAACTGAATTGAAGGTCTGTGGAGGCCTATGTCCAACAGTAGGGATCTGTAAGCTTATTATCTAATTCGCTCGCAATCGCCATCGTGTTCATTTGGACAGTTCATGTATGGGCTGACAATTGGCGTCGGAATCGGCTAGCTGTCACATTCATACAAGAACTGTCAAAATGAACACGATGGCGATTGCGAGCGGGTTAGGTAATAAGCCTACTGATAATGCTGCTAATATTGTAAATGCGAAAGTTGTGAGGTTATTCGGCGGAGGAAAAAGTAATCGACATAACACACAGGATATAAGCTGAAGTGGCAGTGTGGCCATATCAGTCGAAGAACAGATAACCGTTGGGTTAAAGGAGCTGTTGAGTGGAGACCGCGAGTCAGCAAGCACGTCCAGAATGCCCTCCAGCTAAGTGGCGTGACGATTTGCGAAAGGTGGCTGGTTGTGCTGGATGCGACAAGTTGAAGACAGCCCCGCTAGCACGAGAGCGCATGAAAGTCGCGTCGCACGCGAGTTGGACTACCCGTCTCTTTCTTGTTGGTACAGTAAGAAAAGGACGGGCAATCTATCTCGCGCGCGACGCGACTCTTGTGCGCTCTCGTGCTAGACGTGCAGGGTGAAATGGCCGCGTTTTAGGAGACTGCTATGTCCAGCCAGTCCATATTGCCCGTAAGGTTCTAGACTGGCGACCGCGTACCGGAGGAAGGTGAACTTTGCGCACTTTACAAATGGTGCGCCAGTCTGTATTTTTTTTTATTTTCTGTCAATTTCCAGGGTAAATTTGGTCATTTCATTCTGTGCGGCATCAGTTTCATACTGTTCCAATACAGCTTCTAATCCATTATTCCGCAACGCGGTACAAAAATCATGCGACAAGGGGAAAAAATCGAGGGTTGCACTTTTGAATTCTCACCAGCACTCAGTTGGACAGCTTACAAGTGACGGCATAGTGCTGAATCTTATTATTTTATGCTCTTATATCGTCCTGTATACGTCACCTGGTGGTTCATATGACCCACATTTTTTGGAGATGGGCCTGTAGTCTATAAGCCTTTCGTAAGGTGGACGGCTATCTGGTAAACATCGTGGGAGCACAAAACCGATCGTCTCGCTTGTGGAGATCCTTAGGGAAGACTGTGAAGCAGCGGACGTCTCTCGGCTGATACGCTGATGATGAAAGTTACTGAGGATGTATGGATGTTTGTTACCTACTCTGTTAACATATAAGCTACTTTTTATCCCGGAAAATTCAGACGTCCCCTCTATTATCCAGGAAGCGATGCTGGTAAACGTAACAGGTATTCACTTCATTAACGCGCCATCTTTTATGGACAAACTGATGCTGCTTATGAAGCCATTCCTGAAGAAGGCTCTGCTGCAGTGCCTGTACATCCACCAGGAGGGTGCCACCACTATAGACAAGCATTACCCCATCAAAGGACTGCCAGCGGACGCGGGGGGCGAGTACGAGTCGCTGGACAAGATAAGCGGTAAGACCTTGAGGTTACATTTTTATCCCCCAACGCAGAGGGGTGTTGTGGCGCTCACAAATGGACAGACCGAATTCGATGCGGTTTTTTTTTTATCGAAAGCCAAGCTTGCGGTGGTCCTAGCCATGTTCTTTTAAAAATAGGTCAAGTAACTTCAAGACTATCAGGCTCTTTTCCATAGTGATGCAAGGCATTTTTGGCATAAAATTGGATTATTTTTATTCACGCATGATTACTCGATTAATGCGTAGCGATAAATCACACTTTTTTATCTTTTTCAGAGGACATGGTGGAACGTATCAAGCTGAACAAGGAGTTCTTCGTGATGGGGACCAAGAGGCGGGTGGTGGAGTCCAAGCGGCCGGGGAAGCCCAAGACCATCTCCGACATCTTCGGAGGCATAGAGGGCTCCTTCAAGAAGCTCGACATCGATTGATAAAATTGCATTAGATTTGGCAATCGATCTATATAAGTTTTTTAAAGTATCACTATAATTTATGTGAGAAACTAATATAAAATGACCTTACATTACCTACATTTTGCTTAGGACCAGTAGGCTTATTTTAATAAATGTTAATTTAAAAATTGGGCACTAGAACAGAGTAATAAAAACCACCTATTTACTAGCCGTCTACTAAATCGTGAGACAGGTTAATTTACATACATACATACATGCATAAATCACGTCTTTATCCCTTACGGGGTACAGCCTAAGGTAACAAAACCTAATGGTCGATTTAGACGAAGACTATTTATAGCCGCCTAAATGACGGCGCCTAAAAAAGGCACCGTATAAACACTTTCGACGGCATTTTTTCGCGGCATGCCAGCGCTGGCACGGAATAGAACACGAGTCTACACATGTCGGCGCCAGTGCCCCCCGCCCGCGCGCCTCGCCGCCCCCCTCGCTGCGGCGCGGCGGTGTGCTAATGACTGGTACTGAAAAGGCACCGTGTAAACGGTTTGCTGGTCACTGGCGGCGAGATTTAAGCGGCTGAAAATAGTCATTGTCTAAACGGTCTGAAGATGTGACGGTGCCTTTTTTAGGCGCCGTAATTTAGGCGGCTATAAATAGTCTTCGTCTAAATCGACCATAATAGCCACGTTTTTTACATTGGACATACTAATACTCGGTATCAAATTATTTGGAAAAAAGGAGCCCTAGGAAAGTCAGTAAAACAAAAGTATATTTTTGCAAACTATATTTCATAGAAACATACTTGCAGTCAGGTTACGCTTACACCATACTTGGAATAACGACCGCGTGTGCCGCATCTGGAAACAATAATAAACCATTAGTATTTTTATTTTTTTATTATCGAATTAGGCGTTACTTTGCGGAGGTCCATTTCAATGAACAAAAAATGTTTAGGCCCTAAATCTACCATGGATTAAATACACACAATAATATTAGCAGGGATCTTCAAGCAGTGGGGGTGGGGCGCTTCACTATTCACAAATAGGTACAAGATTGCTATACCTACCACCATGGTAAATATTATTTTACATACATACATAAATCACGTCTTTATCACTTACGGGGTAGACAGCCTAAGGTACCATTGATGTCATTATCATCTCAGGAGGTATTATTCAGAGATGATGCTCAGAATTAATTTTTTAAACCAACGAATACCTAATCTATCTTGTTTTATTGTTGTCGCAACTTATGTTATACTGTATTAAAAAATAATCAAAACAAAACTCACCTCTAAAATGCAATTAGTCAAAAAGACCGAAGCCCATATCCTCATCCTCAGACTCGGATTCCTCCTTCTTGGCCTCCTTCTCTTCTGCAATGGGATACACAACACATGTGTTAGAGAGAGAAAACAATTCAGACAGAAACTAGAGTCAATGTTAACATCAGATAGTGAGAGAAACATCAATATTCTTCAGTCGAAAGATGGTGTAAGTTTGCATTCATCATTTAGTTTATTATCAACACAACTAACTCAAATTTTTGGGTCTAAAACTAGTGACATAGAAAAGGAATATAATAATAATAATATAACCCTTTTATTCCGAATTCGCTACAATTTCAGTACATGTATGTTGTCATTTGTTTAAAAAATATCGCGTTCCATTGAGCTCTGTCCTCTGGTACTCTGGACCAGTAAGGTCCCATGGTTAGGCGAATATCATCATTCATACAAGAGATATGGACAGATTTCTACACACTACAGACACTGTAAAGGCCTGTAAAAACTCTGTAAAATACAGTACAGGCTAGTCGTCCAGAGCTCAGAGAATAACCTTTAGCATACCTCTCCATGTCAAACAAGCTAGCTATACAATTATGACCACTGGTCCCATTAGGTTCCTTTACTACTACTAAATCAACTAAAAAAAAAAGCAATACCTTTCTTCTCCTCGGCGGCAGCAGCAGCGGGGGCGGCGGCGGCGGCCGGGGCTCCGGCGCCGGACGGCATCGAGGACAGCTTCTCGCGGCCTGCACAAACATTATGGTCATCGGAGGATTGGTGGTGAGGTGCAGCAAGTATGGGAGGACAGATTCAGTGAAGATTTGAACAGCAAGGTTGTTCAGACGAAAGATGGTTAGGTTGATAATCATCATTTAAGATGGAACCAGTATACTGGGTCCAATAACCATAGACTTTTTATTTTATTTTATTGAACTCTTATTTTAAAGAGGCTTTAGTTCACAAGGTTGACTATGTCAGCCTCATGGGAGGACTCTAGAAGATCGGAGGTCAAAATTCATGCAGAATCCTCTCCTCCAGAGCCAGATGCTCTGGTTATGAAAGAACGCTGCACAAATTTAAATATGCTAAGAGCTTAGCTCGACAAAGGGCAAGCCAGCAAAACATTTACTTCACTTTTAACCTTTTCAACGCCAACAACACATATCAGCATGGCAGGTTAAACGCGAACAACCTATATATTATGTCCATTACTTCAATGCAAAAGCAACCTTTGTTTAATAGAGTTTAGGTTTGACTTAAAGCATTGCAATAAAGAAGTCTGGGTGACATCTCTTGCATTTAATGTGGTGGCCAAAAGGTAAACACAACACACAGGTTATCTGGAAGAAATCTCTTCTTAGGGATAGGTTCGCCTTTGTACTATTTTCTGTGTACTTCTGTATTTTTTAATTTTCATGTGCAATAAAGAATTTACATACATACATACAAGAAGCGTTTAATCACATTAGTACTTAGTAGATAGGTAACCAATAATAAAATTAAAGTATCTACAACACCAGGGCCAGACAGGCTAAAATACCGAATGTAGAAGTTATTTTTATCAGCCGTCTTATTCTCCAGACCATACGATTGACCATTCTATGATTATATGATAATATTAGTATAGTGTTAATGTTAACTCACCAGCCGCGATCAGCTCTTCGAGGCTCTTGCCGCTAAGCTCGGCAATGACCTTCTTCAGCTTCTCAGAGTCGGCTTCAATGCCCACCGAGCTCAGGATCTTCTCCAGGTCGGAGGCTGCTGGGGAAGCCTTGCCGCCCAGCTCAGCGAGTAAATACGCGGCCACGTAACGCATTCTGTAATAATATGAGATTAAGTTAAACAGATAATTGATAATTAAATATCTTGGGTCAGTAAAATTGCAATAGACCTAGTCCCAACCTAAGCTAAGCATGTAATAACGGATACACATACATAGATACATACTTAAATTAACATTGAAAATTCGAGAAAATTTGTTTTTCATTCAAACATTGCCATTAATGGGGATAGAATCTGGCACCTCAAGCCATTCAGCCAAAATACACTAAGTTTTGCCCATTCATATCATCAAAAAAAAACATAACTTATGTCTTTGGGGTAGGCGGCCTAGGGTATGAGATAGAACAATTAACTTCAATGGTTAAAAATGAGTTCTCAATTTATTATCTCAGTCTATTTACAGCAATGTGTAAGCATGTGTGTTAGTGCCAAGATACAAGTGATTATTAATTAAGATTTTGTGCGTACCTCGCTGGGATGAAAACGAACTAATTGTAACCATTAAAATGTGTACCACGCTGTCACTTCGTGTAGTAAAAAACACTACGGACCCCCTATATGAAACTCATTCACGTAAACTTCGGAGGTTATGCGACCGCAACAAGACGGCAATAACTTGTAATGTATGAACGAATAATAACGATGTAAATAGGAATTAAGAATCTTAATACAGAAATACAATGATATTGAGATAGTTTTTAGAGATAAAACGTGGAGTCTAAGTTCAAGTATGTTGCCGCGCACAGGAATTATCCAAACTCATCCAGCACAATTTCGATAAATTTCGATAAATAAATTATTCCACCATTAATACACTTCCTCTCAAATAATTTCACGATAATATTTCCAATAAAACACTTACTTTTAAGTCGTTAAGACACGAAACGTGTTAAGCCGTTTTGGTGAACGTTCTTCTTGAACAAAATGTCAAGAGGAAAGAAAATAAAATGACATGACAGCGCTGCGCTGACAGCACGCCGCGTTTTGTTTTGCCGGTTGGTTTGACGTAAGTGAGGTATATTTTCGTTATAAAAACATTAATTTGATATGTTAGTGAGTTTATACCTTGAAATACACTCAATTAAAACGAGAATAACAAAAATCTTATATCAACGTAAACAATTATTATAGCGCCCAGCTGAAGCAGCATTGAGCTGAAATAGAACCATTATAAATGATCTGCAAGGTAGCTTTCAAAATTTTTTTATCTTCCTTTAAACTAAATTTCTTGGAGAATTTCCTTATTTAACTGAGCTAAATTTATAAACTGTAAATGAAGTCATAACGGTTTTATTCAGGAAAATACACGTAACATGCCAATACGTTCCGATTCACACAAAAAACTAATTATTTAAAATACATTTCACAATTAAAGATGTATTAATATAAAAAAAGGAAAAAGGACAATCACTAAAAACTAAGTTAGTCAAAATGATACAAAAATATGTAATTTAAGTTTCCAGGTAGTTAAGTCACAAACCGCTAGATGTCGCGTTATGAGCAGTAACCGTGTTACGTAAAGCGAATGTTTGTGTATAATAATTATTAATTATACAATACGAGCCATCTACTTTTTTTTTTTAATTAAACAAAATTATGGCCTGGATTGTGAGACCTAAAAATTTACGCCCTGCAATTCGTATATTTGTATTCATTCTTCTTGTAGGTACACAATATACAAATTAGGGGGACGTCTATCGCTGGGGTAACGCATTTCAAGTTTAGTAAGTAAGTAGCTAATAAACTAAAACTAAAGCTAAAATAAAATCCTACTAATATAAGGAATGACAAAGTAACTCTGTCTGTCTGTCTATCAAAATATTTTTTAGTAAGTTCGGCGACCGCATTGGGCGAACGCAGTAGTGTAACTGCCACATTAACAGCAGTCCACACTAAGCGAGCCGACTTGCGAGGCAGTAATTTTCGGTTCGATATTGAGCCCTGTGTCAAACGAAATCATGCCCCTTGCAACTGCCTCGGTATAAATATTGCACTTTGCCCTATTGCTACCACGGTGCATCGTCGTAATCAACTAATTGATAATTTCGTCAACAGTTCTCAAGTTTCCGTAGTGTAGCGGTTATCACGTGTGCTTCACACGCACAAGGCCCCCGGTTCGATCCCGGGCGGAAACAGTACCTGTTTTTTTCTTTTTTTTTTACTTAATTATTATTGTTTTCCTAGCTATTACCTAAAATTTATTTTTAGTGAAAGCAGTTAAATGTAACAACAAAATATCTGCATTTACTTGAATTTCCTTTTGTAACATACTCGCATACCTACAACCATTGTAGATCCGGAGATAATGCAATTACCCCTTCGGTAATATAACAACATAACATACCGTCACGCCTTTTTCCCACAGGGGTAGGCAGAGACTACTTTGTTCCACTTGCTACGATCCTAACATACCCAGGTACTTCTTTCGCTTCATCCACATCTCCTATTTGGTCCAGGAACATTCTTTTAGGCCTTCCCCTCTACACCCAACGCATCCATTCAATTTCATACTCCCAAATAAAAAATATCTATCATAAGTTATCCCTATACTTCCCTACCATTAATTTATAAAGGTGTATTGCGTTAAATTCGAATTTGTGGGGAATATCGAAAATCGTGGATATCCACTAAACGGGGAACAATTCCATAATCTGGCAACGCTTATCTAGAAGCCAAAGACATTGGAGGTTATATCCAAGAGTTTCGCAATTCCCCCAATTTCGAATTTACGCCAATGCACTATATACCTACGTAATTTAGTAATTGTTCATAACAAAAAAATCAAAATTAAAATTTTACTTTTGCGAATTGGCCGCCAAGGGCTCTTTTACATGTCTTTTTTGAAACTACCAGCGCATTTGGAAAGACCATCATTGCCAAGAAGCATGCGCCGCAAGAAACTTGGCAGAAAGTCATTATTTCAAAATAAAATACAGTAAGAATACTTAAGTTCTACTTAAATTAAATACATTTATAAAAGGGATGTATAAGGTCCCCGAGCCTTAAATTATAATAGTCTATAGTAGAGATGTATAAACAGTGGCGTAACAATAGGCTGGCAGGACTGGCAAAATGCCAGGGGCCCCCGACCCAAGAGGACCCCGGCCCAAGAGGCCGCGAGCTCAAAAATATTAAAATTAAACTGAGTACAACGTGACGATTTTTACTGATAGGGCCCCATCAAAAGAATTTGCCACGGGCCCAAGATGGTATAGTTACGCCACTGTGTATAAAGTCTACTACCCACAGGGGACAGGGGGCCTACCAAGTTACGACAATCCTTCATGTAACTCAATCCCGAAGCCGAAACAGTAATCGACACCCCGAAATATCGCAACGCATCAGTGTTCGCATTACTTTTAATCGATAGAAAACAAAATGGTGGAACCAGTTGCAATTACATAAAGCCGGCCCCGTTCTCACGAGACGTCGCCATCTCAATATCGTAGTGATAGGACAGGCCTGTTTCATCATCTCGACAATAGTCGGTGACAATGACAGGTGACAATTCGGAATGTTAACGTGTTACCAACCACTCAATGGACCCCCCAGGATGGCTACCGGAGATGGCGGGATGACCAATAGGCTTATTACCTAACTCGCTCGCAATTGCCATCGTGTTCATTTTAACAGTTCATGTATGGGGTGACAATTGGCATCGGAATCAGCTAGCTGTCACATTCATACTTGAACTGTCAAAATGAACACGATGGAGATTGCGAGCGAGTTAGACAATAAGCCTACATGACACGTTCTCGAGCGGTTGGCCAGGCATAAGTGAGGACAGGGCGCGTTGGATTTCTGGGGAAGCCTTTGCCCAGTAGTAGGACTTACGGGGTAGTAAAAAAAAACTACCAACATCAGTATTCTTACATACACCTTCCCTTTTTCTGCCTGCGACTTCGTCTGCGTAGAATTATACGTATAAACCTTCCTCTTGAATCACTCTATCTATTAAAAACCGCATCAAAATCCGTTGCGTAGTTTTAAAGATCTAAGCATAGATAAGGACAGACAGCGGAAGCGACTTTGTTTTATACTACGCAGTGATACGTCTTATCCCTTGCGCGGTAGACAGAGCCTAAGGTAAAAAGACCAACAGGCCACGTTTAGCAAGATTGTGGGCGTTTAAGTGGAAAATGGAATCACATGGGACTAGCATCGCCTATAACATGATTAAAATGGTTTTCGCCCATTCCCTCGATGGGCTTTTACCATCTGCGCGGGAAAAGAAGCAAATGGTACATTCCAGTTTTCTTGTTCCCAGACCGGCATGGAAATATTCTTAACTTAAATCTATTTCGACGCAGACGAAGTCGCGGGCAGAAGTTAGTGCATATATAATTGCTTCATACACTTAACTTATAAAACGTCCAGTTATCTAGTTTCTGAGAAAATCTAAAGATCAATAATACCAAGTTGCTTGTTAACCTGTAAAGTTTAATGTGAACCTTAAGTTGAAGGGCATAGGTAAAAACGCGACGCATTAAAAAGGTCCCATACTGGCATTAGGCATGGCTCGAACTGGATTAGGTTTAAGTAGGTACGGTTAGAAGAAAAAATAATTCTTATTATTACTACACTGTGGACCGGTTTCACCACTCTGTTAAGTTCCAGTTACCTTAAGTGTCAGTTATATATAATGACAGTTATATTATATATATCTCTGTCTGTTCCGTAGTCATAAATAAACAGAGACGGGAGATCCGATATGACATGTGACGTCATATTATACTATAGACAGGAATTATAAGCAGGAACAATACAGAATATACATGATTTATTTCATGGCTTTCATTGAAAGCTCATTTATGTAAAAAAATATATTATAAAAAATATACATGTTCCCCCGCCCACCAATCAAACTAAATGTGGCTTTTAGGTCTTGTTACCTTAGGCTTGTCTACCCGCATTTCCCAATTTTTGTTACAAAGAAGACTGTCTACTCCGTAAGGGATAAACACGTGGTTTATTTATGTATGTAAGTATGTTTATATTTCAAATAGCTATAAAAATAACCGAGATATAAGCTATCAAAGACTTGTTTCAATCTCTTTCCAGAAAAAAAGGATTTCATATCGGAAACCTGTCATATTGTATCTCTCTTTCTAATTGCTGACTAATTAGTACATTAGAACTTATATTTTTATTATATTATCCGTATTTCTTGACCGATATTACTTTTAATTTCACTTTTTATCATCTGTAAGATATTTTCATATTTTAATAAGAAACTAGCTTCTGCCCGCGACTTCGTCTGCTTAGATTATACATTTACAAGCCTTCCTCTTAAATCACTCTATCTATGTATTAAAAAAAACCGCATCAAAATCCGTTGCGTAGTTTTAAAGATCTCAATACATTACATAGGGACAGACAGACAGCGGAAAGCGACTTTGTTTTATACTATGTAGCAGTGGCGTGGAGTCCGTAGAACTCGATTCCCACAGGCTTGCCCATTTTAAGGCAGTTGGGGGCCGTCCATTAATCACGTGAGGCTTGAAAGGGGGGGGGGGGGAGGGGTTTGACAAAAATCACGAAATGTCACAAGGGGGGAGGGGGGGGGGGGTGTAGTAAGATATCACGTGTATTTATTTTTTCATTATTTTTTCAAACGCGCGATTTTTAAATTACAGTTACACCCCCGCGGAACTTGGGAGGAACTTTCTATTTTGGTACATTTTTCGGAACTTTTGGGGTCCCGGCATAAAAATACGTGGTAAAAAAACTTTAAATACCACACTGGAAATACAAGCCATTTTTTCGTTATTAACACAAATATTGAATGGACGAGGTAAAAAAAAAGGTCGTTCCCGATGACAATGTAATTTTCAAGAATAGATGAGGTAAAAAAAAAAAGCTCATTCCCCAAGATTTAAATGAAAACGGAACTTTTCTGCCAAAAATGGAACTTTTTAGGGGTGACAATGTAATTTTCAAGGGAAGTGACCTGGCAACACTGCCATTTTCAGGCAGTTGGGCACTTCATCGTGCAGAATTAGAGGAAAATGCTAGCTAAAAGCCCTTCGGCTTGCCTTCTGATACTTGGCGCCACGCCACTGACTGTATGTGTTTTTTTTTAACGCATATTCCCTGTTCTGAGAGACTTGTATTGGCGAAGGACCTCCATCTGATGAAGGCGTTTTAGTTACGCTACTGTTCAATTTCCTTTTTTTGCAAACCGTACTCTCAAGCAAGTCGTATGTGCACCAAATGTGTATTGCGTAACGGAGGAAAGTTACCGCCTTATCTGCCGACCCTACCTTATGACCGACCAACGGACATTTCAATATATTCCCCGTTCCAATCTATTTTATCGTTGGACACACACGCACACACACACACACACACACACACACATAAATCACGTCTTTACCCCTTTCGGGGCTGACGAGCCTTTTTTTTAACGGAGAGGAAATCTTTATGGATGCCCTAGGCACGGGGATGCCTAGGGTTATGTGGGACTCCCCCCGAAGGGCTATACCCGAACTAAAAACTCACCGGAGTCTCTCCTGCCACTAGGGTTTCACCAACGACGCCCCCCCCCCCCCCCCCCCCCGCCAGGACCGCGCCAAGAAGGGGAGGGCCCGTATGCTGGGCCCGTCTTCCCTTAGACAATGAGACCGTGCAATGCAGGTAGATGAGCCTAAGGTAACAAGAGCTAAAGGCCACGTATTGCATGGTTGTGGGCGTATGTATACCTGACGCGTATACTTATAATGAAAGGAGAATCAAAATAGTGATGGGTTGCTAGCCGCAGCGCCTATAGCTTATTGATTCCTAAAATTCCGCCCGTTCCCTCGATGGGCTTTTACCACTGCTTTTTTTATCGCTAGACAGTTTATAAAAAACAAATTAACGTCTTTGTAAACAAACCAACTTCATCTAAATACAAAGACAACCAATACCGTTACCCGGGGTGATTTTGATTCAATTCAAATTCAATACAAAATTTACTTTTGCAAAATGGCCGCCAAGGACTCTTTTACATGGTCTTTTCTGAAACTACCAGCGCATTCGGAAAGACCATCATTGCCAAGAAGAATGCGCCGCAAGAATTTTGGCAGAAAGTCATTTTTTCAAAATAAAATACATTAAACTAGTTACTACAATACTTAAATTCTACTTAAATTAAATACATTTATAAAAGGGATGTATAAGGTCCCCGAGCCTTAAACTATATTGGTCTATACTAGAGATGTATAATTTTGGGGTTACTTTGGTCGTTTTAAAATTGCTATAAAATCGGTATTATCCATAATGCTTGGCATTTAGACGCAAAGGATCAATGTTTGGCATGTGGAAGCGCAAAACTCAATTAAAAATTAATGGTTACTTTTTAAAAGTCACCCCGGTGTGCGGCACACTATAATGGCTATGCTGATTTTGGTTATTTGGCCTTACCAAACCGTTTTTCATGGGACCATCGCCTTGTCGTTACGATCCATTGCAAGGTTTGTTTTTGCTAGCAAAAGAAAAGGCCATTTATGCGTAAACTGTTAAGCTGAGTGCTCATATGCGAGCCAAACCGTAACTGCTGAAAGAAAGAAAAAAATAAAAAGTTTATGTATGACAATGAAAGAAAGAAAGAAGACATTTATTCCTTTTTGCAAGACACACAAATATAAGAGAATATACACAATTTTATGGAAAATAATCAAGACATGAAAAATAGATCATGAGCGTTGTGTGTGTCTTCGCAAAAGTGAAACGGTCGATGGCTCAGCATTACGCTGAGGTGTTAGCCACCTGCAGCACTGTTTTTTCTGATTTAATAAAAACATAAAAGCTACAGATAAATAAATTGTCACAAAATGGTCCCACTCAGTGTCAGTGGTCATCCAGTGGCGTGGCGTCCATAGAACTCGATTCCCACCGGCTTGCCTAATTTAAGGCGGTTGGACACTTTTATTGCGCAGAATTAGAGGAAAATGCTAATTAAGTGCCCTTCGGCTTGCCTTCTGATACTTGACGCTACGCCACTGGGTATACCCTAAATTTGAACGCAGCGATACGTACTGCGTTGCCATCTTTCAAAGGACAGAGCCTCATTGACCTTTAGCCTAAAAACAATGGCAAAAAAGCACGCATTACCTTCTATTCGCTGCAATGACTGAGAGTGCAAGTGACCCCGCCGAAGCCTCAGTAGTACTCGACGCCGGGCGGTTGACGCACGCGTTTACGCGCATAACTTATCGCGTTCGGAGTTCGAACGTCAAACTTATTTGACAGTTTTTATTGTGGCTGACTGTACTTGGTGAATAGGGTGAGTTTTTTTTAAAAGTGCTGTATTTTTTTTAAATAGAGTATGCAAAGTATGCAGTTTGGATTTTTTTTTAAATATTTAAAAATGAATTCTAAAAGTATTGAAAATGTGTTATGCGAATTTGTAATCGTTACGGTTTTAAACTATTGCGGCAAAGTTGATTTTAATCGTTGTGCTACAAGAGAGCAAAATGATGTATTTGAGCGTTTTCCAAAAAAAATCCACAAAATCATTTTTTCCAGAATTGAAATAGGTAGGTATTTGTATTTTGGGTTTTTTTAAATCAGAATCGATAGGGATTCTCATACAGGAAAAAATGTGTCCCAGATTTAACTTTTTTTTTCCTCTTCGTCACGTTCCATACGAACCTAAATTAAAAAAAGTGACGAACTGGAATGAAAATTTTTGGACACATTTTTTCTTGTATGAGGATCGATAGGGTAAACGAATCGGAGTAATAAAAACCCAAAAAAACCCAAAATAGTTAAATTCTGGAAAAAATGTTCATGTGTACTTTTTTTGGAAAACACTCATTATTTAAGGCGAGGGCGCTACATGGAATCCAGAATGAAGTGAAGTGATTCAAAAGATAATGAGGGATTCAAGTGTTAACGCCCAAGATGAAAATAATTTTGCTCCCGAGTCGCTCATACAACTTTACACACCGAGCATTCGGTACAAAACTTGAAAAAAAAACAATTCTAAATATAATGATAGAGCTACCAGCATAGAAAAAAACGTAGTAAGAAATTTTTTAAGTTTAATATGATTTATACCTACTTGAGATTACCTGCACATGAAGTTGAATTCTAAACGAATCTCGTTCGTGAACCGATCACCGCGATCATCATAATTAGACCAGACCGATCATAATCAGGCGTCTTGATCTTGACGTAGGTCGTCCGTTAACTTTGACACCTGACTCCTTCTAATGCCTAAGAGAGATAGGCTCAAGCATGGACCGGAAATCGTTTTATTTTTGAAACCGGTATTGTGTACTCGCCCAAGAACGCAAAGGATTTGCGATTACCGGATAGCGAGCTGTTCAATTGAGACACCAGTTTGTGCGCATTTCGTTCGTCATTCGTTTTTGGGGAACGAAATTAACCGGTTATATTAAAAATAACGAAACAAGATAGAACTTTAACTTGTATTGCTGTCTCTTTTGGAGCACCAGGAGCAATCCAAAATGTTTCATTACTTGAATTACACAACCTTTGCTGCATGCAATTTGAATCGTTTTTTGGTGCTTTTAACCGGTATAATTCCGTTAACGCGATCGTAAAATTTCGTTCTCTGCACTTAACGGTAAGTTAGACCATTTCGATTTTGTTTTGGTTTGTTCGATCAATTTGACTTTGACTAGTAGAGACTTTATACATCTCTACTATCATCTACTATAAACTAATATAATTTAAGGCTCGGGACCTTATACATCCGTTTTATAAATGTATTTAATTTAAGTATTCTTACTGTATTTTATTATGAAAAAATGACTTTCTGCCAAGTTTCTTGCGGCGCATTCTTCTTGGCAATGATGGTCTTTCCGAATGCCCTGTAGTTTCAAAAAAGACATGTAAAAGAACCCTTGGCACCAATTCGCAATTTTTTTTCAATTAACCGGTATATTATCGAAAGAAAAAATTAACGAAATTGGAACGATATTAACCGGTATATGAATACCGGTTCCGTCTCGTCTCAAGTAATGATGGTCGCTCGTAGCAATTACTTGACGGATGAAGTTCGTATAGAAGATCTCAGCACAGATCGCATCTGACCTCGTACCACCATTAAGCCTTTCGATTCTATTCAGACTAACAGATTATCAACGAAGTTTATTTTACTCCCTTCCAATATAAAGGTCACGCTTTTAACGCAACACGATAACGGGTGATAGTCATATTTATAATATATGTGACTAGCTGTTGCCCGCAACTTCGTCTGCATAGAATTCGTTTATCGCTATGGGGCCGTCCATTAATCACGTGAGGCTTGAAAGGGGGGGGAGGGGTTTGACAAAAATCACGAAATGTCACAAGGGGGGAGGGGGGGTGTAGTAAGATATCACGTGTATTTATTTTTTCATTATTTTTTCAAACGCGCGATTTTTAAATTACAGTTACATGTATTATAGTAAAATGACACAAAAATATATCATGACATATACGATACCAAATTAATATATAAATTCGACACGCGCGCTTGCGCGCGCAAGACAATTCTAGTTCTAAAAAATTTAAGATTTTTTGTAGATACGAAAAATACACGTGATGTTGGATGGGGGGTGGGGGGGGGGGTAGTCTTAAACCTCACCATGTATCACCAAGGGGGAGGGGGGGTTAAGAAATGCTTAAAAAAAGATCTCGTGATTAATGGACGGCCCCTATCCCGCAGAAATTACGCAATCCGTTCTTAGAGGATGCCTACGTCATAGTAGCTTTATGCGTGCAAAGTCTCAGCCCGATCGGTTTAAAATTGACAAAGTTTCATACAATGTCTCATCCCCTATTTTATACCCTTGGGGGTAGAATTGATCAAAGTCCTTTCTTAGCGGATGCCTACGTCATAACATCTACCTGCATGCCAAATTTCAGCCCGATCCGTCCAGTTTGGGCTGTGCGTTGATAGATCACTATGTTAGTCAGTCAGTCACCTTTGAGTTATATATATGTGCTTAGATTTAGAAGAAGAAGATAGAGGAATTAACTAATACATAGAGTGCTAATACGGGATCCATACATACATATAAAGCTGAAGGTTCGAAAGTCTGTACCTACATGGAAGACACACATACACACAAATCACGTCTATATCCCTTACGGGATAGACAGAGCCTGAGGTAACAAAACCTAAAGGTCACGTTTAGCTTGATTGTAGGCGTAGAGGTGGAAAAACGAATCAAAATAGTGACGGGTTGCTAGCCGCATCGCCTATAATATGATTCCTAAGAATTTCGCCCATTCCCTCGATGGAAGATATATAAATAAAATTGGCTGGGGATACTTAGAACCGATAACAGAACACGTTCCATCAGTTTTTATAATTTTTGTCTGTTTGTCTGTATATTTGCGAGCGGGTCACGTGAAATCGGATGAACGGATTGAAATGCAACCGTCACTAATCTAACCCATGATTGAGATTCTCGATTGTAAGCATTTTATTTACATATATCTTTATTTTTTCGCCGTAGAGGGATCGAAACGCGTCAGTTTTTGTGTGGTGTAAGGGATAATTAAGTTTGTGGGATTTATATGTGTTTTATTGGCGGTAGTGGAGGGTGGGATTGCATGAAAAAAATATATATTTCACACAGGCTTGGTTACCTTGCACGTGAGTAGCGGAGTAGCGAGGTAAACATTTTTTGTTCATTGAAATGGACCTCCGCAAAGTAACGCCTAATTCAATAAAAATGTCACTAATCTGTCAAGAAAATCCCCGGCCAGCAGGTTTTAAGCTACTTTTTAGTTTTATTTGCTACCTACCCCGGCGGCAGCGAAACGAACGCACATATGAATAACTTTACTTTGCTATCTCCGCGATATAGTGAAGTCAAGTCATGCTAAGTATATATTTCGTTCTTTACATTTACATGGTGAAATCGTACCGCAGATTGATTATAATTAAATCCAAAACATCTTACATACATACGTCATCTCATTCTTCGAATCGAATATTCATCGTCTCGCTCATAATATCGTCCGGAACCTTCACACCCTCTTACGTTCCATTCAACAGTTATGTGTTTTCGCTGCCGCCGGGGCGAAGGCTCCAAGAGGAAGGACTACGAACTAGTCCGAAACATGTCGAGCATCACTCGACTTTTGTACGTGAATTACCCGTATGTAATTATTGAGATTGGAGAAGTCTATATTGAAAGATTATTTAGCAAAACGACCATTTTATTCGGTTGAAGAGTTTTTGCCAATGCCCTGGAGATATAGCTTGTAGGTATAGATATATTAAATTTATATTATTACTAGCTTCTGCCCGCGACTTCGTCTGCGTAGAATTATACATAAAAGCCTTCCTCTTGAATCACTCTATCTATTAAAAAAAACCGCATCAAAATCCGTTGTGTAGTTTTGAAGATATAAGCATACATAGGGACATAGGGACATAGGGACATAGGGACAGAGAAAGCGACTTTGTTTTATACTAGATAGATTATGTAGTGATTGCGTACAAGTACTTGAATTGTAACTAATTACCGGACTAGACAAAGACATTGTCATTATCCTTTTTTATTATACTATTACAATATACAAATAGATTAAGACACTGTATTATTATATTTGCATGTATTTTGTACTCAAGCAAATAAATGAATGATTATGATTATAATGTTCAGGATATATACTTTATGACTAAGTAGCAATCCCAAATGCCAAGGTGGTGTGGAATCCGTTTCTTACTTATCACAACTAGGTTGCAACGTTAATAGCAAAAACAGACATAACCGCGATGCAGAGATAGTATTAAACAATAGAGGCAATAAAACACGGACAATAGGGCTTATCCTAGCAGGAGATTTCCACCAGATAACCTTTTATTGCGTTAGACGATTAATTCCGATATATTATCTTTTCTCTATCGGAGCAATAGATATGAAATTGTGTATAATCTCAAGGAAATGGGCGGAAATCTTAGGAATCATGTAATAGGCGCTGGCTAGCAACCCGTGACTATTTTTATTCCCCTTTCCACGTCTTGTTACCATAAGCCCGGTCTGCCCCGTAAGGGATTTACATAATCGCGATTTGTGTATGTATGTATGTATGTAATTTACACCAAACCTTGACAAATATGTCTAAACCTCCCTCGTGAAAACCTGTTTCTGAGTTTATCGTAAACTGACAGACCGACGCGTCAGATGACTTTCTTCTTGAATAACTATAACATACATACATACATACATATATCACGTCTTTATTCCTCACGGGATAGACAGAGCCCAAGGCAACAAAACCTAAGGCCACGTTGCGCATGATCGTGGGCGTAGGTACAGGTGGAAAGGGGAATCAAAACAGTGATGGGTTAGCCGCACCGCCTATAACATGATTACTAAAATTTGCGCCAATTCCCTCGATGGGCTTTTACCATCTGCGCGGGAAGAGAAGCAACTGTGTACATTCTATGTTTTGTTTACTCCCAGACCCAGACCAGCATGGAAGTACTAACATAACATAACTATAACATGTAGTGATAATAACTCTATCATACCTAACAATATTCTACCATGCTGGTCTGGGAGTAAAGAAAAAACATAGAATTTACCACGCAGATGGTAAAAGCCCATCGAGGCAATGGGCGAAAGTCTTAGGAATCATGTTATAGGCGATGCGGCTAGCAACCCATCACTATTTTGATTTCCCTTTCCACTTATACGGCCTTATTCATGCTAAACGTGGCCTTAAGGTTTTGTTACCTTAGGCTCTGTCTACCCCGTAAGGGATAAAGACGTGATATATGTATACCTAACAATAGAGCTCGGAATCATTTGTCATCTGTGTTACGCAAAACTTCTGAATTAGATTAGTTACATAGTATATGTGTTCTCACGTTGTTATAAACGGAATGATGAAATGCAAGATTCAAGCTTAATTAGATACCTTTATTGTGCCGTGTGAATTAAATATTACTCGAAAATATTTAGAATTCTTTTAGTTTAATGCCTATTATTTGCCGAGTGGTGTGAAAAGTTTCTACTGTTTTTGTGGCAAAAATGTAACCACAGATCCATTATACAATAGATGGACCTAAGATGCTGAATCTAGTCGAGTGCACAGCAAAGGATTCGAATATGTATAGCGTAAAACTGGAGGTGACGATTGCGCATAAAAATAGATAACATGCTGGTCTGGGAGCAAAGAAAAAACATAGAATGTACCAGTTATTATTACACATAAACTCACGTTTAAAAATTCGAGTGATGCTCGACATGTTTCGGACTATTTCGTAGTCCTTTTTCCAAGAGCGCTCGCCCCGGCGGCAGCGACACGAACACTGCGCGCCAGCGCTCTGCTCGCGCGGCTGTTCGACGCAACTGACAGCGGCGCACAACTACCCTCGTTTTCATCGTCATTTTTATTATTGTCAAATGTCGCAGCACACAACACTGATCACGTCACTCCGTAAAGGTTGCTCACTCACCGTTTGGTCAATATTTGAAACAGTTTTCCAACTCGGGGGCACCGACCGTCCACTATCCCGGTTGAAATTGACTTTTTATACGTGAGTTATCCGTTTATGTGTAATGATGATTAAGTCTCACGGTAGTTTCATGTTGAAAATGTACCAGTTGCTTCTCTACCTGCGCATGGTAAAAGCCCAGGGCGAAAATCTTAGGCATCATGTTACAGGCGTTGCGGCTAGCAGTGGCGTGGCGTGAAGTATATCGGAAGGCAAGCCGAAGGGAATTTAACTAGCCCAACTGCCTTAAAATAGGCAAGCCGGTGGGAATCAACTATGGACGCCACGCCACTGGCAGCTTGTAACCCATTACTATTTTTATTCCATTTTCCACCTGCCCACAATCTTGCTAAACATGGTCTATAGGTTTTGTTACTTTAGGCTTTGTCTACCCGAAAGGGATAAAGACATGATTTGTTTATGTATGTATATATGTATATACCAGCTTCTGCCGGCGACTTCGTCTGCGTAAAATTATACATAGGCATAAACCTTCCTCTTGAATCACTCTATCTATTAAAAAACCGCATCAAAATCCGTTGCGTAGTTTTAAAGATCTAAGCATACATAGGGACACAGCGGAAAGCGACTTTGTTTTTTATGTAGGTAGCAGAGTTGCCACCCGTCCCGATTTTGTCGGGACCGTCCCGATTTCGAAGACATTGTCCCGCGTCCCGGCTACCTATCGATTTTGTCCCGATTTTTGACAATATGCGATAGGCTCAATCAATTCATTCACTCACTCAACTGTCAACTCAGTTACGCGCCACCGCGCCATAAAAAATAATAAAAAAAGTAATAAAAACACAAAATAAAGTTTCATTTTCCTTACGACTCCGAACGTCTCTGGTGGATGCTCGATTTGTCCCGATTTTTTTTCCCCTAAAGGTGGCAACCCTGGTAGGTAGGTAGTTGATATTAGATAAACGTCAACTTTCTGCGTCTGCGCATCGCGTACAATGCGTGACGCAAACACGTGTCGTTAGCTCCTTAACATATATATGTGTGAAACAATATGCTGTTTATTTCATAATGTACAAGTGTTATAATGTTAAATTACTGTCTGGATGTTACTACACAGTTCTAAGCCGCCGGCGTTGAAGATTGATGCTGTGTACAGTGTTGAGCTATCTACGAATTGTAACCGCAACTGTAACCGTTACAGTGACCGTAACACTAAATTAAAAAATCAACAATCTAAATTTTATTTTTGCAAATTGTCCGCTAAGGGCTCTTTTTACATGTTTTTTGTGAAACTACCAGCGCATTCGCAAAGACCATCATTGCCAAGAATGCGCCGCAAGAAACTTGGCAGAAAGTTTTTCAAAATAAAATACAGTAAGAATACTTGAATTCAAATTAAATTAAATACATTTATAAAAGGGATGTATAAGGTCCCGAGCCTTAAATTATGTTAGTCTAAAGTAGAGATGTAATAAAGCCTCTACTAGTCGAAGTATTTAATATATTGTTAGCCTGATTTCTGAACGCTGCTTGTAGCCTAACCCCCTTATTCATAAACCCCCTCTAGGCTTCTGCTAACTTAGCAATCGTTTGTCCTTATCTGTCACTTTGACATTACCTTTCACAGATAAGGACAAACGATTGTTAAGTCAGCAGAAGCCTATAGAGCGTTTATGAATATATAACCTGTGGCCTGACTTGGAGGGAGATCCCTAAGTAGCCTCCCGCGATGTTCGTATTCTCGTGTCATATTAAACTGGCTGTCGCCACTGTTGCCAGCGACTGTCTGCGCAGAATTCGCTTATCGCTATCCCGCAGGAACTGCGCACTTTTCCGGGATAAAAGTAGGCCATGTGTTACTCCAGACTATAATCTATTTGCCCGTGATTTCTTCTGCTATGAACTTGTTTATCGCTATCCCGCGGGAACCATGTATTTTTTTGGGATAAAGTAGCCTATGTTTTAATCTATGGTACCAGCTATCTCCGTTCCAAATTTGATCTAAATGCGTCCAGTCGTTTCAGCGTGAAGAAGGAACAAACACACACACATCGTCACATTCTCACAAACTTTCGCTTTAATTTAGTAGGATATATCATTTTATACAAAGCAACGTAGACTCTTTGTTTGGAGCACTAATTAAATTAGCAATGGCCCAAACTTTACCGCAATTACTAGATTTCTTATTAAAATAGAAATTATTACAGAAATTAGGTAAATTTTTTTGTATGTCGCGTTGTCCGTGACCGTCTTTGAAGTAAGTATGCAAGATGGCCGACGGACGTTCCCCACCTCGCCCCTTTGTCCTGTCAAGTTTTAATTGGTGTTGCCAGTGGCAACACTCTTTTATACGGTTACTTAAAACTATGCAATAACGAATGCAATACTCTAACAAAACAGATAAACCCCAATCGCGAATCAATAGACAAGTGCTCTATCGCCATAACGACTCAACAAAAAGTGGAACATCACAAAACATCAATAATCGAAACAATACGCACAGATTGCGCGCATTGCGACCGTTACAAAAGGGCTAAACCGTGAAACTGCGCTTAACGATACAAGAGCGTAAAGCTGTAACTTACCGCACCAGTACAACAATCTTGTTCACTTGTGCCAAGACTTAGTTTTGTACCGTTTGGTTTTGCTGTTATGCCGTTTTGAATCATGCTTTTCTCGTTATTCAATAATCTGATCAATGGATATTGTTAGCGATTACGCTCAATGGATACAAATTGTTGGCATAATAAAATGATATGGCAGTGTTAGGTAATAAACACTTTGTAACTATTTCATGTTGTACTTAGACTTGTACTTCCAGGCTGGTCTGGGAGCAAAGAAAAAGCAGAATGTACCAGTTGCTTCTCTTCCCGCGCAGATGGTGAAAACCCATCGAGGGAATAGGCGAAAATCTTATGAACCATTTCACCTATACGTTAAACGTGGTCTTTAGGTCTCAGTCTACCCCTTAAGGGACAAAGACGTGATTTGTGTATGTATGTATATTATATTCATATCTATATTCTATCTATCAATTTTTTGTACAAGGGAAGGAAAACGCTCATTACCGTCTATCAAAAATGCTTTGAAAACTAAAAAGTATCATCATCATTGATACCCCAAAAAATCGTTCTGTCGGGGATAGGCTTCCGCTCAGAATGAAAGGCTTTGGACTATTGTTCTTAGGTTCCTACGTGAGACCAATGCAGTTTCACATCCAGATTTATACCTTCATCGAAGAGCTAACAGTATATAAATTGCAAACGAAATTTCTCACACACTAATTATCTTTAATTAACACTGTTACCAACAGAAACAACTTGGACAATCAAAAAATTATTTCATCGAAATCAGGGCAATAATGTACATATTTTTTGCCCGCATTTTCGTGAACAATACATTCTCATAGCCTAGTGTCGGTGTATTTGCTAACGTAGGGAATGTGTTTTGCCTCGCAGATACCAGGTATTTAGGTAATGGATCGCGTGATGTGCTTAAAAGTTACGAAAGTGAGGTTAGGTCTATTATAGTACTTTTTGTACGCTTAAGTGCGATACTAAATGTTTGAGAAAAGTTTTATGTCTCAAACATGCAATGAACATGAATGAGTATGGAAGGTGTATCATTGAAGGATAGAATAAGGAATAGTGTGACAAGGGAATGTGCGGATGTGAAAGAGGATATAGTGACTAGGATAGGATAGGAAGATGTCGAAGAAGGCGTGTCTGGCTGTCCACAGAGGGGTGCTTGTTCCAACATTAATGTACGGTAGCGAAACTTGGGTATGGCAAAAGAAACATGAAAGTAGAATAAATGCAGAAATGAGAGCGATAAGAAGTATGGAAAGTGTATCACTGAAAGATAGAATAAGAAATAGTGTGATAAGGGAACGTGCGGGTGTGAAAGAGGATATAGTGACTAGGCTATAAAAAGTATGCTTAGTTCGTTTGGTCACGTAGAGATGGATGAAAGTAGACTTATTTAACAGATCTATATGGGGAGTGTGAATGGTTGCGTTGGGAGGGGAAGGCCTAGACGGACGTTCCGTGACCAAATAGGAGACGTTTTGGAAAAAAGTAGCCGTAAAAGTACCCGAAACCGACGAGCATGTATTAAAAGATTGATGAATGTGGATGAAGCGAAAGAGTATGTTAAGATCGTAGCAAGTGGAACAATGGTCTCTGCCTATCCCTGTGGGAAAGAGGCGTGACGGTATGCAATGAAATATTGATGTTGTTTTCCTTATAATAAGCCGCGAAGTGTCACGTGACAGGTGCGACTACACGTAGACGAGAGGTATTACTAACAATTTAAATGTTTTCAGAATTCGTTCTCAATTTCTCGTTACATAATAAAGGTTCCCATAGCATGACAAATTACTCTTGTTCAACTGATTTAGTAATAAAAACCATATCCGTTCATTTAATAACCGGAAACAACAAATATTAGTCACTTTATATGGCCCTTTTGCCGCTCATTACACGCATGGACCAATAAAATTAATCAACAAAACCAAACATACCGTAATTAACTTCGATATACATATAAAAGTAATTATGGTACAACAAAGTTACATTTGCGCTTCACTCGCGCTAGTGTTCCAAAAGTTTACGTCGATTGTGTTTGGTATGAAGTTAGTTTTATTTTTTTCCGCCGGCATAAATAACTTTGTATTTACATGGGTACGTTGCTTCATATTAATTTTCTAGCCCTTCATAGCAACAAATTACTTAAGTTTATAAAATGCAGTCTCGTTTCACCGTGGGAACTGTACCGAACGCTGGTTGAATGTTTAAATAGAAGATACAATCTTTCTTTTTAATTAATGATGTCTTGACGGATAGCATGACAGTTTTATCATTAATGATTCTTTGTGTTACGGAGTTTTAGCAACAGTTATATTTACCAACTAGGGAAATAACTAAAATAACAACAACTTTACAAGTTTAATCAGCGACATTAGCCCTAAAAACTAAATAACGGCTAAAATCTAAAAGAGAACCAATGTGACACAGACCTAAAGAAGCTGACAACATTTCCTCGCTGTATCGCAAACCTAATACGGTAATTTGTACTATACTATACTTGCTGCGTCCGCGCAGAATTAAATAGTCTTTGACACTCACAAATAGGTAATTTTGATTTCTATTGGAGAAAGATTTTTCTAAATCGGTTAAGCAGATCCAGATACAATACAATACAACAATACAAATACTCTTTATTGAACACCACAAATCAGTACAAAACAATACAGAAACAAAGAACAATGTAGACAATAGGCGGTCTTATCGCTTAATAGCGATCTCTTCCAGACAACCAAAAATCTAAATAAGTTGGAGACAGTTTAAGTAGGTGGCGGAAACAAATAGACAGGATAAACGCAGATATTACCCCCTATGAACTCACAAACCTTACTTCTTTATATATAGTATTATAGTAGTTATATACATAGTATATAGACAGATATATATAGGTAATGCAGTGCTTATTAAAGTACATATTCGTACGTGCAGTAGCAACAGCTGCTAGCGAGCAAAGCCAGGGTCAAATGGTGACTTTGATATATCGGACATGTACAGTCGAATCGCTTGCTAACTACAAAAAATACGTCCGTGTTCTAAACGCAGCTCGTTTTTATTCTCAAATTATAATTGATCATTTTGTGGTTTAAATTGACAATAAAACTGCGGTCACTTTTTTTTTAAGTCCAGTTTACACCGCGCAATGAATTTCGTTCAACTAGAGCTAGAGTTACACTGCGGCGTTTCGTTGGCTACTTACAGAGGATTAACTCATTGGCCGCGCAATGTAATGCTAGTTACACGAAATTACTTGCATGATGCAATCTGCAATGGGCTTTAGGGCCTTCTGTCTCTACTATTTAGTATAGGGGCTGCGATCCCCGCTCTGGTTCGTGGCTGGATCAAAGGGCTGCCATTCCCGTTCTGGATCGTGGCTGTTTCAAAGGGTTGCCATTCCCGTTCTAGATCGTGGATGGTTCAAAGGCTGGTATTCTCGTTCTGGATTGTGACTGGTTCAAAGGGCTGGTATCCCCGTTCTGGGTCGTGACTGGTTCAAAGGGCTGGTATCCCCGTTCTGGGTCGTGACTGGTTCAAAGGGCTGCCATTGCCGTTCTGGGTCGTGACTGGTTCAAAGGGCTGCCATTGCCGTTCTGGGTCGTGACTGGTTCAAAGGGCTGCCATTCCCGTTCTGGTTCGTGGCTGTTTCAAAGGGTTGCCATTCCCGTTCTAGATCGTGGATGGTTCAAAGGCTGGTATTCTCGTTCTGGATTGTGACTGGTTCAAAGGGCTGGTATCCCCGTTCTGGGTCGTGACTGGTTCAAAGGGCTGGTATCCCCGTTCTGGGTCGTGACTGGTTCAAAGGGCTGCCATTGCCGTTCTGGGTCGTGACTGGTTCAAAGGGCTGCCATTGCCGTTCTGGGTCGTGACTGGTTCAAAGGGCTGCCATTCCCGTTCTGGTTCGTGGCTGTTTCAAAGGGTTGCCATTCCCGTTCTAGATCGTGGATGGTTCAAAGGGCTGGTATCCCCGTTCTGGGTCGTGACTGGTTCAAAGGGCTGCCATTCCCGTTCTGGTTCGTGGCTGTTTCAAAGGGCTGCCATTCCCGTTCTAGATCGTGACTGGTTCAAAGGGCTGGTATCCCCGTTCTGGGTCGTGACTGGTTCAAAGGGCTGCCATTGCCGTTCTGGGTCGTGACTGGTTCAAAGGGCTGCCATTCCCGTTCTGGTTCGTGGCTGTTTCAAAGGGTTGCCATTCCCGTTCTAGATCGTGGATGGTTCAAAGGCTGGTATTCTCGTTCTGGATTGTGACTGGTTCAAAGGGCTGGTATCCCCGTTCTGGGTCGTGACTGGTTCAAAGGGCTGGTATCCCCGTTCTGGGTCGTGACTGGTTCAAAGGGCTGCCATTGCCGTTCTGGGTCGTGACTGGTTCAAAGGGCTGCCATTGCCGTTCTGGGTCGTGACTGGTTCAAAGGGCTGCCATTCCCGTTCTGGTTCGTGGCTGTTTCAAAGGGCTGCCATTCCCGTTCTGGATCGTGGCTGTTTCAAAGGGTTGCCATTCCCGTTCTAGATCGTGGATGGTTCAAAGGCTGGTATTCTCGTTCTGGATTGTGACTGGTTCAAAGGGCTGGTATCCCCGTTCTGGGTCGTGACTGGTTCAAAGGGCTGGTATCCCCGTTCTGGGTCGTGACTGGTTCAAAGGGCTGCCATTGCCGTTCTGGGTCGTGACTGGTTCAAAGGGCTGCCATTGCCGTTCTGGGTCGTGACTGGTTCAAAGGGCTGCCATTCCCGTTCTGGTTCGTGGCTGTTTCAAAGGGTTGCCATTCCCGTTCTAGATCGTGGATGGTTCAAAGGGCTGGTATCCCCGTTCTGGGTCGTGACTGGTTCAAAGGGCTGGTATCCCCGTTCTGGGTCGTGACTGGTTCAAAGGGCTGCCATTCCCGTTCTGGTTCGTGGCTGTTTCAAAGGGTTGCCATTCCCGTTCTAGATCGTGGATGGTTCAAAGGCTGGTATTCTCGTTCTGGATTGTGACTGGTTCAAAGGGCTGGTATCCCCGTTCTGGGTCGTGACTGGTTCAAAGGGCTGGTATCCCCGTTCTGGGTCGTGGCTGGTTCAAAGGGCTGGTATCCCCGTTCTGGGTCGTGACTGGTTCAAAGGGCTGCCATTCCCGTTCTGGTTCGTGGCTGTTTCAAAGGGTTGCCATTCCCGTTCTAGATCGTGGATGGTTCAAAGGGCTGGTATCCCCGTTCTGGGTCGTGACTGGTTCAAAGGGCTGGTATCCCCGTTCTGGGTCGTGACTGGTTCAAAGGGCTGCCATTCCCGTTCTGGATCGTGGCTGTTTCAAAGGGTTGCCATTCCCGTTCTAGATCGTGGATGGTTCAAAGGGCTGCAATTCCTGTTCTAGATCGTGGATGGTTCAAAGGGCTGGTATTCTCGTTCTGGATCGTGGCTGTTTCAAAGGGTTGCCATTCCCGTTCTAGATCGTGGATGGTTCAAAGGGCTGCAATTCCTGTTCTAGATCGTGGATGGTTCAAAGGGCTGCAATTCCTGTTCTAGATCGTGGATGGTTCAAAGGGCTGCAATTCCTGTTCTAGATCGTGGATGGTTCAAAGGGCTGCAATTCCTGTTCTAGATCGTGGATGGTTCAAAGGGCTGCAATTCCTGTTCTAGATCGTGGATGGTTCAAAGGGCTGCAATTCCTGTTCTAGATCGTGGATGGTTCAAAGGGCTGCAATTCCTGTTCTAGATCGTGGATGGTTCAAAGGGCTGCCATTCCCGTTCTGGATCGTGGATGGTTCAAAGGGCTGCCATTCCCGTTCTGGATCGTGGATGGTTCAAAGGGCTGCAATTCCTGTTCTAGATCGTGGATGGTTCAAAGGGCTGCAATTCCTGTTCTAGATCGTGGATGGTTCAAAGGGCTGCAATTCCTGTTCTAGATCGTGGATGGTTCAAAGGGCTGGTATCCCCGTTCCGGGTCGTAACTGGTTCAAAGGGCTGGTATTCCCGTTCTGGGTCGTGGCTGGTTCAAAGGGCTGGTATCCCCGTTCTGGATCGTGGATGGTTCAAAGGGCTGCCATTCCCGTTCTGGATCGTGGATGGTTCAAAGGGCTGCCATTCCCGTTCTGGATCGTGGATGGTTCAAAGGGCTGCAATTCCTGTTCTAGATCGTGGATGGTTCAAAGGGCTGGTATCCCCGTTCCGGGTCGTAACTGGTTCAAAGGGCTGGTATTCCCGTTCTGGGTCGTGGCTGGTTCAAAGGGCTGGTATCCCCGTTCTGGATCGTGGATGGTTCAAAGGGCTGCCATTCCCGTTCTGGATCGTGGATGGTTCAAAGGGCTGGTATTCCCGTTCTGGGTCGTGGCTGGTTCAAAGGGCTGGTATCCCCGTTCTGGGTCGTGACTGGTTCAAAGGGCTGCCATTCCCGTTCTGGATCGTGGATGGTTCAAAGGGCTGCAATTCCTGTTCTAGATCGTGGATGGCTCAAAGGGCTGCAATTCCTGTTCTAGATCGTGGATGGCTCAAAGGGCTGGTATTCTCGTTCTGGATCGTGACTGGTTCAAAGGGTTGCCATTCCCGTTCTAGATCGTGGATGGTTCAAAGGGCTGCAATTCCTGTTCTAGATCGTGGATGGCTCAAAGGGCTGCAATTCCTGTTCTAGATCGTGGATGGCTCAAAGGGCTGGTATTCTCGTTCTGGATCGTGACTGGTTCAAAGGGTTGCCATTCCCGTTCTAGATCGTGGCTGGTTCAAAGGGCTGCAATTCCTGTTCTAGATCGTGGATGGTTCAAAGGGCTGTTATTCTCGTTCTGGATCGTGGCTGGTTCAAAGGGCTGCCATTGCCGTCCAAGAGGCAACGCGGCCAGTATAAGAAATCATTAAGCCAGGCACGAAACAGGTGAGGGTTTGGTTTAGTTCAATTGTTTCATGGTTTTGTTTTAAGAATAGTTCTAATTTTTTTTAATTGTTATTAACAAACTCACATACCAAATACTTAAGTACGGAACTGACTGAGACGGCATCTGACAAAAAGGCCCTTAGCACTAGCTTTTAGACAAACGGATCAAGCAATTTATTTTTCTAAATCACAACATGTTATAGGTGAAAAACCTAAGTATATGACCTGTTGTTATCTATGCAGCAGTGGCGTGGTTTCAAGTATATCAGAAGGCAAGTCGCAGGGAATTTAACTAGCCCTTTCCACTAATTCTGCACAATAAAAGTGCCCAACTGCCTTAAAATAGGCAAGCCGGTGGGAATCGAGTTCTAAGGCCACTGCTATGTAGTAGTGTACAGAACTGATACGGGACTGTTTTCTAATTTGGAACGTCAATTTGTCTATCCGTATATTTACTCACACATACACATAAGTCTTTCACCTAAATGGTCTACTTATTCAAATAAAGCAATCAAATAAAGATTCCATTCTATTTATTTTCTATGCTGGTCTGGGTGCAAAGCATAAACATAGAATGTACCAGTTGCTTCTCTTCCCGCGCAGATGGTTAAATCCCATCGAAGAATGGGCGAAAATCTTAGGATCCATGTTATAGCCGATGCGGCTAGCAACCCATCACTATTTTGATTCCCCTTCTCACCTTTGCGCACACAATCATGCTAAATCTGGCCTTTAGGTCTTGTTACCTTAGGCTTTGTCTATCCCGTAAGGGATAAAACAAAGTCCTCCGCCGCGTCAGTTTGTCTGTTCGAAAAAACTTAAAACTGGTTTTTGGTGCAGTTTTCACTCGAGGTTTTCAGCATTTACTTACATACATAATAACGATGTATGAGGAAGCATCAGTTAAGAAATTATCATGGTTTTGTGTGAATTAATTGTGTAACAACTATAATTGTTGAAAGTGTTGCAAGTATATTAAAAAGTCAAGCCGCCTGGGAGCTTTCATTGAAAACACTAATCCCTTCGAGATAGAACAAAAGAATTGGTCGGATATTGTTTTATACTTGGCACGGAAGACTATCTATGATTGCGATTTCGAGATAAAAAGCTTCGCTTCAAATTATGCGTGGACGAAGCCACGGGCAACAGCTAGTTTGTCGTTTATTTTCCAGCTAACCCCTTTTCAAACCGCAAGCAACTGTTTCACCAATTCGACAATTGTCAGCAACCATTGACAATTCGAAATACAACGCGAATCATCACTATCACTACATAGTATAGAACAAAGTCGCTTTCTCTGTCCCTATGTCCCTATGTCCCTATGTATGCTTATATCTTCAAAACTACTACGGATTTTGATGCGGTTTTTTTTTAATAGATAGAGTGATTCAAGAGGAAGGTTTTTATGTATAATTCTACGCAGACGAAGTCGCGGGCAGAAGCTAGTTCAATATAAAGCCAACCGGCGTAGATTCTCGTCGAGTTTGCAATACTTACATACTTTCATACATAAATCAAGTCTCTATCCCCTACGGCAGGGGTTCCCAATCTTTTTCAACCTGCGGCGCAGTTACTACAAGTTAGTATTTTGTAACGGCGCCCTGCCTCAGCTAAGTTGTATTGTTGCTATATTATTTACCGATGCGAGCGCTCAAATAGGTACCCGCGAATATTTTGTGGTTTCGGATAATGATAGAACTCACGGCGCCCCTCTTTACTTTCTACGGCGCACCAGGGCGCCGCGGCGCACACTTTGGGAACCCCTGCCCTACGGGGTAGACAGAGCCTAATGTAACAAGACCTAAACGCCACGTTCAGCATGATTGTGGGCGTATAAGTAGACTTTGTAATGTAAAGATAATTACGGTAGCAATGTCATTGAAATAGGGACTATCAAATGAATCAAGAATTTTTGTCGAATTTTTGTCGCTAAGCGTCATCGGTCTGTAATTGTGTCGTACAGAGACATCATTCAAACAGATGACGCTTAGCGACAAAAAATCGCATAGTAACAAGGTCACGTGACAGCTAGTAACACAGAAAAATTCGAAGGCTTACCCACCTGCTAAGGTGGTGTGGTAACGCGTCACGGAATGACGAGGATTCGGGTTCGATTGCCGGTCGTAGCTCTTTACTTTCGGATTTTTCTGTGTTCTAATTTTCGTGTCGTTTATAAATTGAATTATGGTCCATATTCAACGCAGCTATTTAGCATACCATGAACTCACTGTTTGATGGAGTTACACACACACACACACACACACAAAACACGTCTATATCCCTTACGGGGTAGACAGAGCCTGAGGTAACAAGACCTAAAGGCCACGTTTAGCATGATTGTAGGCGTATAGGTGGAAAGGGGAATCAAAATAGTGATGGGTTGCTAGCCGTATCGCCTATAACATCATTCCTAGGACTCGCCAATGCGCGGGATGAGAAGCAACTGGTACATCCCTTTTAGGGATAAGTTCGCCTTTGTGCATGTGTGTTATCCTGTATTCATCTTTTTCTTGTGTTTTATGTACAATAAAGAGTTATACATACATACATACATACATACATTCTATGTTTTTCCTTTGCTCCCAGACGGAGCTTTCCTTTCCTTTGACGGAGTTACGAATTAAGTAAAGCATAACCTGAAACGTAAACTTTTGCGTTAAACAATACATATAGAAATATCGTAACCGCGGAACTTTCACCGCGTAAAGTGGCCAAAGTAACACAACTATATTTGTTCGCACCATATTAAGATTTCACTGCATTTAGATTGACACTATTAAACGATTTTTACGCAATGTAATATAATAATGAAACAACTTCGCTTTGCTGCTTCCTTTTGTGAATTAAGTTTCTTTTCTCAAAAATGTCCGTTAAAGTCGTCATTGTTAACTACATATCAGAACAGGAAGTTAATTGTTGCCGGTCAGTCCAAAATTAAAAAAAAACATTACTGTCGCGCTAAACTCTCCAGTAATGTTGCATACAAATTTCATTACTGTCTAGTTATTAACTTTTTAAAAATGCAAATCACCATTATAAAAAATCACTTATACTTCAATTACTTATACATTTTCATTTATTTTTGTTATTGTTTTCTTTTAGATTTTTAGAAAAGCACTATACTTGCCTCGGCCAGAATAGCATTGCTGGCTTCGTATTATTAAACGGACTCGCAAGCTCGTCCGGTCAAACCAATACTACGCCAGCAATTGCCTACTTCCTGGCCTAGACAATATTGTACTATTTCTGACTAGCGATTTTCGGACTTTTTCCTGTATGCAACTCTCACATAGATACGACACAGTCATACGACCGAGTGGAGCAGCGGGTAAAACCTAGCGACGGGTGTAGGCGACGCGCCTATTTAGGCAGCTACGGTGTTACAACCTTTTTATAAAACTATTCTATTTTGGCGCTGGCCGCAAATAAACTTAATGCACGCAGCGCTGAAAGAAAAAACAAAAGAAAGTAGTCGTGTCGTTGCTCTTGTTAGCGCTGCGTGTTGAATTTTCAATATAATTTTAATTGTTTTATTTTATTAGTTTCTACAGTCCACAACGGCATATTTATCACTACATATAATAAAACAAAGTTTTCTACCGCGTCTGACTGCCTGTTTGCGATAAAGTCGAAAACCACTTCGCATAGTAACAAAAGGTCACGTGACAGTTAGTAACAGGTAGAAAAATTCGGAGACTACCCACCTGCTATGGGTGATGTAGGGGTATAGCACGCGTCACGGAATGACGAGGATCCGGGTTCGAATCCCGGCCATAGCTTTACTTTTCGGATTTTTCTGTGTTCTAATTTTCACTGACATTTAGAAATTCCACTGAAAAGATTTTCATGCTGTTTTCACCAATAGATATTGATTTTCAAGGTAGGTTTAGGAAGATAGTTTGTTGAGTTTTTTTGTCATTTGTTGAAATATTACGATCATTTATGGCAGCATCGTGTCAGTATCTACATTGCACCCGTGCAAAGCCGGGGCGGGTCACTGGTGACTAGTCCCTACTATATTATAAATGTGACAGTAACTCTATCTGTCTGTCTGTTACTGTGTAAACCGCTGAACCTTTTTTTTTATATAAATAGGAAGGCAAACGAGCAAGTGGGTCACCTGATGGTAAGTGATCACCACTGCCCATAGACACCCGCAACCCCGGAGGGATTGCAGATGCGTTGCCAACCTAGAGGACTAAGATGAAATGCCTCTTGTGCCCGTAATTTCCCCGGCTGTCTTACTCTCCACACCGGAACACAGCAGTGCAAGCACTGCTACTTAGCGGCAGGATTAGTGAGTAAGATGGTGGTAGCGATCCGGACGGACCTTGCACAAGGCCCTACCACCCGCAAAAAAATATTTAGTTGGAATTGAATATACAGATAGTTTGGATACACAATGGATGGCGGCGGGGTAGGCCCAGGAGGAGCTGGCGGGAACCCTGGATGCGTTCCTTGAGAACTGGCCGAACGAAGCTCAAGATCGGGGCGAGTGGAGAAAATGAGGGGGAGGCCTTTCTCCAGCAGTGGGACACCTATCCAGGCTAATAACAATAATTATAGTTTCAGTCCCGGAGTAGGACACAAAGTATTTTTTATCCCGGAAAATTGATTAGTTCCCGGGGGATAGCGAGTATTCTGCGTAGACTGAGTATTAGCCCACAGCTGAAGAGGATCGAAAGTCTGTACATGGAAGATTAAAAAAAAATGACTGGGGATACTTAGAACTGAAAATAGAACACGTTCCAGCATTTTTTAGAATTTTTGTCTGTTTATCTACAAACCGGCAAAACGGGTTTTGATGCAACTTTACTAATCGGTTGAGAATATCACCGGCCACTTTTTATCCCGGAAAATTGCACAGTTCCCGCGGGATAGCGATAAACATGTCAATTACTAATTCTACGCGGACGAAGTCGCGGGCAGAAGCTAGTATTAAATAATTACGACGACCGCTATGTGTGTCGCGATGAGCTGTTGACGCACATTTTGTTCTTGTATAGGGATCGATAGGGTAAACGATTCTGTGTAAGAAAAATCCAAAATAGTTAAATTCTGGAAAAAAATATCACGTTGAATTTTGGAAACCACTCTCTCACGGTACACGTCATATGATTTAATAATACATTTACTTTAAGAGGGTTCCACAGTCCATTGGAAACCAATCTGAGAATGACCCACTAACTTCACTTATTTTGGAATAATGACATCACAAGAGTACATTCGACCTTGATCAAAACCCGTATAACTATCAAATCGAAGTTCCCTTTCAAAAGCGGGTTTAGAATTTTGCATAATAGATTTAAAGATTGCATTTTATCATCTCTAATTGGCGGCAACATGTTATTTAGAAATTACAAAACCAGCAATTGCCTCTTTCGGGCTCATAAATTGGAAAGTTTTCCGTTTTTTCTTGCTGTCGTATGATAACATCACTTCCACTCCACGCTGGTCTGGGAGCAAAAAATGTAGAATGTACCAGCTACTTCCCTTCCCGCGCAGACGGTAAAATCCCATCGAAGGAATATGCGAAAATCTTAGGAAACCCATCACTATTTTGTTTCCTCTTTCCATCTGCCCACAATCGTGCTAAACTGGCCTTTACGTCTTGTTTCCTTAGACTCCGTCTACCTTCATTACCTACCTGCATTGCACGGTCTAAGGGAAGACGGGCTTAGCGTACGGGCCCTCCCCTTCTTGGCGCGGTCCTGGCGGAAGCCGGGGCCACCGGGGGCTTGTGGTGAAACCCTATTGGCATCCCACTGCGTCCCCATCACACCGGCTCCCGTGCCTAGGGCATCCATAAAGATTTCCTCTCCGTTAAAAGAAAGGTCAGTCTAACCCATAAGGGATATATTTACTATGCTAACCTACATATGTGCACCTATATGTATGTTATACCTACATTGAGCTCCAAGCATACATTAACTTAGGTAACATGAATCATATTTCTTGTATTTCACGCAGTACCAAGTAAAACCGCACGATTCGCATGTCGTGCATGCTAGCGATCAGGGTCACCATAATTCCGAATCTTAGCGGACACTTTCATGCATTCCAAATTTATTATGTCCGGATAATACATCAATCCAATCAAACTCTTGGACGTAGAATGATGCAATGTTGCGTAGGTATTTTTTATTATCTACACAAGAAGGATGAATTTGATGTTATTCCCATGGGATTACTTCTGAAAAATCTGAAAAGTAAAGCTATGGCCGGGAATCGAACCCGGAGCCTCGTTATTCCGTGACGCGTACATACCCCTACACCACCCCATAGCAGGTGGGTAAGCTTTCGAGTTTCTTCGCAGTGACTTTGTTACTATGCGAATTTTCGTCGCTTAGCGTCATCTGTTTGAATGATGTGTCTGTACGACACAATTACAAACTCCCGTGGAACATCTACTGCTCACCAGGGACGAGAGAAGGCGCTGTTTTTCAAATACAAAACGATGATGATGTTTAATATCCATGCTGTGCCGATTGCAGACGTTTCTCAAATATGTCCTGCTTGTTGTTTTCATATGGTCACCCTACCGGTGATAGATGGGTGTTGCCACACTAGCCGTGCCCCCCGGCTCTGTCTGAGACATTTACTAGTCGCTAGGGGCTTGAACGCTGTTTAGATTAGAAGCAAATATGAAATATAATTTCGCAAATTAAGTTGTTAAGTTCACGATTTTTGTTGCGTCGATATTAGAATATTTCGCACGCTATTGCTTTGGTTCTTTCATCATCTCATCATCTACAGGCTTTATACGACCCACTGCTGACACAGGCCTCCTCTTAGAACGAGAGGGCTTGGGTTAGTTCCCACGCGGGCCTAGTGCGGATTCGGAACTTCACACACACCATTGACTTGTCTCGCAGGTCTCCTCACGCTGAAAAGCTAACGGTAAATTTCAATTGTAATTTCGCTATCACTAGGCCTAATACACTAACGAGCAAAAATAACGGGTCACTTCTAGGGTTCATGAGGAAGAGGAAGCGGAAGAGGAAGTATTAAGCACATTTTGTGGAAGCTGACGAGGAAAGAAAAGTGATAGGATTGTATGGGAGCGACAACTAGGTGAAAATTAAAAATTCAAACAGATCAAAGAACGCAGTATTTATTTATTAAAACATAATTACGTATATTAAATGTTTGTTTGAATAATCAAAATTGACTACTGGGAGGTTTATTTTAATGAAAATATACAAGCGCGCGAGTGAATACGCAATATGCGCGGTGAAATGAAAATTCCTCTCGAATTCCTCTAAATTTTTGAGGAACCGGAAGAGGAAGAGGATTTTTTTAATTTCGTTTATGTGGAAGCGGTAGTGGTAGAGGAACTCAAAAAATTGCGGAACTTCCTTATTATGAGGAAGTGGAAACGGAATCCTCACCAACCCTAGTAACTTCCCATAGAAAGTCGTATGAAAAGTGACACGTTATTTGTGCTCGTGAGTATCCCACTAATATTATAAATGCGAAAGTTCGTGACGATGTAAGTGAGTGAGTAAGTGTATGTTTGTTCCTTCTTCACGCTGAAACGGCTGGACGGATTTGGATAAAATTTGGAGTGAAGATGGCTGGTACCCTCGATTAAAATATAGGCTACTTTTTATCCTGGAAAATTGCTTAATTCCCGCGGGATAGCCATAAACATGTCAACGGTCGTAGCTGCCTAGAGTCGCAACGTAAATAATTATTGCAGAATAATAGGTAGGTACTACTTGTTAGTCTAATTGTACGCAGATGAAGTCGCAGGCAGAAGCTAGTATAAGCTAACTACGGCTTTTTGCAGCATTGTTGTCTTTAAAAAAAAAAGACGAAGAAAAGAGACGACGATTTTGTTGTTGGACGACCGGATAGCCTAGTGGTTAGTGACCCTGACTATGAAGCTAGAGGTCCTGGGTTTGAATCCCGGTAGGGGCAGACAGTTGTATGATGAATACGAATGCTTGTGCCCGAGTCATGGATGTTGTATGCATTTAAGTATGTATTTATCTACATTATATGTATAAGTATGTTTATCCATTGCCTGGTACCCATAGTACAAGCTTTGCTTAGTTTGGGGCTGGGTCAATTGGTGTAATTTGTCCCAAGATACTATTTATTTATTTATTTTATTTTATTGTATTTTACTTCTGCTTCTTTTTGATAGACGCTAGTATAGTCAGTTTCATAAAAACGTATACAATTGGGAACTCGTGTTTGAGGAATAAGGTTCAAAATTGTGTACATGCTCTCTGTATCAGGTATGACATCTACTCATTACAAAACAAGTAAGTGGGTCACCTGATAGTAAGTAGGTAATGAATATGAAGATGCTGGATATTACCTGCTATGGTGTAGTGGTAATAGCACGCATCACGGACTGATGAGGATCCGGCTTCGATTCCGGCCATAGCTTTACTTTTCGGAATTTACCACGTGTTCTAGTTTTCGGTATTCAGAAATATAATGCTGCATATGCAAGACATCTTCTGATTTGCAACCACTTACGTCTGTCACTTCCGCCTGATTGCACCCATTATGGGGGGGGGGGGGGGGGCTGTAAGTGATCGATTGCGTCACAGCTTTCTACTTACATACATTGTCGCCATCACAATGGGATCATTCTGATTGCGGCGCGCTAATGACATGAAAGTGTGACATATGGATGAGGCTAGACGAGAAGGAGAATACGCCAAGCGCGAGTGGGATTAAGGCCGGTTCACACGAGGCGATTTTAGATGATCAACTTCTAATTGATCAGGAATAATCGATACGAATTGCGTTCTCACGGTCGCTCCGATGATCGGACTAGGGTTGCCAACCGTGCTGTAATATATAGTATTGTACTATATCTCGGGTGTGCGTGCTATATACTGTTGAAAAAATATATAGTACGCAAAAATACTATATTTTCAACACCGAACGAAATCTGAAAAACAAAAATAGTTTCTATAAAAACAAATAAGTAACAAATATATCTTTGTCTATTTTTAAAATTTTCCTGTAAATACTATATTTTTTAGAAGTGTAGGTACTATATATTTTTATAGCTTACTAGCTTCTGCCCGCGACTTCGTGTGCGTAGAATTATACATAAAAACCTTCCTCTTGAATCACTCTATCTATTAAAAAAAACCGCATCAAAATCCATTGCGTCATTTTAAAGATGTAAGCATACATAGGGACAGACAGCGGAAAGCAACTTTGTTTTATACTATGTAGTGATGATTGAATATGGTCCCTGAGTCGCCCACGGGACAAAGACCGTTCTGTCCCAAAACCAGGAAAAACCGGTTTGTGGTAGCTTTACGCAAAACACCATTATTTCCAAAGTATAATCTATTTTCGCCACCGCCATAATTTCAAGGCAATTTTGTTGCAACGATAATGTCAAGAAATCAATCTCGGGAACGCCCGCAGCTGGCATTACCGCCATCTACCTGTTAAATAGGGAAATGTACGTGACTTTGGACCTAGACCAGGGGCCCGATTTTGAACTCGAAAGTGGTGAAAAATTGTGCTGAAAAATTGGCATTGTTCATTTTTTTTAGTATGCTCCAATTCGAAAACCATTTCGAGGAAAACCATCAATTATCCGATTTCTCTTGTCCGATTTCAAAAATACTTTATGATTGCAGATATTTTTGTAAAAGTACTTTGAACCTTTGTTTGACCGAACGACCGGGTTTTTAGACAGAATCCAGCATCGAATGTTTGCCACAAAAATGGAAAAAAAAGTTTGGGCTATGGCAACTGTCACGTGTCACTGTCAAATCTACAAAACCATAGACAAAGCCGTTTTTTTTATAACCAACCGAACGAAGGCGATTGGGATTCTGTCTAAATTCACGAATTATCAAACAGCGAAAAAATATTTATTATTAATTAACAAAGCTACGTAAAAGCATAATATTCAAATTAGTTGCTTGAAATAGTCCATTTTATCAAATAAAGCTGTTAAAAGCACAGCTTAAAAAAAATGAACAAAGCCAATTGTGCTGAATTTGAAATACGAGTAGCTTAGAAGATAGCGCTTCCATGCTGGTCTGGGAGTACAGAAAAAACATAGAATATACCAGTTGCTTCTCTTCCCGCGCAGATGGTAAAAACCCATCGAGGGAATGGGCATAAGAATCGTTATAGGCGATGCGGCTAGCAACCCATCACTATTTTGATTCCCCTTTCCACCTACGCCCACAACCATGCTAAACGTGGCCTTTAGGTCTTGTTACCTTAGGCTCTGTCTACCCCGTAAGGGATAAAGACGTGATTTGTGTATGTATGTATTAGAAGATAATTACGGCTCTCTTTAATCTTGCGACCTAGCCAAGAATTTGAGTAGAGCTGTAGTTTTGAAGATATAAACAGATTTATACCACCTTCGAGTGGTATTTTCACACATGTGCTTTCAAAAATCGGTCTTCTGAGTTTGCGTCAACATGGGTTTCGTTTTTGTAAGTTTGCATAGAAAACATCATCATCGTCGCAATCACTAAATAGTATAAAACAAAGTCGCTTTCTCTGTCCTCATGTCCCCATGTCCCTATGTCCCTTTGTATGCTTATATCTTCAAAACTACACAACAGATTTTGATGCGGTTTTCTTTAATAGATAGAGTGATTCAAGAGGAAGGTTTTTATGCATGATTCTACGCAGACGAAGTCGCGGGCAGAAGCTAATAAATCTATATCTATATCTATACTAATATTATAAAGAGGAAAGATTTGTACCTATTTTTGTATGTTTGTATGTTTGTAATGAATAGGCTCAAAAAGTACTGGGCCGATCTGGATGAAATTTGGAACATAGATAGATTATAGTCTGGAATAACACATAGGCTACTTTTTATCCCGGAAAATTGCGTGATTCCCGCGGGATAGCGATAAACGAATTCTACGCAGACGAAGTTGCGGGCAACTGCTAGTAATAAAATATAATAAAATAACATGGAAAATATCGAAATTTAAAATTGTTACTTTGTTTCGGCATTCTAGTGAAGCTCGCTTCCCGAAGCTCCAAGCTCCGCCTTGACATTAGTGGCGCCTGCGCCCGCGCCGCTCACTCGCCAAGAGAGAGGACAACAAAACATTGAGATCATTGCGCGAACTGTGTCCCGCCGGAACTCTCCTCTGGTTCGAGCTTTGCACCGCATAAATTCGCTCCTCGAGTCGGCACCAAACTGTGATGTGTTCGCAAGCAGATGGTTGGATGTGTGTGTTGAGTGTTTGAAGTTCTGCGAGATGACGGATGAGCGGCCTTCTTACAATACAATACAATAACTCTTTATTGAACACCACATATATAACAACCAAAACAGAAAAAAGGTATACAGAATATTACAAGGTAACAATAGGCGGCCTTATCGCTACAGAGCGATCTCTACCAGGCAACCATAATGGACTGGAGAATAGAACAGATCTGAGCAGGTGGTGCAATTTAGAATATATATATTAATATACTAAGTACTGAAATACGTAATATTATTATACATGAAACACACATTTACAATAAATGGAGATATAAATAGACACATACACACATACCATAAAAAATATAACCAGCTACAAGATTCATGCACAAGATGACAGATAGTGCTCCTTCAACATAGATTTAAATATGGGTAACGATTTAGCGCGCCTTATGATTATAGGCAAGGAATTCCACAACCGTCTAGCCTGAACAGTATAAGAATATACATAGAATTTGGAATTAGAAAGAGGCACAGTAAGGAGAAAATTTTGTGAACATCTTACAGAGGTAACGTAACTAAATCGCTCTTCTTCTGTAAAATTCTAGTTTAAGTTTCTCTTATTTTGGTATTTTGTAAGATTTAGTTTCACAGTGCCTTGGTGTTACTGCCATACTGTGAAATTTAATGAAATAAATAAAAAAATCATTCAACGATTTTCTACAGCATGCTTCATAGAGCAAACCACCTAATAGAGTGGAAATGATACATACACACACATACACCTACCACACATATACCTACTTAAACTGTCTCCAGCTTATTTCTCTGTCGTACCTACCTATTGGTTGTCTGGTAGAAATCGCTATTAAGCGAAAAGACCGCCTATTGTCTACTTTGTTCTTTGATTCTGTATTGTTTTGTACTGATTTGTGGTGTTCAATAAAGAGGATTTGTATTGTATTGTATTGTATTGTATTACACTAATCACGTCTATATCCCTTACGGGGTAGACAGAACCTGAGGTAACAAAACCTAAAGGCCACGTTTAGCAAGATTGTGGGCGTATAGGTGGGAAAAGGAATCAAAATAGTGATGGGTTGTTAGCCGCATCGCCTATAACGTCATGATTCCTAAAAATTTCGGCCATTCCCTCGACTTTTACCATCTGCGCGGGACGAGAAGCAACTGGTACATCCTATGTTTTTCCTTTGCTCCCAGACCAGCGTGGAAATTATAGATAGGTTTATATATCGCGTTTTGATACATTGCATTTCTAAACGGCATTGAAAATTAGAACACAAAGAAATATCTGAAAATCAAAGCTATGCCCGGGAATCGAACCCGAACCCTCATCATTCCGTGATGCGTGCTACCGCTACACCACCCATAGCAGGTAAGCCTTCGAATTTCTTCTTCCCACAGAGTTCGTCGCCCTTTAATTTTGCATAATTCCAAGGAAACTCTGACCAATTACGGTAACAAGGCATCGCTAGGCCGCCGATAGCTGCACGAAATCCTGACTCAGTTCACTGCTCTTCGGTTTACGTAACTAGTGCATCTTTGGTTCCCACGAGTACTAACTATTTATGAGATAGAATTAAACTAAAAAAAAAAAAACAAAAAAACATCAATTTAATGCCAAAAATGCCTTAATTCTATGCTTATTACAAAATACGTCTCGGACGCGATTACGTTAAAATATATGTCAAATAGTATGAGAACCGTTTGTTGCCGTTTCGATCCGCAAGTGGCGCTGCCAATTATTCCATAGTAATTGAGACGTTTACGTGAACGCGTTCGAGACGTTTTTATATGCGAAAACTTACACTAGAGCAGTGGTTCCTAACCTTTTCAATGTCACTACCCCTGTGAACAAGTATGGGAATTGAGTTTACCCCTAGCTAATTTAAAATAATTAAAACCACACAAATTCGAACGAAAATATGTTTATTATGTAAGAAATGGCACGTTTAGGTAACTAGTAAGTAAAGTAATATATAAATCTCGGAATTAACCATACTATTATTTTGTTTATTGCTATTTTAATACTATTTCGTGCCATCCCGTGTTACCCCCCTAGAATCTCCGTTTTACCCCTGCGGGGGTAATTACCCCCAGGTTAGGAACCACTGCACTAGAGGCCTCAGAACAATAACTAAAGCATAGAACCCGGACTAAAATAAAAACTAATTATTATAGTGCGTTGCTTCTTATTCCAGTGTACTGAAACAATAAGTTAAAAAGAGAACAAACTTGTCAGTTTCTTCTTATTTTTCTGTTTCGTACCTGTCCAAACGTCAAACTTGGTTCCTTTACGTCACTTGGTTCCGATATATGATGCCGATTTCAAGAGTCAGATTTCTTAGCCCAATGACTTGTGTTGAGTGTCAACTTAACTTGTCTGTATGTGCTTATTGTGCTTCGGATGCGTGAATGACGGACAACTGTTGGAGAATTTTTTGTTTATTATTGTTAAAAATTGATTAAATAACGAATATTGGTAAAGCCAATTACTTAGTGAAACTAGAAAATGTCTTGTGCAGTGCCAGGATGTAAATCTAATGCGTCCAGAAAACAAAATGATAATGCGTTTATAAGTTATCATCGTTAAGTGATTTTAATCAGCTTCAGGGTCGCATTAAAATATATTGAGAGTGTGTTCTATAAAATAACACCATTATTGAATCCTGTTTGTCAAAGATATCCCTATTTACATATTATTTTAAAGAAAATATGAAAACAGTATAGGTTATCTTAGTGATGTGCCTGTGATATCGACTAAACTGTCAATCGATATTAAATGTAAATATAGAGATATAATTAAATATGTTTAATTCTTTCAGTTTTCCGACTCCATTATTGTTCCATATTGTTCCCTTTCTTTGGCCATAACTTTACTATTTCACTTTTTTTTGACTTGGCAAGTTTTTACTAATCTATAGGTATGCATAAATGTTCCTTTTATAGGGTTCCGTATCCAAAAGGTAAAAACGGGACTCTATTACTAAGACTTCGCTGTCCGTCTATCAACAGGTTGTTCATGAGCCGTGATAGCTCGACAGTTGAAAGTTACACAGATGATGTATTTCTGTTGCCGCTATAGCAAAAAATACTATAAATAAAACACATGAATATAACAATAAAATGAATATTTAAGGGGGGTTCCCATACCACAAACGTTTTTTTTTGCGATATTTGTTCGATATCAATAGCGGCAACAGGTAGACGCTTGAAATATTCAGTTTCATATTCACTTTAAAAATAGATAATTAAATCAAAATAAAATTAATGTTTATCGGGTCCCATACAACAAACGTGATTTTTTGCCGTTGTTTTGTTACCAACCAATTCAAATACGAACGGACAAAAATGTGTTTTTGTTGTACGGTGAAACGGAATTCTCGGTGCGCGAGTCCGACTCGCACTTGGCCGATTTTCATAATAGATTTTTTTCATTATAATGATATCCGTTTAATATGTATTAATATCCACGACCGTCCCGATACCCATAAAAAATATCGATTGAAGACTAATCAATGACGGTTTGTTCCCTACACTAGCGAAATATATACATGTATAATTTAAAGCGCTTTGTATAGGTTACCCTGGTACGGAACAGACAGACGACTGTCTCGTGAATAGCATCTTTGTCTCTTTTTAACTTATTGTTTTAGTGCACTGGAATAAGAAGCAACGCACTATAATAATTAGTTTTTATTTTAGTCCGGGTTCTATGCTTTAGTTATTGTTCTGAGCTAGAGGCTCAGTTTGTTGCCGTTTCGATCCGCAAGTGGCGCTGTTAATTTTTCCATAGCAATTGAGACGTTTACGTGAACGCGTTCGAGACGTTTTTATACGCGAAAACTTACAGTAGAGGCTCTTTCTTTAATTCCCAGCAGTAAGCGATAGTGGTCTCTAGTGGTTACAATATATCCCCACGCGATTACGTCCCATTGTTTTATCGTATAAAAATGATTGTCACAAAAATCTCAGAGCACGTTGCGCCAGCTAGCAATCACGACGTAATCTTCAGAAGGCTTTATAAGTTCAGTTTTGACGTCGCCCCGGGTATAAGTAGCCATTTACCCCCGGAAATGTCCACTGGCCAAAGGAAGACGTAAAATTATGTACACACCTCGGGCGGTGATAATGAAAGCTAGGTCGCATGTTTATCTCGCCTTTGGCTTGTGCGACAAGTTCCTGGGATCTGAGATATTTTCTATTTCGTCACCTTCGGAATTTAATGTACTAAATGTTTACATAGTGAAAACGTTCTACTAAGGAATACTAAAGGTAGGACTTCCATGCTGTGCCGCGAAGAGGGAACCCCATCCCGGGGTAGTGGGGCGTCGCGGTGACACCGAGTGCCGTAACGCCTCACATCGACCGAATAGGGAATCCGTGTGGTTTTTAGTGAGTATGCCTGCCGTCGCGGGAGGTTGTGCTGAATTTGAAATACGAGTAATTTAGAAGTTATTTATGGGTCTCATTAATCTTGTGAACTAGTCAAAAATTTGATTAGAGCTGTAGTTTTGAAGATAAACAGATTTATACCACTTTCGAATAGACATAGAATGTACCAGTTCCTTCTCTTCCCGCAAGCCCATAGATAGAGGGAATGTACGAAAATCTTAGGAATCATGTTATAGGCGATGCAGCTAGCAACCCATCTATTTTGATTCCTCTTACCACCTATACGCCCACAATCATGCTAAGCGTGGCCTTTGGGTCTTGTTACCTTAAACTCTGTCTACACCATTACCTACCTGCATTGCACGGTCTCATTGTCTAAGGGAAGACGGGCCCAGCGTACGGGCCCTCCCCTTCTTGGCGCGGTCCTGGCGGAAGCCGGGGCCACCGGGGGGGCGTTTGTGGTGAAACCCTAGTGGCATCCCACTGCGTCCCCGTCACAACGGATTGAGGCAACGCCGGAGAGTTTTTAGTTCGGGTATAAATACCCCTTAACCCTAGGCATCCCATGCCTAGGGCATCCATAAAGATTTCCTCGCCGTTAAAAAAAAAGGCTCTGTTTTTTATATAATTATGTTTGTTTTTTGTAAACTATTCCTTTCTGTGTCAGGTTAGCTGGAAGAAATCCCTTCTTAGGGATAAGTTCGCCTTTGTACTATTTTCTGTGTACTTCTGTATTTTTTGTTTTTTTATGTGCAATAAAGAGTACATACATACATACATTATATTTTATGTATGTACAGATTCTACAGTGCTACACGAGTGTCAGTTTCTTTGAATGACCTTGATATTCTGCCATTTACATGTAATTAGGGTAAAGGCTTCTATAATGGCCTAAGCCCAAATGCGCGAGAATGCAAGCAATTATGCAACTCGCGGTTTGTAGGAATAAGGCTGATTGCAGCGCGTATCAGCTTGTAAATCCCAAAACAAGGACTAGTAAACCACGCAACCGTTATGGGATAGACCTTGAGGATCTAAACCACTTACCTCTGCTAGACAAGTAAGCCATACACTTAAATTAAAGGTTTTATATTCGTCTTTTACCCACCGTAGCAAGTGGAATAAAGTAGTCTCTGCCTACTGTCTTTTAGTTATGACACAAACTTGCCTGATTTTTTCGTGTTCACTATACCACCAAATCAGTATACCTACCTACTTACTTCTTCTGAGCTCATACCAATTTTATTGTTTCACTAGCTGTTGCCCGGGGCTTCGCCCCCGCTGCAATTTTTTTTTCAAATTTTTATTTTGTACAAACCTTGTCCAAACAGTAATAAACACAATTAACAAGGAATTATCCAATTCGGTGCAGTCGTTTGGAAGTTATGCGCGTACATTAATTTCGTCGAATCATTTTTATTTGTATAGATACATACATACATAAATCACGTCTTTATCCCTTACGGGGTAGACAGAGCCCAAGGTAACAAGACCCAAATACCACGTTTAGCATGATTGTGGGCGTATGAATGGAAAGGGGAATCAAAATAGTGATGGGTTGCTAGCCACATCGCCAATAACATGATTCCTAAGATTTTGGCCCATTCCCTCGATGGGCTTTACCATCTGCGCGGGAAGAGAAGCAAGTGGTACTTACATTCTATGTTTTTTCTTTGCTCCCAGACCAGCATGGAAGGTGTCTACAAAATGTATTTTCGATCGACTGTCAGAGCACCACTTAGGATGCCCCAGAGAGTTGAAACACGTAGGTATCCGGAATAATGTAGATTGTGGTTGTGTTTTATTTTAAAAAATCCTATTTTTGCGTTTACGCAAAAAAAATAGGAAAAAACGGTGAGAAAACGTGACGCTTACGACACGCTTACTGCGCATACGCGGCAGTGTGGTCGCACCTTAAAGCAGTTTCCTCTGAACATAGATCAATGTACGGGAACATTTCTCAACTGTAATTCAAATATCCTAAAAATATCAGGCAATCAGCTTACATGCCGGCGCTGCAGCTGATCAGGCCCAAATCCTCAAGCGCCGCAAGTACTCCTCCTTACTAAAGCATTATGAGTTTGCGGCGCTTGCGGTTGAGACTTTGGGGCCTTGGTCACCCGACATGAAAGGTTTTGTAAAGGCCCTGTCGTCCCGGTTGATCAACGCCTCAGGGGACCCAAGAGCTGGCGTGTATTTATCCCAGCGGATCGCACTTGCGGTCCAAAGGGGTAATGCCGCCAGCGTCATGGGTTTGCCGCAGCCAGTAGGATTAGACGGGGTTTTCTTTTTATAACTTTTCTTATTTGTAAATATAGGTTTTTTTATAGTTATTTTTAGCATAGGTAGATATGTGGTTTTTACGATTAGTGTTTGTATATATTATATTCTCTTATATTTGTGTGTCTTGCAAAAAGTAAAGTTAATAAAGTCAATTAGTAAAACCAAGTAGTCTGCAACCTTGTCATTTAGATGAAACTTGTTGCATCGTGCTTGCATCCTTTTAAAAACTTGATCGGCTTACACGACATCTCGTTCAAAGCGGGACCATTTGAAGGCTATCAAGGGACATTTCCGCGTCTCAGGCAGTATTCGTGAGTTCATCACATTTGTAAACAAAGGACATTAAAATTAGGGCGATTAAACAAATTAACACCTCGTGCCCCGTGAATGACTCTACCTGTCATCTTGTGCATGAATCTTGTAGCTGGTTTTATTTTTTATGGTATGTGTGTATGTGTCTATTTATATATCCATTTATTGTAAATGTGTGTTTCATGTATAATATATTACGTATTTCAGTACTTAGTATATTAATATATATTCTAAATTGCACCACCTGCTCAGATCTGTGCTGTTTTCCAGTCCATTATGGTTGCCTGGTAGAGATCGCTCTGTAGCGATAAGGCCGCCTATTGTTACCTTGTAATATTCTGTATACCTTTTTTCTCTTTTGGTTGTTATATGTGGTGTTCAATAAAGAGTTATTGTATTGTATTGTATTGTAATGGGTCACGACGAAGGTCCAAAGGCCCGTGCCCCATATATGGGACACTGCGAAACAACTTTCGAGGGTAAAGGCCGTGGTCTCCAGAAGTGTCTTGAGGAAAGCTGCATACACCTGCGAAGCAATTAATGGTGTGTGTGAAGTTCGCACTGGGTCCGCTATTTATAGCGAAAGCCCTCTCATTCTGAGTGGAGGCCTGCAGCAGTGGGAGATATTTAGGCTGGAGATGATGTCGGAGATTTTCTAGAAATTTCCAAGAACTTTTCTAACTTTTTGGAAAATTCCCGCATTTTGCACACCTGTGTCACTGTGTGTGTTCTTCCATGCTGGTCTGGGAGTAAAGAAAAACATAGAATGTACCAGTTGCTTCTCTACCCGCGCAGATGGTAAAAGCCCATCGAGGGAATGGGCGAAAATCATAGGAATCATGTTATAGGCGATGAGGCTAGCAACCCATCACTATTTTGATTCCATTTTCCACCTATACGCCCACAATTTTGCTAAATGTGGCCTGTAGTTCTTGTTACCTTAGGCTCTGTCTACCCCGTAAGGGATAAAGACGTGATTTGTGTATGTGTATGTGTATGTATGTGTGTCACTGAACGCAAGGTCACTGAACTGCGTCTGTCTGTTGGGGACCTGCATATGAAGCTAGAGGTCCCGGGTTCGAATCCCGGTAGGGGCAGGTACTTGTATAATGAACATTTTTTTTTTTTTATATGAATAGGAAGGCAAACGAGCAAGTGGGTCACCTGATGGTAAGTGATCACCACTGCCAACCCCGGAGGGATTGCAGATGCGTTGCCAACCTAGAGGACTAAGATGCAATGCCTCTTGTGCCCGTAATTTCCCCGGCTGTCTTACTCTCCACACCGGAACACAGCAGTGCAAGCACTGCAACTTAGCGGCAGGATTAGCGAGTAAGATGGTGGTAGCGATCCGGACGGACCTTGCACAAGGCCCTACCACCCGCAAAATCGCACATTGTATATTTTATCTATATCTATATAAGTATGTTTATCCGTTGTCTAGTACACATAGTATCAGCTTTGTTTAGTTTGGGACTAAGATTAGTGTAAATTGTCCCATAATAATTGTTTCCTCCTATTCCCCCAGAATCACGCTAAACGTGGTCTTTAGCTCGTGTTACTTTAGGCTCTGTCTACCTCGTATAATAAAGACGTGCTTTATGTATAGTTTATGGGCGAAAATCATAGGAATCATGTTATAGGCGATGCGGCTGGCAACCCATCACTATTTTGATTCCCCTTTCCACCTATACGCCGAGAATCATGCTAAACGTGGCCCTTAGGTCTTGTCGCCTTAGGCTCTGTCTACCCCGTAAGGGGTAAAGACGTGATTTATGTTTGTATGTTATAGATTGGAATTGAGAACACGCTTTATTTTCAAACAAATTGATCTAGTTACGTTATAAAAGCGAATGAATTGTTCTGACAATGTTTGAGACTGTTTTTCGTGGAGCATGCGCGCGCGCAGCGGCCCGCTTCCCACGCGGTGAGATAACTATTGTGCCGCGGTTTTGCTCACAGCGGTTCATTACATTATTCACAATAAAAAATCTTAATATACTAATAGTGTTAGGGAAACATTTATAATTTTTTATCGATACATACATAAATCACGTCTTTATCCCTTACGGGGTAGACAGAGCCTAAGGTAACAGATACCTACAGGCCACATTTAGCAAGATTGTGCCGTATAGGTGAGAAATGAAATCAAAATAGTGATGGGTTGCTAGCCTCATCGCCTATAACATGATTCCTATGATTTTCGCCCATTCCCTCGATTTTCCTCTCTCCCATCGAAAATGTATGTATGATATATGTACCTATGTATGTATGTATGTATTCCCTTGACTTTACCCATTACATTGCGCGACCAATAAGCTAAGGATTTATAAACGACCATTGGCGCACCGCAATGTATTGCTAACTACTAGCCAAAAGTGCTACTACACCATAAATGAGTACCTAGAAGAATAAAATAACTGATCTCCTTATAGCTTTATAGTTTTTGTTATTATAAAAGATATGATCTCACCGTATTTTGTAAGTTATTTTTATTTTATTTTAAAGCATAAAGTATGTACCTAACCCAGTTAGTCTTTAGATATATAATTTATTTTAAAGTTTCGCCTAAGCATGTTTTATACAATAATTGTATTTTTTTTTCTGCATTGCCATGTGTTAGCTATAATTTTATTATTAATTATTAGTTGCTACGTCCTAACAGGGCATTATTATGTACAAAACTTTGTAAAAAATGTTGCAATTGAATAAATACTGAATACTGAATACTGAAACTGTTAGAAAATTATCCCATTTTGTAAACTTGTCTCTACTTGTTCACTATTGTTATAATGTCCGTCAAATCGAAAGTGCTTTACGTAACGAAGATCCACTCTTGCGCAGATCACGGCGAATTGAACCCTATTGTATTAATAATACAGTAGGTATGTTTCTGTTCCATAAATGTAATGGGGTCTGATCTAATTTTTGGGGCACAGGTCATTTTGTTTTTTGTTACAAATTTAAATTACATGGAAATTGTTGATGATCTAATAATATTACAGGTTGCTATATTAAATTGCCATAAAACAAGCTATTATATTAAATCGGTTTTATTAGCTACCATAAATATATATAGGTACATTACGACGGTGAAAAACCAAGACCTCGTATCTTGTAATTTCAGATTAATGTAAGATAGGAGCTATTGGTTCTCTAAATAGAATTCAAACTAGGTACAATAATTAAAATTCATTAGATAGATGTTAGTTCTTCCCCGTTGATCTTAAGTTATCCAAAAAGAGAAGAAAGAAAAATCAAAATAGAGCTCGGTGGCTAGCTGCATCGCCTATAACATGATTCCTAAGATTTTCGCCCATTCCCTCAAAGGGCTTTTACCATCTGCGCGGGTAGAGAAGCAAGTGGTATATTCTATGTTTTCTCTTTGCTCCCAAACCAGCATGGAAGAAACTTACTGTACCTATTTTATTTTGAAAAAATGTCTTTCTGCCAAATTTCTTGCGGCGCATTCTTCTTGGCAATGATGCTATTCCGCATGCGCTTGTAGTTTCAAAAAAGGCTTGTTAAAGAGCTCTTACAAATACAGAGAACAAAATTTTGTTTTTTTTTTTTGTTTTGATTTTACCACGCAGAGCGTCGCGGCTTAGAAGAAGGAATGACGTCACTCTAAGTGCGTCCAGTATGTAGGTTTTCTAGTATCTGTGTTAGCCAACGTCCTACGTTACCCAATACCAGAGGTAATGTGTTACACATTAATTGACGCAAGCCCATTAATCGTTGGTATTAATTAGTAGCCTTTGACTCATGCCAGCTGTGGCGGACATATTGGTTTCTCATTGCGTTCAATTAACATAATTTTTGTCTGTAACTACACCCTGTACTTCCATGCTGGTCTGGGAGCAAAGAAAAAACATAGAATGTACCAGTTGCTTCTCTACCCGCGCAGATGGTAAAAGTCCAACGAGGGAATGGGTGAAAAAATAGGCGATAATGCTAGCAACCCATCACTATTTTGATTCCATTTTCCACCTCACAATCTTGCTAAATATAGTATGTTGTATTTCTTCCTGTAATATAACTACGTGTATCGAATGTGTGTAAATAAATGTTTCTCTCTCTCTCTCTCTCTCTCTCTCATGGCAAATGACGACCGGATAGCCTAGTGCTTAGTGACCCTGACTATGAAGCTAGAAGCCCGGGTTCGAATCCCGGTAGGGGCAGACAGTTGTATGATGAATACGAATTTTTGTGCCCGAGTCATGGATGTTGTATGTATTTAATTATGTATTTATCTACATTATATAAGTATGTTTATCCGTTGCCTGGTACCCATAGTACAAGCTTTGCTTAGTTTGGGGCTAGGTCAATTGGTGTAATTTGTCCCAAGATAAAAAAAAACAAATGTAATTTCGCACGTAAATTCCGAAAAACTCAGAAGTGCCCCAGGATTCGAACCCACGACTGCTTGAGAGGCCACAGGTCAGACCACTAGGCTACCACGGCTTTTTTATTTTAAACACATTAATATTAGCAATGTGGATCCTACAGTCCGTCTGTCGAAGCTGTCAATGCTATCTTGACAGATCTGGACGGGCAAGCCACCCGGTCACGAACAAATATTAGCAATATTTGCTTACGTAACGATACAGTAATTAGGCTCGTATGACTGTGAACGTGTCGACTTTCTCAATATCACCCATTCTAATATTATTATTATACTAGCTTCTGCCCGCGACTTCGTCTGCGTAGAATTAGGTATACATAAAAACCTTCCTCTCGAATCACTCTATCTATTAAAAAAAACCGCATCAAAATCCGTTGTTTAGTTTTGAAGATATAAGCATACATAGGGACATGGGGACAGAGAAAGCGACTTTGTTTTATACTATGTAGTGATAAGTTTCTGTCAAAAAAATCATTTTTTTAATCCAAGCTCTTGTTGCTGACTGTACTTGCATTGCCATCCTACATATGTGTACCAAATTTCAAGTCAATCGGACCAACCGTTGAAGAGTTCCCTCCTGCGGAGACGATCCAGGCTGGGTCACCAGAACTCCACTAACAGATTATTGTATAGTCATCTGACTTACAAAAGTATAGATTAAAACCCACCATACCCCTGGCACTACCCCTGGGGGAAAGGTGGGGCTGAACCATACCACCGTAGTGCTGTAAGCTGCGGGTATTAGGTAGGCTAGGTTAGATTCCTTAAGCCCGAAGGGCAAACCACCCAGGAATAGATTCTTTTTAACAATTTCTCAAATCCCAGCACCACTGGTATGGCTCAGTCCCTCCCTAGCCCCAGGGGTAGTGCCAGGGGTATGGTGGGTCTGAAGGGGAAAGTGTGCAAAATTTCGGCTCAATCGGTTAAAGATATTCATCATCATCATCATCATCATCATCTCAGCCATTACAAGTCCACTGCTAGACATAGGCCTCTCCTTTATATCTCCAATAAGACCGGTTGGAAGCGGCTTGCATCCAGCGCGATCCTCCGATCTTAATGAGGTCATCGGTCCATCTTGTGGGTGGATGTCCCACGCTGCGCTTGCCGGTACGTGGTCTCCACTCAGGACCTTTCGACCCCATCGGTCATCCGTCCTCCGTGCTATGTGCCCTGCCCACTGCTATTTCAACTTGCTAATCCGCTGGGCTATGTCGGTAACCTTGGTTCTTCTACGGATCTCCTCATTTCCGATTCGATCTCGCAGAGAGACTCCCAGCATAGCCCTCTCCATAGCTCGTTGGGCTACTTTGAGCTTGTTCATAAGGCCCATGGTAAGGGACCACGTTTCAGTGCCGTAAGTCATCACTGGTAACACACACTGGTCGAATACTTTCGACTTAAGGCACTAAGGTATGTCGGACGAGAAGACATCACGAAAGATATTATCTGCTTCAAAATTGGGTCGCAAGATTCCACCCAGACAAACATACATAGTAAAGTTAATAGTAGTTGCAAGTTAATATATAAAGCTTGTAAAAAGCGAAAATATATGTCTGTATGATACCTCTTCACGCTTAAACCACTGCAACGGTTTTGTTTAAATTTGGTGAAGAGATAGCTTCAGTCCCGGGGAAGGATATACAGGATAGTTTTATCCCGGAAAATCGCATAGTTCCCGCGGGATAGCGATAAACGAATTTTGCGCAAACGGAGTTTTTATGCCCAAAATGCCTTACTTACATCATTTTGGAAAAGAGCTGATACCTACTCTTCAAACTGCCAGACGGATTTTAGAGGCAAGGAAACTGGCTTTCGAACGAAAATAAGCATCCAAATCGCTTTATCCATTTGAGAGCTACGCTGCCACAGGCACACAGATATCGACGTCAAACATATAGTGCCCTCTTTGTGCATCGTGGGTTAATAACATTAAAAACAAACATGGTTCATGGTAGGTCTAAAATAACGTGCTATCACCATGCATTAATGTACGGCAGTGAAACTTGGGTATGGCAAAAGAAGCATGAAAGTTGAATAAATGCAGTAGAAATGAGAGCGTTAAGAAGTATGGAAGGTATATCACTGAAAGATAGAATAAGGATTGGATAAGGGGACGTGCTGGTGTGAAAGAGGATATAGTGTAAAAAAGTATAGTTGGTTTGGTCACGTAGAGCGGATGGATGAAAGAAGACTAACTAAACAGATCTATAGGGGGAGTGTGAATGGTTACGTTGGGAGGGGAAGGCCTAGACGGACGTTCCGAGACCAAATAGGAGACGTTTTGGAAAAAGGTCAGGTCAGGAGTACCCGAAACCGACGAGCATGTATGAAGAGATTGATGAGTGTGGATGAAGCGAAAGAAGTATGTCAGGATCGAAGCAAGTGGAACAAAGTAGTCTCTGCCTATAATACCCCTGTGGGAAAGAGGCGTGACGGTATGTATGCATGTATGTATGCACCCTCAAAACGTATGCAGTATTCTAGATTTCATGTCAAAGGTTCTCGAAAGTGTGTAGACGTAGTTAGTTTCAATTCCAAGTCACGATGCTCCGTCACGGAACATTAAATCTAGCTTAACATCTTACTGTGTTCTCCGTGTGCCTCGGAGCACCAATTACAGGAGTTGTTAAGACTTTCACCCTTGCCAAAAAACACGGCAGTCCAACGAAGTTAATAGATCTCGATTTACAAAAAGTTCCATTTTCAATATAAGTTTTTCAGTGTTCTATAATTTTTTTTCGCAACTAGGTATATTAAAAAAACGTCGTTCGATACACGCGCGGAAATGCTGCCCATTGTTTCCGATTCATTGCCACATCTACCATTAGTGGGAATTGGTTTTGGGTGCAGGCTATGTTTACTGCACTACGTTCTTAATATTTTATTTAAATTGTGTCCTACTAATATTATAAATGTGAAAGTTTGTGAGTATGTTTGGATGTTTGTTAATCTTTCACGCCAGAACGGCTGGACAGATCTGGATGAAATTTGGAACATAGATAGATTATAGTCTGGAATACACATACGCTACTTTTTATCCCGGAAAATTGCGTAATTCCTGCGGGATAGCGATAAACGAATTCTATGCAGACGAAGTTGCGGGCAACAGCTAGTTGTGTCTACATCTCTTTTTTTCCCCAATAAAAAAAAATAAAAAAGAGTCATTATTCACTCGTGAAGTAATGACATACTTGCCGCACTAGCATCAAAATATACTACGCTGCCTTATGTACGGCATGGCAGCTCTAGTATTGGTTGTTCGGCGACACTTCATTCAACAGTCCATTGAAAGCAATCACAGCACAAACAAATGACAATCTAACTACTCTGTCTTACAAAATGGCGACGTTTAGACGTCATTCATCACATGCTTAGCGAGCGGGGAGGCGGGCCGCCATTATTTATGAATAATGAACTATGAGGAGCGTTGGCTCGAAGGCAGACAGTATCTAGTTGTTAGTGCAGTTTGGGAATTAACTTAAAATAAACACGTATTACGAGTATACTAAGTCTGTAATTGTGTCGTACAGACACATCATTCAAACAGATGACGCTTGGCGACAAAAATTCGCATAGTAACAAGGTCGCGTGACAGCTTGTAACAGATAGAAAAAATCGAAGGCTTACCCACCTGCTATGGGTGGTGTAGGGGTATAGCACGCGTCACGGAATGACGAGGATTCGGGTTCGATAGTAGAATAAATAAATATAATATAAATAGACTAAAAATGTGCCATGTACGTGTATATTGATGTACCAAAATGATAAATAGATACCGATATCAAGAAATCGATTAAAAATGCCGGTATGGATGTATCGAAATGAAATTATAAATCGATTCATATCGGTCACTGACCTTGCGTAAGCTGTTGACCAAATCAATAAGTTCTCTTGTTAACGGTAGTCAGTTATATCTATTGTCATTAAATTTATGACAGCGAAATTAATCGTTACAGTCTTTCGTCCAATCTTTTTTTTTTGTTTTTTTTTTCTTGTTTTTTTTCTATAAAATTGTGTATATTCTTTTATATTTGTGTGTCTTGCAAAAAGGAATAAATGTCTTCTTTCTTTCTTTCTTTCAATCTTACATCGGTTTGTCTATCTTTAGCTCATCTCCACGACTTAATCATAAAACCATCAACGAATAAAACCTGCGCGGAAACTTGAAGCTTTTATGCAAAAAACAGTCTAGCTCTAGCGTTTAGCAAAAGCTTATGATCTAATTGCAAAGCTCCTTAGTCTATTACGTGAGGCAGTAAAGTAGCTGTGAGGTGTGTCAGCTCGTCTCGCTCGACACATAGCTTGCCACTTTCACTATGTCTTCTGTGCGCGGGGCCATAGTCTCACGACGTTTCAAATATTCATAGCGTTCCTCCAGGCGATGCGGCTAGCAACCCATCACTATTTTGATTCCCCTTTCCACCTATACGCCTACAATCATGCTAAGCGCGGCCTTTAGGTCTTGTTACCTCAGGCTCTGTCTACCCCGTAAGGGATATAGACGTGATTTGTGTGTGTGTGTGTGTGTGTTCCTCGCAATCGAGGGAATGGGCGAAACTTATAGGAATCATGTTATAGGCGATGAAGCTAGCAACCCATCACTATTTTGATTCCATTTTCCACCTATACACCCTCAATCTTGCTAGTTAATTGTGGCATGTAGGTACCTGAACCTTAGGCTCTGTCTACCCCGTAAGGGATAAAGACGTCATTCATGGGCGTACCCAGGTTCTGGGCCAGGGGGGGGCTAATCAGATTTTTTATAAGCTAGGTGCTTAAAAAAAATTAAATTAAAATAGATATATTTTATATAAATTCTTTAATTAGTAGGGACGTCAACGTTATCCAGGGGGGGGCCGCTGCCCCCCCCTGCCCCACCCTGCGTACGCCCATGACGTCATTTGTGTATGTATGTGCTCCTCGCAATGTCGGGAACTCCGCTGCAACGGAGGAAGAAATCTGTTAGGTATAGACCGCCCGTTAAATGAGTCCTCGCGCGGCACAGGGGCGCGGGGTAGCACGACAAAGGGGCCTTCCCTCGGCCCCCGCGGCCGTCCTACCCCGCGCCCCTGTGCCGCGCGGGCGAGGACTCATTTAAGCGGTCGGTCTATAACTATGGATAGTGTTTTTTTCTTCCATGCTGGTCTGGGAGTAAAGAAAAACATAGAATTTACCAGTTGTTTCTCTTCCCAGATGGTAAAAGCCCATCGAGGGAATGGGCGAAAGTCTTAGGAATCATGTTACAGGCGATGCGACTAGCAACCCATCACTATTTTGATTTCCCTTTCCACCTATACGCCCTTATAATCATGCTAAACGTGGCCTTAATGTTTTGTTACCTTAGGCTCTGTCTACCCCGTAAGGGATAAAGACGTGATATTGTATGTAGGTATGTATGTAAAACATGGCATTATTAAAGGTTTTTCGATACAAATTGCCGTGCTCCTAAAAAACGATATACTTCCAGTTGTCCCAGGAAATTTGGTATAGAAGGTAGGTAGCTCTTATAGTCCAACTAATGAATAAAATCTTAAATATTTTAAAGTTCGTCTGTCTGTCTTACACTGCCTAAATTTTGCTTAGCAGCACTGGATTTTATATTCATGGTTTTAAAAAAAAGTTAACAAAGCTATTTCTTTCTCTTTCGTTCCCGTTATGTGTACGAATGGGACTGCGCAACACACGTGCGTACGCGCCGCTTTTGGTCATGTAGGAGTCTGCGTCTAGACTTCCTAGCGACCGGCGTGTTTATGATCTAACCTAGCGTTAAGCTGTGATGTCGCAAAGATACATTAAAAAGTGTCAAATATAATATTGTCAAAAATAAATAATAGGATAGTATTAAGTAACAATGTTTTTTATGGAATCTTAAATGTACAGATATAAAAAAGAAAGAAAGAAGATTTTTTTTGCAAGACACAAATATAAGAGAAAATGCACAATTTTATAGAAAAAAAACGAAAAAAAACACAGACATGAAAAATAGCTAGATCATCAGCTAATAGGTAATAAATAATAGATGAAAGATATTTTATTTTTTATTTTTTTATAAACATACAGCTCTAGTTTGAAACGACAGAGAAGAAAGGCGCTGGGCTTAAGACCAAGCATAAAAACGTAAGATAAAAGTTAATGAAATATCCAGTATAAGCAGAGCCCTGCTCCTAAGCAAAATGTAGGCAGTACGAGGTCATTTTATTTTGGTTATATAAACAGACATAAAAATGTATTTTTTGTTATAGAGGCAAAAGAAATACGTCAGCTGCGAAAATTCCAATTGTCTACCTAGTTATCACGGTTCATACAGGCAGACAGTGGAGTCTTAGTACCAAATAGTCCCGTTTTTATCTTTTGTATACGGAACTGAGAATGGGCGAAAATCTTAGGAATCATGTTGTAGGCGATGCGGCTAGCAACCCATCACTATATTGATTCCCCTTTCCACATACGCCTACAATCATGCTAAACGTGGCCTTTAGGTCTTGTTACCTTAGGCTTTGTTTACCCCGGTCATTGCCTATCTGCATTGCACGGTCTCATTGTCTAAGGGAAGACGGGCCCAGCGTACGGACCCTCCCCTTCTTGGCGCGGTCCTGGAAACCGGGGCCACCGGGGGGGCGTCTGTGGTGAAACCCTAGTGGCATCCCACTGCGTCCCCATCACACCGGATTGAGGCAACGCCGGAGAGTTTTTAGTTTGGGTATACTCCTTCGGGAGGGAGTCCCACATAACCCTAGGCATCCATAAAGATTTCCTCTCCGTTAAAAAAACGCTTTGTTTACCCCGCAAGGGATAAAGACTTGATTTATGTATGTAAGTATGAATGTATTTGTTTAGCAGACCACCGCTGTACCTACTATGCACCTGCTACTGTTTCTCAACGAAAGAAAAACGTGTCACATAATAAAATTGCGACAACTATTAACCATATCGAGATCTTTGAGTATTATTAAAATAAATGGTAACATTATTTTGCAATTTCGTTACGTGCAAACCTGTTTGGCATTGTAATAAATCCCCTGTATTGGGCGGGTCAAATAACAAGTTCAAACCGCGTTTCATTACACTGAGCTATAACCATAGAGCAAGCAACCTAATAGAGCGGAAACGTCATCAGTTTCAGCCTATATACGTCCTACTGCCGGGCTATAGTTCCCACGCGGGCCCAGTGCGGATTGGGAACTTCACACACACCATTGAATTTCTTCACAAATGTGTGCGGGTTCCCTCAGGATGTTTTCCTTCACCGAAAAGCTCATGGTAAATTAAAAAAAAACTCAAACGTGCGAGTTTGGGATTCGAACCACCAACTCTTAACTTGAGAGGCCACAGGTCAAACTACTAGGCTACCACGCCTTTTTTACAACTCATATGAAATAAAAATACGCTGAGCCGAAATTGGCGATTACTGCACTCTGATTGGCCAGTCGAAGGTCAAAGGGGTAAATAAAGCTGAGCAGCAGCTGTTATGATCGATATTGATAGTTAATGTTTAGTCGTTGTGCGGCACATAACTCGATTAATTTTAGTAAACATATAATTAAAAAATCCTAATTCTTAAATGGATTTGTTCCATGTAGAAGTTAAAGGCAAAATAATCGAGGAAAAATTGTGTTAGTAAATTCTGTATGTCGAAAAAGACTGATGTGCTGCCACAATTGGAACACTCTTATTGCCACTCTAATTGGCCATTTTCTCTATGGCTATAACTGCCGTAAGTAGGTATTTTGTGGGTACCATAAAATTCTAAACAGGTTGTTCGGCTCGTGGGTAAAGCTTCGTTATACTGTTACATAGTAAGCTCTAAGCAGTCAAGAAATTTTGTTAAAAATACACACATACATACATAAGTCTTTATCCCCTACGGTGTAGAGAGCCTCAGGTAAAAATTGTGGACGTATAGGTCGAAAGGGGAATCAAAATGATATAATGAGATGGGTTGCTAGCCATTGGGCTATAACATAATTCCTAAGGTTTTGGCCCGTTCCCCATGGGTTTTAACCGTCTGCGCGGTAAAAGAAGCAACTGGTACATTCTATGTTTTTCCTTTACTCCCAGACCAGCATGGAACAAACATTTTGTTGACTGTACTAAATTGTTATCCATACATATTGTACTAGCTGTTGCTCGCGACTGTTCGCGCAGAATGCAGAATTAAATATAGTCTACTAGCGACCCGCCCCGGCTTCGCACGGTATATTATGCATGTATTGTACATATAAACCTTCCTCTTGAATCACTCTATCTATTAAAAAAAACCGCATCAAAATCCGTTGACTGGTTTTGAAGATATAAGCATACATACGGACACGGGGACAGAAAAAGCGACTTTATTTTATACTATGTAGTGATGATACTCACAAACATTGTGGCTTAATGTCAAAGTAATTTATTAAAATACAAACTACTTATTAAGAACTAAATAATAATAAAGAACACTAAAACTGGGAAAGTTGATTTAAAGTAAAGTAATTTAAAAATAATTGAAAATTATCCTAAAAGATCACCCAACCCCCCACCCCCCGTGTTTGTGCCTGGCTCATTTAGAACAATCGCTTAGAATAATAATTACGAATTACCTGCTCAGATCTGTTCTGTTCTCCAGTCCATTATGGTTGCCTGGTCGCTCTGTAGCGATAAGGCCGCCTATTGTTACCTTGTAATATTATGTATACCTTTTTTCTGTTTTGGTTGTTATATGTGGTGTTCAATAAAGAGTTATTGTATTGTATTGTATTGTACGAATGTATTTTTGATTGCTTGCTAGCTCTATGAGTGTGAGAGGTAAAAACGCCTTCGAGATGCTGCATTTGAATAAAAATATTCGTGTGTGTGTGCACGAGGCTTTGGGCGTGGCCACGGGCAAAGTTTTTGACTTTTGGTCGTCCTTGACATAAAGTTTAGATTGGAAAGTTTGACGTATTCTTGCATGATTGGGTTTGTAATTTTATTCTGCTTAATTCAATATTTGGAGTGGAGACCTTGGGGTGAAAAGAGGCTTATAGGAAGACTACAAATGAGGTGTAAAAATCTGAAGAAGGAATACACCAACATGGTTGAGACAGGCTAAGAAGTAGAATAACAATACTTCCACGCTGGTCAGGGAGCAAAGAAGAAACATAGAACGTAGCAGTTGCTTCTGTTCCTGCTATAGGTATGGCCAAAGTCGAGGGGATCAGTTACTTTTTGACCTATTCACTTGAAAAGCAAACAAATCGCTTTTTTACAGTAAATCAGAAGCTATCATAAGTTACTGGTTTGGCCTGACCTATGGCCTGTCAAGGGTGCATTCGAATCCGGGCACGCACCTCAGAACTTACATGCGGAATATCCTACTAATATTATAAATGTGAAAGTTTGTGAGTATGTTTGGATGTTTGTTACTCTTTCACGCCAAAACGGCTGTATAGATCTGGATGAAATTTGGAACATAGATAGATTATGGTCTGGAATAGCACATAGGCTACTTTTTATTCCGGAAAATTGCGTAATTCCTGCGGGATAGCGATAAACGAATTGTATGCAGACGAAGTTGCGGGCAACAGCTAGTATTTCAATATTAGCTACCACAAGCTTTACAGTGACGAAACCTGGACAGACAAGCAAAGCGTATAGCGTATAGTGTGTGCAGTTCTCAATCCCCAACCTTGGGAACAAATTGTCCAAGCCCTCTGACATAAGGTTTGTGCCCAGCAATGGAAGTGGGGCGTGGAAGGTATAGGCTGGACAGTGGCGTAACTATAGGGTGGCAAAATGCCACGGGCCCCTAGCTCTACGGGGCCCTCAACTGGCTTGGTTTAGAGCACGGAAGGGACGCTGATGCACATCTTTATATTGAGGAACGAGGCCCATCTGACGAATTTGCCACGGGCCCCAGACGTTATAGTTACGCCACTGGCTGGAGATAAGACTTTCTGAATATTAGTTTTTGTTGGTCTCCAAAAATGGTTCGTAAATTACAGACATTTAAAATACTAACTTAATAATTTGTAGTTCTCAACGGAGCCTAGAATCAAGTCTAATTATGTCATTAGGGACAAACCGACAACCACAGATTACCCAGCTAGACTTAACCCATTACCTACTACCAATAATTACGTATATAACATGCGCATTACATGTCTAGTATAGTACCTATACATTTATATAGTCATAGGGTTACCCGTTGGAATATTATATCGTTTGCCTATGAAAATGTGTATACCTACCTCTACCTCTAGAATATTTACAAAACAATACAGAAACAGAAAACATGGTAGACAATATTGTCTACCATGGCGGCCTTATCGCTTACGCTACCAGACAACCAACAAAAAAAAGAAATAAGTCGGAGACAGTTTATGTAGGTGGCGGAAACAAATAGACAGGAAAAACGCAGGGATACTAAAAACAACAATAGGTGCTAACATAAATATAATACATAGGTAAGTAAATAAAATAAAGTAATGCATACACACGTAACATCTATCTATATATATAATACGCGAGGCCGATTTTTGTACAAGCCATCAGATCTACAGTTATGGTCCAATTTTGATAAATTATATGTCATTAGATTCGTCTCATGCTGGAGAGTTGCAAACTGCTCTTCGTTTTTAGATTTTATTACGAAAAACCACAAAAAAATGAATTTTAATGAACTACTGTGCGCTACCCGACCAACCAGTATAATGTGACCCGAGTCATGTGTTTTGACGTGAGATGACACAATAAAAATAACATGTATTGGACTGAAACATGTTGTAAGTTGTTCAGCATGAGAAAATATCTGTTTTGAGTCGACCAGGTTTTATCCGCAACACTTACGTATTAAGATACATACAAAATACAAAAAATATTTTACGATTTCTTTGTTTACAATGAATGACTTGCGTCAACTTTTAATTTCTTTTTTATTGGGCTCTATTATGTCAAAATTGATTTGCCATGTTTGTTTATTTCAAAAAGTATTTAATGCTTCAAAGTTTGATATACAAATACAGGAGTTTCTAATAATAACATGGACTTAGGGACATGGATCGAAAACGAAATGGACATGGCAGAGTTTTGGCAACAGCAGTTAGGTATCTTAGTCACGGATGAGAAAAAAAGTGGAATTGACAAATGTCTCGATTTCTAGGAATCCGTTTATTTCGCAACTAACGTTTTACAACCTGATTCACTTCACTTTTAAATATTTGGAATGAAGTTAAAGTCACATTAAATCTTCTATATAAATAAAAATGAATCGCCGAAATGTATGTACGCGCATAACTTCCAAACGACTGCACCGAATTGGATAATTCTTTTTTAGTTGTGTTTGTTACTGTTCGGACAGTTTGTATAAAATAAAATTTTGAAAAAAAAATTGAAGCGGGGGCGAAGCCCAGGGCAACAGCTAGTTATTTTATAATACTTGTTTTTTAGGCTTCCTTTGAGATGCCAGACTTCATTTGACATACCAGATTTCTTTTGAGATGTCTAATATTTATTTGAAGGACTAGCCCTAGTCCCGTGCAACCCTTGCGTGCAATGCACATTTAATTAATTATTAAGTACTCTCTGATCTGACAGCAGATTGCAAAATAAACGCTGGAAATCCGTCACACATTGATCAACTTAATTACCTTCTTGTCGCACTTGAGTTAAATGATTCTGACTTAAATAAAAGGGCTTACTGTGTATTTATGAGCGAAGTCAGTAGCTCAATCTTAATCTGTCATACGTTAATAATCATTTTTTTTATGTCCGGGAAATGGTTAAATTGGTCACAAAGATATAAAATCCCTCTGTAACTTTGTAACTGTAAGACACTGAAATCCCATATGCCGGGATGGCCATAGCTTTACTTTTCGGATTTTTCTGTGTCTAATTTTCAATGTCGTTTAAAATTTAATTTCTAACGGTAAAACCGTAACAGTAAACATAAAAAATCAAGAAATAAAAATTCAAACGAATCTCAATCTCAACAAAACCTGTCATTTGAGATAGATTGAGATTGTGTCCAGGTCAAGGTCTAGAGGTCAAAGTTGCACAAACGCAAGACGCAACTAATTGAAGGCGCCGGTACAAAGGGACGTCTCAATGTCATATGATTTTGGCTCTTAACGTCTCTTGGTAATTGTGGGCCACCAAAGGTGAGGTCTGTTAACTTGACAAACCCCTCGTGTCTATTATGCAACCCACTGCGGGGCAAAGGTGTCCTCATATCAGTGTCGATTGGGAACTTAACACTTACACACACAAAAAAATTACTACGCGGGTTACGTGTAGCTTCACGATGTATTCCTTCACCAAAAAGCTGACGGTAATTTCGAAATGAAATTTGGCACCTAAATTCCGAAAACGGCGGAGTTCAGCCACTTAAGTCGCTAATAGACAATCGATGTTACGACACGACCGTAACTGGCCTTATACTCCGAAATTCGATTTTCGAACTTCGTGTCATACCGTCCCTTTCACTCTCAAATTAATGACTATTAGTGTGAGCGGAACGGAACGAAACGAACTTCGAAAATCGAATTTCGGAGTAGCCCCTCTGGTATGTAACGTATAAAGTAATCCATGTCACGAATACGATCGATGGAAGATACGCTCGAGAGCATGCGCCCACGCGACAACGGTCACACGGCGGCACGAGAGCGCGCCGTATCGAGCCCGAGATAAGGGGGCGTCCATTAATTACGTGAGGCATTTTTAAGGATGTTTGACCCCCCCTCCCCCCTTGGTGAGATGTCGTAAGATTTTTCTTAACTCCCTCCCCCCTACCCAAATCTCACATGAGATTTTTCAAAACCTGTACTTTGGGTATAAAAGTATTGGATTTGTGGTCAAATATAATATAATTGTGTCAGATTTTGTCATAGTTTTTCTGCTTACAACATTTTCTGCTAAAAAAAAATTACGTGATATTTGCCAAGACCCCCCTCTCCCCCAAGTGAGATTTAGTAACATTCGGCTCGACCCACTCCTCCCACCTAAATACCTCACGTAATTAATGGAAATGGACGCCCCCTAAACTGTCCCAGAGATAAACTGTCCTGATAAACCGTCTTTTTCTTAATGTACATTCTAGAAAGAGAGGGGTAGACACATTAAGACACAGCTCTCGCGCGCTCTTGTGCTAGCTATGCTGCGGTGAGATTTTATGCCTGTCTATCGCCGATATTGTTAAATGTTGCTTAGTGTAGAACGGAGATATGATGTAGGCCAAATAAATGGTTCACCGACCGCTTCAATGAGACGTCACCCGCACGGTGCAGGGGCGCGGGGTGGGACGACCGCGGGGACCGAGAGAGGTGCGGGCGGCAGCCGCACTACCTGCCCGCTCTCGGTCCCCTTTCTCGTCTCGGACACTTATCTCACTGATCTCATTCATTAAAATCAGAGATGCGATTTATTTGAAATACTTCTATTTAAAATGCAAATACAAAATGCAAAATACCTATTTTGTATTTTGCATTTAAATGCCTTTTAGTAAAAACCATTTTGTATTTTATTTGAAATACCTTTCGAGATGTATTTTGCATTTTCATATTCATTTCAAAATGCAAAATACTTTTTGATTAAGTTCAGCCAACATTACCACTCAAACAAAATGAAATGAACGAATGACGCTTGTATTGCCGCACTAGATGCACAATCAACCGAAATAAATGGCCACACAATTCACAAAATGGAGCCATGGCTCTCTTTTCATTAGTCTATTTGCTTTACATTATTTTAAGTGAGTATTATTATTCATTACACATTAACGGATAACTCACGTATAAAAAGTCGAGTGATGCTCGACATGTTTCGGACTATTTCGTAGTCCTTATTCTCGGAGCGCTCGCCCCGGCGGCAGCGAAACGAACACAAAAAAACGTTAAAAATGACGATGAAAACGAGGGTAGTTGTGCGCCGCTGTCAGTTGCGTCGAACAACCGCGCGAGCAGAGCGCTGGCGCGCAGTGTTCGTTTCGCTGCCGCCGGGGCGAGCGCTCCAAGAAGAAGGACTACGAAATAGTCCGAAACATGTCGAGCATCACTCGACTTTTTATACGTGAGTTATCCATTTATGTGTAATGATGATTAAGTCTCACGGCAGTTTCATGTTGAAAGGAGTATTATTATTATTAATTATTAACGTAACAGAATTTATTGATACGCGTACTGATAAATTTGACCAAAATGTCATGCATAAGGTGCCATGTTATTAGACGTTTTTGTTCGTCTCGCCATTGTGTCTCTATTTCTCATGATAAATACCTAAAATAAATAAAAATGTCTGATATTTGATCAAAAGGTATTTTATTTTGAAAAAGTATTTTGAAAATACCTATTTTGCATTTAGCATTTGAAATACAAAACGCAAAACTATTTGGTATTTTGCATTTGAAATAGTAAATCTGAAAAGTATTTTGCATTTTGTATTTAAATGCTTTTTTAAAACCATTTTGTACATCTCTGATTAAAATCCACGTCTCTGAAGCTCTTAATATTATGATATTTGAAGATCGCGTCGGAGGTCGTGCGTTAAGGCGGATGCTCGCGTTAGCTCATTGAAGAAGTCCCGTTAGATGGCGCTGTAATCAATGATGTGTGTTTTTTGTAGTTTTTAGAAAATTCTTAGAACACTTATAGATTATCAATTGATTTGCGCACACAGTTTAATACGGCCGATTTTTTGAGACTACACTCAGAAGGTAACAATGCACCAATTCGGAGAATAGCTGCACAAACGCTGGTGTCACTAACGGCCCTATACAGATACTAGTCTTACACACACATGTAAATAGGCGGCAACTGGCGGAAAAATATTGCAACACCTTGCTAAGCTGTTAGCGTAATTTTTCGTTATATTTACGTTTTTATATCAACTTTACTTTTACCAGAAATTTTACAAATCTATACGTACAAAACTTAAATCGTATTATTTCAACCATTTATAACTTTGGAATGGCTGCACGGATTTTTATGATTTTTGATTTGTTAGCTTTCTCTCTTCCTCGAATAGCCAAATATCTTATCATAAATATGAAAAATGCACAAAAAAAACTCTTTAATTTTTCGTATGCAGCGCCATCTCTGACAAAAACTGACTTTAAGGCGGAATATTTTTTGCCTGCTCGGCTAGTTACAAATACAGAATAATTATTATATATGAGTCTAGCAGATGCAAACATGTGAATCAATGCCACCTTCAACCCTTTTTGAATATTAGGGAGTATTTTTTTGTACTTTGTTAGATAGAGGGCTATCGTATTTGTACTCACTAGTTGGCGCCACTGTAGAGTAAGGTATATCATATCAGATTATTCAGGATTTCTTTTAATTTATCTTTAATAGCAAGCTATTTATTACCCACAGTGTTGCACAGTCCCGTTTATCCTCTAAATTAGCTGTCATTTTATTTGCCTTCTTAGTTTGGCTCCTACTTTTCATAGGTTTTCTTTTAACATTTTAATAAACCTGTCGTATGTCTGCGAAAATATTCGGAAACAATGTAAAGTAAAGCCGGAATATGCAACTTGTAGGTAGTACTAATTTTACGTTTATTTATAATACCTCAAGTTACAATAGCGCCTCTAGCGGCGAATTCATATGCCGTCATTGCTAGTATCTTGAAATGTCTTTGAGTATTTAGTATGTAGGAACCCGCGATTCATATCTGATATTCGCTCACACGTAGAGACATCATCATCACCATCGTCTGACATTTTATTAATACTCCTATGCATTGCATTACAAACGTTTCGTCTGGGGCATCTAAACAAGTAGCGCTGTACTATAGGTATTGTCGTTTCGCGTCATAGGCTTTCGTAAACAGGTAACTTGAGAATCAGCCTGCTTACAACAATGAGACGAAGTCATTCGTGCTAGCCATTCGGATCCTTTCCTTTCACCAAAATGCATTGGAGTATAGGATCACATAAAGGAAATTAAATAATAACGCATAGCGCGTAGGGACTACGTCTGACTGCTTTTTGGCTAGGGATTTCGATAGTCATCGGTCGTGGGCCACCTGCCTAGTTCACCTGGGTGGACCACGGGCACATTTTCTTGCCGATGTTCCACCTCAGAACACCTAGGTGAACCACGGGCAAATATGACTATGGGTCATGGTCCAAAAAGTGCCCATGGTTCACCTAGGTGTACTGAAGTGGACCATTGGCAAGAAAAATTGTCAGTGGTCCACCCAGGTGAGCTAGACAGGTGGTTTTCGGTTAGATATTTGTTCCGGAGTTGCGACCTGCCTTTTTATGTTGTGTCATCATAATTCATATCACTAATTCATGGTACATCGCATAAAAGGAAAAATAATGTTAGATAATTATGATGACTTTGCAATAGGTAGGTACGACAAATAAATAATGACAACTCCAAAACAAATTGAATCCATCTGAACTCACTTTTACTTACTGATACTTACTTCCACAAAAGTCGAACTTCATCCATCGATGGTTTTGAGTAGCGTTACCAACAGTGGGATAAAGCAGATTCTCGCGGTGTCTAGTCCACACGCGAAAAATAAAAATTGCAGCTCGACGCGAATTATATCAGCGCATGGACCAACTCTATATGCACAACTGGTTGTGTCAATAGGAATTTCGGGCTTATAAAAATAAAAATTCTCATTAGAGATAGTAAAATTAGGTTAGGTTCATTAGGCATCTTCAAATGCCCGAAGGGCAAACCGAATAGAAATAGGAACCCCGCCGTCAATCTTACGGTGGAGTGAAATTCCTAATGGCACAACTGGTAGTCCATAATATAGAGTAGGCCCAGGAGAAAAGCGTCATACATTTAGGCACAAATCGTGTGCATAAAAATGACATAGAATTTAGCTAGCGTCGTGCAGCAATAGCGCCTGTACTATACGCGCGTCGACCAGTGAAACAGGGAACAGAGACGTGCTAAACTACGAAACTCTCTAGATATTTTTTTCGGTCTGTAACCATGATCCACCTGCAGTTTGGCCACCTGGTTTTTGACAGAGCTCCGCTCCTGGGCGGAGCTCCTTTTTCTGGGTATTGAAATTTCAGTGGTTTTCTGGGTGGACAAATTAGGTGAGCTACGGGTAGACTGCAAACAAACTGCACAGTCGATTTGCAGCTAGCTTGCAGTTCAAATCCTGACCGTCTAGTTTATTATAGGCGTTAGATAAGATCCCACAATAGCTAGGCCAATACGCCACGCAACACGTGGTATGCGCACATAAGGGTTGATTTAGCAAAGCACTGATAGTTTAAAAAAACCTCGATATTTTTAAATAAAAGTTAATACTTTTTTAAATGAAAACTCTTTTATGATGTATGTAATCAATCATATTGGCAAAATTCAGGCCATTATTATCAGGATATTTAAAAGGAAACATTGACATAACTACACACTTCAAAGTCAAGAACATATATTGTAATGATTAGATGTTTTCTATACCAGGCGTCAGGCTCCAAATGAAAGAGATGAGACGATCACTGACAAGTTAGTACTCTTCTCGGTGATTGTCAACGTCAAGAGATGAGCTTCGCTAGAATCAAAAACACGTCAGGCCATATTAAATCTTATGACGTGTTTATTTATTTTTCACTTGACACGAGATTAAATCTTATACCATTTAAAATAAAGCTCAGTTTTCTAGTGTGTTCCATACTTTTGGATACTTTGGCTACTACTACTACGCTACCAGTGGCGGTTTGGATGTTACGGTACTAATGTTGGCTTGAATGTTACTAAGTATTTGGCGATGTGCGTGCTCCAGTATATTTGTGCACGATGGATGTCCCGAACAATTTGACCGCTTTGGTTGAGTCACTGTTAATGACCATTTTGGGTGTTTCCATGTAAATGAAGGTCTTGACTTCTACTTACTATATAACGCTGACTGTACATACACACATAAAACACGTCTTTATTCCTTGTGTAGTATATACAGTGTAGTTATCACCTAAGAAAATAAGACGAAAAATACAAGCCTTTCCAAATACACGAGTATCTCGATACGAAACTCAAAATATTTATTAACTTATCAAAGGATGTCACGAAATTGTAGTTGTAAATCACGCAACATACTCAATTCATAACTGAATTGCATGTAATGGAAATTTGCCACTTATTTATTATTCACAAAAAAAAATTTTTTACATGCATACAAGAACAATCATAACTTATTTTTCTAGGTACTTAAAATTATATAGGCTGACTTTTTTTATCACCGTCAAAAGAAACAACACGACGAATACAAGCAATATTTTTAAGTTTGGTGTTAAAATATTGCAAATGGTATCATTAAATGATACCTGTCATCATTATCATCCTCATCATATCAGGTGTGTGACGTCCACTATTGGATATAGGCCTTCAGATACCACCCATAGAACTCCAGTTGCCTCGGTTGGAAGCGGCTTGCATCCACCATGAACCCGCGACTTACGGTACCTATACGGTTGCATATGATACCTAGGTCAACCTAAAACTTGGACGGTGATATTAATATCATTCTGAATGATACAGTTTCCTTTTCCTTCTTTCTACCGATCATAGGTAATGGGAAAATGAAAGACGGACTAAAAGTCTTCAAGTCTTCAGAACAGGGTTGACAAATCTCCGCTGTTGGACATCTGGAAATTCACGGTCTTGATAATTTCCCTAGTAACATAAAGTAATTAACCAATTAGAGTGGAAATAGGGGTTACAAAATTTTGCAACACCGCACTATGGATACATACATACATACATACATATCACGTCTTTATCCTTTACGGGGTAGATAGAGCCTAAGGTAACAAGACCTAAAGGCCACATTTAGCGTGATTTTGAGCGTATAGATGGAAGGGAGGAATCAAAATAGTGATGGATTGCTAGCCACATCGCCTATAACATGATTCCTAAGATTTTCGCCCATTTCCTCGATGGGCCATCTGCGCGGGAAGAGAAGCAACTGGTACATTCTACGCTTTCTTTACTCCCAGACCAGCATGTAAGAACATATATTGATAGTTTGGATGAAACAAAAACAGACCATATCGATTAAATCGAGAATTTTACTTCCCAATACTGTAATTAAGACTTTCTTAGGTTTTTCTATGACAGTTTTTGGGTCTCATGTGCATATATAGTTATGTATACATACATACTCAGTAAAGCATAACGAGGTTTTTACCTCGTAACGTTATTACAAATTACATCAATAAAAATCAGTGTTTTTAGACCCAACCAATTTTTTTGTCATCACACCAGCAGTAAAGTTCTTGCTCTTCTTGCACAATAATAGCAAGTAAAATCTCGCGTCCAATGGATGTATGATTCACTTATTTCCTGTTAATGCACAAAAATTACCTTCCGAATCCAATGTGAATCTGAAAAATTAACGTACAGTCAGTACAACAAAAGGATAAATAGATATTTTTTAGGCTTGCTATATTTCACTAAGAATTAAACTCAATTCAAGGGTCAATTTCCCAAGCAGTAAATTTTGATGGCAAGACTGAAAACGCAGGTGCAGAAGGCTTTGATAATGTAGAACTATTTTTTTTAGGAAACAGCCCCCTATTGTCTACCTCGGGCAACAGCTAAAATTAAAATATTATGTTATTTAATCATTTAAAAAAAAATATTTAGACCGTATTTCTCATCGAGGTGGGTTGTCCCGGAGCCGGTTTTAGTTACAAAATGCTGGATAAGTCGAACACTATGCGTGACAACAAAAAAAAATTACCTTTGTTTTATTACCATATAAACAGGTAACAAAAAAAGCACATCACCTGATTTTTACCTCATTTGTAAACCTCTGAATATGTGCATATACATTTGTCCGGAGACACGGTCTCATTCCGCGGGCAAATTTTGGGAACGATTTATTTGCCGAGTTTGACCTTTAAGCCCCTCCGTCTCCCGCGCACCCCGAGCGATAGTCGAACTGCGGCGCTCGGCGAGAGTAGACGTGTGTAACGACGAACGTTTCCGAGCAAAACATGAGTATTTCTCATCGCCATGGTGTGGGGACAAAAAAAATTTCATTCCGGAGTTAGTCATAACTTTTACATTTTGTATCGCTTTTCTTTTAAATTTATATATGTCACGTCTAATGTAGTCCTGATTTCAAGAGTTTAATTAGTTTAAGAACACGAGGCTTACTTTTTTTTAAATATTTATTTTTATGTCGAGTTTCTCATTCCACCATATTTATTCCGGTGTTTCCGGTGTAGTGAAACCGGAATGACATCAAATGTAGCTTCACTTTATTATTATGAAATGGTTCCGTAGCATAATTTCTAAAATCAAATACTGAACTTATTTTATTGTACCACAGCTCATGTTCTTAGATAAAATTTACGCTTGTAGGCGGCCATCAGGGGGCGCTACAAAAAGGGTTTAAAAATTTGGTTTCCGTGCCCAAAGGGCAAAAACAGGACCCTATTACTAAGACTACTGTTCGTCTGTCTGTCTGTCACCAGGGTGAATCTCATGAACCGTGAATACCGTGATAGCTAGGCAGTTGATTTTCACATACGATTTAGGATTATTTCGCAGCTACACAATATATTACTAAAGACAGAATTATTTTTATCTTTGTCTGTCTATGTAAGGTATTGTCATTCTTACCTGTCCTATTTGGTAAACAAAATTCTAACCTCAAAAAGTCTCATTTTCATAGTTTTTTAACTATTTCAACGTAAATAAAGGAACTGGAGATAAAATATCAGCAAAATTATGTACAAAATATTACCTCAGGTTTATTAATTACATAATAAATCCTGTACGATACTTGAAAGCGTAGTGTATTGCTATCAAGTATTCACAACATTTCAATTTTAAATAATTACTAAAGTACCGACAACCATTTCGAGCTTTGTGTTTAAGTATTCCATTCCATATTTTTTTGATTTTTTTTATTACTTATTTAACGCAATATTCACAAAAATCTTCAAAAAATCCGAAGTAAGGCATCGTCGTAGTATACCTTTGCCTTCCTAATTATTTATGAATAAAAATGTCAATCTCAAAAAGGTGTCAATGTCAAATATCAGTGTTGTTTGCCGATCGATGTTGTTTGTTCATTTTGTTTTGAAAAAGCATTGTTATATTAATTTATTAAATTGATTTGATGAAAGTTTCGGACGGTTATGCCATGGCAGACAGCCGAAACTTTTCCAAGGTGGATTATAATGATGTTGTTGCAATACATGCGTGAAAACGACTCGTTTAACGTTGCCGAAATCCGGGGAGCTAAGGTTTTGTTGTCATCAGGGGATGCTTACGTTGAAACTTCTGTAGGCTATGTGGAAGTAAACGAGAGAATGTTGTGTGTTTTATCAAGGGCAGAGTAACTCCTGAGCACCGAGTTCGTACTAAAATGTACTCTGTTGTCGCAAGCATTAACGAGGCAGAAGAAACTATATTGGATGTGAAATGTGAAGACTGTGCTGCAAGTCAGGGTGGATGCAAACATTCAATTTGTTTTATTATGTGGCTTATTTTGTTGGCAATTATTTCCAATTCAGTCCAGAAAATGCGAATAATTAAAATCCAATAAAAACCAATATCAAATCACCAAACGTCAATCAAAAATTCAAAATGACAACCGGTTGTGACAACCAGTAGACAATGTAGACATCAATCTTATCTTATTTTTTTATGACCCAGGCAAAGGCAATGTGTAGATTCAACCTTACAAGCGTTTTTGAAATTTTCGACATTTCAATATTATTTTTGACTAACTTAGAATACAAATTTCGCGAAAAGAAAAAATATGGGTCTCCTAGTTTTCAAAGTACTATTTATTGAGCATAAGAAAACACAAGGTAAAAAAAATGAAATGTTGTGAATTGAAAACATGACACATATTGTTGTGTGTATAAATTTACAATGCTGCATCCAATTATTATTTGATAACTGGAAGGTTTATCATCATTTGATAAACAACATTTTTCAAACAATCACTTCTTAACAAACAACGATTTACAAACTATTCATTTCACAAACCTGTCATTCCTAAAAATGATCAATTTACAAATAATTCAAATCGTTCAAAGGTTAACTGGAAGAGATAAGTTCGCCTTTGTGCATGTGTGCTGTCCTATATTCATCTTTTTCTTGTGTTTTATGTACAATAAAGAGTTATATACATACATACATACATGCATAATTCCTCGGTAATAATCTCATATATCTATTCTACAACATAATTATGATGTTTTTTCAAGTAACCAACGTTTTATGCAATTTCTAATTTGTGAATCGTTGATTTGCCTAACGTTGTTTGCAAAATGAATACCTATTCATGAAATGTTGTTTACCAAGAGATGAAATACCTACTTAAAACATCAACCGGCACCAAATTTTCGCTCTTAGGACTATTAAAATGCCACTTACTTAAGGTCTGTCTGTATTTTTTTAAATTAAAGACGTGATTATGGAACCCTATTTATTACTTTAATTCCGGTGGTCTATATTTCATTTCAGTGGGCTGATATGGTCATCCCAGTGTATATTTATCATTCCGTTGTAGGGTATCATTCATTCCGGTGTACATTTATAATTCCGTTGTGTGTTTAGAAATTCGACCTCTAATAACTCAAAAACTATTTAAGATTTCAGGTTCCCTTTTACATATGTCTTGCAAAATAGTCTAAGGTATCGTTTGACATTTAAAAATCTAAAATAAAAACACATATAAGGGATCACACCGAAATGATACAAAAAATGAGTACTGTTGAAATTGACCCTCAAACGTTTTCTGGATACAAAAATACTTGTATTGCACATGTATACTAGTTAAGATGATTAACATAGACCAATTGAATGCTATCTCACTCGCAAAATAAAAATAAAACAATTGAAATAAAAATCAGTTCACAACATAGGAAACCAACAAACATACATACTGACACTCACAAACATAAACAGACCACATAAACTTCCGCAAGTTAAATTCAAAGATTATACAAATTTATCCCCACTTTATAAACACTCAGAAAAACGTTACCAAAAAAAGTTACATGATGATAAACTGCTCGGCCCGAAAATTCTTGAAAAAATCTTTAGAAATTAATTACTCGAAAACTACAAAAATCGGCCAACATACATGGGGTGTATTCGGATAGCCCCGGATGTGAGGTATGTAAATTTTTTTTTTTAGACGTCAGTCTTTGGACCACCCTGTAAACACACAGACAGACAAAACGACGCGGCAGATGACTTTATTATATAATCATACTATTAGCGACAGGCAGACGGACAAACAGAAAGACAAACGGACGGACGGACGGATGGACTGCCGGATGGATGATCGGACGCACAGACAAAAAGACAGACAGTCAGAAATATTTAAAGAATTTTTTTATTTATCACAAAAGAAGTTAAAAAACAGAAGTATCTAAACATAAAAAAGCTTAAAATATAAAAGCCACTGATAAATAAACTGTCGCAAAATGGCCCAGAAGACTGGACAGACGGAAAGATAGGCCGACAAACGGACGGACCTACAAAATATATGTGCTTCTAACAATGGTTCCTTTTTTCTATATGACGTAAGAAACCCTAAAAAATCAGACAATACAGTCATGTGTGTTTATTTCACCTCTCTTATACCTTTCAATGTACATACGTAGTTTTTAATTATCATTTTGACTTGCGTTCGCCGATTCGGACGTAAAATATACATTCATACACAAATCACGTCTATATCCCTTACGGGGTAGACAGAGCCCAAGATAACACCTTAAAGCCACCAAGAACAAGCATGATTGTGGGCGTGTAGGTCGAAAGCGGAATCAAAATAGTGATGGATTGCCCTATCGCGTATAACTTGATTCCTAATATTTTTGCATTTACCATCAACGCGGGAAGAGAAGCAACTGGTACATTCTGTTTTTTCTTTACTTCCAGACCAGCATGAAAGGGAGTAGAAGATAGCTACCTAATATGGGTAAAAAAGCTATAGTTAAACAGACGGACAGATAGACGGACGGATTTGAACAATGTGGCCATAAAATAAACCACGATACAGCGTGAACTTGGTAATAGATAAGCTCCTTTGTGTTCCGAACACCAAAACCTGGCCAAGTGCGAGTCGGACTCTCGTACCAAGGGTTTCGTCCAAATTCGGCAAGTAAATATAAAATCCAGTGTTAGCAAAGCCCTGCCAACTAAGCAAATTGAAGGCTGTGTGAGGTCATTTTATATCGGTTACTTACATACTTAGACAGACAAAAATATTCTGTTTTTAGTATTTGATGTTAGAGCGGCAACAGAGAAACGTCATTTGTGAACTGTCGCCAGACAATCATGATAGCTGATAGCCATATCACGGTTCATAAGATACAGCTTGGTGACAGACAGACAGACGGACAGACAGACGGACAGTGGCTCCTAAATGAAAAAAATATAGCTACGTAATATGGGTAAAAAAGCTATAAAGTTAGGACAGACGGACAGATAGACAGATATAGACGGACGGATTTGAACAATGTGGCCATAAAATAAACCACGATACAGCGTGAACTTAGTAATACATAAGCTCCTCCATTGGTTACTTACATAGACAGATTGACAAAAATATTCTGTTTTAGTATCTGTATAGCGGCCACAGAAATACATCATCTGTGAAAATTTCCTTTATCACGGTTCACGAGATACAGCTTGGTGACACACAGACGGACAGACAAACATATACACATACAGACGGACAGTGGAATCTTAGTAATAGAGTCCCGTTTTCACCCTTTGGGTACGGAACCCTAAAAAAGCTGGTCAATAGCAAGTTCGATTCGAGCACTAAAGATTCCTCTAAGTTCTAAGAGTTATAATTAGATGTAAGCGTAATGTATGGTTAGTTGTTACTCTTTCTGTTGATGAGTTTCCAACTGCGGAAGCGACCCTGGCTGGGTCACCAGAATTTCACTTCAAGAAGTATTGTCATCAGACTTATGCCAGATTTCACGTCAATGTGATCAATTAGAAATGGGTCAAAATTCACTTGCAAGATTTGATTACATGCAGACACCGGGACTGAGCACTTCAATTGCGTTTACAAAAATAATTTGTACCAATCACACAAACGTTGGAATGTTGTATCTTACAAAAAATTATTATGATTAATTGATAAGTACATACCTGTACGTGTACGTACAAATAAATGTCTACGCTGCGTCCAATATCGTAGCTTGTAACGTCTTTTACTTCCTTCCTTTGACTTCAATTGATTACGAATAAAATGAATAGATTATTTTTATTTTAAGACACCATGTTCTGTCAACCATTAGTTTATGACAATTCATATCATTGTTTTTTTTTATTACCTGTCTAACCAGCCAGGTTTTTGACTCGCATGTTTTTTTTTAATTGTTCTGCAATTGAGAAAACCTATTTACTCGGCCTATTTTGTATTTAGCACTTGTCGGATTTCACGAATCATTGCCGTGGTATATGGCCGTGATTTGATGCAGAGGGTTAGGGTTCGATTCTCGTGAGAAGCATTAGAGCAAAATTAACTGGAAGCCTTTTTTATTTTTAACTTGCTGTGGTCGAGTACTTTTTTTTTAATATATAAGGCAAAACGTGTTTTTAAGGCGGCAATATGACTGGGGGGCGCCACCATCTATGCCAAATTAATAAGCACGTGTGATCCTAATACTAGAGAACTTACTAGGCATGAAAGCTTTGCCAAGTTTAGGACTGGCAATGCCACCCGCTAAACCATTCAAATTGGCGATGCCTCACTGCTACAAGGTTATACAAAAAAAAAAATACGAAACTATGTGTTAGTTTAAAAAAAAATCTTGGCTAGAATAAGTTTACCATCACAAGTGTATATTTTATTTTCAACTAATTGATGGTATAGACCATTTATCGTAAACAGTAAAATCTAACTAGGGTAAGCTTGTGGTTGTTTAAAAACCACTTAGATAGTACTTTCTTTGGTTTGATTTGACAAGAAAAATATTGAATTTACCATAAAGTTTTCTACATCTCATCGAGATAGTATTACTAAGTAAGTAAGTTATTAAAACAATGTTTATAAAATTAAAAAAGAATCGTTCACGGCCTCGAGATTTGAACTTGGTTACTAACTATTCAGTTCTTTAAGTCACGACCACTGAGCCAGATTGGAGGTCACGTGACAGCTCAAAATAGCCGATTGGTTTTTACAACATGTTTTATTTGACACTAGCTACTCACACTATTGTAAAATGCATCGAAATTTACTGCATCATACTGCAATTTAGGTATGATAAATGCACTCTGTTTTGTAATTTGCGCAGACAATATATCCATAGCTAACTATCCTCAAAAAACCGCATTGAAATTAAGCCTGTGGACGAAATGCAGCTGCACGGAAGGTTTGTATGGAAGAGCAACCGCCTTAACTTAAAGTATTTGTTAACCGAAAATAGAAATAGTATAGACTACAGACACAGGATTTTTGAAAGCACATCACTCGAAAGTGGTATAAATCTGTTTATATCTTCAAAACTACAACTCTAATCAATTTTTTGACTAGGTGACAAGATTAATGAGAGCCGTAAGTATCTTCTAAAGCTGCGTACGGACTGCCCGTACATTGGTACGCGTAGTCGGTTACGCGTGTCCTGGAACGCCATGTCCGTACGCGAAGCTACGCGTACACTCAGGGGGAACGCGTGGCGCGCGAGCTCGGCTCGCAGCGAGCCGCTGTCAAGCTGCGTACGGACTGCCCGTACATTGGTACGCGTAGTCGGTTACGCGTGTCCTGGAACGCCATGTCCGTACGCGAAGCTACGCGTACACTCAGGGGGAACGCGTGGCGCGCGAGCTCGGCTCGCAGCGAGCCGCTGTCAAGCTGCGTACGGACTGCCCGTACATTGGTACGCGTAGTCGGTTACGCGTGTCCTGGAACGCCATGTCCGTACGCGAAGCTACGCGTACACTCAGGGGGAACGCGTGGCGCGCGAGCTCGGCTCGCAGCGAGCCGCTGTCAGTCGGTTTTTGGCCGCGCGTCAAAGCGGACGCGCACTCGAAGGCACGCTTTATTTGGACGGCAAAATGGACAAGTCGCAGCTTGGATCGATGAACCTCGCGTTCAGGTTCGCGACAGTCCGTACAGGAGCTGTACGCGTATCCAATGTACTCGTGGACTGCGTACCCAGACTACGCGTAACACAGGAACGCACTGTCCGTACCCAGCTTAAGCTACTCGTATTTCAAATTCAGCACAATTTTTCACCACTTTCGAGTGGTATTTTCACACATGTGCTTTCAAAAATCGAGCCCCTGGTCTGGAAGTAAAGAAAAAACATAGAATTTAGCACTTGCTTCTCTTCCCGCGCAGATGGTAAAAGCCTATCGAGGGAATGGTTGGGTTAGGTTTTACAAGATTTTTTGAATCGTAGTTGACATAATGTTTCCACACATTCGATGTTCTAAGTGAACGCCGTCAAAAGCAGGACTAAATTTTGTATATATAAATAAATACAGTATTCAAAAATCTTGTGACAAAAATGTCGGGAACGTTGTCGTTGTACCTACGGTAGAACACGGTCAAAAGACTCCTCCCCCCCTGTCGGGCTCTTAGCCAACGGATAATGATATCCCTCGGACACCGCCAGGAAATCATTAACCGATGCCCTTGGTGCACCGGACCAACCACTGCTCTTCCCCTCGGACGGATCCAAAAACGAACCGCAGTTCTTGATCACACGCGGAGGTAACCCGACTCGCACCCCCTATGTGACCTTATGCAGAAGAAACAAGCCACATCATCCGACATAACGTCTTAATCTCAACCTTGTACAGTCAAGTTAACAGTGGCTTTAACCACCGCCCTCTGACAAAGACCTCAATGGGCAGCGGACCGCACTGTTTATCAGGATCGTCTAACACACGGCTGATTCGACAAGCTGTCATTATGGCAATAATAACAGTGTTATCTTGCGTTTGAGTTAGCGTTTACGTTGTACTACTGTTGTACACAGTAAAAGTAAGGTTATGGTAATACAACAATAGATTTAACGCTTTGAATTAATGGCTTTAACCTTAGTAACAACAACAATAAAATACTATCAAAATTAGGTACCATAAAACGGGGTGAGAAGGGATTGCAGGGGGAGAAGGGATAGAACTAATATTTTGTGTTTTCACTTGCTACTTAAATTTCTGGCTCAGCTTTTTTCTGGTAATTTGTTATAGTTATTTTTTTATTTCGTTCCCATCCCCTCTGACCCCATTATGGGGTGACCTGGGATTTTCCTATATTTTAGTGTTTATTGTTTAAACTGTGAAACTAAACGCCAGATAACCATTATTAAACTAAAATTCATACGCCCAGAACATTTTTTATCTGTTAAAAATGAACTTGCCACCATATGAAAATGTTTTATAGAGGTTTGAATTTCAATTTTCTCCCTACTCACCCCGTTTCACGGTAAAGACTGCATAAATGCCCGTTTCTCGGAAAAAAAACGCAGCTTTTCACACCAGTTCCTTATCCTGTGAGAATTTAATTTATGCCCACGACACATGCATACTACTTAACTTAACATATTACATAATATGTGATATATAATTATATAAACCCCTTTGCAAAGAAACGGGATCCCGAAAGTTTTCGTGCCACGAAGAACTGCAGTAGTTATTTCAGCCAGAGGCCACACACTGATTTTCATTTTCTCTTCACTCTTTTCACAAGCTACTAGAGTCACAATAGGTATATTCCTGTTGCTACAAGTTGTTAATGTTGTCGTTCACAGATGGCGCTGTCTTGCGACTGCCCAATGTCGCAGCCGGGGCCAACGCTGGCGGCGACGTGCGGCGGCGGCGCGTTTATGCTCTTCATGGGGCTTCTCGAGGTGTTTCTACGCAGCCAGTGCGACCTGGAGGACCCTTGCGGCCGCGCGCAGGTCAGTTGACGCATTTATTTAACAGGTGGCGCTGTCATTCATGCCAGTTGGCGCTAAGAGATGGCGCTGTAGAGCAATGATCCTGTATCTTTAACATAGAATAGAATTATAATTCCATAGGATTTTAGAGGAATCTTGGACGTATATCCAATTGGGTAGCTTCAAAGACTTTCCAAGGTTCAAAACTTGGTGACCGTAGTTAATCCTTAAAAAATAATTTGTCACAAAACTTTTGTCTGTCTCAATTTTCTACAGTTTAATAGTTAATGGTGTTTGGTTCCAGTATCGACGGCACATGGACTCCGTATACGACTTCATCGTCATCGGCGGAGGGTCGGCGGGGTCGGTGGTGGCCGCGCGGCTGTCCGAGGTGCCGCAGTGGAGGGTGCTGCTCCTGGAAGCTGGTGAGACTCCACACTTGTATCCTAACATGTGCCCTATGCGTATGTCATGTCTTCATGGTTGGTGGAGGGTCTGTGGCTACGCGGCTGCCCGAGCTGCCGCAGTGCTGCTGCTGGAAGCTGATGAGCTCCAGCGTTACCGCAAAAAGCCTATCGATAGTATCCATAGTATCGATCTCTTATTTAAAGCAATACTATCGAGATCAATGCTATCGATGCTATCGAGGGAACGAGCGATGGGTTTAGGAATCATGTAATAGGCTTTTCCCCACTCCCACAGTCATGCTAAACGTGGTATTTAGGTCTTGTTACCTTAGGCTCTGTCGCCCGTAAGGGATAAAGACGTGATTTATGTATGCATGTCTTCCCCAGGGTTCGACGAGCCGACCGGCACGCAGGTGCCCTCCATGTTCCTGAACTTCATCGGGTCCAGCATAGACTGGGGCTACCAGACCGAGCCAGAGCCCGCCGCTTGTCTTGGCGAGACCGACCGCAAGTGCTACTGGCCCAGAGGGAAGGTACGCTAGTTTTTGCAGATGGCATCATTCGTGACAGCTGGAACATACAGATGGAAGAACTCGAACATTACCCACCTGCTATGGGTGGTGTAGGGGTGAAAGCACGCATCACGGATTGATGAGGACCGCGATTCGATTCCCGGCCATAGCTTTACTTTTCAGATTTTTCCACGTGTTCTAGTTTTCAGTATTAAAAGATTTCTTCCATGCTGGTCTGGGAGTAAAGAAAAAACTTAGAATGTACCAGTTGCTTCTCTTTCCGCTCAGACGGTCAAATCCATCGAGGCAATGGGCGAAAATCTTAGGAATCATGTTATAAGCGATGTGGTTAGTGGGCCATCACTATTTTCATTTCCCTTTCGACCTATACGCCCACCATCGTGCTAAACGTGGCCTTTAGGTCTTGTTACTTTAGGCTTTGTAAGGGATAAAGACGTGATTTTTGTATGTATGAAATCACAAAAATAAATGCAAGAATCGGGAAGTATGGGTATTGGAAATCCCTTCATCTAAGTGACTAAACTTTGTCCAGGTGCTCGGTGGAACTTCAGTAATGAACGGCATGATGTACATGCGAGGATCCCGCGCAGACTACGACGGCTGGGCGGCCGCTGGCATCGAGAACTGGTCCTACGAAGACGTGCTGCCCTTCTTCCTCAAGTCAGAAGACAACAAACAACTAAAGGAGATGGATCAAGGCTACCACGGTACCGGCGGGCCGCTGACCGTTTCGCAGTTCCCCTACCACCCGCCGCTCAGTTACAGCTTGGTGAAGGCTGGCGAAGAGTTGGGTTAGTATCTTTAGGTAGCTTGAACTTTTCCGACAAAACCGATGTACCTACAATAGTGAGGTCAACAGTCAAAGGCCGCGGTTTGTTTCATGCAGTTAACTCGCCTTTGCTTTGGAAAATGAAAACAGCAAAAGCCACCGAAACCACAAACAAAATCACCATTAGCAAGGGTGTCGCCAGCCGACGATCGAGGGGGCTAGTAGTAGTTTAGCGTATATCGGTAGGACAATCAGTATGGCGGCCAGCGTTGACAGACTATCTCGATTTTTAAATCAAAAATAAATGTCCCTCGCGGGACAGGCTCAGTCCTGCTTTTCGGGGATAACTCGACTAAGAAGACTCAACTATCTAACGATAGGGTAAATCTGATTTAAAATAGGTATCACATTTTTATTAAAATACATTTCTAGGGCCATTTTTACAAACGATAAGAATTTTAAAACTTTTTTTTTTTTTTTTATATGAATAGGAAGGCAAACGAGCAAGTGGGTCACCTGATGGTAAGTGATCACCACTGCCCATAGACACCCGCAACCCCGGAGGGATTGCAGATGCGTTGCCAACCTAGAGGACTAAGATGAAATCCCGTTTTTTTCACTCAAAAAGTTTCAAAATGCGGCCCTTTACTGCCCTCCCTTGGCGACTCCGTGACCATCACAAAAAATACTCCCTTACACCTCTCTCCGACACATTGCCAGCGCTTATTGTCTTAACTTAACTTGACCTGGATCTTTAGCGACGTATTAATGTAGAGTTAACCATTTCATCTGAATTCCTGGCAGGCTACCAGGCCCGCGACCTGAACGGCGCCTCCCACACAGGCTTCTCCATTGCTCAGACCACCAACCGCAATGGCTCGCGGCTGTCTGTCGCTCGCGCCTTCCTGCGCCCCGCGAAGCACCGGCCTAACCTCCACGTGATGCTGAACGCCACTGTGTCCAGGTAAGGTGGCCAACGACCCGGTGCGGTCCATGGATGGTTGTGTTTACTTCCCATCGGGTGGCTTGATACTTAAAGGTTTTCTTGCTTTGTAACCACGAAGAAACGTCAAAATAAGTTTTTGATCAAAGTAAAGAATTATTGAAATAAACGTAAGACAACAAATAGAAAAAAAACTAAAATTAAAAACAAATTAAGAATTAATCTTAAAATAAAACAATTAGAAAAGAAGAGGTCACCGTGGTATAGTAGGTATATACCACAGACGCTGGCAGCATTACCCCTACAGCGATACTAATACGTACATATAGTCCAAGGAAGCTGCAAGCTCTGCGGTCACCCGTAGCGTCTATTAGCCTCTTCGAAATATCTTTGAAGAGTCTAAAGTTATATAATGTACCTACCAAACTATTATTGTCAAGTACTGCGATTCGCAATCATTGTTCAATAAAAAAAATCTATATTGTACATGATTCTATAATAAATTGCTTGTTTTTCCTTTGCGACTGTGCCCAGGATCCTCATTAACCAAACAACGAGACAAGCGTATGCCGTCGAGGTGAGGAACAGCTTCGGAGGGACTGAAGTTATCTTCGCTAACAACGAGATCATTTTGAGGTGAATAAAACAATATCCCTTACACGCCGTGGCCTGAACATCGAAAAGATCCCGAAGACCATTTAAAGGGGTGCTCAATCTAACAAACTCAATCAGTTGGTTGCTGCTGACATATTTCAGATTAATTTGACACAGTGTATCATACAAAGCCTTCTTCTGCGTTGCTGGTCTGAGAGCAAAGAAAGAACATATGATGTACCAGTTGCTTCTCTTCCCGCGCAGACGGTAAAAGACCATCGGGGGAATGGGCGACAATCTAAGAGCGGCTGGCAACCCATCACTATTTTGATTCCCTTTTCCACCTATACGCCTACACATGCTAAACGTGGCAGTCTACCCCGTAAGGGATGAAGTAATAATTTATGTATGTAGGTATATATGTATGTATAAATAATACTCCTTTGACTCCATTGATCAATGAACATCGGACAATTGATGGTGAACACTCGTCAATTACAATATAAAAATCCCAAAGAACAAACAGGGCTATTCAATCAAACTAACTAAACCACCTGTCTGAAGTATTTTGATCAAATTAAAGACACAGACACAGTATATTATGCAAAAGCCTATTCCCACAGCGCGGGCGCCGTGGGCTCCCCCCAGATCCTGCAGCTCAGCGGCGTGGGCGACCCGAGCGTGCTGTCCCGCGCCGGCGTGAAGACCGTCCACAACCTGCCCAGCGTCGGGAAGAACCTCCACAACCACGTGGCCCACTTCCTAAACTTCCACGTGAACGACAACAACACGGCGCCTCTGAACTGGGCCACGGCTATGGAGTACTTGTTGTTTAGAGACGGACTCATGTCTGGAACTGGTAAGTCAAGTCATCCTTACCCCAAACTGTTGTCGTTCTCTTTCTATCTTGCTAGTCAAGTAAGAGACTGGTAAAGAGCACTGAGCATGACGAGTGTCTGTCTCTTTCTCTCGCTGTTCCTGTGCTACTCGGAGAGTGTGTGATGCAGGTACACTTTCGCATTTATAATGTTTCTATGGACGTTTCACTGCTCACGCTGTGCACGGCTACACTTGTCGCCCACGTGGGTACATTGGTGATTTCGTGCGTAGCGTGTGCGTGCACTACTGTGGAAACGACCGGTTAAATTTTGATGCGGAGTGAATATGTCGGTACTCACATGCGTAGCGTGACCGTGCGCTGCAACGGGGCGTCGCCTTAATGCTTACAAGACACCTGAAACCAGAATATTGTCGACAGGTATATCAGAAGTAACCGCCTACATAAACACCAAATACGCGAACCCGGCGGACGACAACCCGGACATCCAGCTGTTCTTCGGCGGGTTCCTTGCCGACTGCGCCAAGACCGGCATGGTGGGGGAGCGGCTGGACAACGGCAGCCGCAGCATCCAGATCATACCCACCGTGCTCCACCCCAAGAGCAGAGGCCGTCTGGAGATCAGGAGCGCTGACCCCTTCGAATATCCCAAAATTTTTGCCAAGTAAGTTCTGCATTAAACTATCCCCCTTCCGTCTATCCCTGCCGCCATATCCCCCCTAATTGAGATATGAGAAATACTTTTTTTTTTCCCCACCGAAAAGGATATCATTCCATAATTATGTATATGTATATTTCTACTAAAATCCAATGCGGTAGGAACTTAGTCTCTGGGTCTTATGGCTTTTTTCCAACCATCCATACCATACCAGATGTGAAAGTAAAAAGAATCCCAAGGGCCACCTCCGCCGCACCCTAACCAAAATAGTCTTAAAGCATAATTAACGTGTGTCATTCGGCTGGGAGGGACAAGTGGACATATTATTTGCATCTATCCTTACCGGTGGGGAAGAAAGGAAAAACATTGCACATAATATTATTTCTAGCAGAGAGGATACTACGGTACAGTACAGGTAAACTATCTTCTCTATGTGGTCATTGTGATCAACGATCATACAAAGAGTGTTACTTTCTCTTCTACCCATTGTAGAATAAAAATAAATTGCCACGATCGAGAATCCCAGGATTATCGCCAAGTATTTCTTGACGCCTCTTCCCAGAACTCCCATAAGGCAAAGTGTATTTTCCAGTTACCTGACGCACCCCGACGATGTCAAAACCCTGATCGAAGGCATCAAGTTCTCCATCAAACTGTCGGAAACCAAGGCCCTCAAACGCTACGGAGTCAAGCTCGACAAGACACCGGTCAAGGTAAGACCTGCGCTAACATGTCAAGCTATTGGCACGAAATACTTTCATTAAGCAATCATCTGGACTATAAGCAGAACAGAACTGATCAGTAATTTTAAAGTAAAAGTAGACGCAGCTAAAAGAATGTGAGTCAACCTTGTGGTGCCAATGCGAATGGTTCTACAGGGTAGAGCGTAAAATATAACGTTTTCTCATTACCCAGTCTTATAAGACCCTTCATTGATACGGTATGAGAACCTTAATATATTCTTTAAACATCCCTGTTTACATAATGCAAGTAATAAATTGCGCGGCCGTAGAGCTAACGCTTTGATAAGACCAATCAAACACCGCAGTGTAACTCGAAATTACTAGCATGACGTAAATTGGGCTTTCTTCTTTGTCGGATACTTACTCTGGACAGAGCAGTCATTGTCACGTAGAAGTACGTTTGATTATTCTACGCCAGTTCTCCCTGACCGTTGAAGGGAAGTATTTGTCCAGCGCAAAGGGGAACGTCCTCTGGCTGCCATTGACTCTTCCCTGGTCCACCATCATCTCTAAGGCATGCTCTTTACTTCAAAACTGGGCTAGATTGTTATTTTTGTGGCAGGGCTGCGAGAAGATTAAGTTCGGGTGCGACGCGTACTGGGAGTGCGCGGTGCGGATGCAGACGGCGCCGGAGAACCACCAAGCCGGCAGCTGCAAGATGGGGCCGCGCGGGGACGCCGGCGCCGTCGTCGACAACCTGCTGCAGGTACGGGCGAACCAGGGGCTACGTTACAGTTAAATTACAGCCAGCGGCGGTTCTCGAGTGGAGACCGCGGATCGGCAAGCGGACGTCCACCAACGACTTTTTGCCGACTAGAAAATCAATAGTACTCGTGATTTTGAGCAGAACTGCCATCGAAGTTGTATAATTCGAGAAAAGGGGTGAGTGGACTTATTTTCAAAATGACCAGGCAACTGCCAAGGATCGGTCGGCCAGAGAAGAACAAACGTTACTACTTACAGAATAGAGGCGTTAGTGTCGCGTGAGGTCGAATAACATTAACTTTTCACTGGTTTTGGCGGGCTTCGTGACATAAATTACAATTTCTTTCAATTACCTGTTGAAAAGTGATCATCTTCGTGAAATTATCGCAAATATGGATTATTTAGCGATGAATGTGAACGCTTTGAAAGCGGAATTAAGAAAAAGAGGCGCAGAAATAAGCGGCCTCAAAGTTTAAATTAAAGATAGTTACTTATATTTATAATTAATAAACTTAATGAGATTCAATAAAGATAATAAAGAGATGTGGAAATAAATAAATAAATAAATAAATAAATAAATATTTAAAACTTTGTTTCGGCGCTGATCTTATTAAGTCGCCTTTGACAGCTATACCTCTGGACGTTAGTTAACAGTGGCGCCAACTGGTGAACAAAGAAACGATAGTCCCCATTGTTCCGATACAATAGAGTTGCCATAGGCAAAATAACATAAAAACAGTTGTTGTTTTTAAAATTCACTCCGCAAAGGAATAGGCAAAAGTTTTGAACCATACAGCCAAGTCTTCATAATTAGGTATATTTCTCTTCATGGTAGTTTTTTTATGACAAGACTGACTTACTCGTGACGTGTTTGCAGGTGCAAGGGTTGGACCGGTTGCGGGTGGCGGACGCGAGCGTGATGCCGGCCGTGGTCTCCGGGAACACCAACGCGCCCACCATCATGATCGGCGAGCGCGCCGCCGACTTCATCAAGCAGCGCTGGCTAGCCAACACGCAGGTATGTGCAAGCAGGTATTCGGTTGGCCAGTGTTGGCGCCAAGTCAACATACAGCCAATATCTACACGTTGGCCCAACGTTCTGACCAGAGTGTACAACGGGCGACGTGGGTATACCCACTAACAATCGCACAAGTATCTTGGCCGTAGTGAAACGTCACGGGTGCCTCAAGTGACGACCGCATCCGCTGTCGACCCACGGGAACTTAACACATTCCCAAACCAAAAACATTATACTAATCAAGGATACAACAATGAGTACGTATTAGAATCGGTTCAGAGATAACTACTTCCAGAGGCTTTATCAAGACGTCTTCTTCTTTTTTAATATGGCCCCATCGATCGATGCGATGATTTCGCCAATGTCAAATAAATACAGTAATAAATACAGTATTCAAAAATCTTGTGACAAAAATGCCGGCAACTTTGTATGGTAGAACACGGTCAAAAGACCCTTCTCCCCCTGTCGGGCTCTTAGCCAACGGATAATGATATCCCTCACTGCCAGGAAATCATTAACCGATGCCCAGGGTGCACCGGACCAAGCACTGCTCTTCCCCTTGGACGGATCCAAAAACGAACCGCAACTCTTGACCACACGCGGAAGTAACACGACTCGCACCGCAAGACGTCAATGCAATTCAATTTAGATTCTTTAGCTATCATTTTTGACACTAGTATGGATCTGACAGCGATCGACCCGACATTGGCTCGGTATTGAGCCGCATTAAGACGTCATAGGGTAGCCCCAAGGGTAACTTATAAAGAGGGGTGCGAGTCGGGTTACCTCCACGTGTGATTAAGAGCTGCGGTTCGTTTTTGGATCCGTCCGGGGGGAAGAGCAGTGCTTGGTCCGGTGCGCCCTGGGCAACGGCTAATGATTTCCTGGCAGTTTCTGAGGGATATCATTGACCGTTGGCTAAGAGCCCGACAGGGGGGGAGGGGGGTCTTTGACCATTACCGTACAACGTTGCCGACATTTTGTCACAAGATTTTTTAACAAAAATTTTTACATTGACATTGGCGAAGTTGTCGTCACTATAACGACTTGATACGCCACAAATAAAAGAAGAAGAAGAAGAAGAACTTATAAAGATTACTACAGACAGTAGGTCGTAGCAGCTGGTGCAAGTTCTTCCAGGTCGCAACCACCATCTAACTTCTTTATCCTGCTGGCGGGCGTGACTAATTTTGATCAATTTTAATGAAAAATCTTTGGGTGTTCAGTCGAATCAATCCAACATACATACACACATACCGCCACGCCTCTCCCACAGGGGTAGGCAGATACTACTTTATTCCACTTGCTACGGTCCTGACATATTTCTTTCGCTTCATCCACAGTCATCAATCTCTTCATACATGCTCGTCGGTTTCGGGTACTCCTGACCTGATCTTTTTCCAAAACGTCTCCTATTTGGTCTCGGAACGTCCGTCTAGGCCTTCCCCTCCTAACGTAACCATTCACACTCCCTATATAGATCTGTTTAGTTAGTCTACTTTCATCCATCCGCTCTACATGCCTAAACCAACTAAGCATTATTTTTTCTATCCTAGTCACTATCAATCCAACCTTCTGAAATATCCCGGAATAATTCTGGGATACTGTACCTATAATAATATTTTTTTTTTAATTCCAGACTCCGTTCCCGTTAAGCACGCATGGGGGAGTCAGTAACGTACTCCAAGCCAGCGACTCACAGCTGCACCCCGTCTGGCAAAGACACTGAAGATTTGCCACTAAGCGGGCTTGCGCGGGTAACCGTTAAACTCAGAGTTAACTGCCAACCCAGGGTTAATTAGTGTCAAAATGTACCTATTATAATACCATTTTACAACTCTAGACTGTGTAAACGGCTCCACTACCGCAGGTTTATTTCATTTTCACTTGTTAAAAACTTTTCACAAAATCGATCTTTAAAAGTGCTTATTACATACCTACGAGCATAAATAGCTCACTAATAATAAATCACTGTATCATTAACTTTTCTTTTTTTTAATCAAACCTAACCTACCGTAAACGCGAATTGATTTTTATTTGTTTTCTAAATTTACGAATTAGCACATAATAAAGGTTTGTCAAATGAAGAGTTTGTGATAAGTTTTTTAGCAAGGAGCCTCCGCCACCCGCATTTCGTTATTTCGTGGGTACGTTCCGCTTTAATTAAACGTAGTTTTAATTCTCTTACAAACATAATGTCTCTGAATACTATAGAAATAATTATACTTAACTTATGACAGAGCGCACAAGCTGAGCGGGGAGCGTCTTTTACTAAGAATCCCATAATATTTATAAGAGTATTTACAGTTTGATCGCTACGACCGACCCGTCGTTCAGACTGAGATGTGTTTATATGTGAGATCAGAATTAGAACGATGTAGGTGCTCATCCACTAGAGGCAGCCTCGGGTCGAGCGGCTGCCTCGAACCGAGGCCGCGCAAGTAGTAACGCTGCCTCAACGTAGGCAGCGTCCCCACTCGCGCGACCTCGCAGCGAGGCAGCCGCTCGAAACGAGGCTGCCTCTAGAGGATAAGCGACTATACATTTTTAGAGTCTTCGAATAGTCTGAACGACGACGGAGATCGTAATTACCGTATGGGGCCATTGAAGGAATAAAAAGTAGCGCCGCTGTCCTGACTAGTACAAGAGCACGCGAGATAGACCTCTCTTTCTGTAACAAACAGAAAGAAAAAGGAGGGTAGTCTATCTCGCGCGCGACACAGCTCTTGCGTACACCTTGTGCTAGCCGTGCTGCACTCAAGTCTAATCTGGTTGGATAGTCTAGTTAATCAGTTATGCGAAAACCTTGCCAATTTTGCGACTAAAACTATTTATCTACATAAGCGCATAAGAATTAAAAATGAAATACCGAGCGTTTCTTTTGTTTTTCTCGTTGCATGTTTCTCTACGATGTAACAAAGTTTTTTTTTAATCACATTTTCTATGACTTAAGAAAAGTTGTGTTGAGGTTACCCATAGTTACCATTTTTAGTTACTTATTTAAGCTACTGTTGAGTAAATTGTACAAAGTATATTTAGTAAGTGTCAATTCTAACTAAATACCACGGACTTATCAGGTGAATGACGTGAACGTTTTTCAAAAAAAAATCTACATTAACACTTTTTCCAGAAATTAATTATTTTAATTTTACCCTATCGATCCTTACGCAAGAAAAAAATGTGTCCCAAAACTTCCATTCCTTTTCGTCACTTTTTGTTCGTTTTTTCATATGTATGGAACGTGACGAACAGGAAAAAAATCCATAGTACATAATAATCTGGGACACATTTTTTCGGTATAACGTAAAAGCGTGTCGAATATTAGGGTATATTGTAACTAGTTTTGACAGCCGCCTGTGGTTGTATTAGAGCGTTTTCCAACAAAAAGTCAACGTGAACATTTTTTCCAGATTTAAACTATTTTGGGTTTTTCTTACTCAGAATCGATTAATAGTAAAAAATGTGTCCCCAAATTTACATTCCAGTACGTCACTTTTTATTATATGGTATATAGTTATGTGTATGGAACGTGACGAACAGGAAAAAAATCAAAAATCAGGGACACATTTTTTCTTGTATGAGAATCGATAGGGTAAACGATTCTGAGTAAAAAAAATCCAAAATATTTAAATTCTGAAAAAAATGTAGGTGAGCCCGAGGCGAGTTGAGACAAAGGTGAGTTGATTGATACAAAGCCTTTTTCTCTGCACCTATGACAGTTAGCGAGGTCACAATTCACACAAACTGTGGAGTGTAGAGAGAGCAACGAATTAGCGAAGTTACCAGCCCGATAAACTGTCACAGTTCAGAGAAATCGGCTTTGTATCAACTCACCTCTGTCTCAACTCGCCTCGGTCTCCCCTACATGTGGTTTTTTTTTGGAAAACGCTCATTACCTATTCAGATTCGCAAAATTAATTATATTTGTTCCGTCACACGTAATTACCACGTAGCAAACTCACCGAGCTCAATTAGAACAAAAGCAAAACTATGAGGCTATAACAAGTACAGGTCTGTTTGAATACTCATCTACAGAAATTAGTATACTCGGGAGCTAAGAAACCGGGTCACATCCCTAAGAAAGTTGTATGAAACCGACCCAGTTTTTTTGCCCCCGAGCATATTTAAACAAGTACCTATTTTTTATTTATTGATAAACGACCAAGTTAGATATTTAGCAGAATGTTGTGACTTTATTTTTGTACTTAATTTAGATGTAATTTTTAATAAACGAAATTAAAAAAAAATGTTTTTATTTTAAAAAATAGCTTCTTCTTCTTCTTCTTTTCTAATATGGCCCCATCGAACCATGCGATGATTTCGCCAATGTCAAGGTAATAAATATAGTATTCAAAAATCTTGTGACAAAAATGTCGGCAACGTTGTACGGTAGAACATGGTCATAAGACCCCCCCCCCCCCCCTGTCGGGCTCTTAGCCAACGGATAATGATATCCCTCGGAGACCGCCAGGAAATCATTAACCGGTGCCCAGGGTGCACCGGAACAAGCACTGCACTTCCCCTCGGACGGATCCAAAGACGAACCGCAGCTCTTGATCACACGCGGAGGTAACCCGACTCGCACCCCTAAAAAATAGCTTGCTTTAAATTTTCGAATACCAGATGGAGCGGCTACACTGAAAAACAATCATATTAAAACTACCAGCCCAAGCCCTCTTTTTGAGAAAAAACTGGGACGACCGCGGGGGCCTCTCTGCGGGCGGCAGGCGCACTACCCGCCCGCACCTCTCTCGGTCCCCTTTGTCGTCCCACCCCGCGCCTCTGTGCCGCGCGGGCGAGGACTCATTTAAGCGGTCGGTCTATAAAACATTGTTAGTCTGTAACGACATGCGCAAAACAGCTGTCTCTGCAACATTTCTATCACGGAATGGAAACTATAATTTATTTCTTTTTTTTTTACGAACAGTACTTTATGCCCGCTAGAGGGCGCCACATTAGATTTAGTGACACGTCATATAGCCTATAACCAGCGGACGATCAAGACGCTTCTAACGATACCTCATTTGTCCAGTTCTGATTAGTAGTTTAGGAGCTATGAGGAACAGATGAAAATACATACATACATAGCCTGTCAAATATAACCGTCCTTTGGCTTGCCGTAGTCTAGTAATAAAATAAAACAAAATGATACCAATAAAGCTGTTTTATTCAGAATTATTGCTACAAATAACATAAGGAAGACTAGAGCTCAAATTTAAAGTGAATCGAGTGGTCCGATGTTTAATTTTCTATGCTAACTATTCTACGCAACAACCAATCGGTGACAAGAATCATTTTTATTCTAGAACCTTCGCCGTAACAGCAATGATAATCTTCAGTACTCCTACTATACATCGGCTATAGCAACGACTAAAAATACGATGACAACCAATGCATGTATGGCAAGTCACAAAATCAAATTTTGGCCGTACCTGCATGGGAGTATGTAATTAGGATTCAGGTTCGATATCCAGCCGTAGGTTTTTTTTTTTGTTTTTTCTACGTATTCTAACATCCAAAAAGTAATGCTATGACCTGAAATCAAACCTGGATCTTCATCAATCCGTGATGCGTGCTATACCACTATACCAGGTGGGTAATTCTTCGATTTATTCCATTTGTATCCGCTGTTATATCATTACTATGCAAATTTTGTAACCAAGCGCCATCTATTAGAATAATGTCACTGCAACACATTTACAAACTCCCGTGGAACATACACTGCTCACCTAGAACTAGAGATGGCGCTGTTATCAATAATAGATATTACACATTATTAATGCTGCGAAGCAATTCAATGGTATGTGTGGAGTTCCCAATCCAGACTGGGCCCGTGTGGGAACTATAACCCAAGTCCTTTCGTTCTTATAATCTTAGTTTTATAATCTTGCACATTAATGTAATAATTCATTTGTTATCTAAGCTTAATTCTAAATGAAGTTCCAGTTATACATAATCAAGTTCATTCAAATTTCAGAATTCATTTTAGTCTAAACTGCAAGTTGACATCGTCCACAATTAACGTCAATCCAGTTTTAAACATACACACATAAATTACGCCTTTATCCCTGGGTAGACAGGTCCTAATGTAACAGACCTAACCACGTTTAGCATGATTGTGGGCGTACTTATAGAGAGGAAAATTAAGTTCAATGAAAGTTCGGTCTTGACTATAGTTTCGGCTGAAACCAAAACCGAACCTTTTATAAAATGTGCTTAAAACATTAGATATAATGTCAGTGAGCCGTTATTTCCAGATATATAAATAATTAAACTTCACGCTGGTCCAATATCACAAGGTTCTACGGCTCACTTTTCTGATTGAAATTTAATTAATATCATAGTGATACTGGGTCTAAATTAAACTACCCTAAAAAGGGAAATTTTAACATAAAAGTGCGATATAAGTTTCGGCGGTTTTTTGGCCGAAACCGAACCTATGGCCGAGATATGATTTTTAGCTTGTTCCCCGTACATAACCAAGTTACATAACCGGCACTGGTAAAACCAATGTAGGTTGATTAATTTGGATTAATTTATATTTAGGTGCGGCGGGGGTGGCCCTTGGGCCAGCTCTAAGCCGCGAACACGTTTGGTTTAATTTAGAAATAGTCTTTATTTTACCTTAGAACGTCCTGGTTATGTAAAGGGGCTTCTAAACGGGTCATGTTTTGCTGCAATTTGTGGCTGCAACACAGTGGCCCGGCAACATTGCAAGCAATACCAGCCAGACTACGCAATATTGCAGTAATGTCCTGGCCATATAGGCAAACATGTTTTGTATTGACACTTATGGCCGATATTGCCCCAATGGGTTGCCGGACGATCGCTAGGCGATCGATTTTACTGCAATATTGCTCAGTCAGTTCTATTGTTGTTTCAGTCGCTCTCTTGGTTTATGACACAGTGTATCTTTTTCTACGCGACATGACATGAAGTTTGCTGTGAATGACTGCAAAAATGACTACTACGTGGTCTAACGAGACAATTATTGACTTCATTAATGAAGTACATTTACACCCCGAGTTGTGGGATATAAAAATTGGAATATACCTACAAAGATAGGAATGCAAAAAAAGATGCACGGAATGAAATCAAATTATCTAAAGTTTCACGCCTATTTAAATAAGGTCTAATCCAAAACCTCTCGTTTTTCATTTGTTTCTCTTTTAAAACAAGATAAGCTGCTGCTCGTCAGCCATTGTTGCCGGTTTGTGTAGCCCGTTTAAAGAGTCTGCATCATGAGCCATACTATTGCAGACATAAATGCACACATTGCCCAGCCATACATTGCTCGGCCATCAGTTGCAATAAAATATTTTTGTGATGGCCGGGAAATTAGTTGCCGATAGTGCAGCCACAAATTGCAGCAAAACATGGCCCGTTTAGAAGCCCCTTAAAATAGTTATGTACGGGGAACAAGCGTGATGTTTAGGCCGAAACCAAAACTACGGTTTGTCACTAACTCCTGTACAGGATGATTCAGTTTAAAGATCAACATTATTCAAATTCGAACCGGAATGCGTCGGCAGATCATCTTTAACCAAGAGAGTCCCGATGGGAACAACAGCCTCGTCCCTCTCCTTGAGCTTGTACATCTCGTTCCTCAGTTTCTCCAGCACAGCGTAGTTGGGCTCGTTGTGGCGCGCCTTGTCCTGGAGCAACGTTATCTGCTGCTCCTCTATCTTCTTCTCTTTGCAGCTCTTCACTGAGCGGGAGCCGTACAGGCGGAGGAGGGAGCCCCAGGAGCGCACGTGCGGATGCAGCGCCTGGAAAGTGTGGTCACAATAGCTGCATTAGTGTTACCAATCGATAGTGTTTAAAGAAAGAAAAAAAGAAAGAAGACATTTATTCCTTTTTGTAAGACACAAACATAAGATAATATATACACAATTTTATAGAATATAAACAAGAAAAAAAACATAGATATGAAAAATAGATCATCAGCGATGTGTGTCTTCGCAAAAGTGATAAGGTCGCTGGCTCAGCAACACGCTGAGGTGTTAGACACCTGCAGCGCTGATTTTCAGCCAGAACCGTCTATGACTCACGAAACGCTACACAGATAAAATATACTACATAATCCATAAACTTTTACGTAAACAAAGCAATAAATAGATAGAACCCGACTTATGTGTAACTAAAGAAATACATAAATTAATTAAATAGTTTACAGTAAACAAAAAATAAAAAAGGAGGGAAAACTAAATTGTTCAAAAACAACAGGTTGGCAGAATTTTGGAGCGTCAATAAGACACCCACTGGGCCCGCGTGGGAACTATAGCCCAAGCCCCCTCATTCTGAAAGGCCTACGCCCAGGGGGCGTTCAAGTATTACGTAAGCGCTTGAGGGGGGCGGGGGGGTCTTTGCTTTGCTTATTTTTGATGACATGGGGGGAGGGGGGGTCGATATGGTGATTACGTCAGCAGCTTCTATTCGAACTGCTGCTCACAAATCAATAAAAAACAGAATCCATTAAAAGAAAAATGCATATAGGTACCAATGATTACGTAAGCATGGGAGGGGGGGGGGTAAGAGGTTTGCTTACTTTTGCTGACAAGGGGTGGGGGAGGGGGGGGGGTAAACAATTGTAAAAAATCTGCTTACGTAATACTTGAATGGCCCCCTAGCAGTGGGACGTAAATAGGCTGGAGATGAGTAGGAGGTAGTAGTAGGTATCCACCCAGGTTACCTGTAGGATGGCCTGGCTGGCGCGCTGCTTGGCCGCCTTCTTGTTCTTGCACACGACGGTGGCCGAGTGCCGGCCCACGCGCATGGTCAGCTCGATCTTCTGGTACTCCAGCTTCTTCATCTGCCAGGACACACATACACAAATTAAGTCTATAGACACGGTAGACAGAGCCCAAGGTAACAATACCAAAAGGCCACGTTTAGCATGGGGTAGCCGCATCGCCTATAAAATGATTCTTAACTAGCTGTTGCCCGCGACTTCGTCTGCAAATAACTCATTTATCGCTATCCCGCGGGAACTACGCAATTTTCCGGGATAAAAAGTAGCCTATGCGGTATTCCAGACTATAATCCACTTCGATCAACAATACAACTAGATTCACGGTGATAGCTCTGAAAACGGCTCCGAGAAATAAGGCCACAAAATAAATTTGTGGCCTTATTTCTGACAGTATGCGCCAACCTCGGCCAACGTGAGGACGTGTCAAAATGCCACAATGTGCGTTCAAAAATTGCAAAAACAGCCAACGAAACACTAAGGTTTCGGAAGGAATATCTTTCTTTAAGTAAATACAAGTCAGTATTTCATAAAGTACGTAAAAATTGGCAGTTTACATTTTAAAATCAATAATTTATTGTTTGGCCAATGTTGGCCCACCATCTTGACAATAATCGGATGTTTTAGAACAAGAAATTCATGGAGTAGTTCTCGTTTTAAAATAAAATATATATTGCATTTTTTTTGTAGATTTCCTAGTGATCTCTTTTGCTGTGCGGAATGGATAACTATTGTCGCGAGAGAAAGAGAAGAAGAACTTTACATGCCTTACAAAAATTCTGCTATAATGTTCGATTCATTTTGCCAAAATTCGACATAACTGGAAATAGCCAAAGGCGTAGATTACAGAAAAAGGCGATTCCCAAATTGCAGGTATACCTAGTTACATAGAAATGCTTAAAATAATATAAGATGAAGTATAGTGAGATGGAACAGAGGAGCTATCACTTATTAAAGAAGACGTAAAGCTTCAAGAAAAGTTCAAGCCGTACAATATTTATAACACACACACACACACAAATCACGTCTTTATCCCTTACGGGGTACACAGAGCCTAAAGTAACAGGTACCTACAGGCCACATTTAGCAAGATTGTGGGCGTCTAGGTGGAAAATCGAATCAAAATAGTGATGGGTTGCTAGCCTCATCGCCTATAACATGATTCCTATTATAATCACCCATTCCCTCGACGACTTTCTGCTTGAGAGGCGGTAGGTCGAACAACTAGGCTACTACGGCTGTTGCCTGGCTGGGCCTGCGTGGGAACTATGACCCAATCCCTCTCGTTGTTAAAGGAAGCCTGTGCTCAGCAGTGGAACGTAGATGGGCTTAATTATTAAAATTCATGTTAATATTTGTATTTGTAAATATCTGTCAAATAAAAAAATCCGAGTTATATACTTAATTGCGACTCCATTATTACCCCGTTCCTCAAATAGAATGACATCTTTTTGAAACGAAGGTAGTTCTTTTGTTTATCGAACGCTTTCGCTCGCTTGTGACGAAACGTCGTAAGTATTATATACAATTATAATTATTTGGATCTTTGTTGCTTAGACTTAAGGTTTATTTTACGTTAATAAAGAAGGTAAAATAGATATAGCTATAAGCATAAGCAACAGGGCCACTTTTTCGCTTTGCTTTTGTATGGGACCGTGAATCTAGTTGTATTGTTGATCGAAGATAATCCATCTCTGTGACAAATATTATCCAAATCTGTCCAGCCGTTCTCGCTTGAAAGAGTAACAAACATTCATACATCCATACTCACAAACTTTCGCATTTATAATATTAGTAGGATATTCCCCCCCCCCCCCCCCCTCTCTTACCTGTTCACGTCAAATTCGAATAAAATTTGAAACAATATCTGTGTGAGTGAAGCAATGAGTGTGTGAGTTAATCTGTGCTTGCGTCAATGCATGCGTGTGGGTATCTATGAGCGCGAATGTGAGCGTGTGTGTGATGCTTTCGTATGAGTGCTTGAGGGTGCACTTTCGACGGCGCGTGTTAGCATAATGTGTGTAGTCTTTATTGTAAATAAAACGCGTGAAAAAGATACAAAGACGAACTTATCCCTGGATTTCTTCCAGTTAACCTTTGAACGATTGACAGGACATGCGTATTAGTCGTTTTCCAAATCCATGTATATAGTTAAGGGCCTTAATTAAAACAAAGTTAATTGATTCCTCTGTGTTACGGCCTTTTCGCCCATATTGCAATGTAATAAAGGACACGGTCGTAACACAAAGGAATCAATTAATTTTTGTTGTGATTAAGCCCTTAACTATGTATTTTTTTTTTGAAAATGACTCATTAAGCAAGAGACAGAAAAACTAAGTGAACTGATCGAAACCTAGAATAATCCTAGAAGTTAAGCAAGTTAGTCGAAATGCGCGTGCGCAATACCTCTGTGTGTATGTGGCGGTCCTGCGCGCCGAAGTTGCGCAGCAGGCAGGTGCGCAGTATGGCGTGCGGGGACGGCTCGCACGTCGCCGCGCAGAACTCCGTGATGCGCGGGTCCTCGATGCCCACGTAGTCGAAGAACTGGAGGGGAACCAACGATCAAGACACGGTTATCTTTGCTATCAAACCCTTTGCCCACCGAGCCGTTATTTAGAACATTCTGAAGAGTAAGGCAGAGGCATGTGGGAAATTTCCGGACGAGTATGCATTTGAAGGCCGAACGCACGCGAGACCTTCTAAATAAGTCTGGGAATTGCCGTCCCGTTCAAGGTACATTGAGCGGTGTCCTCGTATGGAGGAAATGTGAAAAATAAACTGTTTTCACGCATTGTTTCTTTGGCTTGCGTTGGCAGTTTTCTCGTCTTATTTCTGACTAAGAATGATCAGTTCGATGCTGCAACTAAATCTAAATTGACGTCCGCGCCATTTGCGTACAGTCAGCATCAGAAGTTGATAAGCAGTCGAAGAGCTCAAAATGATCTACCCTTATTACCTTGGCGACAGTCGTGTGTAGATAATTTTGAGCTACTAGTGATGTGCCGGATCGTTAAAAATGTATATCCGCGGATACGGATCTTTATTTTTTTATTCGATTGGTGTCGGCGCCCGCGACCTTGAAGCGATAGTTGACGTCACCATTGATCTCACTATAATTATATAAAAAAAAGATTTTATTTTGTAGTTATTTCATTGTCATAAAAGTGATGTTATAACTTGCTATAATATCGATCACATTATAAAGATTCTTTCAGTTATGTAGGTATTGGTATGGTAACATACTGCGATAAATGTTTGCAATATAAAGATTCCAAATATTTGATTTTAAGAAATAAAAATACTTTATACTAATATATTTTGTAGCTATTTTAATTCTACCTAATCACCTGTAAAAGATCCGTAAAAGATCCGCGTGAAAAGTAACGGACTACGGATTTTCCTTTTCCCTCGGATATCCACGGATACAGATATCCGCAACATGTTTCACTTTTACGAAGACACACAACGCTGAGCATCTATTTTTAATGTCTGTGTTTTTTTTTCGTTTTTTTTGCTATAAAATTGTGTATATTCTTTTATATTTGTGTGTCTTGCAAAAAGGAATAAATTTCTTCTTTCTTTCTTTCAACATCACTAATATCAACTGACGCTGACTGTACTGCGGGCTGAGTACGTACAGTGAAGTCGGGCTCGGACTGCGGCGCGTCCAGCTCGGCGCGCATCTCGGGTATGAGGATGTGTATGGAGGCGCGCGCGGCGGCCGACTTGGCCTGGCGCTTGCTGGAGCCGCGCCCGGAGCCGTACTGCATGCCGCCGATGTACACCGTGGCCTGGTACGGAGACGACGCGTTCTCTACAAACACAGAACAATAAAGCTCCCCGTAAACGATCAAATTTGTTTGACAAACTTGCTTGTCAAACTTCACGTTTTCATCAAACATTACGCACACTTCGTGGAAGAAAGACGTAAGTCCTATTAAGGCTCTACAGGACTTACGTCTTTCTTCCACGAAGGGTGAAGCGTAAACGATCAAACCAAATATCAAACAAATTTGTTACAGCGCCCCGCGCAAACGGTCAAACTTGCTTGACAAACTTGTTTATCAAACTTCTTCTACCGAGATCTCGTTTGACAAACACCGTCGTACACGTTCATCAAACGCATCAAACACGTAGATTGTTTGACAAACGCCTCTAACACAGCCGTACACGATCAAATTGTTTGACAAACAATTACCAGAAGGCAAGCCGAAGTGAATTTAACTAGCCTTTACCTCTAATTCTGCACAATAAAAGAACCCAACTGCCTTAAAAGGGGCCGTCCATTATTCATGTGATGTTTTTTTAGCACTTTTAACTCCCCCCCCCCCCCCCTTGGTGATACGTGGTGAGGTTTAAAACTACCTCCCCCCTTCCCCATCGAAATCACGTGTATTCCGCTTTTCGGTTTAAAAATCGCGCGTTTGACGAATAAATAAATACACGTGATATCCTACTACCCCCCCCCCCCCCCCCCCCGCCCCACTTGTGATATTTCGTGATTTTGGCAGAACCCCCCCCCCCCCCCTTTCGAAGCCTCACGTAATTAATAGACGGCCCCAAATAGGTATGGGCGTATACCAAATTAGTTCGTGTGCGGTGTACGCGCACGAGACATGCAGTGCGCGCCGACCGGCCCGGCAAGTTGCGCAAGCGATGCAGCAGGGAGGGCCGCGCCGCCGGCAGAGCGACTCAGACCGTATGTAGGGGAGACCGAGGCAAGTTAAGACAGAGGTGAGTTGATATAAAGCCTTTTTCTCTGCACCTATGACAGTTAGCGAGGTCACAACTTCACACAAACTGTGGAGTGTAGAAAGAGCAACGAATTAGCGAAGTTACCAGCCCGATAAACTGTCACAGTTCAGATAAATCGGCTCTGTATCAACTCTCCTCGGTCTCCCCTACTATTTGTGATGTAATTTTTATTGAATGAATAAATAATCTAAAAATCTACGGCCGGGTACCGCAACTGCTTCATATATCAGGAAGGAGAACAATTCGAAATTCAAAACTTTCCTATAAATTAAGCCTTTGTGAACGTAGCTAGTGTACGGTCAAGTGCAAAAATAAGTATCGATACGAACTTCTCAAAAATGTGTCCCACGACCGTATAAGAGCGTATGGTACTTATTTTTGAAACTTTGACTAGATACATATTATTACGCTTGACTGTACTAAGAACTCACCTAATTGCTTGAACTCGTACACGGGTTGCTTCTGCAGCGCCCTCCGCACGTATTCATGGAAGACAGAGAGGTAGCTTCTTCCGTTCATGTTCATCACCCAGTCTCGCTTGCTCGCCTTGCCACCTAAATATTTGAGTTACATAATCAACAATAGTAGATTGTCGAACTAGTGCATAAAGAGCGCCATTTTACAGACACAGGTCGAGGGTCGAATGGGTTTTGTGAACGAGTTATACACTTTTTTTTTCGGAAGGTTATTACAGAGTAAACGGAAAAAAAATAACAAAACAATAACATTATCAAACAAAAATGAGAACCTCCCTTTGTTTATAATATATCCTTTTGTTTCTATATTTCTACATATAAATGTATTTCTATTTATATAATACAACAGCTTATTCGTATTAGTATTGCCTAAGATTATGACTTTAAGTAATATTAGAACACAGATAAAAAACAAGGGATACAAACTAAAATAAAACATTGTTGAATTTTTCGCTTTGGTCTCGAGACGATGATTTTATTTTACGCACTACCAGCATAAATTCTAACTTATGCCTTGTAGTTTATGGAACACAGCGGCGTGCAGTGGGGTTTCCAGGGTAGGCAGCGCCTGCATATTATCAAATAAATATAAATATCATGGGACTATTCACACCAATGGGCACTATCGTTTCTTTGCTCACCAGTTGGCGCCACTGTTGACGAAGGTCCAAAGAGCTATCTATGGCGACTTTATAAGATCGGCGCCGAAACACAGTTATAAATCTGGAATCTCATTAAATTTATTAATTATAAATAACTATCATCGTATCGAGTAGTGAGAATTTCACGGAGGAGATCACTTTTCAACAGGTTCAATGAAAGAAATTATAATTTATGTCACGAAGCCCGCCAAAACCAGTGAAAAGTTAATGTTATTGGACCTCACGCGACACTAGCGCCTCTAGTGGCAAATTCACACGCGACAGCCCCCATTGAACTAGTCCCAAACTAAGCAAAGCTTGTACTATGAGTACTAGACAACGGATAAACATACTTATAAATACATACAACATCCATGACTCGGGTACAAACATTCGTACTCATGCCTGCCAACCGGGATTCTAACTCGGGACCTTTACCTCAGTCAGGGTCACTAACCACTAGACTACTCGGCCGCCGTCTATATCGGTGTATATTGTAGGTTCACTCCGCTGCCTACCCTGCCTACCGCTGCACGCCACTGACACCAAAGTCCAACAGTGTTATTACCGTTCTCCGGGCCGCTGGAAGGCTGGGCGGGGATGGTGATGAGCTTGGTGCCTTCCGGCAGCGTCGGGTACTGGAGCGTCTTGCGCGCCTTGGCATACTTCCGGCGGTCCGCCCACCGCCTATTGATACAATACAATACAATAACTCTTTATTGAACACCACATGTAACAACCAAAACAGAAAAAAGGTATTACACATAAACGGATAACTCACGTATAAAAAGTCGAGTGATGCTCGACATGTTTCGGACTATTTGTTTTTTAATGATTATGTCTCACGGTAGTTTCATGTTGAAAGCAGAAAAAAGGTATACAGAATATTAAAAGGTAACAATAGGCGGCCTTATCGCTACAGAGCGATCTCTACCAGACAACCGTAATGGACTGGAGAACAGAGCAGATGCACATTGTCGAAGATATCGTAAAAAAGATACTATCAAATGGTTCGAAAATTTTACTTCTTGATTTTTAATGAACAAAAAATGTTTACCTTGCTACTCCGCTATTCACGTGCAAGATAACCAAGCTTGTACGAAATATATATGTTTTCATGCAATATATTTCACACAGGCTTGGTTACCTTGCACGTGAGTAGCGGAGTAACAGCAAGGTAAACATTTTTTGTTCATTGAAATGGACCCCCGCAAAGTAACGCCTGATTCAATAAAAAATTCTTGTTTTTTTTACGGTTTTACCCGTTAGAAATTACATTTCTAAACGACATTGATAATTATTGATTATTATTAATTACATAGAAAAATCCGAAAAAGTAAAGCTATGGCCGGGAATCGAACCCAGATCCTCATCATTCCGTGATGCGCGCTATACTCCTACACCACCCATAGCAGATCTACGTAGGTTGGTGAAGCGGTATAGCACAATTTCCCGGCCATAGCTTTACTTTTCGGAATTTACTATGGGACGGACTCTAGGCATCTACGACCTTTGACATGTTTATCGCTATCCCGCGGGAATCAAGCAATTTTCCGGGATAAAAACTAGCCTATGTTTTAATCTAGGGTTCCAGCTATCTCCGTTCCAAATTTGAACCAAGTCCTTTCAGTCGTTTCAGCGTGAAGAACAAACATACACACTCACTCACATCCTCACAAACATTCGCATTTATAATATTAGTACGATTACGAATACTAACTTGAAATGCAAGATGTTGACAGTTTTGAACTTGAACAGCCTCTTGCAGTAATCATTGACCTGATCATGCGTCAACTGCTGGGTCTTCCAGCTTGTATTTACTGTTTCTACCCGGGGCGGAGGCATCACTGCACCTCCGGGCAATATCACAGGCTGACGATTGAAAGGTTCCTCTTCCCCATCTTTAGGATTATCATTATCTAAAACTTCAATTTTTTCATCGCTTTCTTCACCACAGCCATTACTTACAACTTTAGCATTTTCATCATCAAAATCGTCTTTTTTATCTTCTACAATTTCTACATTGTCATCTTCATCGACTTTTACTAAACTATTTTCTACAGCTGAGAAAGGGCACTTCGATTTAAGTTCTCTGATCTCAGCACATTCTTGAATATTTATGTCATCATCTAATTCATTATTTGCTTCATTATTTTCTAATTTTGCTTCACTAAATTCGGTTTCTTGGATATTTTCACTTGTATCATCTTGGTCATTATTTTTTGCCGCACTATCATCAACTACGCTATCATTTACTAGATTATCATTATCATTATTCTTACTATCAGTAGCAACCTGAGATACGTCATTAGTTCCTCGCTCTGAGGCGTTAGCCCAGACTCCACTATCGATCTGTTCTTTGATTCTTTCATCTATAACTTTCTGTTTTTCCTCTTCTTCTAACGCACGGCGGTATGCGAGACAGGGTATAGCACTGATGGGGATGTCGTGACGCTGAAATAACATATATTGATTTTTGTTAAGTTATTGCTTTGCTCATAATAGTAATAAGGTAAGAAACTCAAGACACCCAAGGAATTATTATAATTAGGACACTTTCTACAACTTTGATTATAATCTACGGTCAAGAGATCTTGCTAGGGTAGGATTTAGACCCTAGCAGGGGTTTAATTAAGCTAGGTATTAGGCAAGTATCTTGTTAAGCTTACGGATTTCCAATTTCTTTTGTTGTTTTATTTTTTCTTTTACTGTTTAGTTGCAGGCTAGCACGGTCGAAGTTCGACGGAAGCGATACATGCCCTCGGTACCGCTCTGCTTTCAGAGCAGGACATGAGTGCGTGAGAGCCAACATTGGGGGCGGCAGACGTAAGCTTGCCTTCGGAAACCAAAAGCTTATCGGTTACTCAACATGAAATCTTATAATTTTATAATTTTCTTTTTTTTTCTCTTAGATTTTGGAGATATCTCCAATTAATTTATATGACGGTGGAGGCATTTTACACTTCCACTGAACTTAAATTATTTTTATTCGTTTTTTTTCTCTTTCTTTCTTTGCATGCCTACTTTGTTTTACTTTGACTAGTAGAGACTTTATACATCTCTACTAAGGACTAATATAATTTAAGTAGAATTTAAGTAGGTACTGTAGTAGCTTAATTTGAAAAAGATGACTTTCTGCCAAGTTTCTTGCGGCGCATTCTTCTTGGCAATGATAGTCTTTCCGAATGCGCTGGTAGTTTCAAAAAAGACATGTAAAGGAGCCCTTGGCGGCCAACTTGAAAAATATTTTTTGTTTTTATTTTGTTTTAGTTTACATCGAGATAAAGCTTTGCATCTATTTCCTATCTCAGCTTAGAGTGAGGTTGTTTTTTAGAGACACATGTACACTAGCATGCCGTTACAGTGCCGCACCAGCATCCAGTCCAACGGCAGAACTTCCAGCTGGTTCCCTTCCGTGGACTTACCCTCGTGTTGCCCTTGCCCAGCGAGTAGGGCTTCGCGAGAGTGCAGACGCGCGTGCCGCGGTGCATGTACACCGGCATGCCGCTGTAGTGCCGCACCAGCATCCAGTCCAACGGCAGAACTTCAAACTGGTTCACGCCTTTCTCTGCAAATGGCCAGTGACCTCATTGTTTAATACGGCTTTTTATTTATTTATTTATTGCATTATAATCATGTCGTCCATTTAGGTCTTACAAATACAATTACTTATCAATTTCAGACATGAACCCTGGCAGGGCACAGCAATTTTCTATGTCTAACTTAAATAACTACCTATGATATAAGAGATAACATTACATAATAATATTATTTTTTTAAATACAACGTCAAAAGGAACAAAATACATAATAAATACATTTTTAATTTTATAGTGACATGTCATTTAAGAATTCATCTATTGAGTAATAACATTTTTCAATTAATAATTGTCTTAACTTCTGTTTAAATATGTCATCTTTCACTTCCTCTTTTATATAGTCTGGTATTTGGTTCGCTATTCTTATGCAGTGGTAATAAGGTCCATTTTTGTACATCGCTAATTTTGACACAGGTAATTCTAACTTATTCTCATGTCGTCTTTGCGATTTGACCACCCTTTTCGTAAATAAGTGTGATTTTTTCCTGACAAACAGTGCTACTTCTATAATGTACATTGAAGGTAGCGTGAGAATTTTGAGACTTGTAAAATGTGGGCGGCAGCTATTTGGAACTGTTGTATTTGTTAGGATGCGGATACATTTCTTTTGCATTACAAAAAGCTGGTGAGCGTCCGTACTTGCCCCCCAAAGTATCACACCATACTGAAGCCACGCGTGTGCAAAAGCAAAGTAAGCCGACAAAGCGGTTTCTAAATTGGTATTTATTTTAAGAACACTTAAAGCTGGTTAAAGTGGCTGGTAAACTTAGTGGCTTCAACGCCACCTTTCGCCATATTAATGGGATACATAGAAAGTGATGGCAATTACGATTGCGATAGCTTTCCCTGTAAGTCCATTTATTAGTCACTCTTTGTCATGAATATAGGAACAGACTTGGTGACAACAGCTGAAGGTAGCGTACCTTCTAAGACGGTCTTCTGCCTAGTTATATAGGGTTTCTCCTTGGGTTTGGGGGCAACTTTGAAGTCCTCTGGAAGATCTTCCTCCAGCATTTTTTCAATTTCATCCTCGGGAATTCCTTCAGACTTGGCTGCAAATAGAACAGCTATCTAACAAGAGTTTAAAAAAATACCGTATTTGCTCCGTATTACGTAAAAATTCTTTGCCACATTTTAAAATTGCTCATCCCAAGCTTTCAAACTCCATGTCCAACGGGCCAGGCAGGACCAATGCAAGCGTGCATTACTGTTTACATACATACATACATACATTCACACATAATATCACTGTAGACAGAGCCTAAGGCAACAACACCTTAAGGCCACGTTTAGCATGATATAGTGATGGGTTGGTAGCCGCATCGCCTATAACATGATTCCTAAGACTCGCCCATTCCCTCGATGGACTTTTACCATCTGCGCGGGAAGAGGAGCAACTGGTAAATTCTATGTTTTCTTTACACCCGGACTAGCATGGAAGAAACATTACTGTTCCTGCTATAAAAATAAAATACAGCCAATTATAAATTCAAGGCGGTCTCCCACCCAAGCAGTGTTTTTTTCGGCGTTTTTTGGCTAGATATTTATAATGGCATCTGGCACAGTGGTACAGAATCTGTTATAAGCTCTGGCTAGTTTGACTAAATATATCACTAGCTTCTGCCCGCGAATTCGCCTGCGTAGAGTTATACATATAAACCTTTCTCTTGTATCACTCTATCTATTAAAAAAAACCGCATCAAAATCCGTTGCGCAGTTTTAAAGATCTAAGCATACATAGGGACAGACAGCGGAAAGCGACTTTGTTTTATACTATGTAGTGATTAAACACTATCTTCATACCATCATCATCATCGGTCTCCTCGTCACAACTATCCTCATCATTAGACTTGACTTCATCGAGCACAGTGAACTCCCTCAGCTTCTCCAGGTCTTCAGGTCTTACGAAGTTATCAAACTGCTCCCCAACCTGAAACGTCTCCGCTTCAGGGTCCAGGTCCTCGGCGAATTTGAGTTCGGTGTCATCGTTGGGCTTTAGTTTCTTGGATGACGGACCTTCGTCACACATGTTTTAACCTAAAAATAGGGTTAAACTTAACACTAAGAAGCATTTATTAATTTCTGATGAACCTTTTCGTCTTTAAGTTTCTGCTACAAAATAATTATCTGTAACTAGCTGGTGCCCGCGGCGTCGCTCCCGTTTTTTTTCTTCTAAATTTCAATATTTTCTCACCATCTAAACCTTCCCTGGGCTTCCACGAATATTTCAAGACTAAAATTAGACAAATCGGTTCAGCCGTTCTCGAGTTTTAGCGAGACTAACGAACAGCAATTCATTTTTATTTATATAAGATAGATTGACATTTTTCTGTAATTCGAGCCCAGTAAATTCAAAATATTTCACTTATTTCTATATGGTTTCTTTCTATGACCGTTAATGCAATAATGGTGTCTTAATTTTCTCTGAAATATTTTAGCAGATAGCTGTTACTTTTCATCCATAAAAGTTTATCTTCTTTTATTATTTAAACGTCGTCCAACATCCTACTAATATTATAAATGTGAAAGTTTGTATGTTTGGATGTTTGTTACTCTTTCACGCCAGAACGGCTGGACAGATCTGGACGAAATTTGGAACATAGATAGATTATAGTCTGGAATAACACATAGGCTACTTTTTATCCCGGAAAATTGGGTAATTCCTGCGGGATAGCGATAAACGAATTCTATGCAGACGAAGTTGCGGGCAACAGCTAGTCTGGAAATATTTGTCAACACAACAAAAAGTTGCTTTCTTTCTAACTGTTTACTGCTTTTAGCCTCTGAGACAGAGAGAGAGAGAGAGAGAGAGAGAGAGAGAGAGAGAAAGAAAGAGACAAAGAGAGCGAGAAAGAGAAAGAGAGAGAAAGAGAAAGAGAGAGAAAGAGTGAGAGTGACAGGGGGGGAGAGAAAGAGAGCTAAGCAGGTCAGCATGGGGAGTAATGTATTATGTTATGAATTTTGTATGTAGTATTTTTTTTTTTTTTTTTTTTTTTATGTTAGAGATTTTTTTTTATGTGTATAATCCGGTGCTGTCATTTTGACTTGCAAACAATTTAACTAGAGTATTTTAAGTGTTCGCGATTTTTCCTCGATCCACAATTTATTTATCTAGTACCCCTAAACACTGAAACAAGACCCCGACACTGGATAAGTGCAATAAAGAAAGTAAATTTGTACATTTACTCATTTATACATTAGCATAGGAACTCAGAATGTCTCTTTATTACCTGCTTCAAGGCTGTCAATAAAGTCAAGTCAGTTACATAATATTTCTCTAGAGATTCAAAACAAACATTCAACAGTATTTATACCAGACACATGTTAAGAACACAAAATAAAAACAATTTCGACATGATATTAGACACAAACAAGATCAAACTATATGGCAGTGAGTAATTTTGAATTTCTACTGAAATAACGTGTATACTCACCTTTTTTTACACATTTTATTTCCCAAGTCCTAGCTAAGACTATATATTTTTTAGGCATGCATAGCAGTTGACAATCCTGACCAACCACATAAACAAAAAAGTCAGTCTGGTTGGACGGAATAACGATCTTGTACGTTGTAGATGTAAGGAGTTGGAAAATAAAAATTCACCATTTAGGCATTTAGTGTGTCTAAAGAAAATTTCAATAGAATAACTAGTTCTGTAAAACCCATCTGCAAGCTGTAACCATAACTATTTCATGTTACAGTAACCAAAAACATTGACACTAGAGTTGTCAGTTACAGTAGGCTTATTATCTAACTCGCTCGCAATCGCCATCGTGTTCATTTTGACAGTTCTTGTATGAATGTGACAGCTAGCTGATTCCGATGCCAATTGTCACCCCATACATGAACTGTCAAAATGAACACGATGGTGGTTGCGAGTGAGTTAGGTAATAAGCCTACAGTTCAGTGTATGAATGTTTAGTTTATTTTGATCACATATTTAATTGAGTCGGAGTTAGGTACTTAATACATAGTACCCTAGTCTTGTCAGTGCCCTTACAGGGTTAGATCTTGTACCTTGTATCTTGTATCAAAGCAAGTAAATGTTTGAAGTTGAGTTACTATATAGGCAACAATTACGGTCACAGCTAGCAAACGAGTACAGTTCGTGAACACTTAGAATGCCATTCGGATTTGTCTTACAGTCTCACACACTTATGGGTTTGATACTAGAATCTGCCAAGTGTGGGAGACGGAAAGACTGTACTCGGCTTTATGGCCTACAACACCAAGGAACAAATCAATATAATTTGAGCTTTATCAAGACAGTTTACGGAACACTCAATGGTTATGCTCAAGTAAACTGAAAAGTCTTGTAAAGCTTCAATTGCTACTAATTATTGCCAGGTGCTATAGAATAAGCAATACACTTCTGTATCTTGTCGGTCCAGCCTTTTTAGAAACGTTGTATTCGTTTTTACTGTCGAAAGTTGACAAGCAGGGTACCGTAACAATAAGTAAAAAAGTGCATAGCTCAAGTCTATCGTCTCGTCAGATAAACCGGAACATCTTCACAGCAACCTTACTTAACAAAAAGTATCCAACAAGCAGTCAAGACAGTCTACAAATAACGATGGCAGTCAAAATCCAATGCGCTACAACAGTTGGATTTCACCCATCACTATGTGTACACCTTCGCGGTCGTTGACCCCGCTGCCGAGCAGAAAGCAGCAGAATTACGAGAGACGGTCTCTGGCTGTGCCAGACAACTAACAGAGGCCTGTCTGTTGTAAAACTGCTAAATAATTCCTCCAGTGCTTGCGCCTGTAAAAAATGTCAGGGCGTTCCTGAACTTTAAATCCCTAGCTAACTCTTTTGCTGGTTGAACAAGTGGCAGTAAGCACGCCTCTTAGGAACCAGGGACTGAAGACACGGAGTTATTTTAGTAATGATCTGAAATTTGACCTGGTTATACTCTACTTACGTACGCGTGGCTGTACTGACAAGGGATTGCCGAGGTAGTTTGTCTTGTCGAGAACAAGAATTGGAATTTAAGGCACAGAATAACAAATCGTCATATAAATGAGCGCATAAATTACACGAACAAATATAAATTACAGAATTTTTAACCCGATCAGTATCGGAGCCTCACAATCACCGCCTCCAGAAGCTTTTTTTCTGACACGACCAAAACCAAACACTTTTTTTAATCACTTGTCTTTCCGGGATAGGTAAAGAAAAAGATATCCATACAACTTTTTCGTAGTCCTGAACGATAGTCTGTACTCCGCTCGAGGTTGTTATAATATCTTTAACAACACGACCCGTGGTCCTACCTACCGTTATGTCCCACTGTTATAGTTCTAAAAATCCTCACTAGAAAATTAGGTTAGGTTCGTAGGTATCTTTAAACGCCCGAAGGGAAAACCGAGTAGAAATAGTTGTTAGGCTTTCGCGGGGTTGCGTCGACCTCATGGTGGTTATAATTTTTTTTATAACAGTGGGACCACGGGTAACAGCCGTATTTTTTCCCAGCCATTTCTCGTGTGTAGCCAATATGTAGCATTAAATTTCGCCTTCGAAGGCTTTCTTTGGCCGAGAAAGATGAGCTTTACTGTGGTTATAATGTAATCCTTAACGCTGTTTATGTAATGTAGATCTATTATAGTGTTTAAAGTAATAAAATAAGTATAATTGTACTGTATACATAAGGATTATAACAAAAATAAAGGAAATAAAAGGAACGAGGGAAAAGATATGGACTTGTTGTTTTCAAATTAATCGCACCAAATACTGTCTTATAATTATATTTTTATTTATACAAAGCTACTATCGACGTTAAATTAACTCTGGAATACTTTACATGATTTCTTCGTTAAACCCACAGAAAGAACTTTCGATATTAATACACAAAAAGTAAAACTAAATTATCTATCAGGAAACTTCTTTGCTTCGATTCCAATTTAATACAGAAATTGAAAATTATATTTCACGCGCTGATTTATTTAAATGGCAACACAGGTGTATCGAAATCGTCCACACATGTTTCACTTGTTAGTTACGCTGTTCTCATCCAGATGGCGCTGATAGTTGCCACAGCACGCATATTGCCAGCACGGCTAGCACGAGAGTGAGCGAGAGCTATGTCGCGCGCAAGATAGACCACCCGTCTTTTTCTTACTATTCGTTCTAGAAAGAGACAGGTAGTCTATCTCGCGCGCAACAAAGCTATCGCGTCATAAAGGAAATAACACATTTTTTTGCAATTGTTTTTCTTTCATCTTCTACATGAAACAAAGTCATTTAACTAATTCTAACTTTGATCACATATTCACTTTTTGATTTTTATAAAAATAATCGAATTTCATTCACTAAGCCACACAACTAAACATAATCCTTATCGATCATAACAACTGCTTGATCAACTCTAGACCTGTTTGACGTTCGGCTGGCCAGTTTTCACCAATTTCGGTTTGGCACAATTTTATTTCATATGAATTATATGACACTCACTCTTTTAGGTTGTTTACTCCATAGAAAAGAGATATAGTAGAAGTGTGATAAGTCGCTTTCGCTAGGGACACAGTGTCGCCAAACTTTGACATTGACAGTTTACTCATACCTTGAAATTTTGGCAATTATTGGTCGTAGCTTTTCTATTACAAAAATGTAATAAGTTCTAAATCGGTATTATAATTTGAACTTTCCATCCACAAAATATTGCTTAGTCCATTGTACAGATATATAAATACCATCTAGCGTGAAGTCAAAAGATAAGTCTGAAAATGACAGTTTTTAAAAAAACTTTTGCCATTGCACAACAGGGGTACCTCCCATTTGTTCTATGGGACTGTGACGTCATAGAACTGTTAGCATTTTTCTTTCCCAGCAGTTCCATGGTAGAACTATTGAAACAAAAAATGTGATATTTGTTCTATAGAACTAAAAGCACCTCAAGATTGTGATGGGAAACTTGATTCAATGTTTATACATGCAATTTTCCGCATAAAGGTGGCACGCGTTCACATGTCACTTCTACTATCTTTTTTTCTATGGTTTGGTCTGTCTCGCTCGCTCTCGTGCCAGCTATGTGTGTGTGTGCGGCTACCGGCGCTTGCGGCGCGGCTTGGCGGGTGCGACGCTGACGCTGGCGCCGGCAATCTCCTCGGCGCTGGCGCCCTCAGCCCGCTCGAGCTGGCCGCGCGCCTCCACGAAGAACATCACGTCCCGGAGCTGTTCCTTCAGCTCTGTCACCTAGACGGATAATGAAAATGAAAATGAAAAATTATTTTTGCAAATTGGCCGCCAAGGGCTATTTTACATGTCTTTTTGTAACTACCAGCGCATTCGAAAAGACCATCATTGCCAAGAAGAATGCGCCGCAAGAAACTTGGCAGAAAGTCATTTTTTTTTAATAAAATACAGTAAGAATACTTAAATTCTACTTAAATGAAATACATTTATAAAAGGTATTGCAGCACAAGAAAAAAAAGGCTCCTGTACACGTTGAATTTTGTACGAACTTGATCTAACACTAGAAATAAAACGTTACACAAACACTAGAACAGTATCTTTATTTTTAAAGTATTAATATTGAAATAAACGCGGACATATTTAACAAAAAATTAATTATAAATATCACAGGGTAAAATCCGTATGTCCAATTTCCGGTACGGCGGTAGTAGGGTTATTATGTCTCAAATAAGGAAGCCAAAATTAAGGAGGCCTACAAGGGCTTTTTGAATTTAGAAAAGTAAAGGTAGGGAGAATTCCGGCTGAACTGCACACTATTAAGGAAGTCGAGGCACGTATTAAGGTAATAGGATCTAGATAATTTTCGCTATGCATACGTGATAGTTTTGTGCGCACAATACCAATAACGTGTTAAAAAAATAAATCACCTAGTGCAAAGGCAAGTCAGACACCTAAGCGTAAATTCGCTATAGTTAACTTAATAAATATGCAGTTGTACAATAACCTTTGGAAACCTTGGGAGGAACGGTTTTTTAAAAGAGAATTAATGGGATGAATACACGGAATGTAACACGAAGCTCGTCGTCTATGCGCTCCTGGCGTAAACTCCGGGTCGTACAATCGAACCTCGTCGGTCGACACGTACTCTCGTAGAGTTGAACGTTTTCGCACTCAGCACGCAGCAAATCCCGAGAACCTCAGTCCACGAGTAAATTTATTAAAATACTCTCCGTGTGGATAAAGCCGAAATGGAAAAATCCGGCTTCAAGACCACGATTTGTGGTATCTCAGTATCTTAAAAAAAACTCAGCACCAACGAATATATCAAGCGGTTTTATGAGCACTCCGCACCACAAAAACAAGCCTCCGGAACTTGAGGAAAAAAATCACTACTCGGAGTATCTTGTTCGGCCTGGGTAAATATTTCCCTCACAGCAGGAGAATCAGATCTGCATGACTATTTTCCTTAATGTCAGTTCTGAATTTTTGATACCGAACACCAATTTTAAAATTCAAACGAATCTGCTCAAAAGACTGATTAATAACCAGTATGAACGGCGGGAAAAGGTTACTAACAAAATAATAAATAAAAAGGCTAAATCACCATGCAGCAAAAATAATGCTGCAGACATCCCCCTACCAAAAGAAATTTAAAATCTAAATCAAGAGAGAACACTGACATTCAAATACCATGAAGTTGTAAAAATTTGACAACCCTAATCAATAATGTTTTGTCAACCCTGAATATCCAAAACCTAAACAGCCCTACTATAAGCTTGACGAAACCCCAAAGCGTAAGCCGAAAAGGATATCACCGCAACATCTATAATGAAATCGCAATGAAAATTACCACTGAGTTAAAACAAAAAATCACGATACCCTAATATGTACCGATACCCACTTGAAATCAAAATGTTTCTAGAAACTTGGATTGGAAGAATGCGGAAACCTAAAAACAAATAAAACAACTCAAACAAGCCGCTGAAACTACTGGACAATAATAGCTATAACCATTATTGAACGTTAGAAAAGCTAACTCACATCCCCACACACAATCGCACCATAAAACAAAACAACCGCATATCTAACTGAAAGACTTAACCCAATACCGTACGGACCAAAATGAACCTTACGCATAATGACTAATTAAAAGTTGCGCCATCTATCAATACACCGAAGCACTAACTACTGGCCATTGAAACAAAGTGAAGCTCAAACTGACAAAAAAACTGTCACATGAAGACTTCAACTAGCCAACGCCACCTATAAATAATATTAAGAACAAACTTCACGACGCCATCTATGTGACGAAGTCTGAACCAACACCCTCTGTCTGAGATAAAATTTCAGAACAGAATTTAAAACGCCCCCTATTGGTGAAACTACGAGACCACATATATACAGTCAACTTCACAAAATTGAACGCACTGACGCAAGTACTGTAAACGACACGCATTTATAATATAATTAACCTAAAGACTTAGGCTAGCTTAAGTTCCTAACTAACGAAGCACGAAAACTGGATACGGACGCGACGAAGTTTGAGGCGGCTCTACCACAACTTGAAGCGAACCAAAATACCAGAACGTGGTCATCGTAAAACGTAACCTAAACAATCTAAAAATATACAACGAATGAATATAATAGGTTGAAGATAATTACACGAGTCCTGGCAAGTCCGACTCTTGTCAAATCCACAAAACTCGAGTCTGACCCAGCGCCAGTTTAACACCTATGCCTATGGTACAGTCGGCGAAAAAAACGTCCACCACATGATAAGGCGAAATAACGTCGAAACTGGGAAAAAAGGAAAAGGTAGATACAGTCAGACTGGAAAAAAATCGTGACAACCTCTGGTACAGTCGGCGAAAAAAAACGACCACCACATGATAAGGCGAAATAACGTCGAAACTGGGAAAAAAGGAAAAGGTAGATACAGTCAGACTGGAAAAATCGTGACAACCTCTGGTACAGTCGGCAAAAAAACGACCACCACAAGATAAGGCGAAATAGTGTATAAACTAGGAGAAAGATAGGTATAGTCAGCCTGGAAAAATCGTGACAACCTCTGGGAACAAAGAAACGATGCATATACGTCTTTTAGAGAAAACATCACACGTTTAAAGATCCACTTATATTTAGCGGACAAACACGCGTATTTTTATGAAAGCGTCGTCAGGGCTCGAGAACCCATAACACGTTTAAAAAATCCACTTATATTTAGTGGATAAACACGCGTATTTTTATGAAAGCGTCGTCAGGGCTCGAGAACCCATAACACGTTTAAAGATCCACTTATATTTAGTGGATAAACACGCGTATTTTAATGAACGCGTCGTCAGGGCTCGAGAACCCATAACAAGTTTAAAGATCCACTTATATTTAGTGGATAAACACGCGTATTTTCTCAAAGTGTCGTCAAAAACGATGCACCAGCGTCTTTAGAAGAGAAAAAAAAAGGAATAAGGTGCATTAACTGCTGAATGACTGGAGACCAGAAAAGAATATCCTACAAGATAGCGTATAGGAAAAGAAAAAGGTATGACGAACGATCCGCCTTCCTACATCAAATGGTTGGAGGTCAGAAAAGGATAGGACGAATAGGATACCGGAAAAGAATAGGACGGACGATGCACCTTTCGGCATTTAGGGGAAAAATTATATATCAGTGAAATGAAGTACATAAAGTACATTATTCGTCGAATGAGAGACCGGAAAAAATAGGACGGACGATGCGTCTTTCGGAATTTAAGGGGGAAATTATATATCAAATAAATCTCCATACCACAATAGAATAGCATTATTTTAAAATGTCTTTCACGTGATAAGTACCAATGTGTGGAGAGTCTAAATCAGCTAACTCGTAAACTTGAGATGAAACGCGCCGAATTACCCGACACGCCGTGAAACGAGGAGCAAACTTACCACCCCTTTCAATATCTGGAGTACCCCTTTGGAAATTCCTACGCCATACAACCTGGCCAACTTCAAACAAAACAGGAATACGATTTCGGTTGTAGTAACGGGCGTTTCGCACGAAGGCTTGCGTCAACGCGTCGGCCACTTTTGCGTAAACTTCCCGTAACGATCTGAGGTTTTCCGCACGATCGTTCCGACTGTTATCCAACCCAGGGTTAACAGTCTGAACTCTTCTGCGATTACAGAGAACATCAACCTCACGTCCGTATATAAGGAAATTAGGGGTATAATTTGTAGCCAAATTAACGCAAGAGTTTAAATATAAGGCAACCTTAGGAAGTTGCCTGGCCCAAGTACGGTTATCATCAGTCACAAGTATACTTAAAGTAGTGACCACAGTTTGATTAAATTTCTCAGCTACGTTCGCATTCGGACTATAGTAGGGAGTGAAAATAGGTGACGAAACATGATACGACCTAAGGAAATCTTCAAATTGACGACTCCTAAACACAGTAGCGTTATCACATAGGACGTTGAGTGGAGTTCCATATCTCAAAATTACCTCAGACTCTAATGCGTGTGTAATTGACTTTGCATCGGACTTCTTCAAAGGTGCTAACCAAACGAACTTCGAAAAGACATCTACCATCGTGAGAATATACTTGTACCCGTAATATGCGGTAGGTAAAGGACCAACCAAATCGATTGAAAGCAAATCAAGAGGAGCACTTACGGCACGCGGATATAACTGTTGTCCTCTTGGCTGAGTGTTAGCGATCTTAAAAGATTTGCAAATCTGACACAATGAGAGACGTGAAGCAATATCTTTGTACATGTTAGGCCAATAATACAGATCTCGTGTCTTAAAATAAGTTTTCATAATTCCAGGATGGACATTAGGAAATTCATTGTGGATTTCGTCTATCGCTTCGCTCGTTTTAGAAGCAGGCAAAACTATCTTCCAAGGGTCATCAACAAGTGGGTTATCTACCGACACCCTGCGGAGTAAAATACCATTGCGCAAAGAATACGCCGGAAAAAGTTGTGGAGTAGACGAAACACCTGAATACACTCTCTCATACCAAGGATCACCAGTAGGGGCCTGACCCCGTTCAAAGGCGATAAGGGACACTTGGGGCCTAGATAACACGTCTGGTACAACATTTTGAACGCCCTTTCGATGCTCTAGTTCAAAATTGTACTGAGAAAGGATAGTAGACCAACGAGCTAATCGACCTGTTGGGTTATCTAAAGTTAGGAGCCACTTTAAGGCGATATGGTCTGTGATGATCTTAAATTTTACGCCATCTAAATAACCACGAAAGTGTTTTACGGAATCCAGCACAGCTAAAAGTTCACGCTCCGTGGTGCTATAATTACGTTCTGCCTTAGAGAAAAGACGGGAAAAATATGCGATCGGGTGTTCGATACCGTCAAAAACCTGTACCAAGACCGATCCGAGTCCGACTTGGCTAGCATCACACTGCAAAATAAACGGCTTCGTAAAGTCCGGACAAGCCATAACCGGTGACTCAATAAGAACCTGCTTCAACCTTAAAAAGGCGGCTTCCGCGCTGTCATTCCATTCAATAGGATCTTTTCCTTTCTTCTTGCCAATCAGAGCTGTCAAAGGCGAGATGATTGTAGAGAAATTGTCGACGAATCTACGGTAGTAAGAACCCAGACCGAGAAAAGCTCGTAATGACTTCGCTGTAGTCGGAGCCGGGTAATCGCCGATTGCCTCCAATTTCTTTGGATCCGTTTGCAATCCCTTCTCATTAACAATGTAACCTAGATACCTCAATTCGGATTTACAAAATTCACACTTCTTTAGATTGACTGAAAGACCTGCATCCATAAGACGATCCCGTACCTTGCCGATAAGCTTGAGATGACTATCAAAATCACGAGAGACGAGGATCAAATCATCGACATAGCCAAATACGAAGTCCTCCGAATCATGAGTGTATTCAAAATTAACTATCATGTCTGTAAGACGTTGCATTTCGGACGCCGCATTTGTTAGACCAAAAGGCATTCGGACAAACTCAAATAAACCACGCTGTGGTACTATAAAAGCGGTTTTCTCACAGCTGGCTTCATCTGCCAAAGGAATCTGCCAGAAAGCACTACGAAAAATCTAATGAAGTCAAATACTTCGCCCCGCGGAGATTATCCAAAATATCCTGAATTCTTGGTAACGGGTACGAATCACGAATAGTGACGTTGTTCAACCGACGACTATCAACGCAAAAACGAACTGAACCGTCTTTCTTTGTCACCATTACGACAGGGCTCGCCCACGGCGACCTAGATGGCCGAATAACACCTACCTCCAACATCTTATCAATCTCCTCATTTAAAACTTTCAACTTAACCGGTGACAGAGGATAATATCTTTGACGGACGGGAGGTCCTACCGTTTCAATCTTATGTGACAGCCATTTAGTACATCCGAGACCAATCTTATCAGAAGAAATAGCGGAAAAATCGTCAATAACTTTCTGAAGTTTGACCTCTTGTTCTGGTGTGAGAACTTCACGAGGATGGATATAACGAACTTCACTAGAATCAATGGACTTGTCCACCAGTGTCGGAGCCTTTGGCACAAAAAGCTTGCCGCTCTTGTCGCCAGCGAAAAACTGACTTAAAACCGACGTGAGACCAAAATAATTCCAAAACTCAATCCCTAAAATGAATTGAGTTGGTAAACCAGAACCAACAAGGCAGGGGTGCGGAGAAGACGAACCATTAAAAAAAATTGGAATATCCACACCACCCAGAATTTTAATAGGACTGTTATCAGCGGAAACAACTGAAGGCTGAATTTTCGAACTATATTTCAAACCGAGTTGATTTAGCAAGGAGACATCGACGAGTGACATCTGAGCACCAGAGTCAAGAAGTGCTTTTACTTTACAACCAGCTGCTGTGATTTCGATAAAGAGACGATTGTCAGGTGAATCGTTTACGACTAGAGGTGACACGGTTGAGCCGAGCCGTATAACCTCGTCGCTTAGTTTTTTGAAGAAGAGGGGTTACATTGGGGGCAATTTCGAGTAGATACCCCTATGCGTTTACAGTTGAAGCATACGATACCAGGAAGTTTCGGACATCCCCGATAATCGTGTCCAAATTCATCGCACTTCAAACACTTGGGATAAGTTTCGGTGCTAACAGGTGACACAACGACGGGACAAGTAGACTTATACTGAAAAGTTTCAAAATTTCTAGCAATTTCCAGGAGGGAATCCATATCTTTCACGATATTCGTAGCCAGACATGGGTGGTAACGCGCATGCAATCCGTACTTAACGATCGTTAACAAATCGTCCTCGTCAATCGGAGAACGTAATTTAGCATTTAGATCACGGATTTCGATGACAAAATCAACGACAGTCTGATCGCTACGTTGCTTCAGCGCACGCAATTGTCGCTCAACCTTAAAGTCGTAGTCGACGGTATCAAAGGTACGCAAGAACGCCGATTTGAGACTAGCGAAAGTCAAACCCGGAAAACGGATAGCCCTAAAATATTTAAGCGCACTCCCAGAAAGAAGCTCGTGAAAGCGAATAACTACATAAGCGGGACTGACTCCGCGAGCGATGCCTTCTTCCTCGACGCGTGTAAAAAACTCACGGACGCATGAATCCCCCGAAAAAGTAAGATTCCATTTGGTAAGCGACTCGGACTTTGCAGTGGCAGGATAGCATCCAGACGCTTTGGCATTCAAGGCTGTTGGTTGATCCGGGACCGAAGCGTGAGTGGAAAGATTTTTGACAGCGGTTGTTTGTTCAGAAGTTGGCTGGATGGGGACATTCGGAGCAGAATTAACGCGACGCGGGAATGGTCGCGGTGTGATGAAGGGGTTTGCTGGTGGCCTAAGCGGAGTGTCGCCGATCGATATATCCTCAAAACTATCCATTACAACGATATCTAAAATACGACCAAATTATTGAAACAACAAGGACGATATGTAAAAGAAAGCTAACAGACTTACCTTGTAGTTCCCTAAGACTACGGGTACTAACTAAGGTAGCAGGCTAGGAAAGAAAATAACACGGGATAGGTTGAGTAGGAGTAAAATAATAAGACGTAATTAATTTGTAAAAAATTACACAATTTTATAATTAAAAAAAATTTGACGCAGAGAATAAAAATATAGATAGAAGTTCACGAAACAATGTCACACAGCTATGCAAATGTCGATCCACTTGGAGATGGGCAGGCACGAACGAATCTGAAAGCAAAACTAAAAGAATTAAAATGATGACCGAGGAACGGTCACCCTCCCCTTACAAAAAATATTTTAAAAATATATTTGCTTCACAACAAATTAAATTAAAATAAAAAATTACTTACGTTCGGGCGCCATTTTGCAGCACAAGAAAAAAAAGGCTCCTGTACACGTTGAATTTTGTACGAACTTGATCTAACACTAGAAATAAAACGTTACACAAACACTAGAACAGTATCTTTATTTTTAAAGTATTAATATTGAAATAAACGCGGACATATTTAACAAAAAATTAATTATAAATATCACAGGGTAAAATCCGTATGTCCAATTTCCGGTACGGCGGTAGTAGGGTTATTATGTCTCAAATAAGGAAGCCAAAATTAAGGAGGCCTACAAGGGCTTTTTGAATTTAGAAAAGTAAAGGTAGGGAGAATTCCGGCTGAACTGCACACTATTAAGGAAGTCGAGGCACGTATTAAGGTAATAGGATCTAGATAATTTTCGCTATGCATACGTGATAGTTTTGTGCGCACAATACCAATAACGTGTTAAAAAAATAAATCACCTAGTGCAAAGGCAAGTCAGACACCTAAGCGTAAATTCGCTATAGTTAACTTAATAAATATGCAGTTGTACAATAACCTTTGGAAACCTTGGGAGGAACGGTTTTTTAAAAGAGAATTAATGGGATGAATACACGGAATGTAACACGAAGCTCGTCGTCTATGCGCTCCTGGCGTAAACTCCGGGTCGTACAATCGAACCTCGTCGGTCGACACGTACTCTCGTAGAGTTGAACGTTTTCGCACTCAGCACGCAGCAAATCCCGAGAACCTCAGTCCACGAGTAAATTTATTAAAATACTCTCCGTGTGGATAAAGCCGAAATGGAAAAATCCGGCTTCAAGACCACGATTTGTGGTATCTCAGTATCTTAAAAAAAACTCAGCACCAACGAATATATCAAGCGGTTTTATGAGCACTCCGCACCACAAAAACAAGCCTCCGGAACTTGAGGAAAAAAATCACTACTCGGAGTATCTTGTTCGGCCTGGGTAAATATTTCCCTCACAGCAGGAGAATCAGATCTGCATGACTATTTTCCTTAATGTCAGTTCTGAATTTTTGATACCGAACACCAATTTTAAAATTCAAACGAATCTGCTCAAAAGACTGATTAATAACCAGTATGAACGGCGGAAAAAGGTTACTAACAAAATAATAAATAAAAAGGCTAAATCACCATGCAGCTGGTTGTAAAGTAAAAGCACTTCTTGACTCTGGTGCTCAGATGTCACTCGTCGATGTCTCCTTGCTAAATCAACTCGGTTTGAAATATAGTTCGAAAATTCAGCCTTCAGTTGTTTCCGCTGATAACAGTCCTATTAAAATTCTGGGTGGTGTGGATATTCCAATTTTTTTTAATGGTTCGTCTTCTCCGCACCCCTGCCTTGTTGGTTCTGGTTTACCAACTCAATTCATTTTAGGGATTGAGTTTTGGAATTATTTTGGTCTCACGTCGGTTTTAAGTCAGTTTTTCGCTGGCGACAAGAGCGGCAAGCTTTTTGTGCCAAAGGCTCCGACACTGGTGGACAAGTCCATTGATTCTAGTGAAGTTCGTTATATCCATCCTCGTGAAGTTCTCACACCAGAACAAGAGGTCAAACTTCAGAAAGTTATTGACGATTTTTCCGCTATTTCTTCTGATAAGATTGGTCTCGGATGTACTAAATGGCTGTCACATAAGATTGAAACGGTAGGACCTCCCGTCCGTCAAAGATATTATCCTCTGTCACCGGTTAAGTTGAAAGTTTTAAATGAGGAGATTGATAAGATGTTGGAGGTAGGTGTTATTCGGCCATCTAGGTCGCCGTGGGCGAGCCCTGTCGTAATGGTGACAAAGAAAGACGGTTCAGTTCGTTTTTGCGTTGATAGTCGTCGGTTGAACAACGTCACTATTCGTGATTCGTACCCGTTACCAAGAATTCAGGATATTTTGGATAATCTCCGCGGGGCGAAGTATTTGACTTCATTAGATTTTCGTAGTGCTTTCTGGCAGATTCCTTTGGCAGATGAAGCCAGCTGTGAGAAAACCGCTTTTATAGTACCACAGCGTGGTTTATTTGAGTTTGTCCGAATGCCTTTTGGTCTTACAAATGCGGCGTCCGAAATGCAACGTCTTACAGACATGATAGTTAATTTTGAATACACTCATGATTCGGAGGACTTCGTATTTGGCTATGTCGATGATTTGATCCTCGTCTCTCGTGATTTTGATAGTCATCTCAAGCTTATCGGCAAGGTACGGGATCGTCTTATGGATGCAGGTCTTTCAGTCAATCTAAAGAAGTGTGAATTTTGTAAATCCGAATTGAGGTATCTAGGTTACATTGTTAATGAGAAGGGATTGCAAACGGATCCAAAGAAATTGGAGGCAATCGGCGATTACCCGGCTCCGACTACAGCGAAGTCATTACGAGCTTTTCTCGGTCTGTGTTCTTACTACCGTAGATTCGTCGACAATTTCTCTACAATCATCTCGCCTTTGACAGCTCTGATTGGCAAGAAGAAAGGAAAAGATCCTATTGAATGGAATGACAGCGCGGAAGCCGCCTTTTTAAGGTTGAAGCAGGTTCTTATTGAGTCACCGGTTATGGCTTGTCCGGACTTTACGAAGCCGTTTATTTTGCAGTGTGATGCTAGCCAAGTCGGACTCGGATCGGTCTTGGTACAGGTTTTTGACGGTATCGAACACCCGATCGCATATTTTTCCCGTCTTTTCTCTAAGGCAGAACGTAATTATAGCACCACGGAGCGTGAACTTTTAGCTGTGCTGGATTCCGTAAAACACTTTCGTGGTTATTTAGATGGCGTAAAATTTAAGATCATCACAGACCATATCGCCTTAAAGTGGCTCCTAACTTTAGATAACCCAACAGGTCGATTAGCTCGTTGGTCTACTATCCTTTCTCAGTACAATTTTGAACTAGAGCATCGAAAGGGCGTTCAAAATGTTGTACCAGACGTGTTATCTAGGCCCCAAGTGTCCCTTATCGCCTTTGAACGGGGTCAGGCCCCTACTGGTGATCCTTGGTATGAGAGAGTGTATTCAGGTGTTTCGTCTACTCCACAACTTTTTCCGGCGTATTCTTTGCGCAATGGTATTTTACTCCGCAGGGTGTCGGTAGATAACCCACTTGTTGATGACCCTTGGAAGATAGTTTTGCCTGCTTCTAAAACGAGCGAAGCGATAGACGAAATCCACAATGAATTTCCTAATGTCCATCCTGGAATTATGAAAACTTATTTTAAGACACGAGATCTGTATTATTGGCCTAACATGTACAAAGATATTGCTTCACGTCTCTCATTGTGTCAGATTTGCAAATCTTTTAAGATCGCTAACACTCAGCCAAGAGGACAACAGTTATATCCGCGTGCCGTAAGTGCTCCTCTTGATTTGCTTTCAATCGATTTGGTTGGTCCTTTACCTACCGCATATTACGGGTACAAGTATATTCTCACGATGGTAGATGTCTTTTCGAAGTTCGTTTGGTTAGCACCTTTGAAGAAGTCCGATGCAAAGTCAATTACACACGCATTAGAGTCTGAGGTAATTTTGAGATATGGAACTCCACTCAACGTCCTATGTGATAACGCTACTGTGTTTAGGAGTCGTCAATTTGAAGATTTCCTTAGGTCGTATCATGTTTCGTCACCTATTTTCACTCCCTACTATAGTCCGAATGCGAACGTAGCTGAGAAATTTAATCAAACTGTGGTCACTACTTTAAGTATACTTGTGACTGATGATAACCGTACTTGGGCCAGGCAACTTCCTAAGGTTGCCTTATATTTAAACTCTTGCGTTAATTTGGCTACAAATTATACCCCTAATTTCCTTATATACGGACGTGAGGTTGATGTTCTCTGTAATCGCAGAAGAGTTCAGACTGTTAACCCTGGGTTGGATAACAGTCGGAACGATCGTGCGGAAAACCTCAGATCGTTACGGGAAGTTTACGCAAAAGTGGCCGACGCGTTGACGCAAGCCTTCGTGCGAAACGCCCGTTACTACAACCGAAATCGTATTCCTGTTTTGTTTGAAGTTGGTCAGGTTGTATGGCGTAGGAATTTCCAAAGGGGTACTCCAGATATTGAAAGGGGTGGTAAGTTTGCTCCTCGTTTCACGGCGTGTCGGGTAATTCGGCGCGTTTCATCTCAAGTTTACGAGTTAGCTGATTTAGACTCTCCACACATTGGTACTTATCACGTGAAAGACATTTTAAAATAATGCTATTCTATTGTGGTATGGAGATTTATTTGATATATAATTTCCCCTTAAATTCCGAAAGACGCATCGTCCGTCCTATTTTTTCCGGTCTCTCATTCGACGAATAATGTACTTCATTTCACTGATATATAATTTTTCCCCTAAATTCCGAAAGACGCATCGTCCGTCCTATTCTTTTCTGGCTTCCAGTCATTTGATTTATAATTCCCCCTAAATTCCGAAAGACGCATCGTCCGTCCTATTTTTTTCCGGTCTCTCATTCGACGAATAATGTACTTCATTTCACTGATATATAATTTTTCCCCTAAATGCCGAAAGGTGCATCGTCCGTCCTATTCTTTTCCGGTATCCTATTCGTCCTATCCTTTTCTGACCTCCAACCATTTGATGTAGGAAGGCGGATCGTTCGTCATACCTTTTTTCTTTTCCTATACGCTATCTTGTAGGATATTCTTTTCTGGTCTCCAGTCATTCAGCAGTTAATGCACCTTATTCCTTTTTTTCTCTTCCAAAGACGCTGGTGCATCGTTTTTGACGACACTTTGTGAAAATACGCGTGTTTATCCACTAAATATAAGTGGATTTTTTTTAAACGTGTTATGGGTTCTCGAGCCCTGACGACGCTTTCATAAAAATACGCGTGTTTGTCCGCTAAATATAAGTGGATCTTTAAACGTGTGATGTTTTCTCTAAAAGACGTATATGCATCGTTTCTTTGTTCCCAGAGGTTGTCACGATTTTTCCAGGCTGACTATACCTACCTTTCTCCTAGTTTATACACTATTTCGCCTTATCTTGTGGTGGTCGTTTTTTTGCCGACTGTACCAGAGGTTGTCACGATTTTTCCAGTCTGACTGTATCTACCTTTTCCTTTTTTCCCAGTTTCGACGTTATTTCGCCTTATCATGTGGTGGTCGTTTTTTTTCGCCGTCTGTACCAGAGGTTGTCACGATTTTTTCCAGTCTGACTGTATCTACCTTTTCCTTTTTTCCCAGTTTCGACGTTATTTCGCCTTATCATGTGGTGGACGTTTTTTTCGCCGACTGTACCATAGGCATAGGTGTTAAACTGGCGCTGGGTCAGACTCGAGTTTTGTGGATTTGACAAGAGTCGGACTTGCCAGGACTCGTGTAATTATCTTCAACCTATTATATTCATTCGTTGTATATTTTTAGATTGTTTAGGTTACGTTTTACGATGACCACGTTCTGGTATTTTGGTTCGCTTCAAGTTGTGGTAGAGCCGCCTCAAACTTCGTCGCGTCCGTATCCAGTTTTCGTGCTTCGGTAGTTAGGAAGATAGGTTAGTTTTGGTCTTTAGGATTTAAACTGCAGTTAAGTGTTGTTCTTAGTACTAGCGGCAGTGTGTTCAATTTTATGTAGTTGACTGTATTTATGTGGTTCTATTGTTTCACCGACAGTGGGCGTTTTAAATTTTGTTCTGAAATTTTATCTCAGACAGAGGGTGTTGGTTCAGATTTAGTCACATAGATGGTGTCGTGAAGTTTGTTCTTAATATTATTTATAGGTGGCGTTGACAAGTTGAAATCTTCATGTGACAGTTTTTTTGTCAGTTTGAGCTTCACTTTGTTTCAATGGCCAGTAGTTAGTGCTTCGGTGTATTGATAGATGGCGCAACTTTTAATTAGTCATTATGCGTAAGGTTCATTTTGGTTCGTACGGTATTGGGTTAAGTCTTTCAGTTAGATATGCGGTTGTTTTGTTTTATGGTGCGATTGTGTGTGGGGATGTGAGTTAGCTTTTCTAACGTTCAATAATGGTTATAGCTATTATTGTCCAGTAGTTTCAGCGGCTTGTTTGAGTTGTTTTATTTGTTTTTAGGTTTCCGCATTCTTCCAATCCAAGTTTCTAGAAACATTTTGATTTCAAGTGGGTATCGGTACATATTAGGGTATCGTGATTTTTTGTTTTAACTCAGTGGTAATTTACATTGCGATTTCTTTATAGATGTTGCGGTGATATCCTTTTCGGCTTACGCTTTGGAGTTTCGTCAAGCTTGTAGTAGGGCTGTTTAGGTTTTGGATATTCAGGGTTGATAAAACATTATTGATTAGGGTTGTCAAATTTTTACAACTTCATGGTATTTGAATGTCAGTGTTCTCTCTTGATTTAGATTTTAAATTTCTTTTGGTAGGGGGATGTCTGCAGCATTATTTTTGCTGCATGGTGATTTAGCCTTACAACCCTCATCCTCACCACACAAGCCCCAAGGTCCCCGAGCCTTAAATTATATTAATCTATAGTAAAGATGTATAAAGTCTCTACTAGTCAAAAAATCAAGTTCAGTGGAGGTGTAAAACGCCTCCACCGTCAAATAAATTAATTGGAGATGTCTCCGATGTCGAAGAGAAAACAAAATAAAACAAAATCATGCAATTATACAATTCATCATCGTCAGCGATACGTCAAAAAACTTAGCTTAAAATCGGCTTTATTACTTATGTATGTAGGAATGTTTGTAAGGAATATTGCGACTCAATTTTGCAGATATCTACAATCGATTGAGCTGAAATTTTGCACGCTTGAGTAAGTCGGATGACAATACACTGGTCGTAGTTCTGGCGACCCAGCCAGGACCGTCTCCGCAGGAGGGAACTCTTCAACGGTTGGTCCGATTGACTTGAAATTTGGTACACATAGTGGGACGGATCACAATGAAAGTACAGTCATCAAGAGAAGCTTGTATTAAAAATGAAATTTTCGACAAAAACTTACACCGTTTGCGTTTACGATAGGAGTTGCCTGTATAATTTTAAATAACTACACAATTCACAAAAATATAGATATTTACACCAAAGTGAACTTCTGAACGATATTTAGCGGTATATCAAAACCGGTTCCGATCCCTGGCGGCGAGTGAACTAGCAACTGTACCTGCGTGTTGAACTCCTGCTCCCTCTGCTGCGCCTGCTCCTGCCAGCCGGCCTGCTTGCTGGCCAGCGCGGCCGCCAGCGACCGCTCCTCCGACAGCGAACTCTGCAGTGTTGATACTCTGCAGACAACGCTAATTATGTTGATAACCCATATGCGTACTAGCTTGTTACCTTACGCTATGCCTACCCCCATAAGGGATAAAGACGTGTATGTATGTACCACTGGCGTGGCGTCCATAGAACTGGATTTTAAGGCAGTTGGGTACTTTACTTATTGTGTAGAATTAGAGGAAAAGGCTAGTTAAATTCCCTTCGGCTTGCCTTCTGATATAGTTGACGCCACACTACTGATATGTAGACAGATGTATGGTTGGCATTGGCACTCACTTGGCGGTGAGCTGGTGCAGCCTGCGGTCCTGCGCCTGCGCGCGCGCGGCCAGCGCGGCCTGCTGCTGCGCGCGCGCCGCCGCCAGCGCCTCCGCCGCCGCCAGCCGCGCGCGCAGCGCACTGCACTCCGAGTGGTGCGCCGCCTGCAGCCTGCACACACACTGGCACTCACTTGGCGGTGAGCTGGTGCAGCCTGCGGTCCTGCGCCTGCGCGCGCGCGGCCAGCGCGGCCTGCTGCTGCGCGCGCGCCGCCGCCAGCGCCTCCGCCGCCGCCAGCCGCGCGCGCAGCGCACTGCACTCCGAGTGGTGCGCCGCCTGCAGCCTGCACACACACTGGCACTCACTTGGCGGTGAGCTGGTGCAGCCTGCGGTCCTGCGCCTGCGCGCGCGCGGCCAGCGCGGCCTGCTGCTGCGCGCGCGCCGCCGCCAGCGCCTCCGCCGCCGCCAGCCGCGCGCGCAGCGCACTGCACTCCGAGTGGTGCGCCGCCTGCAGCCTGCACACACACTGGCACTCACTTGGCGGTGAGCTGGTGCAGCCTGCGGTCCTGCGCCTGCGCGCGCGCGGCCAGCGCGGCCTGCTGCTGCGCGCGCGCCGCCGCCAGCGCCTCCGCCGCCGCCAGCCGCGCGCGCAGCGCACTGCACTCCGAGTGGTGCGCCGCCTGCAGCCTGCACACACACTGGCACTCACTTGGCGGTGAGCTGGTGCAGCCTGCGGTCCTGCGCCTGCGCGCGCGCGGCCAGCGCGGCCTGCTGCTGCGCGCGCGCCGCCGCCAGCGCCTCCGCCGCCGCCAGCCGCGCGCGCAGCGCACTGCACTCCGAGTGGTGCGCCGCCTGCAGCCTGCACACACACTGGCACTCACTTGGCGGTGAGCTGGTGCAGCCTGCGGTCCTGCGCCTGCGCGCGCGCGGCCAGCGCGGCCTGCTGCTGCGCGCGCGCCGCCGCCAGCGCCTCCGCCGCCGCCAGCCGCGCGCGCAGCGCACTGCACTCCGAGTGGTGCGCCGCCTGCAGCCTGCACACACACTGGCACTCACTTGGCGGTGAGCTGGTGCAGCCTGCGGTCCTGCGCCTGCGCGCGCGCGGCCAGCGCGGCCTGCTGCTGCGCGCGCGCCGCCGCCAGCGCCTCCGCCGCCGCCAGCCGCGCGCGCAGCGCACTGCACTCCGAGTGGTGCGCCGCCTGCAGCCTGCACACACACTGGCACTCACTTGGCGGTGAGCTGGTGCAGCCTGCGGTCCTGCGCCTGCGCGCGCGCGGCCAGCGCGGCCTGCTGCTGCGCGCGCGCCGCCGCCAGCGCCTCCGCCGCCGCCAGCCGCGCGCGCAGCGCACTGCACTCCGAGTGGTGCGCCGCCTGCAGCCTGCACACACACTGGCACTCACTTGGCGGTGAGCTGGTGCAGCCTGCGGTCCTGCGCCTGCGCGCGCGCGGCCAGCGCGGCCTGCTGCTGCGCGCGCGCCGCCGCCAGCGCCTCCGCCGCCGCCAGCCGCGCGCGCAGCGCACTGCACTCCGAGTGGTGCGCCGCCTGCAGCCTGCACACACACTGGCACTCACTTGGCGGTGAGCTGGTGCAGCCTGCGGTCCTGCGCCTGCGCGCGCGCGGCCAGCGCGGCCTGCTGCTGCGCGCGCGCCGCCGCCAGCGCCTCCGCCGCCGCCAGCCGCGCGCGCAGCGCACTGCACTCCGAGTGGTGCGCCGCCTGCAGCCTGCACACACACTGGCACTCACTTGGCGGTGAGCTGGTGCAGCCTGCGGTCCTGCGCCTGCGCGCGCGCGGCCAGCGCGGCCTGCTGCTGCGCGCGCGCCGCCGCCAGCGCCTCCGCCGCCGCCAGCCGCGCGCGCAGCGCACTGCACTCCGAGTGGTGCGCCGCCTGCAGCCTGCACACACACTGGCACTCACTTGGCGGTGAGCTGGTGCAGCCTGCGGTCCTGCGCCTGCGCGCGCGCGGCCAGCGCGGCCTGCTGCTGCGCGCGCGCCGCCGCCAGCGCCTCCGCCGCCGCCAGCCGCGCGCGCAGCGCACTGCACTCCGAGTGGTGCGCCGCCTGCAGCCTGCACACACACTGGCACTCACTTGGCGGTGAGCTGGTGCAGCCTGCGGTCCTGCGCCTGCGCGCGCGCGGCCAGCGCGGCCTGCTGCTGCGCGCGCGCCGCCGCCAGCGCCTCCGCCGCCGCCAGCCGCGCGCGCAGCGCACTGCACTCCGAGTGGTGCGCCGCCTGCAGCCTGCACACACACTGGCACTCACTTGGCGGTGAGCTGGTGCAGCCTGCGGTCCTGCGCCTGCGCGCGCGCGGCCAGCGCGGCCTGCTGCTGCGCGCGCGCCGCCGCCAGCGCCTCCGCCGCCGCCAGCCGCGCGCGCAGCGCACTGCACTCCGAGTGGTGCGCCGCCTGCAGCCTGCACACACACTGGCACTCACTTGGCGGTGAGCTGGTGCAGCCTGCGGTCCTGCGCCTGCGCGCGCGCGGCCAGCGCGGCCTGCTGCTGCGCGCGCGCCGCCGCCAGCGCCTCCGCCGCCGCCAGCCGCGCGCGCAGCGCACTGCACTCCGAGTGGTGCGCCGCCTGCAGCCTGCACACACACTGGCACTCACTTGGCGGTGAGCTGGTGCAGCCTGCGGTCCTGCGCCTGCGCGCGCGCGGCCAGCGCGGCCTGCTGCTGCGCGCGCGCCGCCGCCAGCGCCTCCGCCGCCGCCAGCCGCGCGCGCAGCGCACTGCACTCCGAGTGGTGCGCCGCCTGCAGCCTGCACACACACTGGCACTCACTTGGCGGTGAGCTGGTGCAGCCTGCGGTCCTGCGCCTGCGCGCGCGCGGCCAGCGCGGCCTGCTGCTGCGCGCGCGCCGCCGCCAGCGCCTCCGCCGCCGCCAGCCGCGCGCGCAGCGCACTGCACTCCGAGTGGTGCGCCGCCTGCAGCCTGCACACACACTGGCACTCACTTGGCGGTGAGCTGGTGCAGCCTGCGGTCCTGCGCCTGCGCGCGCGCGGCCAGCGCGGCCTGCTGCTGCGCGCGCGCCGCCGCCAGCGCCTCCGCCGCCGCCAGCCGCGCGCGCAGCGCACTGCACTCCGAGTGGTGCGCCGCCTCCAGCCTGCACACACACGCACACGCCGCGCTAGAGTATGCGTCACGAGGCCGAGTACACGCGAGGCCTTCTATTATACGAGCCAGGCAAGGTTTAAATATATGTGTAAATGAGGTTCATAGCTCCTCATTTAACTTGTCTATGGCCTTGTCTTTGAAGGTTGTCAGTTAGACTTGAATTGACAAGAGATATAAAACGTAATGTTTAAGATATTAGAATAATTATAATAAATAGAAGAATATGCGAAATATTAGCATTTAATGTTGTTTCTCCTTTCAGGTAAAGTGTTTAGTTCATATTTTATATGATATAATTTGTTTGTAACATTTTAATTAATAAAATGTTCTCCTTTCAGAGCAACACAATTTTGTTTTTGTTTCGCCATTTTTACACCAAATGTGTAATGTGTTTATAAACACATTATAAAACAACATTTTTACGGCTAATAAATAACAGCAATGGAAAAACTAAAGTTTGAATTCGCAGTTAAATCGGGCGAAGATCCGAAAACAAATGTAATATGCATGACTTCAATTACGGATACCGATAAACGTGTTTTTTTAATCCCGGAAAAGTTACAATCGGTAAGACTACATGATACGATTCTAACAACACAAGCTTTTCAAAAGGTAAGAAATACTTTGCAAAGAAGACACGACAAGAGGCAAGTGTGGATTTCGATGACACAAGAAATAAGCGAGAGTTACATGGATGAAGACGGAAATATGCAATTTCAGGGATATTTGTTGGAGGAGATTACACCAGAAGCTCGGGAAGAGACTCCGGCTGGGATTTCAGGAGAGACATTGACAAAAATTTTGGAAAATTTTACCGGAATGAAGAAAGATGTGTCTTCTCAGAATATAAAAAGACTAACTGAGAAATTTGTCATAGAAAAATTCGGCAGAAAAACGTCAAATGTGTGTCAATGGATAGCAACTTTTGAAACTGAATGTACGCGATTAGGAGTAGACGAAGACTCGAAGAGGATTGAAGCTCTTAGGTTATTTTTAGAGGACTCGTGTCTCGACTGGTACAGTTCAATGCTTATAAAATATACAGTCGACTCGGAATGGTCGATGTGGACAAAAATATTTTGCGAGACTTATGCTGACAAAGGTTGGTCACCAATCAGGTATGCTATGTCATTCAGATTTATACAGGGTTCGTTACTAGAGTACGCGTTGAAAAAAGAACGTCTTTTATTAGAGATAAATAAAACAATGGATATAACGACACTGATGGATCTTATAGTTACAGGGTTACCAAATTTCGTAGCGGACAGAATTGATAGGAAAAACTTGAAAGCAACCGAAGATCTATTTAATAATCTCAGAGGTTTAGAACATTTGGTGGGAAAAAAGATTCCGGAAAAAAAAATGGTTGTTTTTGAAAATAAAATTAAAGAAAAAAACGAAAAATACCGACCTTGCAGAATTTGTGAAAAAGAAAATAAAACAAACCGGTACCACCCTGAATCCTTGTGTTGGTTCAGGAACAAAAACAGTGACGGCTTAAAACGAGATCAAATAAGAACTGTTAATAATTCTCAATTAGAGACAGAATTAAATGAAATAGATCCAAAAAACTAGAAATCCCACCATTAATCAAAATTAAGTTATTGTTAAATGACACTTTGGAAATCTTTGGTGTTTATGATTCAGGATCAAATGTGTCATTAATAAATTCAAAATTGTTGACATTGAATAATAATTCGAGAATGAATAATATTAAAACTGCAGGTTTAAAAACGATTAATGGTGTAAAAAAATCTACAGGGATAGTGACTTTAAAGATAAAAATCTTAAACATGGAACAGACTATAAATGTATTCGTGATAGATGAGGAAAATTTTGACTACGACTTCTTGGTAGGATTAGATTGTATAAAAAAATTTCGTCTCACGCAAAACGAAAAATTGGAAGTTACACAAAATATTGATATTTTAAAATGTGACTATAATGAGAAGGTAGTACGTGACGATTCTGGAAAAAATCCTGACTTTTCAGGTAATAAAATAGAAGGAAAAATATATAATAACAATAAAGATGTGAACAGCTTAGGAAAAACTGAAAATAAAACAAAAAATAAATACGAAATAAATTTTAATGAGCACGTAGAGGTTGTAGACTTTAATATTTCTATTAATCATCTCAACCATCAGCAACAATCTGAAATAGATGAATTAATTAACAAATATACATCACTCTTTGCTAAAGATAAATACGATATAGGTACGGTAAAGGACTATGAGGCACATGTGGATTTATTAATAGATAAATATTGCTGCAAAAGGCCATATAGGTGTACTATTGAGGATAAAAAAGAAATAGAACAGCAAATATCAAAATTATTAGAAAAAAAGTTAATTGAAGAATCTTATAGTCCTTTCGCCGCACCAGTAACATTAGCTTACAAAAAAGAAGATGGTAGAAAATCTAGATTGTGTATTGATTTTCGTGACTTAAATAAGATTGTTGTTCCTGAATCACAACCATTTCCACTAATTGAAGATTTAATGATTAAAACTAGAAATTGTAAATTTTTCACAACACTGGATATAAACTCAGCTTTTTGGTCAATCCCTATGAAAATCGAAGACAGGAAAAAAACTGCATTTGTTACTCAGGAAGGACACTTCCAGTGGACGTGTTTGCCATTTGGTTTAAAAACTTCGCCGGCCATTTTTCAGAGGATTTTAAGTAGCATTATAAGAAAACACGGCCTATCTAATTTTACTGTTAATTACATAGACGATATCTTAATATTTTCTGAAACATTCGTAGAGCACATTAGACATTTATCGTTACTTCTGGAAGCAATTTCGAAAGAAGGGTTTAGACTGAAATTCTCTTGGTTGAAAGATAATTTGACTGCCATAAAAAATTTTCCTACGCCAAAAACACAAAAAAATGTTCGTCAGTTTTTAGGTAAAATAAATTTTTATGGGAAATATGTGCCAAATATATCTATTTTATTAAATCCTTTACACAATTTGCTAAGAAAGGGACGGCCATTTATTTGGTCGGAGGACTGTAAAGAATCTTTTGAGAAAGTAAAAAGACTATTATGTATGAAACCTATATTAGCAATCTACGATCCCGAATTGCCAATACATATTTATACCGATGCATCAATTCAAGGTATCGGGGCAGTTTTGAAGCAACCACAGTCTAATGGAGAGGAAAGACCGTGTGCATATTTTTCGAGAAAATTGAACGATACACAGAAAAAGAAAAAAGCTATATATTTGGAGTGTCTAGCGATAAAAGAAGCAGTGAAATACTGGCAATACTGGCTTATAGGGAAAAGGTTTACGGTTTTCTCTGATCATAAGCCATTAGAGAAAATGAATATTAAGGCAAGAACGGATGAAGAATTGGGAGACCTAACTTACTATCTGTCTCAGTTCAACTTTGAGATAATATATTCCCCAGGAAAATACAATTTAGAAGCTGATTGCTTGAGTAGAAACCCGGTGTTAGAACCAGGTGACAATCAAGATGAACGTTTGAAAATTGTAAATTTTATTCAACTAAAAGATATAATAAATGATCAAGAAAAAAGTGAAGACATAAAACATAATAAAGATAAACTAAAACTAAAAAACAATGTATATTATAAAAATATAGGGAAAAAGGAAAAGATTGTTTTATCCGAGGAATACTCTAAAAAGCTCGTAGAAAATGTACATTATTACTACGGCCACATAGGCATACAACAGCTGGAAAAGAAAGTTAAACCATTTTATACATCGAGAAATTTGACGAATGTTATCAAAAAAGTTTGTGATGATTGTGAAATATGCATAAAAAACAAATCTAGAGGCAAATACAAATTTGGATTAATGTCACACTTGGGCCCTGCTACTTACCCTTTTGAGATAATATCCATAGACACTATTGGTGGATTTGGTGGATCTCGTTCTACGAAAACATATTTACATTTACTAGTGGATCATTTCTCGAGATATGCCTTTGTTCTGACATCTAAAACTCAAAGTGCAAATGATTTTATAAAGCTTCTTCAAAAAGTGATACAGGGAAATACAGTTGGCATGATTCTATCCGATCAGTACCCGGGTATAAATTCACGTGAGTTCAAAACCTTTTTAGATACGGAAAATATTCCAATTATCTTCACGGCAGTGAATGCCCCATTTTCGAATGGTTTAAATGAGAGGTTGAACCAGACGCTAGTAAATAAAATACGGTGCAGAATAAACGAAAAAAAAGATAAATTGGCTTGGACGACTATTGCACACGAATGCGTTCAAAAATATAATGAAACAGAACATACAGTGACAGGTTTTTCACCTAGGTATTTATTAGAAGGAACAAACATTGATATTTTACCAGATGAATTGAAACAAGAACCTACAAATAATGATTTATTGCGAGATAGGCAAATAGCGTTGGAAAATAGTATAAAATCACACAATTATAATAAAAAACAATTTGACAAAAATAGGAAAAAGTATGAATTGAAAGTAGGAGATTTGGTTTATGTTGAAAATGGAAATCGGTTAAATAGGAAAAAACTTGATGAATTAAAAATTGGTCCTTATGAGATTGTGGAAAAAATTTCAAACTCAATTTATAGAATAAATACGCGGCATAAGAAACCTGAATCAAATCTTTTTCATGTTACAAAGTTAGTACCAGTTCCATAAAAAATAGAAATAAATGGAATAATTGTACTTAATGTTGGGGGGGAGATGTAAATGAGGTTCATAGCTCCTCATTTAACTTGTCTATGGCCTTGTCTTTGAAGGTTGTCAGTTAGACTTGAATTGACAAGAGATATAAAACGTAATGTTTAAGATATTAGAATAATTATAATAAATAGAAGAATATGCGAAATATTAGCATTTAATGTTGTTTCTCCTTTCAGGTAAAGTGTTTAGTTCATATTTTATATGATATAATTTGTTTGTAACATTTTAATTAATAAAATGTTCTCCTTTCAGAGCAACACAATTTTGTTTTTGTTTCGCCATTTTTACACCAAATGTGTAATGTGTTTATAAACACATTATATATGTATCAGTGACATATGGAGTGCTTTTCTCAAACATACTAGTACTTTGTTCACGAGTGAATAGGACTCTTCACTATTTAGATGTCGTTGTACTACTGAGCTATGTTTGGACGGATCACCTGTCTCTTTCGATTTGACATTGACAAGCATGTGACAGAGACATGACACAAACATTGACACTGATGTCAGTTTACTTCTGCACCACAGATTCAAAACTAAAACAATATTAAGCAGCACCGATACACACTTCAAGAACATTGATAAACATTCGACGACCGGATAGCCTAGTGGTTAGTGACCCTGACTATGAAGCTAGAGGTCCTGGGTTCGAATCCCGGTAGGGGCAGACAGTTGTATGGTGAATACGAATGTTTCTGCCCAAGTCATGGATGTTGTATGTATTTAAGTATGTATTTATCTACATTATATAAGTATGTTTATCCATTGCCTGGTACCTATAGCACAAGCTTTGCTTAGTTTGGGGCTGGGTCAATTGGTGTAATTTGTCCCAAGATATTTATTTATTCTGATTAATTTGTTAAATAAGCAAGTGTGTGTGTGCACACCCGCACACATCTGCGAAGCAGTTCAACAGTGTGCAAAATTCCAAATCCGCACTGGGCCCGCGTGGGAACTGTGGCCCAAGCCTCATTCTGAGAGGCCTGTGCCCAGCATAGCACAGCACAGTGTATATAGCCTAAGATAATGATGATTAGCAAGTCCCCCCCCGTCCCCCCTCCCGCCCCCCCCCGTCCCCCCCCCCCCCCCACTCACTCTGCGATGCGAGTCTCGTAGAACTGGCGCTGGCTGTCGAGCTGCTGCGTTAGTATGTGCGTGAACTCCAGCTGGGCGGAGTCGAGCTTGTCCCCCCCGCACGCCTCCCCCGGAGGCCCTTCGGCGGCTACCAGTTTCCCATCCGCTTTGTTCTGCACCAAGCGGTGTACGAAGTTGTCGCCTACAAACATAATTAAATTAATGTATTGTAATGAAAGGTACTATCAAATGAATCAAGAAATTTTACTTCTTGATTTTTTATGTTTAGGTACTTTACGGTTTTACCGTTAGAAATTAAATTTCTAAACGCAGCTTGGTGAGCAGTAGATGTTCCACGGGAGTTTGTAATTGTGCCGTACATGCACATCAAACAGATGACACTAGTAACCTTTTCCCACACTGGTGTTATAAGGTGTTGTCCCTGGTGAGCAGTAGATGTTCCACGGGAGTTTGTATTTGTGTCGTACAGACACATCATTCTAACAGATGACGATTGGCGACAAAAATTCGCACAGTAACAAGGTCACGTGACAGCTAGTAACAGATAAAAAAATTCGAAGGCTTACCCACCTGCTATGGGTGGTGTAGGGGTATAGCATGTGTCACGGACGAGGATCTGGGTTCGATTCCCGGACATAGCTTTACTTTTCGGATTTTTCTATGTGTTCTCATTTTCAGTGTCGTATAGAAATTTCATTGTAATGACTCATTTCTCATTTCGTTCCGCGGATCGTGTTCATTTTGACAGTTCATGTATGGGCTGACAATTGGCATCGGAATCAGCTAGCTGTCACATTCATACAAGAACTGTCAAAATAAACACGATGGCGATTGCGAGCGAGTTAGGTAATAAGCCTACTGGTTAAAGTTGCGGGTTCGCGGCGGATGCAAGCCGCTTCCAACCGAGACAACTGGAGGTCTATGGGGGAGGCCTATGTCCAATGACGATGATGTATGACTCATTACTAATGTTGGCGCCGCGAGCGGTAAATAAAGGAGGTGCCGAAGTTGAATTCACAAAGAGCACATCGAACTGTAAAATTACCCATTTTCAAAACTACCGGCAAAGTTGCCATTGTCTTGTTGTAACTTAATGAAAGTATTTAATTTGTATTTTAAAAATCTTCGCCGAAAACTTTCTACCTACTTCTCAAATAAATAAAGCACGTGTATAATCTGTGGTAGCGCAGGTAGAGCTGGAGGAATGTTTGACATTTTAAAAATCGATTAATGATCGATCGTGTAAACGGTTTTTAATTAGATTAAAATAGTTTAAGCATTTATTATGGAATAAACAGTTTTTGGAAATAATAAAATAGATACAGCTTTGGTTTTCTTAAACGCTTACTAAACAAAGTACGAAATAAATCGATTTACTGAATTAACCAATTAATCATTTGACTGGAACGATTTCTCGATCTGCAATGGGTCTAGGTTTTCACGTCACTAAAGTAGTCTATGGCCGTGTTAATACTATTAAGCTGAATCCATACTATAAATTTTACTAAACAAAAAAGATAAAAAATTAAATAACAAAAAAATCCCACAAATTCGTGGTGTTTTTTTTTTCAAGCAATAGTTTTGAGGAAAGAGTTTGGAGAATGGTCATACCTGCGTAGTCCCACACCCTGTTGGAGCCCAACTGCAACGCATACGTGTGGTTAGAAGCCAGGAAGTGTTTCGCTGCGTGCCCGTTGGCGTACCTATAGCAAATGAACCCATTAGTGTTGCCGCTTTCTGACGCCGAATTTCCCCTAATATCTGCTAATCATTTAATTATTCTAATACCACATTAATATCGCACCATATCCACTCAATGAATGTGAGATTGCATTTAAATTAATTATAATAATAATAATAATAATAATATCTTGGGACAATTGACACCAATTGACCTAGCCCCAAACTAAGAAAAGCTTGTAATATGGGCACTAGACAACGGATGAACATACTTATATAGATAAATACATACTTAAATACATATTAAACATCCAAGACTCGAGAACAAACATTCGTATTTTTCATACAAATATCTGCCCCGACCAAGGATCGAACCCGGGACCTCAAGCCTCATAGTCAGGTTCTCTAACCACTGGGCCATCCGGTCGTCGTTATATTTAGCATTCGTTCAAATTGTTAAAAACCAGCAAGACAACCGTCTTCTCCTGCTAGTTGATGACGTCAGAGTACCGCGGTCAAATGAAGGACAATTATAAAAATAACAATAACAAATTAAAATCAAAATTGTTGTAAAATCTGATTACTGCAATTAATCCTGAAAAGCTATTCCTCGAAATGTTTTTTGATTTTGTAAAAAAAATAGACAATCCCAATTGATAAACGTTTTCATATGAGCCGAAATGACGGATAAAACCTCGAAACGGTTTAAAAAAAATAGACAATCCCAATTGATGAACGTTTTCATATGAGCCTAACTGACGAAATGACGGACAAAATTGACATTTTGTTTTTTTTTCGAACACTATCTTAAATAACACGAACGCTCATGACTATATCTACCTGCCACAGCCGACGTTTCCACAGATTAGGCAGATCCACAGCGAGCCACCCTCCGTGTCCTGGCCTTCGGCGAGACCGCTGTGGTCGCGACTCGACTCGTCGCCTTCTTCTGTGTTAAAAAAAGACTAACGTTTATTTCAAACTCGGTTACTAGCAGCCTGAGTCACGACGAGCCACGAGAGTCACAAGCCACGAAGGTAATGAGTAGCCTCGCGAGTCACTAGCAGCCTATCAAGTTGCAAAGCTGCTTTTGATCGCGAGGCAGCTCGTGACTCGCGTGGCTCCTTGTGTCAAAAGCAGCTTTGCAACACACGAGCCAAGCGAATCACTAGCCACAAAAGTAATGAGCAGTCTCAATGCCAGGCGAGTCACGGGCAGTCTCACGAGTAACAAGGCTCGCAGGTCCGAGAAGCTACATAAGCCACAAAGAGCCTCCCGAGTCACTAGCATAATAGTCTCATGATTCACAATCATTCTCGCCAATCACGAGCAGCCACACGAGTCATTAGCACACTTGCAGTTGACCCACGCTCCTCACAAGCTACACTCCGCACACGCCTCGTCAGCCTGTGGTGCACTTCGCGTGGAATGATTTTTCGGGCTTAGTTACGCTTCTTGACTTATTATTATTCGTAGCCCGCTGCTTAAGCTGCCTAAGGCTGCGGCTCCACTGAGGCGGAGACGCGTGGAGCGGAGATGAGACGTATGGGGATCGACCAATCATATTACAGAGCGGAGACGCGATGTGGATTTCATGTAATATGATTGGTCGATCCCCACACGTCTCCTCTCCGCTCCGCTCGTCTCCGCCTCAGTGGAGCCGCACCCATACTGACCAGTAGCGGCGTCCTGCTCCAGCGGGCACTGCGCGCAGCGCGCCAGGCCGCGCGGCTCCGGCGTCTGCGCGCAGCGGCACACCGGGCACGACGCGTCGCGCCAGCGCACCAGGCAGTCCGCGTGGAACGCGTGCGCGCACTGCACGCTCAGCACGCCCGCCACGCTCTCGTCCATGCGCTCTGCGACAAAACAAACTTCCCTTTATTTCCCGTGGCACTACTGTCCAAAGATTTCTACTTCAAAATCAAGTTTAACATAGTCGACGGAGCTCCTACTTTTAAGTATTTTTGGCCCTTCGCGCGCCACCCACGCCACGCGGCACAGCGCCGCCGGCTCCAGCTGCTGGGCGGCCGCCGGGGCAGGCTCCCCGTGTCTAGTTACCGAGGCAGACCGGGCACGTGGGCAGCTCGGTGTGGGCGGGCGGCGCGGCGCCGGAGCGGGCGCTGCTGACGCGCGCCACCCACGCCGCGCGGCACAGCGCCGCCGGCTCCGGCTGCTGGGCGGCCGCCGGGGCAGGCTCCCCGTGTCTAGTTACCGAGGCAGACCGGGCACGTGGGCAGCTCGGTGTGGGCGGGCGGCGCGGCGCCGGAGCGGGCGCTGCTGACGCGCGCCACCCACGCCGCGCGGCACAGCGCCGCCGGCTCCGGCTGCTGGGCGGCCGCCGGGGCAGGCTCCCCGTGTCTAGTTACCGAGGCAGACCGGGCACGTGGGCAGCTCGGTGTGGGCGGGCGGCGCGGCGCCGGAGCGGGCGCTGCTGACGCGCGCCACCCACGCCGCGCGGCACAGCGCCGCCGGCTCCAGGCTGCTATACGGGACGCCATCAAACGCGCTGTGAAACTCGCGCGCTGCCTCGTTGCTACGGAATCTGATAATACAAATACATACATAAATAAGGTCTTTATCCCTTACAGAACAGAAAAAACCTAAGCTAACAAACGTTTAGCGTGATTGTGGGGATATACTTGAAAGGCGAATGATTCGACGTATGGTGACGCGACTCACGTAAGGAGCGCCATGTAGTGGTCCGGCGAGCCGTCCCGGAGCACCCTGACGTGCGCGATGTCCTGCTGGCAGGCCGCCGCGAAGGCCAGCAGGTCGCTAGCGCCCAGCGCGCCCGGCACCGACAGGAGACAGAGCATCTTGGCCTCCGGAGCTTCCTTCAGCTCACTGGATAACAAAGGCCACAGTCGAGTTTCCATAGTTGGCCCTTACATCAATTGAGCTCGGGTTTTTTTGTATCTCTAAAGGTGCGACCACACCAGTGCGTAAAAGACGTTGACGCTGCGTTTACGCAACAAAATGTATGAATAAATGGTGTGAAAACGTGACGCCTACGAAACTACTTTTGAACTTGTGATTTTTTAAAGTTTTTTCTTAACATACCTATTGTTTTTTGGGATGTTTTCAAGCGATTTGCTATCCAAGATGCGCATGAGCATTGCGAGAGAAGAGCTCACCTTGTATAGATTTACAATGCTACCCTAAAAATTTAAACGAAATACCATAACAAAAAAAGAAAATAAAAGTCAAATAAAAAAATATATTTTTTAAATGGTTGTGACGCAGTGACACCTCTAGATTGTTTTCTCAGAATAGACCATACATTGGTCTACTGGTCGCCTAAATATAAAAAAAAATTATAGTGGTATAGTCAACATCAAAAGTAGCTCATCATCAAGATCACTTCAGTTGAATGTGTCACAGTTGTCACAGCGAGAAGGCTCTAAAATGATCATCGATTTTTGATGTTGATTGTTGTTGTTGTTGATCTTATCCACCTCCACCTCGTAGGATACCAGTTCTCATGATACTAGTTCCTAAGCTTATGTGACGGGTACCCAGGAACCGGTTTCAGTCAAATACTGGCATTTCAAGCCCTGGACAGAAGGTTCTTAAATTACTCACTTTTCCTTGTACAAATGCAGTACCCCTTTAGTGACCTCAACCAGTGGGTTTCCACAGAAGAAGCTGATGGTCTCGTCATCGTCAGTGATAATGCTCTCTTTGGGAGGAGTGCGTCGAGAGCTGGTCGGCAGAATACCAATGTCGGGGTTGGGACCCAGCAAGACACTGGCATACGTCTCCACGGTGATGGTCTTGGATTCACGAGCACCACGGTCCTTCTTCTTCTGCTCTTTGGCAGCTTCTACAAAAAGGATTTTTCAAATTCATTAACACCAGGTTTTCCAGTCTTGTTTTCCTCAAATAAAAATAGAAGAAGATAGTCATATATTTAGCATAATCTGTGTCTTAAGCATACCAGCCTAGTATTACCAGGGATTAATCTTACTGATGATTATTGAGAAAGTTTCTTAAATATACATGTCTGTCTATTTGCATGTTTCACATGTTTGTTACTCTTTGGTATAGGAAAGTTTGTGGTGATGCATGAGCTGCTTGATACCTGGATATTCGTACAGGATAGCGAATAGGGATAATGGATATAAAATCTTGAAATCTCACCACACTAACAACATTTTGCATGGATGTTTATCAATTTAAATGAAGGGTGTGATGTAATTTTTGGGAATTCTCGTTGGAATTCTAACTGCCAATTCTAATGGTTCACGCAAGAGAAGCAGCGGGTAAAAAATTTAAAAAATATATATTTAAGTAGTAAGACATTAGCAACTATCATACTTTTGTCAAAATAATGTTACACGCAGTAAAATTTTACCTATAAATGTTAATGTCATAGCCCATAGCATGGTCCAGTGAAGAACAAAGAAAAGTCAGTGTCCTTAGTAAAATAACTAATAACGATCTAGAAGCCACATTAATGTTTCTTACCAACATCTGCGGGACTGTCGCCCATATCGGGAAGATCCTCGTCTATTTCTATACTCAATACACACAAAGAGACTGACATTTACGGATAAGAATTCGCGAAATTAAAACCAAAACTCAACACTTATTGAACCATGTTATGCATAAATCACACATGGTAAATACGTCGCTTTACGATTAAACACTGCTGTTGCAATAAAATAGTTTAACTGCGTATTGATACGAATAAAAACAAATAACACAGCGTAGCACAACAAAACAAGGGTACCCACACGTCAATCGATATCAAACGGATGAGTTGTCAAATTTGTCAATTTATCAGCTGTTTGACATTGTCGTTGAAGCAATTGCTCTGAGGCATAGACAATAGAAGTAGGCTATTTCGATTGATTAAATCGAATCCACCTTGAAATTGATAAATTAAGAATTAATTCATTGAATGAGATAATTTGAACAATGCTTTGTCTATAATGTAAGAATTGCATATAGAGTTTCGTGCATAATTTATTGATAAACGCACACGCAAACGTAAAACCGAACGTTAAACAAATCATTTAATCGCACCACCAATCGGAATGTGGCAGAGGAAAAAAAATAAAAATATTCAATATGGCTACGGATCAGACGACGTGAGCTGTCAGCTGTAACAATTTATCTTTCTTTGTGTTTATTAAATGTTTTAAAAATGTTATGATCGTCGGAAACACGCGAATATGGGTGCTAAAGACTCGAAACCTAGTTTTATATCATACGAGGATGCAGTGAAACGGGGTATGCTCGGTGTGCGATGTTTTGAAGTGCGACGAAGATGAATTGAGCTTATTTAAATCGTATATATCATTGTTTGCAGTGTCTGATAGTGAGTTCAGGCGTATCAAGGAGGCGTTTAAAAGATGTGCCGGCGCAAACGGCACGTCCTTGAGCTTGGAAGCGTTTGTTCGCGAAGTGTTGAGTGACGGAGTGCCTTTTGAAGTCGCCGATTGGCTGTACCAGGCCTGTGGTGGCACCAAGCGAGGGATCGCATTCAAGGAGTTGTTGTGCGGAATCGTGGTTCTCACTAAAGGAAACATAGAAGAAAAGATAAAGTAAAACATTTTGCTACTCCTCTAAACTTATGAGTAACACTGTACTTTCCCACACTTTGTAATATTTACCTCATTGTTAAATAGTTCCAGTTTGCCTGCAAGTTGCTAATCTTCGCTTCAGTTTCAAGAAGTTTACTTATCGTAATTTGTTGTCTTATTTAATGTTTTACTCAATACATACTTTGTTAACAATTTTGAGCCCAAAAAATTCATATAGAATGACAGAATCAGATGTGCTTAGCACCTTTTTTTTTTCAAAAAATGTAGGTAGGTACACATACAGTAAATTAATCAACTAAACTATTTTTTCTACTCTGAGCTGTTGTCAGGAGTCATTATCAGTAAGGGTTGCTAACCTAAAAGCAACCAGTTGCCATAAATAAACACAAAAAAGTTGAAAGCTAGTGGCCTATAGTTCCAAGGTTCAAGTTAGAAATTTCTAGACACATTTTGCTAATTATATCAATTATTATGTGTCATAGCAATCCTTATCTATGTACTTACAGGGACTGAATAATTATGGATACTTATGTTTATTAATAATTTCACCATCCTTATTTTATAAATTTAAATTCAACTTACTTTATCCTCTATCTCTATCTTTCATTCATCTCCTTTATCTTTTGGCCTTGTGTAGATTATTTATCTTACAAAACATACACCTATTAAAGATAGTAACAATAATATCAAATTAGCTAGAAATAAAAACATTAATTTTTCATTACTCACACTGAAACTAGAATTAAAGCTGGGGCTGGGAATTTAATCTATAGTCTAAGAGCTAGCTATGGAAATAGGTATACAATTATAGAGCAACAAAATCCCTCCAGTTAGTATGCCATACTATTATTATTAAATAATTTGAGCATCTGGCAGCTTTTCAGCAGTGGGTTACGTTTAGTCTAAGAGCTAGCTACATCATTCTTGCTAGTCCAAGTAGTATTAATACATTAAAAAAAAATACCTGAACCTAAATTTCTACTATAGAATAATTAACAACACATAATAGTGTAGTTTAAAAAAATGATTTCCTGCCTACTATACAAAATTTTTGTAATAACACGGTTTGCTAAATAAGCCTGTATTTGTGTAAAAATGCTGGGCAAAGGCCTCCCTGACCCCCACATCTCCCTATCCCAGGGTAATACAAAATAGTTATACTTCAACTTTTTTAAAAACTACGTACACACACCTCATGTGTGTCATGTCAAGTGAAAGGCCAGACATAGAGCACCTCAAGGGGCATCAGAATCACCCCCATGTATGTTCCGCTATGTTTCGTAGTTTAGGAATCTGTTAGAAGCCTTTTTTCCCATTTTCTGTTAAACTGCAACAACAGAGACAGTTTTGTTCTTATTTATATTTTTGAGATAATTTGCTGTCTATTTTTTTAATCATCCCTAATTTTCACTTTTTGTAGTATCGTCAGTTGACACTACTTCTTGGGACATCATGTATATCAGTTACATTTATTTACTTATTTATTTACAGAAAAACATTACACTATTATTACAGGAAATCCAATACAATAGTGTACCTACTTAATTTAGTTATATCTGCTTAGTTAAGCAATACAGAAAATTAATTATTTTTTAAGTAAGTTTACTTAAAAAATAATTATTCTTATGTACATAAATCTTATTTTGAAATTTTATAATGAATTACTTGTTCTGGTGACATTGGTTTTACTCAAATTAAAAATTTCAGATTCCTATGGACATTATACGTCAATAATAATAGCGACAATGGCATGTACATTTACAAATGGGACTTCGGCAGTGCCCTGCACTTGGAGAATACGTCCCTGCCCATATCAGCGTCTCACCGAAGTGCGGAGATACTTACAAGCCTATTCGGACCAAATGAGAGAGTGACCTTTGAGCAGTTCCGATCATGGCTCCTCATACACAAAGAGGCGACGGTGCTCTCGAAATGGCTTTTGTCCGGGAAAGCCAATGCGGTTCAGGAGTTGGACACACCAACTTTCTATCAGAGTTTGGCTGGAGTCACGCATTTGGAGGAACGGGTGAGTATCTTTAATGTCATGTGCATGATTAAATACGCAATTTTAATTTTTCACTACATGGAAAAAACTAAATATGTCAATAGGTACAAGTATTAGCCCATCCAGGGAATGGGTGAAAATCTTAGGGATCATGTTATAGATAGGTGATGTGGCTAGCAACCCATCATTACATATTTTGATTCCCTTTCCACCTATACATACGCCCACAATTATATTGTTAGCTTAGGATCTGTTGTAAAGAATATAGACGTGATTTATGTATGAATGTATTATGCAACAAATTTTATTTTAATGATTTCTCCATTCAAAGGTCAATTTTAAACAATGTTGGCCACAGTATGGAAAAATACTATGATATTAGCCAAAAGCTAAATTCGTCGATACATTAGTATATGGCTATATCTTGACACAGATTGGATATTGTAACTTCTATCTTAATTATAATTGTATATTTTTGGATGTTAAAGCAATTTTCTGCTGTTAATATTTACCTGCTAATATTCTTATAACATTTTTATATCCACTTTTCCTGTGTTGATACAAATTTATACATAAATGTTTTCCTTAATTCCTAATTATATTTCTAATTGTTGTGCTGTATCTCAAGAGGTTTTCAATTCTGGGAAAACAAGTGTATTTTCCTTATCTAGCATTAGGCACTCATATTGCCGTGTTAGCACCTAAACTTGTGTGCTGAAGTGCCGATAATCTTATTAAATACTTCCACATACTTATTCATTCCTCTAACATCATTATAGGTAGGGCCGACTTACTATTGTGGGCCCTGGACACTTGGGTAAGGCCTGAGTAGACGCTCGAGCGAGTTGGGCTTGACTCGGGGCGGGTCTTGCGGCGTGCATGTTAAACAAATGAATTTCATACTAGTGTACTGCTCGCCACGCTGCACGCCCCGCTAAACGCTCCGCTTCGTGCGTCCACTCATGCCTTACACCAGGGGTCTCCAACCTATTACCCTATACACCCTCAAGTTTATGCTAAAATACTACGCCCCCCTTGTCCCAACCCAACTACGATGGAAATGAAACAAACGATCTACAACATACTATTAATGATTAGCGAGAACATTGTGCTTGCACTTTATTAATAAACTAGCTTCTGCCCGCGACTTCGTCTGCGTAGCTCATACATAAAAACCTTCCTCTTAAATCACTCTATCTATTAAAAAAAACCGCATCAAAATCCGTTGTGTAGTTTTGAAGATATAAGCATACAAAGGGACATAGGGGCATAGGGACAGAAAGAGACTTTGTTTTATACTATGTAGTGATTTATGAATTTTAATAAATACCTAAGCCGCTCGTCGCGCCCCCCGTGGGATTATCCTACGCCCCCCAAGTGGGGCGCGCCACACTGGTTGGGAACTCCTGCCTTACACTAACATAATTGGGCGTTGTCACATTCACTGCTCGCAACGCATATATGCGTCGGCTTTCGTCCACCGCCACCGTCACAATATAGCAGTTATTCGAACGCACATGCGCGTGTTTGGCTCTGTCTTGAGAGTTGGGAGTGAATGCGTTAAAGACTGACTATGGAAGTAGGTGAACCGAAGTCTACATTTGATCAACTGTTATTTTTTAACTGTTTGTGGACGCCCCTATTTACGCGGGGCCCTGGGCACCTTGGAGTGCCCAGTTGGAAAGAGGCAGTGATTAAATCATCGCATATCAAATTCGCGCATATAAAAGCCCATCGATAGAATGTTATAGGCGATGCGGATTGCAACCCATCACTATTTTAATTCTGCTGTCAACCTTTAGGCCCACAATCATGCTAAACGTGGCCTTTATGTCTTGTTACTCTAGGTCAGGGGTGGCGAACCTTTTTTGGTGGACGTGCCATTTTTTCACAAATAAATTAATATTTGGCTCTGACCTGTCATCAAAGACCCTGTTGTCTTAAGAGTGTGTTGTTGTTTTACCATCATATGGTGTTTTCCGCCCTATTTCATAATAAAAGAATCTTAAGTTGGTGATTTAATGGACAAAAACAAACCTTTTTTATTTATTGGCGTGCCCAAATTATTTTGAAGCGTGCCAACATTGGCACGCGTGCCATTGGTTCGCCATCCCTGCTCTAGGCTCTGTCTAACCCGTTTGCATCATCTATTAACTTTTTGAAAACATTTTTCTTTTTTTTCTAAGTTTCGTTTTGTATTAATGATGTCAAAGACAAACAATTCAAATCTTGTGATAGTAACTAGCCGCTAAAATGTACTTAGAATGACGTAGTAAAGCAATCGTAATCGTGAAATAACAAAGTATGAGCTAATTTAATGATCCCTCAGAGAATAGCGACCTTGTCGCAGCTAAAGATAGTAACAATGTTCGAATTCCATTAAAATTATACGCGAATGGAAATAAATGTATTATTAAAGTTTTATTGTACATTTGATACAGTACATTGCGATAACGCAACTGCCTATTTCCGACTTTCGGTTTAAAAATTGAATTTGAGGCGTTTAAAATCATGTCTTTACGGTAGTTTTGTCAGTAGGGTTAGCACAAGTGTGCGCGGGAGCTGTCGAGCGCGAGATAAACTACACGTCTTTTGGAATAAAAGACAAATCAATTACATGCCTCAAAAACCGAAGAGCCATAATTATATCATAGAAAAAACGAACAGATAATAAATGGTACAATACAATACAATACAATACACAAATCACGTCTTTATCCCTTATGGGGTAAACAGAGCCTAAGGTGACAAGACCTACAGGCCACGTGCAGCAATTGTGCGGCAAGGTATAGATGGAAAATGGAATCAAAATAGTAATGGGTTGCTAGCCGCATCGCCTATGACATGATTCCTATGATTATCGCCCATTCCCTCGATGGGCTTTTACCATCTGCGCGGGAAGAGAAGCAACTGGTACATTCGATGTTTTTTTTTCTCCCAGACCAGCATGGAAGTATGGAAGTATGAAAATAAATGGTAAAGATCTCAAAATGCTCAATGGGATCGAAAATTCTACAAATGTCAAAAGTATATATTAATGTCATCATGCTTGTCAGCCCGAAAGACTAAATATGACAAATAGCATTTTGAACATGACTCAGAGTATTCTGCTCTGAAAACTTCTGAAGACCCAAGGACCATAGTGAACGCTGCCTTGGAAGGATTTTGATTAAAAGTCCATGTTGGCCATGCAAGTTTCCTTATACAAGAAAAAATGCGTCCCAAAATTTCCATTCCGGTTCGTCATTTTTTTTAATATAGGTAGGTAGGAACGGAACGTGATGAACAGGAAAAAAAACCATAGTAAAATCTGGGACACATTTTTTCTTGTATGAGAATCGATAGGATAAACGATTCTGAGTAAAAAAAAAAACAAAATATTTAAATTCTGGAAAAAATGTCCATGCGGACTTTTTTTATGGAAAACGCTCACAAATATTTTGTACTTTTTGACATTTTAAAAGACTATAAATTTTAGCATTTTTACAAAAATAATCTGTTAGCGTCTATCTCTATCATATCTATTCTCGTACTAGCCGTACAGTAATCCTCTATGGTGTATACCTCTCTCAACAGCCTTCCTTTCCAGGATATAATAGAGCTGGAGAAGTTCTTCTGGTCTCTCCGCAACTCAGCACCGACCGGCCAGCTGGACGCGGAGAGCCTAACCCCGCTGATGTCGCCCCCGCTGCCGCGAGCCGCCGTGGCTGGCGTGTTCCTGGCATTTGATGAGAACAGGGATGGGCATGTGGACTTTAAGGAGCTCTGCTGTGGTTTGAGCGCCGCTTGCAGGGGGCCGAGGACTGAGAGGCTGAAATGTGAGTAGATACAATGTGTTTGACCATCTTTATGTTTTCGTGTCGTATGTGGGCTTGAATTTTTAATTTTCAACTAGTAATATGTCACTCACACAATCCTATCTCTTCCTCGTCCGCATCCTCGTCCTCATACATAAAAATCAGATCTTCATCATCCGCTTCTACAAACTATGTTCTTGACACTTCCTCTTCCGCTTCCTCTTCCTCATAACCAATACATCCATAACAACCTCATCAAACCGCCAGGAAATCATTAACCGATGCCCAGGGTACACCGGACCAAGCACTGCTCTTCCCCCCGGACGGATCCAAAAACAAACAGCAGCTCTTGATCACACGCGGAGGTAACCCGACTCGCACCCCAAAAAGCTTGTATTATATATGTAATTTTTGACAGAAACTTATTCCAACTCCAGGCGTGCCACCGCAAAGCCTGTTTGGCAGTTTTTAGATCACATACTGGTTTACACCATGATCAGATGCTTACAAATAAACCTTGAACCGTTTGAGGCGTGTAGTCGTACATTTTTCCTTAAATAAATATAATACAATACGTATTGTCGCGCTTTAACAGCATCCTAACGATATCAGACGTCTGCAATTAGCAGATAAGTCGGTGACGAGATAAATTGTTTGCTTTGTTATTTTTAGACTTTTTTTTTCTACACCAACATGATGGCGAGTATACAAGCTAGCGGTTTGAGTTTAGCGGCGATTGTTTAATGCTCTTACTGTCGTTAGGTTATGTAAGGTATTAGTAGATTAATGCCGAGGCCTGGGAAGTAGCCAATTGCTGGATGAGTAACTTGTTTAGAAGCACGAAACGCAGGTGAGTGTTTTTTAAAGTTACACATCCAGCAATTGCTCTTCCAGCTGAGGCAGATATAATGTTCTTCACAACATTGCGGGATAGCTACTCGTTATGATGATATTTATAATTAATAAACTTATTGAGATTCAAGATTTATAACTTTGTTTCGGCGCCGATCTTATAATGTCGCCTTTGACAGCTATACCCCTGGACCTTAGTCAACAGTGGCGCCAACTGGTGAGCAAAGAAACGATAGCCCCCATTGACAGGCCGTCGTCACTAAACTCTAATGATAAGTCTACAGTACGTGAATCCATTTCCCTTACTGCACGTATACCCGCCCCCTTCCCACCCCTTCCTACTACTCTCGAGAAATAGCGGAAAAGTGATGTCTAAAGATAAATTAAACACTCGTAGCTGCTTCGTGTACTAAAATTAATAGATCACTGTTAATAGCTATTTATGATACGCTCATATCGCGTAGATATTTACTATGATAGCTCGCTGTGATAACTGAAACAATATTAGAGATATTCTAAACACGACAAACACAAGCTTGCACGCTGTTGCGTGGAGAGAAACCTCCTTATTCATAAACGCTCTATAGGCTTCTGCTAACTTAGTAATCGTTTGTCCTTATCTCTGAAAGGTAATTGTCAAAGTGACAGATAAGGACAAACGATTTTTAATTACTTAATTAATTAATTAATTGCAGAGCCTATTGAGCGTTTATGAATGAGGGGGTTAGACTGCCGGCGAAATGACTGGCACAAGAAGTATTCTATTATAGCCCTCTAGGCAGTGACAGTTGACGTAGTTTTTTATTTAATTCTAAGCTAGCTCTAGGCTCGAAGCTTATCAGCCATTAAATCTCACGAATGTCATATCGACTACTTAAGAAAATATTGCTAATTAATAATAGGAAATAAAAGGGCTGCAGTTACTCGATTATTAAGACGTCGACTGTAGAAAAAAATAATAATTTGGAGCTCTTCAAAAACTTTACTTTTTTACCCGCTGTCTTAATACTTACTTCATTCTCTGTTTCAAAGTCTGCAACCCACGCGTTTTCTCCAACGTAATATTTATCAGGTTTCGTTTCAAACTGTCAATCAAACTTCAATGGAACCTGTTTAGCACGTATCTTGTTTAACTAAGTGTTTATTGTTGTTTTATTTCCCATACATTTATGGAAACAAGCGTCCCACATTGACGTCACTAACTGATGACGTACTGATAAACAACACTGATGCGATATCTGATAAATAAGCAATTAAAAATATAAAAAACGTGCTTTTTGCAACATTTTAAACTCTAAAAACACTGTAATTAAGATTCGTTGTGGCGTGCAGAATAATATGAAAATTTGTAGTGGAATATGTAGACAATGACCCCGTCTGTGTATTTTTTCGTCTGCCTATTATGTGTGATTTTAAATTACGCAATCGCGTCTATTGTGTGTTTTTTTAAGTTGCTTAGCAAGCCCCCAGGGCTCGTCAAATGTGACCGTTTACACGCATCTTGCCAGAAACGCGGGAAATAAAACGCGCACATAGTAAATGCCCATCGCAGGAACGGGCAAAACTACCAACACATCACTATATTGATTCCCCTTTCCACATATTTTATTGCATCAGGCGTTACTTTGCGGAGGTCCATTTCAATGAACAAAAAATTTTTACCCTGCTACTCCGCTACTCACGTGCACGGCTTGGTTATCATGCACGGTGACTAGCGGAGTAGCAAGGTAAAATTTTTTTGTTCCCCTTTCCACCTATATGCCCACAATTATGCTAAACGTGGCTTTTAGCTCTTGTTACCTAAGCCTCATTCTAGGCGTAAGGGATACAGACGTGATTTGTGTATGTATGTAAACAAACTTTATCTATAAAACAGTTTCACAACAGGACATCCACCATTTGTGCATTACCTAAATGCTGAGGTGTCGCGCCAAACAATGGGTAATGCGACCTCCGGCCTTGACAGTCAAACCGTGCCTCTGACTACGTAACAAACGGCTTCTAATTCTAGCCGTTTTGACAGGTTTACCTACTTTCAACATGAAACTATCGTGAGACTCACTCTTAATTACACATAAACGGATAACTCACGTATAAAAAGTCGAGTGATGCTCGACATGTTTCGGACTATTTCGTAGTCCTTCTTCCTGGAGCGCTCGCCCCGGCGGCAGCGAAACGAACACTGCGCGCCAGCGCTCTGTTCGCGCGGCTGCTCGACGCAACTGACAGCGGCGCACAACTACCCTCGTTTTCATCGTCATTTTTACTACTGTCAAATGTAGGGCAGCACACAACACTGATCACGTCACTCCGTAAAGGTTCGCTCACACTCACCGTTTGGTCAATATTTAGAACAGTTTTCCAACTCGGGGGCACCGACCATCCGCTATCTCGGTTGAAATTTGGATACCGACTTATTTCAATGACTTATTTCGACTTTTTATACGTGAATTATCCGTTTATGTGTAATTATAGGTTTTACCTAGTTGTAGTCCTCCAAAGTCGGGTGTCTGCGAGCTGTGATCGTAACGTTGAAGTAACGAAAAACCCTGGCGCAGAGCAAGCCTCGACCACTAGGCGTGAGTTGCACCTAGGCTTCGGGACTTCTTGACAATACGTTTTAGCCCTTACGAGGTAGACAGAGCCGAAGGTAACAAGACCAAAAGCCACGTTTAGCTTTCTTGCTGACTGTACTTTCATCGTCGTCCGTCCCACGTATGTGTACCAAATTTCAAGTCAATCAGACCAACCGTTGAAGAGTTCCCTCCTGCGGTGCATTATCCTGCCACCAGTGTATATTATCATCCGACTTACTCAATTGTGCAAAATTTCAGCTCAATCATCGAATACATACATACATATATCACGTGTTTATCCCTTACGGGGTAGACAGAGCCGAAGGTAACAAGACCTAAAGGCCACGTTTAGCATGATTGAGGACGTGTAGGTGGAATGGGGATTCAAAGGTTGCTAGCGTCGCATGTAAAGGTGGAGTTAGGCCAAACGAGCGAATGCTCACTCTATCCCCACTGCCAAATTTATTTTGTTGAGCAAAAATAATGGGTCGCTCTTTATGCAAATTTGATAGAATGAGCATTCGCTCGTTTGGTCTAACTCCACTTTAACATGATTCCTAAGATTTTCGCCCATTTCCTCGATGGCCTTTTACCATCTGCGCGGGACGAGAAGCTACTGGTATAGACGAGCATAGAAGACATGCAAAATACTTACATTTATTGCTCTTGGAAAAATATTGCCAAGATTTTTTATAACTTTCGTAAATGAACAGAAAATATTTACCTTGCTACTCCGCTACTCAACAGCGCGAGTGGCGGAGTAGCGAGGTAAATATTTTTTGTTCATTGAAATGGAGCTCCGCAAAGTAACGCCTGACTCAAAATAAAAAAAACTTTCGTAAAAACTTATGACATACTCGTACAATGCACATAAAGATAAAAATCTAAGAATAGAATTACCGTAATCCCAACAAATCCTGCCATCCTCAAATGCAGCAAACTACCAAAATAATCTATATTCTATACATAATTATGATAAAGGTTCTATCGTCCCAATTGACATGTGAAGTATATCTGATGATAAACGTCGGATTTGCATCCATACACTTATCTATGTAGTTTATTTATTATCGGTAGCGGTAGATAAAGTTAGACGCAGATAAAGTTAGATGGCACACTTTGGCTATTTAAATCTTTTCTCGAACCTTTGATATTTACCAGAGTTACCAATGTTACCATATCATAGTTCTTATCGTAGCTTCAGTTCTTAATTTTATGGGGAGAGGCCACTATAGATAGATCTCTCTCCAAATGGATGTTATGCATGGGATCAAAGTCCGAAAGCAGAGTTGCTAGATGTGAAAAAAAAAACAAAAAATCAAAACGTTTATTTTGTAAATAGGACGCGAAGGCTCTTTTGCGTGTCTATTTTTAAACTACCCGCGCATTCGGAAAGACCACCTTTACCAAGAAGAATCTGCCGCAAGAAATTGTCCCTATGTATGCTTAGATCTTGATGCGTTTTTTTTAATAGATAGAATGATTCAAGAGGAAGGATTACGTGTATAATTCTACGCAGACGAAGTCTCGGACAGAAGCTTGTATTGAATACAATTAATAAAATGCTGTATTATGCCACGAGGCCTTTCCTTTTATAATTGTTTTATTTTAAGATTACTTTAGTTTTTAGTTAGTTATTGTTCAATTTGTTTTTTTATTCATAATCTTATGTCTATTCCAATAATGTCTCTTCTTTGAAAAAAAAATGCTACTTAACTACTATTTAATAATTTTATATTATAATAATTATATATATTGTACTTGTGATAACGCTTCAAAAAAACTTGGACAGCGCGATGCAGAACATGTGTTACGTCACTAGTCGATAACAAGGTGGCGCTGGGGTAGCTACAGTTTCAAACTGAAAATAGGGTAGAATTAACGTTAAATAGAAAGAATGTCTGCGTTAATAGTCATAGACACTAATCACTAGGTTATCCAGCTATCAAGTATGGATGATGCATGTAAACTAGAAAGAAAAAGAAAGAAAGAAAGAAGGCATTTATTCCTTTTTGCAAGACACACAAATATAAGATAATATACACAGTTTTATAGAAAATAAACAAGGTATAACAAAAAAAAAACATAGACATGAAAAATAACAACTCTTACATAAATACATATATCACGTGGGGTAGACAGAGCATGTAAACTTTTTATTGTGTAAAATAAATATAATACAAATACAATAGACAAACACTGAGATACATGCACAAAGGGTTATGCTTCGTCATTACTCATTAGTTTGCAATTAATCTAATGTCCGACAAATCTTTGTTTCGGTTTATGTATCTTAATATTCTTAATAGAATTTGGATTGATATGTCAATTAAATAAGTCCGTATTTTAGGACAATGACCTCATCTATACCTAGACATGATCCCAAATCAATATGTATACTTAAAGTGTAAATCTGTTTATTTATACTAGACTTTTGGCAGTTTTCTGCAGCGACATTTCTAAGTACTATAAAACTTAGGTATTATCCTACTAATATTATAAAGATTATAGTCTGGAATAACGCATAGGCTACTTTTTATCCCGGAAAATTGCGTAATTCCTGCGGGATAGCGATAAACGAATTTTATGCAGACGAAGTTGCGGGTAACAGCTAGCAGGTATTATAGTTATCGGTTTTTTTAGCATGAGAAAAAAGGTAAACAGTTCTGACATCTCTTTTTAATGAATAACACGTTTTAAAAATTGGTAACTGGAAAATATGAAACAGTAACAAAACAAACAATATTCCAGGATTTTTAAATTGTACCACGCTGTTATTTTTTATTTTTTTAACTATTTTTACTTACATTCATGTACTTACTTGCATTCTTCCATGCTGGTCTGGGAGTAAAGAAAAAAACCAGTCAAGTGCGAGTCGGACTCGCGCACCGAGGGTTCCGTATCATCTATACATATAAAATTCAAAGTCCTGACTGACTGACTGACTGACTGACTGACTGACTTAACTATATATCAACGCACAGCCCAAACCACTGGACTTAGAGACTTGAAATTTTGCACATAGATACCTTATACAATGTAGGCATCCACTAAGGAAGGATTTTTGGAAATTCCCACGGGATAAGGAAAAAACGGGAATTATATATTTGACTCCGAGTGACGCTATCTCAGTAACTATAATAACTAGACTCTTCAAATTTGTTACAAAAGTAGGTGATTACAAAACGAAGAAACTAATTTCAGGATTTTTGGAAATTCCCACGGGATAAGGAAAAAAACGGGATTTATAATATTCAGTTCAACGAAATCCTATGAACTATAATTACTAGACTGTTCAAATTTGGCATAGAAGTAGGTGATTATAATAGTAAAATAATGTTTTAATGATTTTTTGAAATTCCCACGGGATAAGGAAAAAAACGGGATTTATATATTCAGTTCTACGGGATCGATTTTTCGTTTTACTGGTCGTATAAAACTGAAATTCGGCCTTCAAGTTCCCTTGGGGAGTGTAAACAATAAAAAAGGATTTCCCGAAATTCCCACGGGAACGGGAAAAATGGGACTTTTCATTTTACTGGTTGCAGAAAGCTGAAATTCGGCATGTAGGTTGCTTCGGATGTGCAAAGGAGCATTAAGAGAGTACTTTCCCAAATTCCCACGGGAACGGGAAAAATATTTGTTTACAAAGAAATACTGCGGTAGGCATAATATGGCTAGAAACTTGAAATTTGGCACACATATACCTTGACTATCCTAGAGGTGCACTAAGAAGGTATTTTTAGAAATTCTCACGGGATAGGGAAAAAACGGGATTTTTTGTTTTACTGGTCGTAGAAAGCTGAAATTTGGTAAGAGCCTTCCTTGATGAGCGTATGGGAGCACTAAGAAAGGATTTCCAGAAATTCCCACGAGAACAGGAAAAACGGGGTTTTTCGTTTTACTGGTCGTAGAAAGATGAAATTTAGCATTTAGCTTCCTTAGGGAGTGGAAGGGAGCATTAACAAAGGATTTCCTAACATTTTTACGGGAACGGGAAAAATGTTTGTTTACAAAGAAATACTGCGGTAGGCATAATATGGCTAGAAAATTGAAATTTGGCACACATATACCTTGAGTATCCTAGAGGTGCACTAAGAAGGTATTTTTCGAAATTCCCACGGGATAGGGAAAAAACGGGATTTTTTGTTTTACTGGTCGTAGAAAGCTGAATTTGGTAAGAGCCTTCCTTGATGAGTGTATGGGAGCACTAAGAAAGGATTTCCAGAAATTCCCACGAGAACAGGAAAAACGGGGTTTTTCGTTTTACTGGTCGTAGAAAGATGAAATTTAGCATTTAGCTTCCTTAGGGAGTGTAAGGGAGCAATTAACAAAGGATTTCCTAACATTTTTACGGGAACGGGAAAAACCGGGATTTTACGTTTCCAGACGAAACAGCGGAAGAAAGAGACTTAACATTTATAACGTGTGTTTCTTTAAAGGCTTTAAGTGTACTCCGAAAGCACTCCCCAAAATTTTCACGGGAACGGGAAAAAACTTATTTTTTCGTTTTACATCTTAGCGCGTGCGAAGTCCCGCGACTTGGGGTAAAAGCTATTTGGGGTAGGTATATTTTAGGACAGCCCTTTAGGTTAGGTTAGGTTTGTTTTATAAAAATCCTGCAATATTTACAGTTTCAGAAAAATTAAGGCAGCGGGGCAATGTGGGGGCTTGCTTGCATGCTTGCTTGAGTCCTTGCTTTGCATGCTTGATTGCATACTTGCTTTCATGCATGCTTGCATGCATGCATGCATGCTTGCGTGCTTACTTGCATGCATGCTTGCTTGCACGCTTGCTTGCATGCATGCTTGCTTGCACGCTTGCTTGCATGCTTGCTTGCCTGCTTGCATGCCTGCTTGCATGCCTGCTTGCAGGTTTGGGTCCTCGCTTGCTTGATTGCTAGCTTCTTTGAAATGCTCATGGTTCACGCGTGCGAAGCCGCGGGCAAAAGCTAGTTATCTATAAATATCTAAAACCAGTGTAAGCAGAGCCCTGTTCCAAAGCAAAATGTACGCAGTGTGGGGTTACTTTATATTGGTCACTGCTATATACAGACATACATACACATTTACGGTTTTCGCAATTATTCTTTAATCTGTGCTATAAGACCTACCTTTCAAGATTCTGCGTTCACGGGAACTACCTTGTAGGTTTTGATTCCCTTGAGAGTTGAAAATTTGCGGAAATTTGCGGCATAAACGGCTGTATCTTTTGATTGCGTTGGCTTAGAAGTTTGATTTTTTCACAGCTTCAAGGGACAGTAGACCTGAGTAATTGATATAAATTTCAGCTTCATACCTCCACGCGTTACTGAGAAAAAGGGTCTTGACAGACGGACGGACAGACGGACAACAAAGTGATCCTATAAGGGTTCCGTTTTTTCCTTTTGAGGTACGGAACCCTAAAAACATAGAATACCTATACCAGTTGCTTCTCTTCCCGCGCAGATGGTAAAAGCCCATCGAGGGAATGGGCGAGTCTTAGGAATCGTGTCATAGGCGATGCGGCCAGCAACCCATCACTATTTTGATTTCCCTTTCCAGCTATATGCCCTTAATCATGCTAAACGTGGCCTTAAGGTTTTGTTACCTTAGGCTCTGTCTACCCCGTGACTTCCCAAACCTGCATTGCACAGGTGCCGCAGAGGGAACCACATCCCGGGGTGGTGGGGCGTCGCGGTGACACCGAGTGCCGTAACGCCTCACATACGACTGAACAGGGAATCCGTGTGGTTTTTAGTGGGTATGCCTGCCGTCGCGGGAGAGCCCCACATACCCCCGGTAAACACGTACCGGGCGGATGCATAAGGCGCATTTTCCACACCATAAAAAAAGGCCCGTAAGGGATAAAGACGTGATATATGTATCATAATATATATGTATCATGATAATCACCCCCCGGACCACGGAAAGAGAGGGGGTTGCAACCCTCGATTTTGTCCCCTTGTCGCACAATTTTTGTACGGCGTTGCGGAATAATGGATTAGAAGCTGTATTGAAACAGTATGAAACTGATGCCGTACAGAATCAAATGACCAAATTTACCCTGGAAATTGTCAGAAAATCAAAAAAAAATACCGACTTTGTGGCGCACCATTTTTTTACGGCACTGCGCGCGTTCTTATTATTTTTCATGGATCTATCGATGGTAAAAATGCCGTACAAAAACATATGACCAAAATGTACTCACTCTACCTGCACTTTTGAATTCTCACCAGCACCCAGTTGGACAGCTTACAAGTGACGGCATAGTGCTGAATCTTATTATTTTATGCTCTTATATCGTCCTATATACGTCACCTGGTGGTTCATATGACCCACATTTTTTGTACGTGGGCCTGTAGTCTATAACGAATTTCAAATCAATCGGACCAACCGTTGAAGAAATAAATACCTAAAACATTGAGATTAAATGAACCGTTTAGCCAAACGGATGCAGAAAGAAGACAATCGCTCGTAACAATGAAGCCATTAACAATCATTCGCGGTTTATTTTCGACATCCACAAACATTATTAACGAAACTGTTAATGGTGCAATGTGCAAAACACTTACCACGATAATTGCATTTAGCCACAGATTTATTTATCTTTTTTTATATATAACATGACAGTTATAGCGTTACATACACGTTTTTTTTAATAGATAGAGTGATTCAAGAGGAAGGTTTTTATGTATAATTCTACGCAGACGAAGTCGCGGGCAGAAGCCAGTAATCTATATTTATAACAGAAAGTCGTGTTAGTTACACTATTTATAACTCGAGAACGGCTGAACCGATTTGGCTGAAAATTGGTAGGGAGGTAGCTTAGAACCAAGGAGACGGACATAGGATACTTTTTATCCCGATTTTCCCACGGAATTGGAAAATTCCGAAATGTTGTACTAATAAAGCTACAGACATTAAATTTAGCATGCCTACACATTATTCCTTGATTAGTATAAAGATGCACTTACTTACAAAGGAATTTTTCAAATGTCCCACGGGATAAAAACACGAATGTGTGCGGGTTTGCTCAGTTTTCCTTCACCGAAATGCTCATGGTAAATTTCAAATGAGTTATCGCACATAAATTCCGAAAAACAGAGTAGCTTGCCTGGGTTTGGATTTGGACCTATGACCCCATCAGAGGCCATAGTTCAAAACCATCGAAGCCTTGTATTTTATTGAATCAGCCGTTACTTTGCAGAGGTCCATTCCAATGAACAAAAAATATTTACCTTGCTACTCCGTACGAGCAAGATAACCAAGCCTATGCGAAATATACACTACTGCCAATAAAACACACATAAATCCCACAAACTTAATTATCCCTTACACCGCTCAAACGCTGACGCGTTTCAATCCCTCTACGGGATCATTATCAAGGTTTAGTGAGCCGTACGTCGTACAAACCACCCCCCAGCACCATCAACTTGTATACCATCTCTTTTCTCTTTCAGTCTGCTTCAAGATCTTCGACCTAGACAGGGATGGCGTGCTCAATAAGAACGAGCTGCAAGAGACGGTCAGCATACTTTGTACTGTTGCTAACGAGAGCATCAAGAACCAGAGCTCCAGGGCGTCCACACCCACGGACGATTCTGATGGCGACAAGGGCTTTGATCCTGAGGTGGTGCTCCTGAATTTGAGGGACAAACTGGTGCGGAATGTGCCCAAGAATGGGAAGAAGCCGGTGTTCCAGCTCGGGCCGAGTGTTGACGGCGATGTTAAGAAGGAGGTTGGTATGATTTATCATATTTGTATGTCTGCTAAAGAATCTCCTTCCATGCTGGTTTGGGAGCAAAGAAAAAACTTAGAATGTACCAGTTGCTTCACTTCCCGCGCAGATGGTAAAAGCCCATCGAGGGATTGGGCGAAAATCTTAGGGATCCTGTTATATAGGCGATGTGGCTAGCAACCCATCACTGTTTTGATTCCCCTTTCCATCCATACGCCCACAATCATGCTAAACGTGGTCTTTAGGTTACCTTAGGCTCTGTCTGCCCCGTAAGGGATAAAGACGTGATTTATGTATTATGCTAAAGAAAATTTTACAATTCCATGTCTCTAAATTAATGGAAATATAGTTGAATTATCGAGAAGATGGAATTGCATCTGTAGTTGTTGTACCGTTTGCAACAAAAGGAGAATAATTTTCTCTTAACTTAATAAAATGACATAACCCAAGAAGTGGAATAAGTAGTAGTCCTCTGTTTTTTTCTTTTATTCGCTATTTTAAGGCAAGTTTAAATTTTTCGTCAGTTCAAGTTCAAAATATTTATAACAGTTGAAAATTATTTGCTTACTTTGACTCACAATAGGACCAAAATTACTTACAGCCATATTTTTTTTAAATATAGAAATTATTCGTAGTCGTACGGGCGGACACAATAATTAATTGAGAATACAATCAAATCAGATGTAAAAATATACGCACAACGTAAATAATATTGACAATTTCACACTGACATGATTTTTGTTTTTAGTTCTTCGATATATATAACAACCTCTTTGTATGCTGATAGTACAAGAAAATAGAAAATTCAAATATAGAATGCCTGTAAACAAACAATACTACTACATATGCAGTTCCATGCTCTCGATGATTCAACTTTACCCCTGTAAATGTCTCCTCAAATATTTCGGAGCAGCATTACATTACAATAAATTCGTTACACTAAATATACACACAATTCAGATCAGAACACACAATTCGTCGTAAATATAAGAGCAGCTGCTCTGGGAGTAAAGAGAAAGCATAGAATTCATCAGTTGTTACTCTTCCCGCACAGGTGGTAAAAGCCCATCGAGGGAATGGGCGAGTCTTAGGAATCATGTTATAGGCGATGCGGCTAGCAACCCATCACTATTTTGATTTCCCTTTCCAGCTATACGCCCTTAATCATGCTAAACGTGGCCTTAAGGTTTTGTTACCTTAGGCTCTGTCTACCCCGTAAGGGATAAAGACGTGATTTATGTATGTATGTACTTGCAAAATCTGGAACGAGCTTCCCGCTGAGGTCTTCCCATCGAGTTACGACCTGGGTGCCTTTAAGAGGCGAGTGTACAATTTTCTGCAGGGCCGACAACGCACTGATATCGCGTAAAGCGCTGCGGGTGTCTATGGACAGTAGTGATCATTTACCATCAGGTGACCCACTAGTTCGTTTGTCTGGCCTCTCTAACATAAAAAAAAAAATGTGTCTCCAGGTAACTGATACAGCGGACACGGTGGACCTTATTGTTGCCGACACGGCGTTGACGCTCGAAGACTTCCTAATATGGAGCGTGGAGAGCGCCGATAGTCTGGTGTCTCCCTTCCTCCAGCTGCTATTCGAGGTCTGCCACATAGTGCTAGGGCTGCGGCCTCACTGCAAGCATCAGGAGCGCGACATCGGTGAGTGCATACCTTTAGTGTTGTCCATGTATATTGCGATCCATATCAGGAGATATTGAGGCATATCGCAGCGAATTTGGGTTTTGAAATCCAAGATCCTATATTGATATGTATCACGATAATTTTTACCAAGCTTTTACTAAACTTGCCGTCTTAAGGAGCAATTACACTAAGCTGATCGCCGCATTTACTTCCATGCTGGTCTGGGAGCAAATAAAAAACATAGAATGTACCAGTTGCTTCTTTTCCCGCGCAAATGGTAAAAACCCATCGAGGGAATGGGCGAAAATCATAGGAATCATGTTATAGGCGATACGGCTAGCAACCCATCACTATTTTGATTCCACTTTCCACCTCTACGCCCTCAGTGTCTTGCTAAATGTGGCCTGTACGTCTTGTTACCTTAGGCTCTGTCTACCCCGTAAAGGATAAAGACGTGATTTGTGTGTGTATGTGTATGTGATCGCCGCATGCCACTTGCTATGACCGTAGCATTTTTAAAAATACATTTGTCGGCCGCATTCAGTGAGCGACGGCTGTAACCGCATAACTAATATTATGTGAAGATAACGTTTGTTGGTCGAAGTGGTTTCAAATATGTTCGGCGAACACATTAAGCGAACACAGTAGTATAACTGCCCCTTTAGTGGTAGGGCCTTGTGCAAGGTCCGTCCGGATCGCTACCACCATCTTACTCGCTAATCCTGCCGCTAAGTAGCAGTGCTTGCACTGCTGTGTTCCGGTGTGGAGAGTAAGACAGCCGGGGAAATTACGGGCACAAGAGGCATTTCATCTTAGTCCTCTAGGTTGGCAACGCATCTGCAATCCCTCCGGGGTTGCGGGTGTCTATGGGTAGTGGTGATCACTTACCATCAGGTGCTCCACTTGCTCGTTTGCCTTCCTATTCATATAAAAAAAAAAAAAAATAGTATTTATGTTTTTTGTGGGTTAAATCTAGCAATGCGAGTCAAACTTGACCCACGTTTTGTGATCGAATTGACTTGACATTTTTTAACTATGTTTAGCGTTATGTAGAATGGATGTCAATTTTTACAAACTTTATATTAACTTGCAACTTATGTATGTATGTATGTTTGGCCGGGTGGAATCTTGCGACTCAATTTTCTATATCTTCAGATTGAGCTTCAGTCAGGTGACAATACAATAATCTGGTAGTAGAATTCTGGTGGTCCAGCCAGGGCCGTCGCAGGAGGGAACTCTTGGTCCGATTGACTTGAAATTTGGTTCACATGTGTAGGACAGATGACAATGCAAGTACAGTCAACAAAAAGTACAATCAGAAAAAAGTTTGTATCTAAAATGAAATCATTAGGGTAGGCTAGGTTATAGTATACTCAAAATGCTTCTATTTTTGGTAAAAACTTATTTTTATCGAAATATTGTATATTCCATGCAATACCGTCTTTAACATAAAGGCACACATGGCCCCCATTCTGAAGAACCGACAATTTCTCTCACACATTTATTCTCAAAACATTTTTAATAATAATAAATATCTTGGGACAAATTACACCAATTGAGCCAGCCCCAAACTAAGCAAAGCTTGTGCTATGGGTACCAGGCAACGGATAAACATACTTATATAAGGTAGATAAATACATACTTAAATACAATACAACATCCATGACTCGGGCACAAACATTTGTATTCATCATACAACTGTCTGCCCCTACCGGGATTCGAACCCAGGACCTCTAGCTTCATAGTCAGAGTCACTAACCACTAGGCTATCTGGTCGTCCGTCGTTTTGTCGGGCACATTGCGCTTTTTTACTTTCCAAAAGGGCCCCAAATTCTTGTGTGCCCTAGGGTCCCAGCCTAGTTTAACACGGCCCTGATTCCATGCAGTATTTAAAGTTTAAAATAACGTTGTCTTTTCAATCGTGATACGTCAGCTTTAGGCCAGTTCATTCCTGACGGCGTCTATCACCTTTATCATTGACACTAGACAGTCTGCATCAGGAATGGGCATGCCCAAGTTCGGAGTACCTGGCTCACTATTACGTCATCGACGTAATGGACTACTACAAATTTGCACACACTAGATCATTGATACTATCTTAGACTGGCATGCACTGGCAGCTATATAAAACAGGCTTTACTTTGCCGAAGTTCATTTCAATGAACAAAAAATATTTACCTTGCCACTCCGCTACTTACGCGCAAGATAACCAAGCCTGTACGAAATATAATATGTTTGTTCACGTACAAATCCCACAAACTAAACTATTCCCTACACCACACAAAACACTGTATCGTTCCATCTACGGGATCATTTATTCACTTTAAGAATGATTTGATGAAAGAAAATTATCAAAATCCACAGGTGACCATAGAGCTGGCTCTTTCCTCGGGCAACGCATAGGCATTGCTATCCAACGAGGAAACGCAGCCAGCATTATGGGCACCTTGCCCCATGGCAACGATCTGGGCGATATTTGTAAATATAGGTATTTAGGATTAGATTAAGGTAGTTTAAGGTTTTTTTCGTATCAACTTTTAACTTATAAATATGTTTGTTTGAATAAAATATTTGATGAATGATTTTGTAGATTTATGTCTGTTATGTGGCGGTAGTGGAGGGAGGAAAAACATATATATTGCGCAATTTGCGCACAGGCTTGGCTGTACACGTAAATAGCGAGGTAGCAAGGTAAATATTTTTTGTTCATTGAAATAGATTGAAATGCAAAATGTAAATCGGGGATGTAACGGAGGTAGTGTTATCGGAACCGAAGGCGGAGTCGGAGTTTTTAAATTTGCTTTATCGGAGTCGGAATCGGAGTCGGAGGCAGGGTCGGATAATTCACGATACATACATACATATATCACGTCTTTATCCCTTACGGGGTAGACAGAGCCTAAGGTAACAAAACCTAATAGCCACATTTAGCATGATTAAGGGCGTATCGTATAGCTGGAAAGGGAAATTAAAATAGTGATGAATTGCTAGCCGCATCGCCTATAACATGATTCCTAAGACTTTCGCCCATTCCTTCGATGGGCTTTTACCATCTGCGCGGGAAGAGAAGCAACTGGTAAATTCTATGTTTTTTCTTTACTCCCACACCAGTATGGATTGACGATAGAGTGTACGTACGTATAGTGGGAGTCGGGTGGATTCCCCGCGCGACATGTATGAACCTGTTCATAACAGTCGACACAGGCCGCCGCCGAAGTCGGAACCGAAGGTGTAATAATAATCGGAAGTTCCGACTTAACGGAACCGGAATCGAAGCTCCGTAACATCCCTGATGTAAATATTATAAAAGTATTTTTTGTGTCGTTTTTCATTCCCTTTTCCATCTATACGGCCACAATCATGCTAAACGTGGCCTTTACATCTTGTTACCTTAGGCTCTGTCTACCCCGTAAGGGATAAAGTCGTAATTTATGTATGTATATATAAAAGTATTAATCAATTAGTAGGGGCATTAACTTGTTATGTGTTTGTTTACGTTTCGTAATCTACAGTTATTGCAACTGTTACGGCTTCTGCGAGGTGTAGTGTAGTTATTTACGACAGTGGGTCTACTTAGAGCACAAAAGAGTATGCTTATGGTGCTACATTCACACCTGTCTAATAGGGGTAGGCAGAGACTACTTTGTTCCATTTGCTGCGATCCTGGCATACCTTTTCTCACACTGGTGTTATAAGGTATTGTCCCTGGTGAGCAGTGGATGTGTGGAGTTTGTAATTGTGTCGTACTGACACATCATTCAAACAGATGACGATTGGCGGCAAAAATTCGCATAGTAACAAGGTCACGTGACAGCTAGTAACAGATAGAAAGATTCGAAGGCTTACCCACCTGCTATGGGTGGTGTAGGGGTATAGCACGCGTCACAGAATGACGAGGATCCGGTTTCGATTCCCGGCATAGCTTTACTTTTCGGATTTTTCTATGTGGTCACCCATAGCACGTGGGTAGTCTTCGAAATTTTCTACCTGTTACTAGCTGTATTAAATATTAGTAACTGTAAGACTGGTAGGTGTATTTGCGCTGTGCGGCTATCAAGCGCTCGACCTACTGCGCGATAAGCCAATGCCCTGAGGTAAATAGAGGGAAGTGGGTTGCACGCGGCAGGGCATATGCTCCATTCAGAACGGCTAACACGAGAGAGCCCGATATTGACTAGCCATCTCATTCTAGAAAGACCAAAGACACACAAATCACGTCTTCATCCCTTACGGGGTAGACAGAGTCTAAGGTAACAGGTACCTACAGGCCACATTTAGCAAGATTGTGGGCGTATAGGTGGAAAATGGAATCAAAATAGTGATGGGTTGCTAGCCTCATCGCCTATAACATGATTCCTATTATAATCGCTCATTCCCTCGATGGGCTTTTACCATCTGCGCGGGTAGAGAAGCAACTGGCACTTTCTATGTTTTTTTCTTTGCTCCCAGACCAGCATGGAGGAAAGACCTTTCTAGAAAGACCAGGAAAAGACACAGCGAAGCGCCACAGCTCTCGCGCGCTCTCCTGCTATAGACCGACCGTTTAAATGAGTCCTCGCCCGCGCGGCACAGGGGCGCGGGGTAGGACGACAAAGGGGACCGAGAGAGGTGCGGGCGGGTAGTGCCACCCCGCGCGTCTGCATCGCAAGGACTCATTAAGCGGTCGCTCTATAGCCGTGGTGGATAGATTTAGATAGAAGGAAATATGGTTCTTAATTGAACAATTTTTAAAATGCCGTTTAATAAGTAAAATTTCCAAGTTTGGAAAAAAAAAATAAGATTCGAATATTAAAATACTTTCGTCCAATTTGTCAATCAATCATTTTAGCGACTTTATATATCATAATTTGTAGGTAATACAAAAATCTAGTTGTAGTTTATATAAACTAAAGATAAAACACCTGAAGAGACAGAGGTAAAGAAAAGTGTTACTATAATATGGCAATGAAAATGTTTAGGTTGTATAGTGGCTAGAAAGGAGTATTTAGTTTATTGTGTCAAAGTTGGCAACGCTATGTTTTGAAGCTTCCGGTTCCGGTTTGACGACCCAGTGGTTAGAGAACCTGACTATGAAGCTTGAGGTCCCGGGTTCGATCCCCGGTCTGGGCAGATATTTGTATGAAAAATACGAATGTTTGTTCTCGAGGCTTGGATGTTTAATATGTATTTAAGTATGTATTTATCTATATAAGTATGTTTATCCGTTGTCTAGTGCCCATATTACAAGCTTTGCTTAGTTTGGGGCTAGGTCAATTGGTGTCAATTGTCCCAAGATATTATTATTATTATTATTTTGTTAATCGGTAGCAGATGTTTTTTACAGTCACTGTCATGTACTTATACCTAAAATGTCTATATTTACATTGTGAAGCTAGTATATTTCTACGTTCTCAAAATACAGTTTTCTTATTTAATTAACCACAAACAGGTTGTAATAAAGTTTTAAATAAATACGCATTATACGAATATACCGTTAGATATTATAACAATATGTATATATCGTGGATGCACGCAACGAGGGATGACGTCTTTGTTGTCATGAATAAGTTATTCTCCTTAGAATAACGATGTTGACGTGAATAAATCTATAAACGTAACTAATTACGTAGATCTGAGTCAGTCAAGATCAATAATATTCTGAGTTGCAACTCTTGAGCCCAGTTTAAATCAAGTTTCATTTTTTCTTTTGTTTCGACTTTTTTTTCCGTTGTGATAATAATTTTGGAAAGATAATGATCTTATTACTGGGAGGATTGTAGTGTGAGCTGTGCCACACACACGCTCTCCCAGTATGTAGCACTATATAAGCGTAAGCTAAATGTATAATAAAGGACAGTATTAACTCAAAACTCGTCTACATTAGCTGTCCCCAACGCCCATCCTCACAGGATTGATTCCCTTTACCACGTAAACGTGGTTTTTAAGTCTTGTTACCTTAGGCTTCGTCTACCTCGTAAGGGATATAGACGTATGTATGGATATTAACGGTTTGAATCCCGGCAGGGGCAGGCATTTGTATGATGAATACGAATGTTTGTGCCCGATTCATGGATGTTGTATGTATTTATTTTCATTATATAAGTATGTTTCTTCGTTGCCTGGTACCCATAGTACAAGCTTTGTTTAGTTCGGGACTGGGTCAATTGGTGTAATTTGTCCCATGATATTTATTTATTTACTAACTCGACCGTTCGAGTCTCTCTCTCTATCAAGAACGTAGTGAGTTGGAAGAGTTTATGGTACAGTATGGTGTTGTTTCAGTGCTGGGCTGGCTGCGCCGCTCCGTGCAGCGCGGGTACAGCGTGGGGCAGTTCTGGTACCTCATAGCGGCCGAGTGGTGGGCGGCGTGGAGCGCGCACAGCGCCGGTGACGCCGCCTGCTGCCGCGGCCCGCGCGCGCCCGACGACGCCATCGTGTGCGACGAGTCCTTCACCACCACCAGCACGGGTGAGCGCGCCGCGTGCCCGGCAGTACCTGTAAAAATATAAAAAAACGATAGCAATATGTACTAATTTCGCATTGCTTTGACTGACATGCGAAAGCCCGAATACATTTACATCGTTATTGGAGATCGAATTGTCGTAATTGATTCAATGTTTTCTCATCACTTAATTTGTTTATTTTCAAGTCAGGTATGGGGGGGACTTGATTGTTTGCAGACGCCTATAAAATGGGTCGAGACGCATAGAGCGTTAGGGAAGGCTACTTGCTGGGATATTCGGGGACAATCGGGCGACACTTTGTGTTTATATGGATGTTGTGTGCAGAGTCCATGGGTTCCCTGCTGTGGCGCGCGGAGACGGCGTCGCTGGGGTCTGCGGGCAGCAGCAGCGGCGTGAGCAGCGCCGCGCCGCGCCCGCGCGCGCCCGGGCCCATAGACAACAAGCGCCTCAGGGCTCCCGACTCGCACAAGGTACGCTTTGTGACTCGCCCGTGGAATGCTAAAATACCTATCACATAGGTCGTTGAGTACACGGTTAAATTGGCGACAGCACCGCCGCCGGAACAACAGGAAGCACTGGTACCCCGGGCTATGCGCGGGCGCCGGCCCCGCCCCCTTGGTGCCCGCGCGGTGCGTAGCCCCGCCCTTTTCATTTATGCACGCCAACAGACGCAGCGCCGGACTCTAACCACGCTACTAATACGGATAATTTTATTATTTCTTGAACAAATTATTTTGGAAACTTAACTACACTTTTTTACAGATGGAATCATTGAATTATATTATTAAAAAAAAAAAAAAAAACGATATTTATGTCGATCCAGTTTTAAGAATTCCTTTAAAATGATGCAGGTGTGAAGGTTGAAAACGTAAAAAATATCATGCTTAATATCCACATTTTTTTAACTTTAATAAGGTAGTTATGGATTAAATGAACTTTTTTCCATCGCATCAAATTTTTTCCTCCATTTATCGGGCGTTGTATTACAGTCGGCCGTGGAGCGGGGATAAAGTGACAGGCGCTCGGCAGCGCAGCCAATATGGCGGCGTCCATAGCTCGCATCAGTTGACCGTGTAGCATTTACACTCATTTATTCGTGCAAGTGCTCCGCGTTATTTGTGTTTTCATTTCTTGGTTTCATAAAACCACACAGTGTATTTTTTTTTTTCAATGAAACGTATGTGTCACAGGTGCGCACGTTGACAGGCGAGGGCGGGCACCTGAGGCGCGACGTGACGCTAGCGCAGCATCGCGACTTCGAGCTCGTGCCCGACGCGCTGTGGCGCGCGCTCGCGCTGTGGTACGGCGGCGCCGAGCCCTTGCCCAGGCAGGTCAGTCCAGCACTACGGCACGCGGGCTGCGCTGGCTGTGTGCCATATCGCAAGCTAAACCATCCTGTGTTGCCACACTTTATTTTTACACTTCTTGTTTGTTGCAGGTGATTCGGCCTCCGAATTCGGATGTAGAATTGGAGTTGTACCCGCTAAACTTGAAGATTTTAAGGCATGTCGCGGTGCCGCAAAGTGAGTAATATCCTGACTTGTCTGTCATAAAATTGCGTTGCGAAACTTCTCGAATGGGGATGATGACTTGGTTAAATAAAAGATAATTATATTTATACCGTCAGTTAGATTATCAAAAAATATTGACCACGTATTTTTTCTTTCGTCAATCAAGCGAAACACGACGTAGAAACGGCGCGTCAAAGTTCAGAAGTGACACGTGACGTCACCTGCGAGTAAAAATTGTACTAGCGCGTGACGTCATACGACATTTCAACTGTAAATCTCTCTATTTTTTTGATTGAGCAAAAAATTAAAAAATACGTGTCCAATATTTTTTGATAATGTTTTTTATTGACGAAAAAAAATATTTAAAAAAAATTTTATTTTATTCTGTTGTTATAGGAATGAACTCGGTCCCTGGAGCGGGCGGCGTGCCGCTGTACGCGCCGCGCGGGCTGGCGGGCGCTGCGCCGGCGCCGCCCGACCGCCAGCTGGCCTACACCGCCGCCTTCTCGCGCCTCGCCACCGTCAAGCAGGTGCTGTGCTACTGTACACTAGTGTTGCAGCACTGAGCGAGGTGCCGGCGCGGGCTAGTGCCGCTGTACGCGCCGCGCGGGCTGGCGGGCGCTGCGCCGGCGCCGCCCGACCGCCAGCTGGCCTACACCGCCGCCTTCTCGCGCCTCGCCACCGTCAAGCAGGTGCTGTGCTACTGTACACTAGTGTTGCAGCACTGAGCGAGGTGCCGGCGCGGGCTAGTGCCGCTGTACGCGCCGCGCGGGCTGGCGGGCGCTGCGCCGGCGCCGCCCGACCGCCAGCTGGCCTACACCGCCGCCTTCTCGCGCCTCGCCACCGTCAAGCAGGTGCTGTGCTACTGTACACTAGTGTTGCAGCACTGAGCGAGGTGCCGGCGCGGGCTAGTGCCGCTGTACGCGCCGCGCGGGCTGGCGGGCGCTGCGCCGGCGCCGCCCGACCGCCAGCTGGCCTACACCGCCGCCTTCTCGCGCCTCGCCACCGTCAAGCAGGTGCTGTGCTACTGTACACTAGTGTTGCAGCACTGAGCGAGGTGCCGGCGCGGGCTAGTGCCGCTGTGCGCGCCGCGCGGGCTGGCGGGCGCTGCGCCGGCGCCGCCCGACCGCCAGCTGGCCTACACCGCCGCCTTCTCGCGCCTCGCCACCGTCAAGCAGGTGCTGTGCTACTGTACACTAGTGTTGCAGCACTGAGCGAGGTGCCGGCGCGGGCTAGTGCCGCTGTACGCGCCGCGCGGGCTGGCGGGCGCTGCGCCGGCGCCGCCCGACCGCCAGCTCACTCTCATGTCCCATGTCACTCTCACACAATCCTATCAATTTTTCCCTTCCTCATCCGCTTCCACAAACTGTGCTTAATAATTTCTCTTTCGATTCCTCTTCCTCGTCAACCCATAGACAGACGTCTGAGTTGCGTTACTTATCTGTAGCGACTTCTCGATACCTAAAAGAAAAGATACTGCAAATTTGAATGAAATCGTTCGAACCGTTTCCGATATCCCGGAAACAAATATTGCTCATTTAGGGCCTGTCTCACCACTAAAGTTCCTGATATCTTAAGTGTCTTATCTATGATTCCGTCTCTATTTGTTACAACGACACAGACAGAGACATAGATAACAGATACTTAAAATATCAGTCTTAACTGAGAGTGGTGAAACTGGGCTTTAAAGTTCAGTCATGCAATGGTATTAAAAAGTGGTCCCTTGCAGGTAAAGTAAAGTTATATCTATAGTTAAATGAACTGAGGTGTCTCGATTGTCAGGTGACAGAGTTCCTCTGCCAAGCGCTGGGGCTGGCGCGCGAGGACGTGCGCCTGTGGTCGCTGGGCAGCAACGCTGTGCTGCTGGACGACGAGCGCTGGACGCTGCAGGAGCTGCGCTGCGACGAGCGCACGCGCCTGCTGCTGGAGGTGCGCAACGCGGACCTCACGTGGCCCGAGGAGATCGGAGCGCTCAGGTACCTACACGCACAGCTGGAACACCTGCAGGAGCTGCAACATCTGTAACAGCTGTAACACTTGCGGCAGCTGTAACATCTGCAACAGCTGTAACACCTGCAACACTTGTGGCAGCTGTAACATCTGCTACAGCTGTAACATCTGCAACTGCTGCAACACCTGTATTGTATCTATACTGTAATAATATAGTACGGATTTTACTTTGAGGGAAAATACAAGATATCTAAGAATTATTCCAGGATATTCGGGGTAGGTTTGGATGAACATTCGTTAACATTTTAATTAGTAATTTTAATGCTGGTAATTTCCCTACTGCTACTGCACCCATCTTAGAGTACTTAAGATATGGGTATAGATAAAGTAATGTATGCAGTAATGTAAGCCTTAAAACATTCATTATTTAACGGTTGCATAAAATACTATTATAGCATGGGCAACGGAAACCGACTGCTAGAGCGACGCGAGACCCTGATTGCGCCCAACCTGCCCGGCGCCACCGGCCTGCACAACCTAGGCAACACTTGCTATATGAACGCGGCCTTACAATCCGTGAGTACACTCAACACCAGAGATCGGGGATTCGGTTAGACGGGGTGAATGACCTCAGGCATTATGCTAGTATGGACATGCCGCGGGTTTGCTTGATTTGTGTGGTTGAAGAACAGTTTTTAGGGTTCCGTACCTAAATGATAAAAACGGGACCCTACTACACTTCGCTGTGTCGGTCCGTCCGTTCATCTGTCACCAAGCTGTATGTCATGAGCCGTGATGGCTAGACAGTTGAAATTTTAACAGATGGTGTATTTCTGTTGCCGCTATAACAACAAATACTAAAAACCAGAATAATGCATGTTTGTCTGTATACAGGGTGTAACAGACGCCCCGTACGATAATTCACTGGGTTATATAACCATAGCTATAGAAGCTAAAAAACATATTTTGAAAAAAATTGGAGTTAAAAAAAATAACCTTCATAAAAAAAATATTAATGTTTTTGGTGTTTCTCAAAAAGTTGTGCGCCTCTGGTTTTAGTTAGGGTCGTAGTTTCAGAATTTAGTGACCGCCCACTCATTCATGCCAGTCCAGCCCCTTAGAGTAACTTAGCGTAAAAGGTGAGCGATAATGCAGCGGTGTCTCACTCGCTCTCGTTTAAGTCTGAGGCGGATAGGGCGGCGCAGGCGGCTGGCAGCGCATGCGGCGGCGCACATCGCTTTCGCGGTTTTCCTCAAAGGGCGCCGGCCTTGAGCCGCCGAGAGTTAGCGTTACAGGAAAATCGTATCGATGAGTTTCCGTATCGATGAAAGTAAAGGAAAAAAATCTTAATATCGATGGTATCGATCACTTAGTTAAAACAATACTCAATGGCGGGCAATCCTTAGAAGCACATAAGCAGAGCTTGTTCTTTGCTTCCAGGTCATAATACATACTAATGGCTTCTTAAATTATAATTTAACATTCTTTAATATTTTAATAAAAACAAAATGGTGACAATAGTTCAGAATGCGGAGCAATTTAAATTTACGCGCACTCCGCTCCTGCGCTAAAACTGACGAAAGGTTCATACTACGACAGCTTAGGCACTTCATCCCGCCGCCTAAAGTCATGCATGTGTGAACACAATTTGCGTATGTAATCTAGCGTCCAACACGCGACGCAGACAGTACACTTACATGTTACGGACGTATTTTGTGTACAACACATGCATGCAACTCCTGCCGCAGTACCTAGCATTCATGAACCGTTCGGTCGTAGACAGTATACGGAGTCAGGTGTCTCGTACTGGTCGGTCTACGTGCGTTGACCCTAAATTGACCAAACGTCAAGACACCTAACCCCATATGACTATTTAGGACAGAACGGGTCAAGTTATGATTGCCTCCAAAGGGAATTTCGTTTCAGCCAATCACCATGCAGCACTTTACGCATGCGCGAAAAGACCTCGTATTATAGGGTGAAATGCGGCCATTTTAGGATTTCATTTGCTAAAACTCGTAATGTTCGGAGTATTTGATTGGTGAAGTTTTTTGTTGATTTCGTTTGATCGTGATCATATGTTTTAATATTTTCATTCTGTTAAAGCTTCTTATGATATTTGCTTAGCTCATGAATTAATTAGCGTTCCAATTTACTAAATATTGTGTGCTTTAAGTTGGTACTAACTCATGGAATGGCCTTGTCCTTGTGTTGTGTGTTTGTGAAAGTTAGTTCGTGGCGAAAGTGGTAGGTATATCTGAGTATTTTTGGTAGATTAGTTAGATTACACATTAAAAGTAATTAAAAGTAGCTGTACCTACTTAACTTTTAGTTGGCAACAAACTGCAACTCGACAATTTCACGTTAAACTTAGTTAAATAGCCGTACTAATTTTTATTGACAACTTGATTTGTCCTTTGCATAATATTTTACTGTGAGTTCTTTCCGTCGAATGCACAAGTAACAGGCCCGCTTTTCCTGAATAATCATTGATGAGTGTTTCAAATTCACTCACCAATGATTTAAATTTAGGTTAATAAATTTTGTTTTCTTATTGTTTACGGTTAGTTGTAGTGTTGCAAAATTTCGCGCGCCCCAGCGTCCATCATGACAGCTCGGCGGTAAGAAAGCCGACTGCGAAGCTGGTGACCCGCGTTCGATTCTGATATTTTTAAATCTTTTTCCTTTTTTTTTTTTTTTTGTTTTAATTAATTAACATCAGAGTAGTAACGTACGTTGCAGTAACAAGTAATACTAAGTAAACGACTGAAATAATAAGGTAAATTTTAAGTGAAAATAAAACTCCAGTGTACTGGAGTTTTTTTTTTTTTTTTTAATAGGGTGGTAAACAGGCAAGAGATTATGCTTACACCTCGAAAATGTCTAGGCACGCCACTGACAATACTATCGTTAGTGAGTCGTTTTCAATACACATGTACATAGTTAAGGGCCTTAATTAAAACAAAAGTTAATTGATTCTTTTGTGTTACGACTTTTTCACCCTTATTGCGATGTAATAAAGGTGAAACGGTCGTAACACAAAGGACTCAATTAATTTTTGTTGTGATTAACCCCTTAACTATGTAATTTTTTTTTTAAAATGACTTAGTGTCGATAGCATTGTACAGAAAATTACGAAAACTATAGATGCCATCGATACTACTGAAATAATGGTAACAATCGATTATTCAAAACTATGGATGTAATATTGAAAAGCAATTGTATCGATACTATCGATAGTTTGGTTCGACGTAAAGGATCAATTACTATTGATACTATTGTCTTTGCTCAAACTATCGACAGACTATCGAAACACTATCGATATTGGACTATCGAGTGCCAACACTACCACCGTAGTAGCCTAGTGTAAAGAGTGAGCGAGAAGTAGGAGCCGGAATGAGAAAGAGTTTGGGGCGGATAGGGCGGCGCATGTAGCGGCGCATCGCTTTGGCGGCTTTCCTCAAAGGGCGCCGGCATGGAACCGCCGCGAGCACCCTAATGTTGACGTAAAATATTTGTTTCACTAAGTAGGTACGGCAAATTAAATTAAACAAAGCGCACGTTTGAACATGTAGCGATGCTCCATAAAATTTCGTAAAATCATAAATCGTAAAACTTATTGTTGGTGTTGGTAGGTACACACAGCAAAGCTATTCGGTAAGCAGGATAGATACGGCGCGAGCGTGCGTAGGTGCTTACCTGATTATATTGCCGTGTGTACTTACCGTTTGCATAAAATTACCTCCAGGGGGGTCATAGGCTTACGGTATCAAAAGTGTTCAATAAACTTAACGTTATCAGCTGTTCTGGTGTAGTGAAGATTTTCGTTGAAGATCTTTTTTTACTTTGAAATTTTGAGTGCCGATATTTCGGTGTTCAAGAAGTGCAATTTTTTTTTAATATTTTTTTTTTAGCCTCCATAGGTATGGTTATATACCCCAGTGAATTATCGTACGGGGTGTCTGTTACACCCTGTATATCAGTGACCAATATAAAGTGATCCCACACTACGTACATTTTGCTTTGAAGCAGGTCTTACTTGCACTTGGCCGGTTTTTTTGTCATGTTGTTAGATTACATATTGAATTTCGGTTCACTGCTAACCAGATTTAGTTTATGAAAAAAAATACTCTATGTGGCCACCACTTTCTCTTCCCATTTCTATTTTGAGCCATACTTGCATAATACGGTTCGTAAAAAAAATCCTTTGTGTGTACTCTATTGCAATATGAAAGACATCTCTCAGGTCACTGTGAAATCGCAGCATGCACTTAAGTATGGAGTGCCAATACTGTCTTACATAGTGAATTCCGTGGAATAGTGAAAAGTTGTACATTCTAAGATTGGTTTAACTCAAAGTTACTCGTCCAGGTTTGGAACACGGGCCCTTTGACTCGCTACTTCAATTCGGGCATGCATCTTTACGAAGTCAACACGGCCAACCCGCTGGGAACCAAAGGCGCTTTGGCGGTGCGCTACGGAGAGCTATGCAAGGAGGTAATGTCTTAAAACCTTCACAATAAAATTTCTAAACGACACTGAGAATTAGATCACAGAAAAATTCGAGAAGTAAAGCTATGGACGGGAATCGAATCCGTCGAAATCCTCGTCATTCCGTGAAGCGTGCTATACCACTACACCGCCCAGAGCAGGTGAGTAAGCCTTCGAATTTTTCTGTCTGTACCAGCTGTAAATTTGTGTACTGAGAAGCAATAAGTGATATTCGATTTTTGATTGCGTACTTGTTAGGTGTGGTCGTGCAGCGCGCGCTCGGTGGCCCCGCTGCGCGTGCGCTGGTGCGTCACCAAGCATGCGCGCGCGCTGGCCGGCGGCGGGCAGCACGACGCGCAGGAGCTGCTGGCCTGGCTGCTGGACACGCTGCACGAGGACCTCAACCGCGCCGCGCGCCAGCCGCAGCCGCCCATGCGGGACTCCGGCGGCCGCCCTGACCAGGTGCGTGACGCGGCAGCCGGCGCCGGCACCACGCCAGGAGCTGCTGGCCTGGCTGCTGGACACGCTGCACGAGGACCTCAACCGCGCCGCGCGCCAGCCGCAGCCGCCCATGCGGGACTCCGGCGGCCGCCCTGACCAGGTGCGTGACGCGGCAGCCGGCGCCGGCACCACGCCAGGAGCTGCTGGCCTGGCTGCTGGACACGCTGCACGAGGACCTCAACCGCGCCGCGCGCCAGCCGCAGCCGCCCATGCGGGACTCCGGCGGCCGCCCTGACCAGGTGCGTGACGCGGCAGCCGGCGCCGGCACCACGCCAGGAGCTGCTGGCCTGGCTGCTGGACACGCTGCACGAGGACCTCAACCGCGCCGCGCGCCAGCCGCAGCCGCCCATGCGGGACTCCGGCGGCCGCCCTGACCAGGTGCGTGACGCGGCAGCCGGCGCCGGCACCACGCCAGGAGCTGCTGGCCTGGCTGCTGGACACGCTGCACGAGGACCTCAACCGCGCCGCGCGCCAGCCGCAGCCGCCCATGCGGGACTCCGGCGGCCGCCCTGACCAGGTGCGTGACGCGGCAGCCGGCGCCGGCACCACGCCAGGAGCTGCTGGCCTGGCTGCTGGACACGCTGCACGAGGACCTCAACCGCGCCGCGCGCCAGCCGCAGCCGCCCATGCGGGACTCCGGCGGCCGCCCTGACCAGGTGCGTGACGCGGCAGCCGGCGCCGGCACCACGCCAGGAGCTGCTGGCCTGGCTGCTGGACACGCTGCACGAGGACCTCAACCGCGCCGCGCGCCAGCCGCAGCCGCCCATGCGGGACTCCGGCGGCCGCCCTGACCAGGTGCGTGACGCGGCAGCCGGCGCCGGCACCACGCCAGGAGCTGCTGGCCTGGCTGCTGGACACGCTGCACGAGGACCTCAACCGCGCCGCGCGCCAGCCGCAGCCGCCCATGCGGGACTCCGGCGGCCGCCCTGACCAGGTGCGTGACGCGGCAGCCGGCGCCGGCACCACGCCAGGAGCTGCTGGCCTGGCTGCTGGACACGCTGCACGAGGACCTCAACCGCGCCGCGCGCCAGCCGCAGCCGCCCATGCGGGACTCCGGCGGCCGCCCTGACCAGGTGCGTGACGCGGCAGCCGGCGCCGGCACCACGCCAGGAGCTGCTGGCCTGGCTGCTGGACACGCTGCACGAGGACCTCAACCGCGCCGCGCGCCAGCCGCAGCCGCCCATGCGGGACTCCGGCGGCCGCCCTGACCAGGTGCGTGACGCGGCAGCCGGCGCCGGCACCACGCCAGGAGCTGCTGGCCTGGCTGCTGGACACGCTGCACGAGGACCTCAACCGCGCCGCGCGCCAGCCGCAGCCGCCCATGCGGGACTCCGGCGGCCGCCCTGACCAGGTGCGTGACGCGGCAGCCGGCGCCGGCACCACGCCAGGAGCTGCTGGCCTGGCTGCTGGACACGCTGCACGAGGACCTCAACCGCGCCGCGCGCCAGCCGCAGCCGCCCATGCGGGACTCCGGCGGCCGCCCTGACCAGGTGCGTGACGCGGCAGCCGGCGCCGGCACCACGTGACGAGATGGACACGCTGCACGAAGATCAACATGATTGCTCGACTTTTATATTAGAAGGCCTCGCGTCCTCGGCCTTTAACGCATACTCGGGCTGTGTCTCTAAATTAATTCAGAATACTTCACCCAAGTACTGAAAGGCGCGAGTGTAAATTAACGGTAGCACCTTGGTGCAGGAGGTGGCGGCAGAGGCGTGGGCGGCGCACGCGGCGCGCAACGCGTCGGTGGTGACGGACCTGTTCTACGGGCAGCTGAAGTCGCGCGTGCGCTGCGACGCCTGCGCCGCCGAGTCCACGCGCTTCGACGCCTTCAACATGCTCAGCCTGCCGCTGCCCGTCGACAACACGCTGCGCGCGCAGCTCGTCGGTATGCACCATTCTAGATACGCCCCAGCGGGCCATAGAGAAAACCAAATAGAGTGGTCATAGAAATATTTGTAGCAACACATCAGTCTTTTTCGACGTACGCTGTGCTAACACGTTTTTTCTCCGATTAATTTTCCTTTATCTTCTACATGGAGTAAGTAAGTAGTTAGGACATCTGATAGTTTTTGCGGTGAATTCTTCTTGGCAATGTTGGTATTTATGAATGCGCTGGTCAAAGAGCGCTTGGCGGCCTATTTGCAAAATTAAGTTTTAAATTTTAATAAAATATCTGTTTTTTGGTTTTTATTAAAATTAGTCTAGTTTTATTCACTATGACGCACAGTGACTAAACATTGACTATCCATGTTGATCATAATAAATGTTTGCTCATTTTTATGCGCTTATTTGATCTTTGGCTAGCTATTCAGAAAACAGTGATCGCCAATTTCGCCTTAGCGTAATTTTATTTCATATGAATTGTATGACGTTTCCCCTCTACTAGATTGTTTGCTCTATGTAGTGGACATAGTAGTCCGTGTCGTGTTACATTGCGTGACTGATATATTCACAGTACGGTAATGCATAGAGACTTAAGACGCTAGATTTTTTTTTTATATGAATAGGAAGGCAAACGAGCAAGTGGGTCACCTGATGGTAAGTGATCACCACTGCCCATAGACACCCGCAACCCCGGAGGGATTGCAGATGCGTTGCCAACCTAGAGGACTAAGATGAAACGCCTCTTGTGCCCGTAATTTCCCCGGCTGTCTTACTCTCCACACCGGAACACAGCAGTGCAAGCACTGCTACTTAGCGGCAGGATTAGCGAGTGAGTGATGGAGACAGATAGACATTTTTTTATAGCATTACGCCTATCCATTGAAAACTAAACACGAACACGTTAACAAAAAACTTTTTCGCTTATAATAAAAATAAAATTTAGATAGACATACTTAGATAATTAGTAGGAGTTACAGTAGAGCTCACAGCACAGCTAGCAAGACAGCGATGGAAGACTACGCGTCCTTTTCTTACAGTTCGTTTTAGAAAGATACGGGAAGTCTATCTCGCTCGCTCTCGTACTAGCCGGACTGATTTGATGCTGGCCAGTAGGCATATTACCTAACTCGCTCGCAATCGCCATCGTGTTCATTCTGACAGTTCACGTATGGGCTGACAATTGGCATCGGAATCGACTAGCTGTACATTCATACAAGAACTGTCAAAACGAACACGATGGCGAATGCGAGAGAGTTAGGTAATTAGCCTATTGGAATGATGGTAATTTTTTTTTTAGTGATGCTGCTAGACGGGTCTGTGCCTGTCAAGTATGGTATACTGATAAACTCGGAGGCCACGTATTTGGAGCTCAAGAAACGCCTGTCGGAGCTTTGCGGGCTAGCTCCTGAGTCGTATGTATAATCTATCCCCATCTTTGTAATAAATAAAAATAAATAAATATCTTGGGACAAATTACACCAATTGACCCAGCCCCAAACTAAGCAAAGCTTGTACTATGGGTACCAGGCATCGGATAAACATACTTAAAATAATGTTGATAAATACATACTTAAATACATACAACATCCATGACTCGGGTACAAACATTCGAATTCATCATACAACTGTCTGCCCCTACCGGGATTCGAACCCAGGACCTCTAGCTTCATAGTCAGGGTCACTAACCACTAGGCTATCCGGTCTTCGCAGGCGCGCAGGCAGGCGGGTGGGTATGTAATGTATACATACACACATAAATCACGTCTTAATCCATTACAGGGTAGTCATCTAAGGTAACAAGACCTAAAGGCCACGTTTAGCGTAATTGTGAACGTATACGTGGAAAAGGGAATCAAATTAGTGATGGGTTGCTAGCCGCATTGCCTATGACATGATTCCTGATATTATCGCCTGTTCCCTCGGTGGACTTATACTATCTGCGCGGGAAGGTAACTGGTATTATGTACTATATACTGGTATGTATATACTGGTAGTACATATACATTACATGTGTTTTTTTTTTAGGCTCTGAGACCAGCATGGAAGATATTTTATATTTATGATTTGTTGGTATTGTCTGGGAGCAAAGATAAACATAGAATGGACCTACCAGCTGATTCTCTTTCCGCGCAGACGGTAAAAGCCCATCGGATTTTCCTTTCCACTTATACGCCCACAATCATGCTAAACGTGGCCTTTAGGTCTTGTTGCCTTAGGCTCTGTCTACCCCGTAATTATTGTTTAGTTTTTTTAATTTTGACAATTATTGTATTACTACTTCCATGCTGGTCTGGGAGTAAAGGAAAAACATAGAATGTACCAGTTGCCTCTAGTCCCGCGCAGATGGTAAAAGCCCATCAAGGGAATGGGCTTAATTCTTAGGAATCATGTCATAGGCGCTGCGGCTAGCAATCCATCACGCCTATAATTATGCTAAACGTGACCTTTATGTTGTTTTACCTTAGGCTCTGTCTACCCCGTAAGGGGTATAGACGTGATTTGTATATGATTATGTATATAATTATTGTACTTTCGTGCAGGATGTTAATAGTGGAGCTGAACGGCGCCACGATCGGTCGCATAATGGAAGATGCTGTCAAGATCAACGCCGCTACCGCCCTCGAGCTGTACGCCTACGAGACGCCGCCCACGCCGAAAGGCGACCACGACTGCCAGGCGTGCCGCCATGACGCAGGTAACCTACACCACCAAGCCTTTTTTTTTTTTTTTTTTTTTTTGCGGCGGAAAAATGCGTTACGCATGCGACCGCGCCTTGGGGACGACGCGGAAGTTATGTGGGACTCTCCTCCCCGCCCCCCCCCCCGAGCGGGGGGAAGCGGAGGAGGCCTACCCACTAAAAAACCGCCGGTATTCCCTCTCTGCCATTGGAGGGGCGCCGTGGGAGCATAATGGTGTCACCACGCACGCCCCGCCGGCCGCCCCAGCCTACACGCCGGGGCTCCCGCGCCAAAGAGAGGGGGGCCGGGAATACCTGGCCCCCCCTAGACTCGTGGGCCTCTACGAGCTAGCAGGGGATCACCCATCCCCCACTAGCAGGCTCCACTAGGGGAGGGCAGCGGCAAACTGCCGCCGCCTCGTCCCCGTTCGTCTGCGCCGGAGCGGGGGCGCGAGGGGGTCATTCTCGCGCTCCCGCTCCCTCTCCTCCTTCTGCGAGATCACGTCCTCGCAGAAGGAGGCGACGGCCTCCCAGGACCCCTCACTCCCGACCATGGCGTACACTACGCCGGGAAGGCCTACACCACCAAGCCTAGGGTAACCTGGGACCGGCGTCGGCTCGAACCTTCGGGGTCCTACAGCGCCTGCCTAAGGCTTAGCACGCACTGCGGTTTTTTTCTTGCGGTTGCGGTCTGGCCGAAAACGCCGAACCGCGGAGGAATTCGCACTGCGGTTGCGTTTTCGCGGTTTTCACGTTCAGTATGACAATGGATTTCCTCAGAGACGTATGTGTTGTGGCCTTAGTTTTAAGAAATAAAAAAAATAGAAAACGTCTTCGCCAACATAAGTACTGGGTGCATCCTCTAACAGATCAAAGATATTTGAAGGGATATTTTTGTAAAATGTACAGTGATGTACGAAACAACAAAGTCATTTTTTTTAACTACTACAGGATGTCAATTAGTAGTTTTGGTAAATGCAACGCACAACACACCTCACCACTCCGCTCTCTGAGCCGAACTGATGAAAAAACCGCTTTTTACGAACCGCAGTGGGGGCGCTGCCGTACATGAAGTATGGGGATACATAAAAACGCGCGGTTGCAAACCGCGAATCAAAATGTAGCGAGTTGCGTTTTTAAAATCAGTCACTGAAATAAATCGCAAGTGTGTGCGCTTATAAAGAATGCCGTACGTTACATTTTTTGCGGTAGCGGAACCGCTTTTTAAAAACCGCAGTGCGTGCTAAGCCTAAACCCGGCAAGCGGGCGACGTCGTAGTGCTTTTACTGGGTATGCTCCCCCCTTTTCGCAGGGAAAGAGGGCAAGGGGTGGAGTTCCACGTAACCGTCGGGCACGGGTACTCGTAAATGAGTGTTCGCTACTTTAAAAAAAAACTGTTCTTCCATGCTGGTCTGGGAGCAAAGAAAAAACATAGAATGTACCAGTTGCTTCTTTACCGAAAATGGCGAAAATCATGTTATAGGCGATGAGGCTAGCATCCCAACAATATTTTGATACAATTTTCCGCCTGTACGCACACATCTTGCTAAATGTGGCCTGCAGATACCTGTCTACCCCGTAAGGGATAATTACGTGATTTATGTATGTATGTAAAAAATGGGTAATCTAGGGCCAAAGGGGGCAGGGGGGCTGCTCCCCGCCCCTCCTAGAGAATCGACTCGAGATACGGTTTGACTTACTGATAGATGCTTACTTCTATTAGCCCCCTCCCCCCCCCCTTGAGGCTAGGGCTCTCCAAGGCCAGAATGGATAGGGCGTTACTGAACTAGTGTGTTACACCGTCCTCGTCTGCACTTTCCATCAGGTGAGATGGTGTCTATCACTGGTCAGTTATGTATGTGTGTAAATAAAAAACTACTTAATTTTACCAAACTATCCATTCAATTCTTTATTGTAGAGAGAGGCGACGGCGAGGGATCACCTGAAGGTAAGCGACTGGAGCCGCCCATGGGGACCAGCTGTCCCTAGAATCGCTGTACGAGCTCTCAGAATTATTCCCCGATATTTCAGCATCTCGACAATTCTCAGTGACAGGTGACAATTCTGTTTACATTACGAACTCGACGAGTATCTACGCCGGTTGGCTTCGTATTGACCACGCGTCGTAATTTGAATTGTCACCTATCACCGGCAATTGTCGGATTGGTGAAATAGGCGCCAGGTGGTTGGGTTAGTTTCACTGTACGCCCCTGTAAATGTTTACTGAGATCCTACTAATATTATAAATGTGAAAGTTTGTATGTTTGGATGTTTGTTACTCTTTCACGCCAGAACGGCTGGACAGATCTAGATGAAATTTGGAACATAGATAGATTATAGTCTGGAATAACACATAGGCTACTTTTTATCCCGGAAAATTGCGAAATTCCTGCGGTATAGCGATAAACGAATTCTATGCAGACGAAGTTGCGGGCAAGAGCTAGTAAGAAATAAAAAGAAAAACCGTGTACAATTGTGATAACATGATTTTTATAAGTTTCGACAGTTTATTATTATAAATTATTTATATCTTTATTTTAATAATTTGTACAAAAGTATTCATTTAAGTTACAAAAGCACGACAAGCTTTGACAAGCGAGCAAGATTTGACAGGAGTTGACAAATGTTTCCTTACATTGGTAGATTTTCAAAATGTATGGCGTCGAAGAGGTGACTTAATTTTAAATCGTAAACGACGATAAAAATTCTGTGTGGGGGTGTTCAATCAGACTAACCTGGTAAACTATTCTGAAATAATTTTGAGACACCTCAATCCTTCCTTAAACATTCTCCTTACGTACTAAACGAAGGGCCTATCAAACCCTTGGACTATCGAGTACACGTGCACCGGATAATTGCAGAGTGGGTGGGCGAGGAGCCGGGCGAGCACGACCCGCGGGCGGAGGTGAGTGGCCGCGCCGCTAACACTTCCTCACTCTGCATGCCAGCACTCTTCTGCTTCAAGGTTAGCTGACCGGCACACACACAACACACACAATCACACACTACCACCACATATATAAGACACTTACAATGGGGTGTGATGTGACGGGTAATTTAAATAATATGCTGAATCTGGCGTTACTTTTCTGGTCAGTGATAACACGTAAAGTGGCTGCGTTTGTGCGACATGTATGTTTGTGGGTGTCTATGGGCAGTGGTGATCACTTACCATCAGGTGACCCACTTGCTCGTTTGCCTTCCTATTCACATAAAAAAAAAAAAAAAAAAAAAAATACGCTGATGACGCGCTAGTTTTTCACTATACGTGCTCCACCACGTGGGTGATAGTCGAGATGAGAAAAAAAAATGATTTTATGAACGAGTTCTCTTTTGACTTCGCTCGCAAAGTTTTTATTTAATTAAAATTGAAAGTGAAAAAATAAAATCATTAGAAATTGCGATACAAAAAAAATTAAATTTCTCACGTTTATTTCATCACGGGCCGGTATACTCGTACGTTCCACACAAGTTGGACACAGGCCTCCTCTCAGAACAAGATACTTTGGGCTATAGTTCCCACGCCGATCCAGGTCAGATTGGAATTGGGAACTTCACACACCCCGCCACACAATGGAATTGATTCATGTGTGCAAGTTGCCTCACCTTTTCTTAATAAGCAAATTTTTTTTATGTCAACATTCATCTGTCACATCGCACCCAAACAACGGTCCTTTTTTTGTAAATATTTCAAAAGAAGCTTAGCAAATAATTGGATTGTTCGGTGAGGGCCTAACACACAACTAAAACAAACATAACTCTAACCTATAAATGTATACAATATGTACATAATGAATGTTATCTGTATACTTGTGTATGTTTATACTTGTATGTCGTGACAGATTGCGTCCTAAACTATGTACGATGGAAAGGTAAATACAGATGGAACGTGTGACATGTAATAATGATATCGGAGCTATTTAACTGATTAACTTTACTTGGGGCCTTTTTCACCACTGTCTGTCAAGTTCCAGTTATCAGAGACAGGTAGACGTCATCATAGATAACTGGCACTTAAGGGGCCGTCCATTAAGCATGTGATGTTTTTTTAGCACTTTTGAGCCCCCCCCCCCCCTCTCCTCCTTAGTGATACGTGGTGAAGTTTAAAACTACCCCCCCCCCCCCCCCTTCCCCATCCAAAATCACGTGTATTTTTAGTACCTACAAAGAATTTTCAAATTTTTAGAATATTATCTTTGAATGCAGCATAAAAGTATAATCTATTTTTATTCTAGAAAATTATGGAACATGACAAAAATGTCTAGACAGACAGGTTGCAGGTTGTTTTTGACCGGCATGGTTTAAAAATCACGCGTTTGACGAATAAATAAATACACGTGATATCTTACTACACCCCCCCGCCCCTCTTGTGATATTTCGTGATTTTTGCCGAACCCCTCCCCCCCTTTCGGAGCCTCACGTGATAATGGACGGCCCCTAAGATGTAAGTGAAACAGGCCTTTTAGTATCTGGGCGACCGAGTATCGGTATCTTTTTTTAAGTTTTTATTGCGGTGAATCCTATCTGTCTAGCGTATATCACCTTGAAAGGCTTTGCCACTTTGCAACGCTGTCATAATGACATTGCAAACCCACAAACAATGGCCTCACCTTAGAAGAAAGAGAAACGTAGAAGTGGCATGTGAACGAGAAAATTGCATGTATAAATGTCAAATTGAATTTGACAGTTCAAGTAGCAGAATGATTCTGCCAGAATCCGGTTTTCTCGAGTCTGCTAGATTTTTGCTGTCATCTGCTAGATTTTGAATCACGTAGGTAAAACTAAATCCCATTCAGCGGAGTTAATTTTGCAACTAAGTTATTTTAACGACGTCTGTTGTGCAATGGCAAAAGTATTATTTAGACAACTGTCATTTTCAGACTGTTATCTTTTGGCTGCTTCACGCTATATGGTGTTTATAGGTACTATGGATTTTAAGCAATATTCTGTGGGTGGAAAGTTCAAATTATAGTACTGATTCAGAACTTATTACATTTTTATAATAGAAAAGTAAACTGTCGAGAGTTTAGCGATATTCTATTGTCTCTTTGGTCTGTGGACCTCACTACGACAGTGTTCCATGTATGCACAATAGCACAACAATTAAAGTTCCGGGGTGTACGAAAATATATATATTTTTAGATTTCGGTAATGTTTGCTATGGGCTGTTTAGTTTATGGAGACGAAAAGCAATGTCTCATCAAAACTTTATTTAGCGAATTGGCCGCCAACGGCTCTTTTACATGTCTTTTTTTTAAACTACCAGCGCATTCGGAAAGACCATAATAATGCGCCGCAAGAAACTTTACAACATTCTTAGATTCTACTTAACTTGTATTACATTTATAAAAAGGATGTATAAGGTCCCCAAGTTAAGGAATTACTTTAAATTATATCTCTGGGAAACTCGCGACTTTTCAATTTTTTAAAATACCTGCTGGGCTTTGTCGTCCAGATACTCGTAGGTGCATTCATATTACTACAAGAATTTCTCGTTTAAAATATTAGATTAGTTTTTTTTTATCGAAATTCCTGGCATTCTTATGTTTCACATGTTGCCATCAAACACTTGTTGCATAAGGTTTTAAGAATTTTTAAGACCAAATACATGAGTTCACGTACTTTAATGTTTTTTTACTGGATACAACACAACTAGAGCCAGTAGTGTCACAGTAGCCGGTCATCTCTATTAGATTCAGTGTTCAAAGTTGTTTAAAAATCATTCATTAAATCATTAGTAGTCCCCATAGTAGTGTCAGTATGAATCAAGGGCATTTCCATTTTAAAAGGTTTATTTTTCATTTCTTTTTTCAGAATATGCTAGTTTTTTTTAATTTTTGCTCAGAATCCTAAGCATAGATAGGTATTATACAGTCAAGTTCATAAATATATGACCATATCAAAGGCTTCAAAAAGATCAACGAACGCCTTCACTAATATGTAAGCAACTGAAAATTCAAAAATATCAGTCCTAACGGTATTCCAATTTTATGTGAACAAGTAGAAGTTCATAAATATAGAGAGAGAGTCAGGCTGCGAAGCGAAAGGCAATGCTCATGATTATTAAGTAAAAAAAAACGAAGTTACCAAATTATGAAAAAAGTAAAAGCTGAACTTTTAGACTGCTTATATCCTACAGAACAAAGTTGCAGGCCGTTTTAGTTGTTTTGTGCATTTTATTGCCAGTTATTAGCATCAAGATGTTAGAAAAGCAAAGATATCTCATTGGTATTTTTTCTTCGCACACCGCTTTACCTCGCACAGTTCTGCAGACTCAGCCTTAAATGGGAATGCCTTTCCAAAACCTAACAAAGTAGTGATTCTCTTCAAAACTCTTTCGCAAAGTTGCTGCGCTTGTCCGACCGTCATAACTTGATCCGTTCGCTCGCAGACGTTGCATGGTGTCAGGTGTCTACGGTTTTTTGCCGTCCGTCGTGCGTATACCAAGTGGCAGGACACCCGGTACCGTGTAATTCCTGCGCGTGAATGGCTCAAGTTATGACTGTCGACCAGAGTAGCGATCATTCCCTGGACGAGAGTTTTAGGGAATCACACAACAGTAGATGAAGTGGGTCAATGATATAGTTACTGTACCATGTTGTAGGTAAGGCACGTTTTGTTGCTAGTTTTTTCCTTTGATGTGTGTGTGTAGCTATTTTTAAATATCTTCTGTGTGTGTACGTACTTTTTCTTAATCTCTGTTTTTTTAAACAATTCAATGAATTCCACTTTATAGCATAGTACAGTTTGACAAAAAAAATAATGCTCCACGATGTACCTGCGCAGTATACCAATTTTAGTAGCGCGGGAAACTCTGGCGCTGTTATTGGTCGATCGATTTCGTACCAACAATGGCAAAATCGTGTAAGCGGGACAGAGCTAAGAATGCAAAGCAAGCAATACTCTGCCAGTTGCGCTTGCAAATAAAGTTCAATATAGATTATTTACACGTTCGGCTACCATAGGAAACTGGTCTGCGCTTCTCTGCGCAAACGAATACTGCCGATGCGCATTATATTTGTTGTCAAACTGTATAACTTTTTTGTCAAGTAATAGATTTTTATTGATATACTAAAGAACATCCCTCATTCTAATACTCAGCAAGCTAGCACACGTGACTCTGTCGCTTAATACTATTATTCTAAAAATTGATTAACGGACTAAGTGATGAGGCAAGTCACAGCCGCTCGTGCTTGCCGTTTTAAGCGGCTAACATAACATATTTTTTATAGCACAATTCAATTTACTGGCAAAACGAGTGACAGCCTATGCTAGCTGTGCATTACAACTAAGCATCAACGAAACAAAGTAATCCCCTTGCCTTTCCAGCGGTCCAAATCGGAAATACTTATGTCCCAAAGCCCGCCTAACACCTTCTACAAGAATCACACCGACAACGGAGATTACCGAACGTTACCGAAGATATCCGATCACAAACGGATGGACAAGAATGGCAACAACTCGCCGACATTGTCGGTCAGGTCACTGAACCTGAAACCGACGAGCCCTCGACTCGGGAAAGTGAGATTCGGCTCGTCCCCCTCCAACATGAACAATATGAACGAGATGAAAGACAACCCGTTGCTGCTAGGGGATATACAGTACTTGGTGGCCGTGCATAGGTAAGGGTTTTTTTTAAGTATGCTCGGAAATGTATGCCTAAATGTAGCAAATCTAGTTCGCGAAGTTTGAAGCCAATTTTGATCTACGCATTGAAATATGAATGAAATTCGTTTTTTCTGTTTAGAGTTAGTAGATACTGCTGGAGCGTTACTTACTACATTGAAGCTTTTTTTGAGCGTAATCATAAAAAATATCTTATTCAAAAACAACAAAACAGTGTATTATTCGCATGTTAATGATTTCACTACCACACGTCTAACTTTATGTTACAAAGGTCATTAATGTAAACCAAGAATAGGGTGGGACCTAAAATGCTTCCTTGGGGAACCACAGAGGTGTTCTCCAGGTTGGAGCTAATAGTATGGTCAAACTTAATACATTGAGTACGCCCATCTAGAGTGTTGTAGAGAATAATTTAATTTGGGTGCCTCTTAAACACAAATATTCGAGTTTCCGCTATGAAATAGGTATTGATACTGTGTCAAAAGCTTTAGTTGGGTCGAGATGAACAGGACGAGTGTTCCGTGTTTGTCATTAACGTACTTACAGATAGCTGGATATACGAAAGCATTTTTTCCCAAGCTGAAATGGAGACGCTTTGCGCTAATTAGGTCAATGATCTTTGACTTTTCTGTTAGCTCAGCGTGCTATGGAGAGAACTATGCTCGGAGTTTTTGACAGGGCTTGAATCCGGAACGAAGTTATTCTTCAGAGAACTAAAGTAACAGAGATAGATTAGCGAATTAGCACGCTTAAGTGGTAGTGGGCAAGTCACAGATGCCGTAGAACTGATGGCCGTTAAGACAGTCTAGTTTTTGAGTGGAGACCGCGTGTCGGCAAAGCATTAGGCGTTCTGTAGCTAGGTGGAGCGATGATATTCGTAAGACAGGGCAGGGATTGGAACAGAGCTGAAGATCGAGCTCAGTAGCATGCCTGTGTCCAGTAGTGGAGTGACTGAATCAATTCTCCAGGAAGCAAGCCCGTATGGACGCGTACTTCCTGCCGGCGCAGCGGCTGAAGCCGCAGCTGTTCGGCGTGCCGCTGCTCGTGGGCGTGGCGCCGGGACTGTCGGGACGCGCCGTGTACGCGCAGGTGTGGGCTTGCGTGGCGCGCCTGCTCAGCGCGCGCCCGCCGGCCAGCGACGCCTGCAACCACGCCACCGACTGGTAACTGGAATAACTTAACTCTTAATAAAATAGGGTATTTAAAAAAAATCTTCAACAATTTAAGATTTTTAATTCGTCGGTAGGTAAGTATTACTTACTGAAAAATATTTTCGCCTGCTACGACACGTTCGGAAAGCTGTATTATTAAATTTTATAGTATGAAAAATTCTCATCCGAATTAATATAGCTTACTTAATAAACTATTGTGAAACATAGACACACTGCGCAATACGCTCTTGGCATGTTGAAAACGAAAACATCGCGGACTGTCTGGGCGCGCGCAGCAGACGGCCGCTCGCCTCAACGCGGCACTCGCGACTGACGGCACCGCGAGATCCGCTTAGGGGTATTGTAGAAGCGCGCGTCTATGTGTGCGTGCGTTTCGACCGTTTTGTTCGTAGTTTCGTTACTGCTTTAGATTATATATACAGTGTGAGTGTACTGCGGGCGTGGACTGTAGCGTGTGTTGTTGCAGCGACGACAGCCTGGGCTACGAGTTCCCGTTCACGCTGCGGCTGGTGGCGCGCGGCGGCGCGTGGTGCGCGCTGTGCCCGTGGCCGGCGCTGTGCCGCGGCTGCGCGCTGCCGAGCGACGACACGCCGCTCTGCACGCTAGGTTGGTCGCACTAAATCTCACCCGCCATCTTTAATCTAGACTAGCGTTCCCGTAACAGAGTCCGATGGCATTTTCGAAAAAAAAAGTGTGTTTCTTATTTTTGTTGAAACTTAAGGAGGGGCATGAAGATATTATTTCTGATTCAGGAAGCTAGGCGTAATAAAAAATCTAGCTCAACACAGCCAAATTACTTGAAAGGGACGTCCCGTAACATTTTTTATCAACGACTAGCTATTGCCCGGAATATTGTCCGCGCAAAATTAAATTTATATCCCGGGTACTTTGACCGGTGACTTTCAATTATCTTTATAATTCGTCTTATTTACAAATTATATACCTTATTCTTCGTCGTGAATCATTCTATATATTGATGGTAATCGCATGGAAATGACAGAAGCGACCAGACAGACAAACACAACGAGCCAGAGCACTTTATTTTATAATATGAAGTGACACAAAACTTGTAGTAATCAACTTTTGTAAATAAATATACAGTAATTATTTTCGCCCAAACATGCAATGCAATATTGATTTTATGTTCCTTATATTATAGGCTGCAAAGTGTCACGTTTCAGGTGCGAAGAAGTCTTTAATGAGATTTCATACAACATTGCATTCCAAGGCCGGCAATATTTGCTTTCTGGCTATGACAATCTGTATTTTGCAGTTTTATTTTATGTGCTTTATTTTTAGTTTCTCTACAAATAAAAATTTAATTCCTTGGAAGATTTTAATTGATTTGATTGTATGTTTGAGAAAAGCACTACCTCGGTGGGAAAAGGGGTTGTTAGCCTCAAACTATCCAGCCTCGCTCTCGCTCGGCCGTCTATACTTACTTCCCGGCCTCTGTAATAATGTACTAAGTTAACGTCTGGCAGGCAGCAGCGAGTGTCCGCTGCGTTGCTCGCAACAGCCGCCCATAGACGCCAACACGCCCGACTCCAGCTCGCCCATCGCGCGCGCTAAGCTGCGGCAGACGCACGCGCGGACTGGCGACCAACAGGTGACTTTGATGATACACCAAAACATTTTTTTACATGTATTCCGCATAGACTTCGCAATTTGCGCGTGAGTAGCGGAGCAGCAATGTATGTATGTATGTATGTAAACTCTTTATTGCACATAAAATTTTAAAAAATGTAATGCGTATGCAATGTATGTAATGTGTTTTATGCAATGTGTATGTTTTACTGTTATTTCTGTACAATTATTATGTTTTTTTTAAATAGATTTGCACCAGTCAATTTTCAGTTTTCTAAAGTATGTGCGTTATGTTTTTTAAATTTATTATTCTAAAGACAAAATTAAATTGAACCGCCTGAGAAAACAATTTTAGTTTAAATTTAGTCGTACCACATGATATTTCATTGACTGACACATTTCATAGAAGAAAAGTTATTTTTTTAACGTAATTGTGTCAAAATTTAATTGGTAAAATTGTTAAAAGGTAAATTTTAAATGGTTACGTCTATAAATTAAGTCACAATGACAATGACATTGACATTTGAGTAATTTAAAAAAAATTGCATACCTAGTTAAGGGCTTAATTACAAAACCTTAAATCTTAAAATATGGACAAAATAATTATTTATTTACACATATTCTGTAAATTATACATAAAAAGTAATAAAAACTAATTGATTCCTTTGTGTAACCACCTTTTCTCCTTTATTTCATTGTAATACGAGTGAAAATGCCGTTACACACGGGAATCAATTATTTGTATACATGCATATTTAAATCACGTTTTTTATCCCTTAAGGGGCAGACAGAGCGTAAGGTAACAAGGCCTAGAGGCTCCGTTTAGCATGATGTTGGATGTATAAGTGGAAAGGGGAATCGAAATAGTGATGGGTTGCTAGCCGCAATTAAATTTTGTTTTAATTAAAGTCCTGAACTATGTATTTATTTTTTTAGAAAACGGTAAATTATGAGTAGAAATGGAACGCATATCCGGTTGCTATCCGGTATCCGGCCTATTCGGACATTATTTTACTATCCGGCCGAATACCGAATAGTTGCGCACTATCCGGCCGGATACCAAATAGTGATTTGGTTTGGTATTTAACTTTGAAAAATGGTTAGTACCTAGTTATACAAGAAAACAACAACAAATTATTTTAGACAAATAAAATAAACACAGAATGTAGTACGAGGTCACAATTACGTATACACTACTATACAGTATACACATTAAACACAAAAGAAAACTTATCTATTCAGCAAAATAGGCGGGCGCACGTGTACCTACTGCATATGAAATACCTAGTTCCGTACACTGACTTAATAAAACTCGTTTCTTGCCTAGAAAACGGTCCGCGCGAACCTACAATACGTAACAGGTTGAAACCTGCACGACACGCCCGCCGCCAAACTAAAATGTAGGTATCGTTTGGCCGGCCGAATATTCGGCGGCCGGATACCGGATATTCGGCCAGTGATCAGGCCGAATATCCGGTATCCGGCCAAACAACTATCCGTCGCATCTCTAATTATGAGTGTGACGTTCCGCTATCTTTGCTAATTTTATTGTAATTTACTAAATTATGACGCCTAGTATACGGCGCAGAGGATACGTTGTTGCAGTTCGTTGAGTAGTTTTGTTGTGTGTAGGAGTCCCCGGGTGTGCTGAGGCAGCTAGAGTTCAGCGTGCTGCGCGCGCTGGCGGCCGGGCGCGGCGCGCAGCTCGCCATCGACTGGGACCCCACCGCGCTGCACCTGCGCTACCAGTCCACCAGGGAGAAGGTACGCTCCAGCACTAGTACAGCTGCTGCGCGCGCTGGCGGCCGGGCGCGGCGCGCAGCTCGCCATCGACTGGGACCCCACCGCGCTGCACCTGCGCTACCAGTCCACCAGGGAGAAGGTACGCTCCAGCACTAGTACAGCTGCTGCGCGCGCTGGCGGCCGGGCGCGGCGCGCAGCTCGCCATCGACTGGGACCCCACCGCGCTGCACCTGCGCTACCAGTCCACCAGGGAGAAGGTACGCTCCAGCACTAGTACAGCTGCTGCGCGCGCTGGCGGCCGGGCGCGGCGCGCAGCTCGCCATCGACTGGGACCCCACCGCGCTGCACCTGCGCTACCAGTCCACCAGGGAGAAGGTACGCTCCAGCACTAGTACAGCTGCTGCGCGCGCTGGCGGCCGGGCGCGGCGCGCAGCTCGCCATCGACTGGGACCCCACCGCGCTGCACCTGCGCTACCAGTCCACCAGGGAGAAGGTACGCTCCAGCACTAGTACAGCTGCTGCGCGCGCTGGCGGCCGGGCGCGGCGCGCAGCTCGCCATCGACTGGGACCCCACCGCGCTGCACCTGCGCTACCAGTCCACCAGGGAGAAGGTACGCTCCAGCACTAGTACAGCTGCTGCGCGCGCTGGCGGCCGGGCGCGGCGCGCAGCTCGCCATCGACTGGGACCCCACCGCGCTGCACCTGCGCTACCAGTCCACCAGGGAGAAGGTACGCTCCAGCACTAGTACAGCTGCTGCGCGCGCTGGCGGCCGGGCGCGGCGCGCAGCTCGCCATCGACTGGGACCCCACCGCGCTGCACCTGCGCTACCAGTCCACCAGGGAGAAGGTACGCTCCAGCACTAGTACAGCTGCTGCGCGCGCTGGCGGCCGGGCGCGGCGCGCAGCTCGCCATCGACTGGGACCCCACCGCGCTGCACCTGCGCTACCAGTCCACCAGGGAGAAGGTACGCTCCAGCACTAGTACAGCTGCTGCGCGCGCTGGCGGCCGGGCGCGGCGCGCAGCTCGCCATCGACTGGGACCCCACCGCGCTGCACCTGCGCTACCAGTCCACCAGGGAGAAGGTACGCTCCAGCACTAGTACAGCTGCTGCGCGCGCTGGCGGCCGGGCGCGGCGCGCAGCTCGCCATCGACTGGGACCCCACCGCGCTGCACCTGCGCTACCAGTCCACCAGGGAGAAGGTACGCTCCAGCACTAGTACAGCTGCTGCGCGCGCTGGCGGCCGGGCGCGGCGCGCAGCTCGCCATCGACTGGGACCCCACCGCGCTGCACCTGCGCTACCAGTCCACCAGGGAGAAGGTACGCTCCAGCACTAGTACAGCTGCTGCGCGCGCTGGCGGCCGGGCGCGGCGCGCAGCTCGCCATCGACTGGGACCCCACCGCGCTGCACCTGCGCTACCAGTCCACCAGGGAGAAGGTACGCTCCAGCACTAGTACAGCTGCTGCGCGCGCTGGCGGCCGGGCGCGGCGCGCAGCTCGCCATCGACTGGGACCCCACCGCGCTGCACCTGCGCTACCAGTCCACCAGGGAGAAGGTACGCTCCAGCACTAGTACAGCTGCTGCGCGCGCTGGCGGCCGGGCGCGGCGCGCAGCTCGCCATCGACTGGGACCCCACCGCGCTGCACCTGCGCTACCAGTCCACCAGGGAGAAGGTACGCTCCAGCACTAGTACAGCTGCTGCGCGCGCTGGCGGCCGGGCGCGGCGCGCAGCTCGCCATCGACTGGGACCCCACCGCGCTGCACCTGCGCTACCAGTCCACCAGGGAGAAGGTACGCTCCAGCACTAGTACAGCTGCTGCGCGCGCTGGCGGCCGGGCGCGGCGCGCAGCTCGCCATCGACTGGGACCCCACCGCGCTGCACCTGCGCTACCAGTCCACCAGGGAGAAGGTACGCTCCAGCACTAGTACAGCTGCATCGTTTATACTCGCTACTGTATAGCTGCCATGGGGGGGGGGGGGGGGGGCACTTTCTAAAGAACGGGACGGTGTAGCACATTACACCCTCTTATTAATATCAAATGAAACAAGATTTTTTACTTACGTTATGCTATGTTAGCAGAAGTCTATAGAGCATTTTATGAAGAAGGGGGTCTTTACACTACCTGACCTGGCGATTCCCACTGCATTCACTAGCTCGGCGTTTCTTAATCTTTTTCAGCCAGGGACCTTTAGGAAATAAAACGCAATTTTTAATGACTCGTTAATAAAAATAAATCAAAGCGTAGATCGCTACGCTTACCGTGGCCATTCAAGAGTTGTAATTATCGAGTCATCGTCCACTGTCTTAGATCCAATAATTACAATTTCGAAATTAAGACACCGTGTCAACTTCTTTGTGTGAAGCTACTAGGTTTTATAATCGTGTGGTCCAGGCGTGGGTGGTGCACGCCAGCGTGCCGGAGAGCGTGTCGGTGGCGGCGCGGCCCGTGGACCTGGCGTCGTGCCTGCGCGCGTTCACGTCGCACGAGCGCCTGGAGCAGGCCTACTCGTGCGCCGCCTGCCGCGCCGCGCAGCCCGCCACCAAGGTGCTGCAGATGTGGCGCCTGCCGCCCATACTGGTCAGTACACGCGCACCTCGCCCTGCACGAGGGACATTCCCAAAGGGACCACTGAGTCCGCTGGATGAGGCGTCTTTGTGACACTCTTCGGGGAAGACTTATGTTCAGCAGTAGACGTCTTTTGACTGATGATAACTTCGGAGGATAATGATTATTTTACATGCTGGTCTGGGAGCAAAGACACGACATAGAATGTACCAGTTGCTTCCCGGGCAGATGGTAGAAGTTCATCGAGGGAGTTGGCGAAAAATCCTAGAAATCACGCTGTAGGCGATGCGGCTAACAACCCATCACTATTTTGATTCCCCTTTCCACCTACAAGTCCACAATCATGCTAAACATGGCCTTTAGGTCTTGTTGCCTTAAACTGTCTACCCCATAAGGGATGAGAACATGATTTATGTTGGCTATGGGTCGTAGGCCACCTACAGTTTGTCCGCCTGGTTTTCGACGGAGCTCCGCCCGAGAGCGGAGCCCCATTTTTGTTATTTTGCTCTTCGGGCAACCTAACTAACCAAACCTACCTACTTTTGTATTAAAATAATAGTCAAATAGTTCGAAATAACGGCAGCATTGTTTCCTGGTGAACCAAATTAGGTAGACCACGTCTGTTTATGTACGTATGTATAAACGATAACGACGTGGTTGGCTTAGAAGTGAGCCTGTCTACAAAGCAAGTATCCCGGGTTCAAATCCTGGTAAGGCCATGTATTTGTGTGATGAGCACGAATCTTTTTATGTTTCTATCTATTTAAGTACTAGCTGACCCGGCAAACTTTGTTCCGCCTTAAATTTGAAAAAATCCTTTGTAAGTGCATCTTTATACTACCTACCAATTTATATTTATACTACCTCCCTACCAATTTTCAGCCAAATCGGTTAAGCCGTTCTTGAGTTATAAATAGTCGTATTTTTATCCCGTGGAAAATTTGAAAAATTCCTTTGTAAGTGCATCTTTATACTAATCAAGAAATAATGTGTAGGCATGCTAAATTTAATGTCTGTAGCTTTATTAGTATAACATTTCGGAATTTTCCAATCCCGTGGGAAAATCGGGATAAAAAGTATCCTATGTCCGTTTCCTGGTTCTAAGCTACCTCCCTACCAATTTTCAGCCAAATCGGTTCAGCCGTTCTCGAGTTATAAATAGTGTAACTAACACGACTTTCTTTTATATAATATATAGATGTATATCGTTGTCACAAGCCTTACTAGCGCTTACTTTGGGACTAGGTCGATTTGTGTGAATTGTTACCTAATATTAATTAATTTATCTATCTCTTGTTCAGCCACACTGACCACTGTGAAAAACACTTTATAAAATTCCAGATAATCCACCTGAAACGTTTCCAATACGTGAACAACAAATGGATCAAGTCCCAGAAGGTGGTCAACTTCCCGTACCAAGACTTCGACCCGACGCCGTACCTCGCGTCGGTGCCGCAGGAGACCATCCTGCGGCACATGGAGATAAACAACATCTTCCGCCGGCGCTCCTCGCTGTTCGTGGACGACGCCATATCCGAGAGCGACAGCGACGCGGAGGCCGAGCCCGCGCCCGCCAGCGCGCCCGCCAGCGCCGCCAAGCCCAAAGAACCGCCCAAGTTGAGGTGAGCCTAATTCAAATGGTTTATTGCAAATTGTGTTGTTTTACAAGATCTTAATGTATATGTCTGCTTCCATGCTGGTCTGAGAGCAAAGAAAAAACATAGAATTTCATCCATCCGCTCTACATGCCCAAATTAACATCAAGTATGTATTATCATCAAAGTAAATAGCGCCTCAGGACTAGCCCGAATTTCAAGTTTGGACTTCCTCCGAACCCGTCATGATCACACGACACAATCTCTAACTCCCGTGGAACATCTACCGCTCACCAGGGGCGAGAGATGGCGCTGTTATCAATCAATCGTTTATTAATTTGTAAACATAGGTACAAAAACAGATATAAAACAAGACACATTTGCAGTAGACCATGTATGTTTTGCCAGGTGGCGTACAAAATTCATATAATTGGGAATGGATGATTATTTTAAAAGTGCTTGGTGATTTTTCTATTGATAGGAATAACCATTCTTAGCTACGGAAAAAAGTTTCAGATTTTCCGTCGAGCCATATATTTTATAAAAATAAAAACATTTTACTCAGTCACTCGGCGGGGTCTATACGGCAGTAAGCAGTACGCCAATGACATATCAATTTTTTTTTTTAAAAATGCTGCTTGAATCTGTGGTACACAATGACATTTTGTCACTGACATTGATTAATAGCACCGCACTCGGAAGCTAAAACAAGCAAAAACAACGGCTAAGTGGCGCCGTCTGTAGATTGTTGTTGGTACTAAACCACCTATTTGGGATTTCATTAAAATTACCATAAATTTCTCGTAATTACTTTCAGTAGTGTTTTTGATTCGGAGTAGAAATAACCCAATAATTCCAAAATCTGAGAAAAAAATACATATTATGGTCATTTTTATTGAAATTCCCCATGTTTGGTTAGTAACACGAACAATCTATACACGGCGCCACTTAGCCGTTGCTTCTTTTAGCTACAAATGCTATCGTGTACCACAGATTCAAGCAGCATTTTTTTTTTTTTAATTTGATATGTCATTGTCGTACTGCTTACTGCCGTATAGACCCCGCCGAGTGACTGAGTAAAATGTTTTTATTTTTATAAAATATATGGCTCGACGGAAAAATCTGAAACTTTTTTCCGTAGCTAAGGATGGTTATTCCTATCAATAGAAAAATCACCAAGCTCTTTCAAAATAATCATCCATTCCCAATTACTTAATGATAGACATGCATTAAAGAAAAATAAAATGTCAATAATAGGCAGGTATTAATTAAAAAGAAATAAAAAACAGCAATTATTATAATACACTTGCTGCTGCCCGCAACTTCGTCTGCATAGAATTCGTTTATCGTTATCCCGCGGGAATCACGCAATTTTCCGGGATAAAAAGTAGCCTATGTGTTATTTCAGACTATAATCTATGTATGTTCCAAATTTCATACAGATCTGTCCAGCCGTTCTGGCGTGAAAGAGTAACAAACATCCAAACATTCTCACAAACTTTCACATTTATAATATTTAATACATTCTACAAAACTAATATCAATGATAGATATTGTAAATGACTAATGAATAATTTGCAGAGTAAAGATCGGCAAGCGCCGGTCGTCGGCGGAGGTGCGGCGCCGCGAGCGCCTGCAGTCCACCAGCCTGCTGGCCACGCCCGTCACGGACGACAACCTGGCCGACTACCACCAGCACCAGCTGCTGCCCGACCAGGACCCCTTCGACCTCAAGTACCGGCTCTACGCCGTCGTGGTCAGTCGTACATACATGCTATACACGAAACACGAAGCGAGTGGCGATAGCCTCTTTTACGTGCCTTTTTTAAACTGCCTGCAAATCAGGGATGTTACGGAGCTTCGACTCCGGTACCGTTAAGTCGGAAGTTCCGATTATTATGACACCTTCGGTTCCGACTTCGGCTCCGACACTTTTAAATCGAAGGTTTTAATCGGAGGTCGAAGCATAACATAGCGGCGGCGGCGGCCTGTGTCGACTGTTATGAACAGGTTCATACATGTCGCGCGGGGAATCCCTCCGACTCCCACTACGTCCACTCTATCATCAATTATCCGACCCTGCCTCCGACTCCGATTCCGACTCCGATAAAGCAAATTTAAAAACTCTGACTCCGCCTTCGGTTCCGATAAAACTACCTCCGTTACATCCCTGCTGCAAATGCGCCGCAGAACCTTGCCAGAAAGTTTTTTTTTAAACAAGTTAGACATCATTATTTGTTGAATTAGACATCCGGCAAATACCGAAAAACAAGGTTCAACGTTAGGATGACTTGAAAATTTTAGCCTCAATAAGTAAGCAATTAAAAAATATTGAAATTAAAACAAGAATTGGACTACAGAACGATGTCTAGATTCGAAGTGCACGAGCTTTGAGGGAACTGACAGTGTCCGGAATTTAGAGGGATTAACAGTTGGAAGTGTCCAATATGGGGGGGGGGGGGGGATTAAAATTTAGATTATAAGTTGAAGTATCCATAAATAAGGGGAATTATCGTTTGAGATACCTGTAAATTAAGGTGCAGAAATGAGAGAGTTTGAATATTAACAACTTGTATTTCCGAAGCCGTTGGCGATCGAAGTCTTAAAAACATTTCTTGTATCTAAAACTGCGATACTAGCGCCCCACACATTGTGTCGGAAATTGGAACTAAATGCTTATTAATGATTTGCATTGAATGACAAGCCATTTAGTTCAGCAAGTCAGATCTAGGTGGCGCTGTATCGAACAATGCCTAATAGGGGTATTAACAGTTATGTTCAAAATTTTTGGAGACTCGTTTGAGATGCCTAAGATTTAATAATATAATAGTGGTTTAATACTGGTCGTTGGCAGTCTCACTCGGGGCAGCTGAGCGGCGGGCACTACGTGGCGTACTGCCGAAACCCGTCGGGCACGTGGCTCTGCTACAACGACTCGAGCTGCCGCGAGCTGCCGGCGCACGCGCAGCCGGCCATCGACCCCGCCAGCGCCTACCTGCTGTTCTACGAGCGCCAGGGGCTCGACTACGACAGGTACTGCTGCCTAGCGACTGCCGCAACCCCAACGGCGCGTGGCTTTGCCACTAAATAACTATATTCATATCTAGCTAATCGAATTACCACTTCTACCAGTGTTACCACTTCTGGTGGTTACATATGACAATGCAAGTAAGTATGGAAAGCAGTCAGAAAAAACTTCTTTTAATTAGGTACTTGTTGTTGTCCGCAACTCCGTCTGTGCACAATTCGCTTGTCGCTATCCCGCGGGAACTGTGCAATTTTCCTACCCCGGAACTGAGACTATCTCTATACCAAATTCATATCACGCCAGAACGGCTGGACAGATCTGGATGAAATTTAGAACATAGATAGATTTATAGTCTGGAATAACACATAGGCTTTTTATCCCGGAAATTTGCGTAATTCCTGCGGGATAGTGATAAACGAATTCTATGTAGACGAAGTTGCGGGCAACAGTTTACTAATAAGATATGGTATTACAGTCAGCATCACATATGTAGTATGAAACATGCTGAGTGACCAAAAAGTTCAGAACGCCATACTGTATCTATGGTGTACCGAACTATTATGCCGACTAGGATGCTTCAAACGATATGGCGCTGACTGTACAACGTTAATGTCCTCAGTGGCGGATTTACCATAAGGCTGAGAAGGCTCGAGCCTAGGGCGGCAGGTTTTGGGGGCGGCAAATTTGGGGCACGACCTTTTTTTTACCTCATAATAAAATTAAGAAGTCTGCAACAGATTTTGCAAGGGCGGCAAAAATTCAGCCTATACCTTGAAAATTTGTAAATCCGCCACTGAATGTCCTCAGGTACCTCCCAGACATAACAGGCAAGGAGCCAGTAGTGCAAGATTCCGAAGCCCTCGACCCTGACGAGAGCGACCTGCGGAAGGTCTGCGCCATAGCGTAGGCCGCCGCGACTCACGGGCCCTCGCCGCAGGATATTATACTGGTTACACTAGACACAGGGAGGTATGCAGCAACAACACTGGAAGCTATTATACTGTCGCATATATACTATGCTCAATGATCAATATTCTGGAGCTAATTAATGATGTTAATTTCAAACTGATAGGGGAAGGGTTAAAAGTCTAGTAATTGGGAATGGATGATTATCTTAAAAGTGCTTGGTGATTTTTCTATTGATAGGAAAACCATCCTTAGTTACAGAAAAAAGTTGCAGATTTTTCCGAAGAGCCATATATTTTATAAAAATGAAAACATTGTGTACTCAGTCTCTCGGCGGTCCCATGTCGTGTAAGGAGTTTTCTTAAATGTATAACCTAACTAAGATTAGAGTTGATCATGCCGAAAGCCACGGTTTTTATTTTTACTTGGCAAACGGGTTGGCTCCCTTCTTAATCCTGGTAGGACGTGCACTTACAGTGGCGGGCACCGAGGGCAGAGGGGGAGAAGAGACTGATGGTGGAGTAGCATCATCACAGGGATTAGTTTGCTGTGCTAATAATGCAGCAATGCATTTAAATGCCCTAGCTAATTCATCCTTGTTGCCGATATTGGGCATAGCAATGAGCATTCTGGCGGCATCATGACTCACAGTCGCAACCGGGTTCAACTGAGGGAGAAGTTTTGCAAACGACTTGACTGTTCTATTGTTCAGAATGTGTTTTTATCACTGCTGTCTTGTCAGAGGGAAATCCCGTTTTCGTGAGACTCTCCGTAAGCTGGGCATCTCCATAGGCAATAGGTGTGGTCTTTCCCTCCGGGTCAGTACTTACTGTGCTAGAAGTAGTGGGTGTATGGTATCCAGCCAGTGTTGGTAGTTGGCCAACAGGGATGGAAGATGATGCCATCTGGAGCAGGGCAGAGTTGATCTTGGAAAACCCAGCTGTACATATGCTCACTTCTTCCTTGATCTCAGCCATATCATACTGCACTGTAGTGTTCACGGTGTGGATGGCCTCTAGTTGGGCCTTCACCTCTTGCAATATGCCTCCAAGTCGTACCTGCTCGTCTCTTATCATACGCAGGTCTGTGTGATTGGATGCTACAGCTGCCTTGATTTCATGGTTGTCAGCAAGTACCATGTCGATGCCCTTTTTCATGCCCTCATACAATGTAGCAAAATGACCGAGTAATACCTCATTCCATCCCTGGGGCTCCTCCTGCTTCCTAGGTTGAGCACACCCTTCGTGTGAACCTCTTGGAGCTTGGTTGTAGTAGACTGGAGGGTCGAGCTCTACTTGATGAGCCTCCTCATCACCTCCCAGATCAGTGGGGTCTTCTAGATCCCATCTAAGGTCTGCCTCAGATGCTGGATCGGCTAACACAACATCTACATCATCCAAAATATCCCCAGGGTTGTTATAGGCCAACTCCTCTCTTGCAGCCTCATCCTCTGCCACTTGGCACTCCAATTCGGGGATTAAGGGTGCGGATAGCCCCGCTGGACTAGCTACAGCAGGGTGAGAACCGTTCTTCATCAGAGCGCTCCTCGCATTTTCTATGGATCCCGAAAAAGAGTTCAACACGGATATTGTTGCTAAGGCGTGCCGAACTGCAGTGCTCGTTAGAGAGTTCGAAAGATTGCCCTCGTTTTCGTCAATCTGCTTGTCAAGCTCCTCATCCGAGTGATCTGCAGGGAGGAGATGGGATGATCCTGGTTGGTGTTGTTTTGCCATGCTGATGTTTTTTTGTTTTTAACAGGTATCAAGATATAGAATATGTTCTGATCGTCTCTTATCGATTCTACTCTATACAGCTGTTGTTTGTAATGTCTTTTAGACTTAATAAGCAGTAAGTCCATAGCATAACAGATTTAAAAAAAATGGCTGCTTGAATCTGTGGTACGGTCAAGTGCAAAAATAAGTATCGATAGGAACTTCTCAAAAATAAGTCCCACGACCTTATTACGCTGGCGTAAGAGCGTATGGTACTTATTTTTGAATCTTTGTCTAGATACATATTATTACACTTGACTGTACACAATGGCGAATGTCACTGACGTTAATAGTAACTCTCGGAAGCTAAAAGGAGCAACGGCTAGGTGTCGCCGTCTGTAAATTGTTGGTGTTACTAAACCATACCATGCTGGGGAATAAAAATTTGTAGTTTTGTTGATTCTTAGTAGATATAAATATATATGGTAACTTTTTCTAAATCAAATACCCCATGGAGGATAAGTGGTAGTAACAGCGACAATTTACAGACGGCGCCACTTAGCCGTTGCTTCTTTTAGCTACAAATGTTATTGTGTACCACAGATTCAAGCAGCCATTTTTTTTTATTTGTTATGTTATGGACGTACTGCTTATCCGACACGGGGCCGCCGAGAGACTGAGTGAAATGTTTTTATTTTTATAAAATATATGGCTCGACGGAAAAATCTGTAACTTTTTTCTGTGGCTAAGGACGGTCATTCCTGTCAATAGAAAAATCACCAAGTACTTTTAAAATAATCAGCCATTCCCAATTTGTGAGATGCGAACAAAATATTTACTATTTTGATAGTAAAGTTGTAGTCTAAAAATTCTCAATTGGCGTGATGTTATTTGCATATAGCCACGTAAAGCGATAAATGTAATAATAACAAAGTGTTAAAATAGGACATTGTGGGATGCTGTAAACTGTAAAGAATATCCATATCTTTTTGTTTCTATTGTCGCATGTACAGAATTGCGTAACTAGGCGTTGTAAGGTTCAGTTTTGAAGCTGTTTTAACTGGGAGTGAACCAAGTATTTAGGAGTGCCTATGGAGTAGTAAGCAAGGAAATGTATGTTTACGTCGTAAGGCCCATTTAGACACATGCAAGAATTGCATGCAAGTTTTACATTGCGGGTTGCCGGGGTAAACTGAATTCAACAGATCTGTTAAACTCTGCTATGTATATAATGGCATACACTTCTCGCATGTTTCTAAATGGGTCCTTTTAAGTAAGGCGTCATAGATGTCCGAAAGGCAGCATTTTCTACATCATGTGAATTCGAGGAACATTCTGTTACACATTCAAAAGCGTCTACGATCTAGACGCTTCATACTTAATAGTTTTTGTTTCAATGAAATTAATTATTGCAAAATTACAAGTGTTGTTTCGCCATCGAAAAGGTTTTTTGTTGTTGTGATGGTGTTTTTTTGTTGAATGTAGTTTTAATGCATTCCTTCGTCGGTTATTCCGTGAGTACGCGTTGATAGTATTTTAAAATGTTAGAATTTTCGTTTGGTACAAAGCTAAAATTATACCAAAAATGTGTAGCGCAAAGTGTAACATCACGAAGACAGCTCTCGGTGGGGCTTACGGCGAGCTTTTGTCAGAAACAATCCGTTTTATAACCGCAACCGTTTACGGTGCCGTAAAGCCCCAAGCGCAGGTCAGAAACCGATCCTTAGTTCGGTGTATCTAGAGCATGATGTACCAAAACTAAATGTACTACTTAGATTTTATTTATGTGATAATATAAAATATATCCACGAGGCGGGACGACGCCTGGTTATTTTTTTAATTGTAATCGAGACTGATGTGATGTAATAAAATATTGTATAATGTGCTATATTTACTCATTGATCTATTTTTTATTCAATTATGATTACGTGTAAGCTGCTGGGTGTATTGTCGATATTCTTGTCTATATCTTATAATTACATATTGAAAATGATTTTAGAAGTTTCAGTTTCTAATATCGAATTTAAAATTAATACAGAATTACGATTATTATTGTTTCAATATGTTAAGAAAAATAATTTATAATCCTAATCTTATTTTCTTCTTTCCATCTCTATGAACTTCATTTTTATAACAGTTGAGATACTTTTTATGAAAGATGCTAATTTCTCTATCAACATTCGGGTTCCAGAAGCATATCGAATTGGGATATCCAGATTTAAAAAAAAAATTAACACTATTTCCCGCAACTGTGGTCCTCTTTTTCCCGCGGGAACTTTGCACTTTAAAAACTAGCATAATTTAATGACGAAGAATCGATGACAATGTCGTTTCTTACTTACAAGCAAACACAAACATAAAAATTCATGTGTTTATTACGTTGTTATCAATGGAATGTATTAAATATCGACAGGCTCAGTAGCTTACGCAAGACGCATGTAGATATATGATATACATAGTTGTAAATTCATTATGTTATGCGGTTTAAGTTTTATGTCATAGATTATTATAATGGATTGTATGGAGGCGCAGGGGCCGCTTAGTCAGGCTAAACGGGCTCAATTTATCCGGACAGAAATATAGGCTTGCTATGCCTTTGCATAACTAATCTTTTGACATTGCAATGTTTTAAAAAGGTTTTATTTCATTTAAATACCATAACATATAAAACAATGCAGATAAAACAAAGCTCTGCAAGGAATGGAAGAAAATATCAGTAATTAAGGCCATAGTCTAATCAGATGTTTCTTTGAACATGGCGTATATGAAATCGGTCTAATTATTTTATAATAACGCTGCACATGTTAAAAGTCAACAAACCACAGGAGAGGTATTTCGACTTATCCGGACAAAACAATGTATATGTAGGTATTAACAGTCATTGATGAATGAAGCATGTCTCTGTATTTCTGTTCAGACATTATTTATATTAATTATTTATACGGCTTAGGGCACAACGTCGGATAGCTTAATGAATTCTAGTGATTATACGCAATGTATAAGTAATTAGATGCGATCTGTCGTTTGCTATAATGATATTATTTGAAAGGTCAAGATCCCACTTCTGATTTTTTTATCTGAACGACTAACCTGTTTATTAGTGTTCCGAAATCAAAATGCGACTATGAATGCAGAATCCATTCCCTCCATGAACTTAATGTCAGTATACATTTACGGCTTTAACTAACCGACTTGCGAAAAGGAGATTCTTTAATTTAAAATAACTAAAACATTAATTAACCACAAGCTTCCAAGCTTGTCGCTTTCATAGTTAGGTGATCAACTTGTGTGCTCAAAAAACGTGTGTTAAACACTAATTGGACACGTTACTTAGAGTAGGCGACTGTACAGTTGCCGTTAGTACAGATATACCTCAAAAATATCTGAACACGGCCGTATTGTCAGTCGCATAAGAGCCGATTCAGCTGCGATACATATGATGGCGACTGTACCGTAAACTGTTAGTCGTTTGGATTAGAATCATGAAATGGTCGAGTGCATACCGCGTTTATCGCACATGTATATATTCGAAAAAGCAGTGAGAACTCACAGCGTGCCATCTGTTTTAATTTCATTTATACCAAAGCCAATGTCGAAAGCTGAACTGAATCTGATCCTGTTGTGCTTTCAGGACACGTGTCTTGCCAGGAACGATTAGCTTGATTCTATTCCAACTTGTATCTAGTGAAATGTTTTCTTGGTCACTTGTACCACGCTCAGCTTGTTCCTTTTGTTATACTTTATTCTCACTGTGCAATAAAAAATCCTATAAAACTTGAGTTTTATTTTGAAGTCGGCGAAAACTAGCTAATAACGATATTTCGGTGAGGATCAAAAACATACCCTCTATTTCCCGTGGCACTACTGTCCGAAGATTTCTATTTCAAAATCAAGTTTAACATAGTCGACGGAGCTCCTACTTTTGGGTATATTTGGCCCTTCGGGCCAGATCTAACATAACCTAGACCGACCTCCCATTTATGATATTTATTTTGGTCTGTAGTGCCACGTAGTAGTGCCATGGGTAATACAGCACATATACACACCGTTAAAGTTGCGTTAGTAAAGTAGTAAAAATTCGCTAACTTTTTCCATTGTGACACGAAAATTAGTCATACATTTGCATGGATAACAAGCATAGAGCTAGAAAATTAAATGGTCTAAAAATTTGATAAGGGGAACTCTGCATGGATTCAATAAAACAATAAATTGGACTTTTGAATTTTTATTATTAGATTTACACTGTCATTTACAATAAATTTCAATGTAGTTGGTAAGGACATAAATCAATATTGCATAACACTAAGGCTAATTGCATCAGTATTTTTTGTGGATAAATTAACAAAAATATATGCAATATTACAAATTCAATTAATAATAACGCTAATATCTTACTCGGGCACGCACTCGTTCCCACTGCTTGCCGCGCTACAACTGGAGTACGAGCGGCGGCCGGCGCATGCGCGTGATGGAATGTGTGTTGGCGCGCCGCCGCCGGGCCGAGCGGCGTGAGGCAGGCAGCCGGCGCGGGTAGGCAGCCGGCGCGGGCAGGCAGCCGGCCCGGCGGCCGCCGCGCACCGTGGCATTTCATTTCAAATAAATATTTTTTTCAAGTGCATTACCTTATCCTAGCACAACTTTTAGAACTACGGTTCGTCCTGTAAAAATCGTAAGAGATTTAGCGCTACGGCGTAATATTTTCGAGAAACATGCGAAATTAAAAAAAATAAATTAAAATATACAAAATCTCTATCACAATACTCGTAAGTAATTAAAGCAATTCAGTGTGAATACTCCAAAAGTTGTAATACGAACAAAGCGGGTACATCGACAATGTCTTCATCTAACAAGCGCAGCCCGGGCGGCCCCGAGGCCGGCATTTGTTCAACAACACCAGTACAGTACTACACAGTAGTCACAATTTACACAAACGCATTATAATGTTGCAATAAATACACAAGAAGGTATGAATGTATGTAACGCGGTACGTACGTACGATAGATACGATACATGAAGACCGACAGGGTGACGCCACTATCACTTAGCTAAATATTGCAAGTCACTACTAATACCACCCTAATAATGTTAGTTACAGATAAAATATATGCATGTAATGAATGATGGGGCGAGCTGCGCGGCGCGAGCACGGCGCGGCTATTTGTGCAGATGCTGTGGCTGTGCGCCTGCGCTGCATGCGGCTGCTTCAGCCCGAGAACCAAACTAAACGCTTCATATATCGTGAACGGTCGCTACGGTGCTAAGTCTCAACGGAGTAAATACTTTACACGCGGTATAAAATACTTAGAAAATTTACAATTCCCACCTCGAGAGAGTACCGAGTGACGGCGCGCGAGATCATCCGAACGTGAACCATTAAGAAAATACATTCTCAACAACATACAGTTAAAATGCAATACCAAAGTATTTTTTCCTTAACATTATTCCTCATAATCGAAAACAAATCTATCAAAAGAAGTACAATATTCATAATAATTATTACTCGTATATAATTTGACACAATACATAAACGAAAATGACAATAGTAGGTGTTGACATCGGTTGTTCGGGTACGAGAGAATTTAGTCTGAGGCAGCGGGTGGGGAGTGGGGAGTGGGGAGAGTGGGAGGCGGCAGCCCCGGGCTGCGGAGGGCTGCGGAGAGGCTTACAACCGGTTGTCATCGAGGGCTGGCTCTTACATCGTACTATATTTATTTTTGTAATTATAGTTAAATAGAACGCTGAAAGGTATTACGACACGTCCTGGTCCTCCACGTCTTGCGCTTGCTCTTTCTGTTCGGCTTCACCTGCGGACAAACACACGCATTAGCCGACGCCACGGACGCTAGGCAGGCAGGCTACGTATAGGCAGGGAGGAAGAAACAGGCACCACATTTTATGCAATGTAAAAATGTTACTATTTTAATATTAACCTCTGGTACCTATGTGTATGATAGGCAACAGTATCAAATTGAAGGCTATCTTTTTGTTTTTTTATCGTAATTAGTAAGATTGGTATTATTTGAGACAAACGAGACTAGAATGCAGTTTTTTTTCATTGCCATTCATTGCGAAAGGTTCGGTTGGCTGTTGTAGACGCGTGCCACTGGAAAGTGCTGCCAATTTGCCAGCAGACCGTTACATGTAAGTTTTTCATTACATAAATGTCTCGCATGCGTTCAAAGTGTCAAATCCTAAGAAATGGAGTATTCAGGGATATACTCCAATGCTTTGTACCGTACACTGATTATACGGAAACGGAAATAAACAGAACCACAGTATTATTTTTTGCCAATGTCAAAGGTGACAGTAGACATAGTTTTTTAATTCTAAGCTAGTTCTAGGCACAAAGCTTATCCAGCCATTAAATCTCACGAGTATCATATCGACCATTTAAAAAAATATTTCTATTTAATAATAGAAAATAGAAATGAAATAGCTGCAGTTCCTCGATCATAAGACGTTGACTGTCGAAAAAAATATAATTTGCACCTCTTTAAAAATCTTTACTTAGCCACTTCACATGGCACCGGCTCATACCAAATGTCGGTCGCGTAACTTCGTCATGATGCATTTAGAATATTTAGATAGTCATAGTTGTGGATGCGTTACCTTCGGCGTCGCCCTGCATGTCGGAGGTCCAGAGCGTGAGGTTGTCGCGCAGCAGCTGCATGATGAGCGTAGAATCCTTGTAGCTCTCCTCGGAGAGCGTGTCCAGCTCGGCGATGGCGTCATCGAAGGCCGCCTTCGCCAGCCGGCACGCGCGGTCCGGGCTGTTCAGGATCTCGTAGTAGAACACCTACAACAAATAATACTACACGTTACCACATGTTATAAATAAACGCTTTTATATTTACAACTAGTTTAAGGAACTAACTAACAACAGAGCATTCACTGTGAATGCTAGAACAGAAATCTCCATTTTTTTCTAACCAATTCTTAAAAAATACCAAGCTAAAAGCACTTAACTGTTGGTTAACACTAACAGACAAACATGAGACCTTTTGACAAACATTGTAGTGAAATAATAAAAAAACTGCCACTAAAATTTTATCACATTTGATACCTAAAATATATATTCTCCAGTTAACAAATAAAATACTAACAAAGATTATTTTCCAGCCAAACTAAACAAATGAAACCAGACTAGTCTGAAGAATTTTTAAACAGTTTCAAAGTATATATCGCACTCTTCGTGGAAGAAAGACGTAAGTCCTATTAAGGATCTACAGGACTTACGTCTTTCTTCCACGAAGGGTGCGATATTTAAGTTAATTTACTTGATATTATTTGATTATTTTATAACATAACTCAGATGCGAAAATCATGAAAAATTTCAACAGTACATGAAATTGAAAACCGAGCCATTATCTCGTTCCAATTTTAACCAGAGTCCAGCCATTAAAATATCTCATAAACGCGTGACGCAGGCGGCGGTAATCCGGCCGCGTCACGTATTTATGACTCCGAAATCTCGCGATTAGTGCTACATTGTTGTGTGCATAGTGATGTCACCAAGCAACTGGCTGGTGATTCCGCTTGTTTCCTTATTAATTTCTGTTTGAGCTACTTCAAGTTACACATTGTTTAAAATGTTGCTGGATGAAGGTCAAATAGAATCGTGTACAAAATCATTATATAAAATTGTAAGAGGCTTTTTTACTTGAGGAATCGAATAGCTAAGATACATTGTGTTTTTACGAAATTCCTGAGACAGCTAAACTAAGACACAAAAGTTAAAATTGTTACCGCCTGGTCAGTTTAAGCTTTATAAACCTCGACAATAGATGTGATGACCATACGCCATCGCCCTGGTACGGTCCGCAGGATGTAATATTATGGACCAACTTAATTAAATATTGCATACAGACAAACATACCACTCCAGAGAATTTCAGGTATTCTTTTAAAGATTTATTTAATCAATTTAAACTCTTGCGATTAGTTAAATAGATTAAATGAACGCAACAGACAGGCGTCTTAAATGGTTTACTCGTTATCTACACTCCAGTTTAGTGTTAACAAACCTATTCGACGACAAGGTCGGGTCAAGGTCGGCGGAATGTCCGCGAACAAACTATTACGTAGCACGCCTGTTAAGAGTGCCTTTCATAATTAATGTAACTAAATTTTATACGATAAATTACGTCACTAGACAAGGGGAATATTTAATTTTACTTTCGTTCCAAATTCCTATTACAATTTTCAATTTTATTTCATGAATACAGTGTAGGCAAGAAACTATTAGGTATTCTCGTTTTCAATTGGCCGATTTTTTTTTCAGTTATGCAGGACTAGAAACTACCTGCTGGATTGAGACTGCTTTCCTTCATTCCAACAGACCTATCCAAAATCTACCATAAAATGACATCAATAGGACTATGAAAACATCCTGATCAATACCATCCTGGGGTGTAGTAATAACAGCGGAACAAATACGTCGCTCACGGCAGTACCATACTATCAGCGATCTGATTATTTTAATCTCATTTGCCATATTATGCATGTAAATCACTTTGTCCCAAATAAGATTTTAATTTTGACTACCACCTACTTATACTTTTTTTATGGATAGGTAGGTGGATATTTTTGATTATTTTTTTATTGTAATATTTTAATAGACATCTCGCAGTATAGACAATGTTATGTACTCCGTTGTTGTCGTGTATATCAGACTAATGTACCAAGTAAGTTTCTATGGCTCACACTGTAATATACATGATGTGGATGTGCTGAATAAAACAAATAAAATAAAAAAAGATCTCACATCTCAGTGACATCGATTCTAATAGTAATCAAGACGTATGCCACTTCCTCTTGTTTTATCAAGCCCAGTATAGACTTGCATACTTCCAAGTCGCATCACATTACGGCACTCTGTCCAAAACCCTGTAATGGTTCTAACCCAAAATTGCAGGATTGCTCTCGCATAAACTGATTTTTTACATTACGTGGTTCCAAGTCCAGTAGCAGATGGGTAGATCAACTTTTTCTTGTCACTCGTTGCCATAGTTACATTCACTTCGTTCACTCGTAAAATCGTAAATTTATAGGTTTAAAATGTACCCAACACGTGTTTTTGTGTCATCTCATCTACTAAGCATGTTAGATCTAATGAAACAACATTACTTTTGTCCTCTCTCTGATGGGACAGAATAGCACAGAACAGTTGACCCACCCGGTAAATAAGAACAAGGATGTGGTGAGGGTATAAATGCGAGGTACTGACTGAGAAATTGAGCGCGAGTCCGAGCCGGATGGGGTGCGTGGGTGGCAGCTCCGTCATGGCGATGTCGGAGGCGGCCTTGTACGCAACGAGCGAGTTCTCGGCCGCCTCCTTGCGGTCGTTGCCCGTCGCGAACTCCGCCAGGTACCGGTGGTAATCTCCCTGTAACAGCACACACAATGGTTACATACAGTTGCATCAATCACGATTTCTTACTTACGGGTTAAGGAAGAATTATATCCAAATAATTACCAAACTTCCAGGACTTATCATATGTTTAAAATTAAATTAACTCAAAGATTCGACCACATTGCAGCGGCCTTGGACGCAAGTAGACTGAGAATTTTGCACAGAGAATGGAGTTTGGTAGTTGTTATGAGTGAACATTTGTGAAACCTGTGTAGGCATTATTATTTATTATTATCGCAAAATACTTTTACTTTCCAATATAGCTAAAAAAACGGGAGCACAGTACCAACAAGTTATCCTACTTCCTACTAATATTATAAACGCGAATGTTTATAAGTATGTTTGTTACTCTTTCAAGTAAAAACTACTGAATGGATTTTAATGAAACTTTACAACATTATAGCTTATACATCAGAATAACCTAGACCACTTTTTATCCCGGAAAATTGCCTAGTCCCCGCGGGATAGCGATAAACATGTCAAATGTCACAGCTTAGTCGCGACGTTAATAATTATTGCAGATTATACTATCAACATCAGTTCTTAAGTCTATTTCTACGCGGACGAAGTCGCGGGCAGAAGCTAGTACATACATAAATTTAATCACGTCTTTATCCCTTAGCGGGTAAACAGAGCCTACGGTAACAAGACCAAAGGCCACGTTGAGCATGCCAACAATAAGTTGCAGTTGCAATAAAAAAAATCTAGCAATCCATTTTCTATTTTCAATTCGCCGTAATAATATCAACCTAATTCTCAAAAACGAGCCTCAAATAATAGATCTTAGCGTGGATCAACTTTTCTATATAGCTGTTGTAACTGGACACGCTATCTTCACGGACAGGGTTACGCTATCTTATCGGCACATTCTCGCGTGGTCATTGACTACCGTCGCTGGGCGGCGGTCGCCCGACAACAAACTCTCCCGCGAACCGTCACGAGAATCACGTTTAGCGATTGGACTAAATTATGCATAAATAATAAATGTACATCCTTAACCTTTACACCCCCAACGACCGGTATATCCATCGGCGAGCACAGCGAAGAGCACGCTTTACAGAAGTTTTAAATTAGCTTAAACATTTAGTCTTAGCGTTGCAAAAGGTTAAGAGACGAAACATAGTCCTCTTTGCCATTTGTGAGTACCATAGGTATTTTCTACGGAATGTAGACCTAAAAATACCTTCATTAATAATGAAATACTACATACATAAATCACGTCTTTATCCCTTACGGGGTACACAGAGCCTTAGGCAACAAGAACTTAAGGCCACGTTTAGCATGATTGTGGGCGTACAGGTTGAAAGGTGAATCAAAAAATCACTTTCCGTTGTATTAAGAACTAAAAATGAAGAACAACGAAATTCCAATAAGTCCAACGGTAATAAATATCGTTTCATTTTGACGAACTCGAATAGATCGCAAACTCCGCAAAAAAAAACTGTATTTAATAAACAACTGCAGCGAGCTTTGAGCTTACGGTTTTAACAATGCTCAAAGCAAACTCATTAATCCGTTAATGGCTTTGCAGAGGAGGTATGGAATGTACAGTCTAACGATAATCTATTCCCATGCGCTACGCGAAGAGTTATACATTTATTATTTACTAGCTTTTGCCCCCGACTTCGTCCGCGCAGATAACGTCAGAGTGACCACATACCCCATACATCCACTCATGTCTCCAAGTATAAGGTTTTTAATTTCCTATCCCGTTGGAAATTCGGAAAATCCCTTCATAGAGCACCTACGTGATCCTCTAGGAGTATTATCTACTAACTAATTATAGTCTTAATTATTTACCTCGTGTTTTTATCCCGTGGGAAATTTGAAAAAATCCTTTGTAAGTACTTTTTATACTCATCAAGGAACAATATGTAGGCATTCCAAATTTAATGTCTGTAGCGTGGGAAAATCGGGATAAAAAGTATCCTACGTCCATCTCCTGGTTTTAAGCTACCTCTCCACCAATTTTCAGCCAAATCGGTTCAGCCGTTCTTGAGTTATAAATAGTGTAACTAACACGACTTTCTTTTATAAATATTATTATCAGCCCCATTTCATCACAATAGTAGTTTCATTATTACCAATCTTCTTTTGCTATTTCAGAAGTTTGTAGTCAATAAATTATAACAACGCTGAATAGAAAGTGGCACGTCTAGCAACAAGCGTTACGATTGTGGATTTAACGCCATCTTGTCTCTTAGCATACCACCACCGACATGGCTTTAATCAGAGCTTATTCTGTAATTAATTTACTAGCTGACTCGGCGAACTTCGTACCGGCAATAAAAGTTGTCTGAACTTATTTCTTTACATGTCACTTCCACCTTCCTACATAAATCACGTCTTTTTCCCTTACGGGGTAGACAGAGCCTATGGTAACAAAACCTGTCCACGTTTAGCATGATTATGGGCGTATAGGTGGACGGGAGAATCAAGTTATTACAAAACCAAAATTAACAACTAACAAACCGCCAATCCATTTTTAATACGCGTCAATTCACCTATAAATTCAAGGTTATAAAAATATTAAATAAAACTACGCGATGAATGTTGCTTATTTAACTACCTACTATCGTTGGTAACACCTCATAGACATTGCCCAACCCTCGATGACATCCACGCATACAGTCCTAACAGCACCTAGAAATGCATGTTACTCTCGACGTTAACCTAACAACCGCACGCTTATATTTTTAAATACTAAACCACACAGTTAAGATTATAATTTAGAGTGAAAGCTCTGCACATTCCCCAGTTTCCCACTGCTAAACAATTCGTGCCTACTGACCTACTTCACGCGGCTAACTTTCTGCTTTAAACTTAAACAATATCTAACCATATTCAAGTTTATCATGTCATGACTGATTCAATAATATTGAGCTTTAGACATTTTCGTACTCCTGAATTTCAGACGCAGTTGGCATGCGTTGAGTGATCAGTGTCCATCATGACGCTCGCTCGCATCATCAGCTCGTTAAAGTATTCGCGGTCAACTAAATATGTGTAATGTCGATTGATTTTGGTATTACATATCGAAAGGTAGGCAAAAATGTTGGTAGGCCTCCCGCAAGATGGGCGAACGATCTGGTGATGATCGCTTTAAGTCTATGACTGCGGGTAGCACCAAATCGCGAGATCCTTGGGGAAGGCCTATCTAGTAGGTACGATAATGTGATGCTATGGTGGTGTAGTGTACTGACCTTCATTTTGTAGTAGAAGACTTTAGACTCGCCGGTCTGCGAGGAGGGGATGAGGTGTTTGTCGAGCACGGCGAGAATGTCGGAGCAGATGTCGCGGAGCTCCTTCTCCACCTGCGACCGGTACGCGCGGATCATGCTCAGCTTGTCCTCCGCGCCCTGACAAAACAGACAAACACGTTACACATGGTATTAACATTGGGTTTTGGAAGGCCTTGAAAACATTCTCGTACCAAGACAAACTACCTGACTACGAAGCTTGAGGTCCCAGTTCTAGGAAGGTTGGTGATATTTGTCTCATGATATTTATTTATTTAGAAATTAAACCCAAATTCAGCAGTTCTGGTACATCCTTAAGGATCTCGCCTTATGAAATTAGAAACCGGTTAAAATGTCGTAATAATACAGCTTGACGGGAAGATTAATTCAATTGAGATTTTATATTGTGAGATTGTGATATAAATCAAGCAGTAGCAAAGTGTGTATCAGTAGCCACACCAGCCAAGCTTTTTTTTAAAGATGAGATATTAATTAATGACGCGAGACAAGACATGCAGAATCGACCAATCACAGTGTCACATTGCAAGCACAGCAGAGACGAAGTATAACTCGGGTCATCGGTCAATTATGCACGAATCGCACCCTTAGCCTATCCCGTCAAAACCAATTCATAAAAATACCGGCTATCACTATGCAGGGAATTAGCCTACGCCCTCGTTCCTATAGCAGTATAGCTATAAGTATAACGTTTCAGACAGTGACATCAGTTGCGAACTACAAAGCAATGTTTGTAGACCACGCCCGCCAAATCAATTAGGACCTAGGTGAAAACAAAATTAGCAAACTTATTTAACTAACTTCAATGACTTATCAGAACGAGATTTCGTGCCAAAGTAACAGGAAAATTAGGAAAGTTTCTACTCGAAATGAGACGACGTATTAGGTACAGTTAAATTCTAATGTATATTCTAGCTAAACTTAGCCTTCGAACAAACCAGCGATACAAATATCCAGCCATCAAAAACGTGCATAAAATTCATTAAACTAAATATGCAAACATTAGGGAAAGTTTTCTCGCGGACCGGCGTCGGTTCTAGATCGTCGCGACAAATTAGGGGGGCATTTTGCTAAATTACCCGAATGCCTCGGACATCGCGGCGTAAAGCGAGCCGCATATAGCCGTACTATGACCCACCTACTTCAACCATGTAGGGGTCAGTTACCCGCAAAATATACGCATTTTTATAACCAACCTCGTACAAAAAACCTGATAAAATCTAGATTATTAATATTAACACTATATAACCTAGATCGTAAAACTAAAATCCATTTCTCAATAGGCCGCCTAGACGAGGCTAGCTAAGTAGGTCTAGCACAAAGGCTGTAGCGGTCATGTATGCCAAAGGCCTACTTGCTAAATTCCTGAATCGTTAGCGACATAGGCCTTTCGAGAAGCGACCAAACTATTCAGGCAACAGAATAAGCCCGCTCCCATAGTTAACTTGTTTATATGACCACACCCATTTACAATTAATATATTTATTATTTTAGTGTGAAGTTTCTGTGATACAACTCCTCAGTGCACGGTGACCTCAAACGGCCGTTCAAAAACTTTCAAAACATCGCATATAAAAGACGCTTCGGGGCGGAACGACTTTTTCACGAAATTTATCATAACCCCGTTCTACTGTTTTTACATTTAGAAGGTAACAAAACGGAAACAACTATCGTAATTTTAATGAATCATTTAGTTAGAATTTACGACGAGCCATAGCAACGTCGGCGAAGCGGTCTTTAACATAATATAGTGACGCAGCTTGTCATTGAATAATTTAATAAACTAATATTTGCATGCGTAGGTGCAAAACGCAAGACTGATAAAATAACGGTGACTTTAATGATCTCATTGGCAATTGTGGCAGAACAATTAGTGGGAAAGTCTCACTACTACTTATTTTAGTCTGCATCACATGGAGCTTAGTCATGGGATAATTAAATATAATGTTGATGTTTATTCCGGTCGCGGTTATAATAGACAATCAGACGTGAACTTGTCTATGAATAAATAATCGCTGCATAAATTAGCACAGCAGCATTTGTGAAACTCCTGGTGCAATTTGATAAGGAGAAAGTGGTCAGAGTACTATAAAAGGTTTAATTTATTATTATTACTTATTGATATGAGCATGACTTTAAAGTACTTCATTTCTTAAACGTAAAATTTACTGATTTTTAATAGAACTTGCTGAACACACCATTCACAATTGACCTCAATAACGGAAATAAAAAAACAAATAAAATGTTAATTTAAATCGCAGTTTTTGCGCGTACAAGTCTCCTCCCAGACCAGACGCAGCAAAAAGTAGCCTTGATTGATTTTCACACTTCATTCAGTTTACCTAAGTCTAAGATAACGGCACACGAATACCTACCTAGCATTTGATGTAAGACGTAACGGCCGAACTAAATGCGGGCAGTTCTTTTGGCTTTAGCAAAAAAAACTGGGTCACTTGGAAATATGTATTAGAGTTTGCTCCAATGCCCCTAAGGGCCACAAGTGCGACAGAGCCAAAAAATTAGAGTGAACATCGATACTTTCATACACTATGATATTAGTAGCCCAGTTAGCAATTAAGCAAGCCAATAAGGCAAGCCTTAGACTTAAGACAGATTTTTGCGTAGTGTTAGAAATTTGCTTTCGACGTGTAGCTTATGTGCAGTCAGCGTCAAATAGTTTGTGACACCCAAAGTGGCCAAAAAGTTAGCAACACGACCTTATTTCAACTGTAACAAAGACGTGTTGCGAACTATTTGGCTACTTTGGATGTCACGAACTATTTGACGCTGACTGTACGTTGTGGGTTGGAAAGCTTCTCTGCCTCTGTTCTGTCTGATTCGTGGGAACCGAGGAATAACTTAACACACACAACAATATCAACACTAACTCAAAATTGGTATCGTTCAAAACCAAAATCCAAAACATACAGCCAATGGGCTACCATATTTTCAGCTTAGGAATCATAATCTAAGTGTTTTATATTTGAATCAGATTTCTTTGGGAGCACTGCACGGCTTGAGACTTCTAGCTACAGTTTTAACTATATTAATTATAATCGATTGCGCAAAATATGGGATTTTCCTCCGACATGGCAAAGGTGTGATGTTTCACTCGTGCTAACGCAATTCAAACGTCAGTCTGGCCTAAACAGTTCCTTAATTTATTATAATTAACGTAAACTCGTCAACTATGACGCGTATTTCTCGTAGAGGTGACCGCTTAAATATGCGAAAACTCACTACTTACTATGCAATTTAATTACCAAGTTCAAGCTTTGACGTAGAATATCTTAAGTAATTTTAAGGCCGGCGCACACCAAATGCACCAGTATGTATGGAACCATGAGATAGAAGCCAGACCAGTGGGCTCATTACCTAACTCGCTCGCAATCGCCATAGTGTTCATTTGGACAGTTCATGTATGGGCTGACAATTGGCATCGGAATCAGCTAGCTGTCACATTCATACAAGAACTGTCAAAATGAACACGATGGCGATTGCGGGCGAGTTAGGTAATTAGCCTACAGACCCGTGGTGTACGGATGGAGTAGTCCATACATATGGTCGCCGTAGCCAAAATCTGGGCTTAAGAGCATAACGCATTCATCGTTTGCACGTCTAGACGCACAGTCGCGTAGCGCGCGAAATACATTGTCCGTCTTGTTCTTACTATTCTAGAAAGAGATGGGGAGTCTATCTCGCTCGCGACGCGACTTGTACGGTCTCGTGCTAGCCGTGCTGGACAGCTGAAAGAGTGGAATTCCCGACCTGCGCCTGTTTCCTGAACACAATAATCAAGCCTGATCTTCGCTTAACATCAGGCGTAAAAAAACAGTGACAGCTAAATAAAGAAGCATGTGTGTAAAGAGTTAGTTACGCTTTCTAATCTTCATTTTCATAGTATACATGCTGAAACGTCTTATTTCTTTTAATCTCATATTTAAAGAGGTTTTAGTACACAGGAGTGACAATGTCAGCCTCATGGGAGGACTCAAGAAGATCGGAAATCGCAAATCATGCAGCATTCCCTCCCCCAGAACCAGATGTTCTGGTTAGAAACGTCTTATAATATAGCCTCCCGTGGATACATGACTCACGCCATAACTATATCTGAAGTATAATTAACTTTTCAATTAAACAGCATTAAAAGCACATGTGGTCGTTAAAGGTCGTACTGGTTTAATGCGAACATAATGGGTATTTAACGTATCATGAAACATGCAAGATATTAACAAGCTAATATTGACAAGATAATACAACAATAAACCTTTGGCTTTTATTAGCAGGCGATATCGAATCGAGCGTTAATAAACGTAATATGAAGATAGAACCTAAACTTAAAACTAATTGCCATACTAAACCGCGATAAGTCTTGAACTTGGTCGCGGGGCTGCAAGGATGTCAAGTTTTGGGAATTACCATAGAGTTTTTGTGTTGTCATGACGTGATGACGTTTCAATCAGAACTAGACGTAAAACACTATGACAAGCAGTCTTGAAATGAAATCAATTTGAAATTTGGGATAAGAAGGTAGCTGTTGGAGCAAAACGATATCTATCTACGAAGGTAGCCAATATAAGTCTCACACTGCCTCCACTTTGCTCAGGAGCAGGGCTGTGCTAAAAACGGTTTTTTATATTTTACCGAACTTGTACGGAACCCTCAGTGCGAGTCCGACACTCGGCCGCTTTTTTTTTCAGTCGTCATAACAATTGACAACGCAAGCTTTTGCTTTGAATTTAATTTAGTAAAAAAAGCATATTGTCAATGACCTACTTTGCAAGAAGGTATCTAATGATTACTCAGGTTATTATCCTGTGAATCATGCCAACACAAACTGACGCGTTCAAACAAAAGTCACAGTCACTCTTGTCAGTGTTAACGCATTCGCAGTCTGTCAATCCCGAGAATTAAGCCACCATAAAACACAAACGCATATGCGCGTCATGGCTGCAATTAAGACGGCATCAGACGAAAACTTGGGCTCGGCTTTTCGACTATACATCCCACGTGCTTTGTGACCCTAAAGGTTTAAGACTTCTGCAACTGTATGGGTATCACAAGTTTATGATGCTGTTAAAATAGCAGCCTAGCAGTGCTGCAAGGGGCATCCACGAATTTCAACAATAAAGACAAGTCAAGGAAACTAAATTAAATATGAATTTGTGGCGACAAACTTATCATTAAGAGTTTTGGCTGTTAATAATCAAATCAATTAACTATTATATTATTATAACTCATCAAACAAGAAACAACTGATAAATGCAGTGATATTACTGATATTTACAATAGCTGTCCTAAACAGGGTTTTAGTTGAACAGTTCCAATGGTCTTTTGTTTCTTTGTTCAATTTATTGATCCATGCCTTTGAAGCAGGTCAATAGGTGGGGATGTGCCCAACCAGGTTTTTGCCAAACCTAAACAAACTAAGCATTCAATGCCGTTTTCGCAATAACGGAAAAGTCAATCAGATAACACTTAACACTTCAGGTTGGTCTTGCATTCTGTTTGCAAATATTTCACTAATTTGAAAAATCTTTGATGTGGTGATTTATTTTGTAAATTTTAGGAATAAACGTAAATTATATCGCTACCTCGCGGGTGTTATTCCAGGGTAGAAATCATAAGCTGTGTGCCAAATCTCACAAACTGACCCATTTTATAATAAGAAATGGATAATGTAGCATAGATCTCTCTAAATTGTCTTCATTTTACCCGATTGGGTAGCATTCTTATCAATTATTTATATTGACTAGTAGACTTTATACATCTCTACTATAGACTAATATAATTTAAGGCTCTGGGACCTTATACATCCCTATTATAAATGTATTTAACTTAAGTAGAATTTAAGCATTATAGTAGCTTAATGTATTTTATTTTGAAGAAAATAACTGCCAAGTTTCTTGCGGCGCATTCTTCTTGGCAACGATGGTTTTTCCGAATGCGCTAGTACTTTTATAAAGACATGTAAAAGAGCCCTTGGTGGCCAATTGGCAAAAAACAATTTTGAATTTTACAAATAATCATTTCACTAATAATGAGACAGGGTCAGATAAAATCTTGTCCATTTGGTAAACTATTTGGTTACTAGCTTTCCTTGTAAGTTAGGTATGTATGGTCCTAGATCCTAAACCTAAAACATCATTACCCTCAAAACCAGCACCAGATAATTTTATTAATAAGCCCAAATGGCTTAACTCATTAATTACCATTCTGTTATAATGCAATAAGTGCTTAAGCGATTAATAGGTAGAAGTACCTTAAGGTCAATTATGTTTTAAAAATTCTTACATTAAAAAAAACTTACTTTCGTCTCTTCCTTCTGTTCGATGGAGGAGATGATCCTCCACGAAGCCCGGCGGGCGCCGATGACATTCTTGTACGCGACGGAAAGCAGGTTCCGTTCCTCGACTGTTAGTTCATTGTCCGAGACGTTGCGGGAGGCTACATTCTTCATCGCCTCTACCATTTCTGAAATTCAATTGTTCGGTGACTTAGTTTTCACTTCTCATACATGTGCATCATACCATACCAGAACCTTTACCTGGTTGATAAAATTACAGTATTAAAATTTGTTTTTACACGTAAACATCTAAAATTTTATAACTTCAATTGACAAAGACTTAATTGCTGCCTAGGAACTGACAAAGCTGTCAGTGTGTCTGTTCAAGCCCTTGCATAATTGTGTTTCCATCTTTGCATTAGACATAATGATTGCCAGATGTTCAGTTTCAGCCAGATATGTTCGGCTCATTCTTGTCTGGATTAAGGTCCGTCGTGAGCAACTCGTACAGCAAACTGCAGAGAACAATCCTGTGACTTTTAGAATAAAACGTTTGGACTAAACAGCCACCATTACCTAGTTTTTGTATTTTACGGCCAGTTGCGCCTATGCCAACATGAACTACACAATATTATAAATGCAAAAGAGATGGTTTCAGTCCTAGGGAAGGACAGAGGATAGTTTTTTTCCTGGAAAATCGCATAGTTTACGTGGGATAGCGACAGCCGAATTCTACGCACACGTCGCGCCCAACCACTAGTTTTTAAAAATTTAACTGCCATTGACCCTTATGGTGGTCAACGACTTTCTTGATTAAAACTATACATGTATTGCACCAGGGCAATAGCTAGACTATTTAAAAAAAAAAACAAGATTAAGTCATCATCTTTCTTTTTTTTTTATTCTATGTACCGCCATATTAATGAACAATATCTCTTGCTACTAACATGAAAATTATCTTTGTTTCAAGGCTTAACAGCAATGATAGTATATTTATTCAAAGAATTACATTATCATTTCTTTTATTTTGTATCCCAAAGCTCAGAGGGAATGGGTGAAAATCTTAGGAATGTTATAGGCAATGTGGCTAGCAACCCATCACTATTTTGATTCTCCATTCCATTCATACACCCACCAATCATGTTAAACATGGTATTTAGGTCTTCTTACCCTTGGATATGTCTACCTCTACCCCGTAAGAGATAACAATGTGATTCATGTATGTAATATTTCATTAGTTTCATTAAATGTACAATTTTATCAGTAGCAGTGTTAGAAGGCAAATTTTATCTTCTAGCATTAATAACAATCATGTAAATCATGGTCAAGGGTACACTGGCATTTCACATTGATAACATCTCGGCCAATGTGATGCAAGTCACAAAAATTATCAATTTTTTTCTACCAAAAATGATAGTTACACAACAAATGACAGTTTACAGAATAAAATTATTGCTCAAATCAATTATTTGCAAATTATCACCACTTTTACATAACAGTTGCATACAGTCATTGTCTGCAGCATGAGGTGTGCCCACTTTCTACTTGACATCTGTGATATTAAATCAATGATGAAAGACTTCTGGCTTTGATTTAACCAAGGTATCAGTGCTTCTCAGGCTGCAGGGCGAGAATTGCCGATTTCTGTAGTAAAATCAATCAAATAGCCTAACAATTCGTATTGTACTACAGTTTTCATTCAATGCCCTTATCATCCAAGGAATATGCGTATGTAAATCAGATATCTAAAGATAACCTACACAATGATGGCATTATTATCTTAATTCAAAAGATGAATGCGATAACACGAGTTTCTCAGCAAGATCGCGAACAATAGGTGAAACCGCGGAGGGCGTTGAAAAGAGCTTCAGTACAGATTCTGAATGAGCAAAACCGCAAAATGAGCTATTCCACCAAGGTGCGACATGCATGAACGAATTCAATAAGATCGATCGTAGTTAAATTTCCTTTGGATGTGAAAATAGGTGACACTTTTTTCTTCTCGAACTTTTCGCTCTCAATTTCGAATGAAAGTCTTGAAATTCCCACATAAAACTATGCTGAATAAATGTAGGAATCAGCGCAAGACCCTCTTGTCCCTGTAAGTTTGGTTTTTCATCAAGAACATCGAAGTAATAAGGTAAAGGGCATCCCACCGGCGGATGACGCATCGATCGCTGACCAAGCCTAAAGAATGCCATTGATTTGTTACGGTTTCCAATGAAAAACGTATTTAAAACAATGTATTAGCTAAAGTCCTTCATCAGGTGGAGTTTATTAGGGGCTCATTCATAGTTCGGAAACAGATTTTTTTCAGACTATCATCAAATCGTCTTTCAACTGTCGGCAAAATTGAGAGAGAATTTTTGCCCTCCTCCGTAAAGATATTACAAAAATATGTACTCACCATCGTAACGCTCGGCCTGCTCGGCTAACTTAGCTTTATACACATTATCTTCCCTTTCCGACATATTGGATGACAAATGATTTAGCACTAACTATATCCAAATCGCCAGGTCACTAATTCACCAAGATGGCCGCGCCCGCCAACCGAATCCGAATTCGATCTTCAACTAAACTCCGCCCATGACGTCATTGAAATGGCAACTTCCGTTCTAAAAATGTTGCCAGACCGCGATCACAGTTCTACCAATATTCGATAGTTAAATATTTTTAAACAAGCGTGTTTTTTATTCTTTTCTTTTGTAATTCCTTCAATTCGACGTCATTATTCGGAATTTCAACTACATAAACTGAAAATCTTGCTACTAGGCGACCACGTAAGATCGTTATGTGTATACAACAAGAGCAACTTAAAATCCACTTTCGTATAGTAATTTTATAATGATTACAAAATTTATATTTTCAAAGTTACACCAACCAGTAAAATGAATATTTAACAGCGCTTTTGCAATGTGTGTAAGAATATTTAATAAAATTCCGGTGACATTAAAGACATTGCCTACATCCCAGTTCAAAAATAAACTACGCAATCTGCTATGTAATTTCTGCTTTTATAGTATTGACGATTTTATGAATCACAAGTTCTAATGTACGTTTTTAATTTGATGTATATTATTAGTATTTAATAGCTACTTAGATTGACATTACCTAATACTTAGTAATACCTAATATTGACTTGTATACATTATAATTATTAGTTTTCTTTTTAATTTGATATATTGTAAGTTAATTGATAAATGATGAATCTGATAACTTTTTAAATTACTAGTTAAATTTTATTTATAATTGAATGAGTAATTTAGACATTTTAATTTTATTGTTTTCTAATAGGTAGTATTAATTAAATTACATACAATTTGACTGCTTAATGTTAGAGCAAAACGCTTCACGCGCCTCAAATGGCTGAATATATTAAGGGACCTAATACTTGCTTATGATACCATCTATGTAAATTATATTTGTTCTTGTGAATAAATGATTGATTGATTGATTAAATTGTACCCTTGATATATGTAGGGACCCACCTGCTATTTGGGTATTCCTTGTTGTATAAATAAAACTTTTTTTAAGTAGTTACGTTTTTTTCTGTAATTTAAGTATTTATCATGATTGTATAAAGTGACATAGACAGGTAGGTACTTAAAATTTTAACATAAATAGTGCGTAATTAAATTTATTTCAGACTGAGTTCATAAAATGCTAAGTGGTAATTATAAGCGCGTGGTAATTAGTAGCAAAATAATAAACAAACAAATAGTTTTAAGAATATACTGCCCACTGTTACTCGACTTTATGCAGTCTTATCTAACGGGCAAGAATAGGGGAGTTCCAGCGTTCTCTCATGACATTCAAGATTTGGTTAGGGCTTTCGCGAAGCAAGGCGCATCTACTTCGTATTATTATCGCCAAGGCTATCTGCGGTGCCGTCGGAGCCCACGGTTTTCCGGCAAACAGATCCTATAAACTACACGCTGTGAGTCGAAGAAAAACAATAGATATGTAGAAGAGCGTATAATACTACGCCCTTGCTAGAATTTTTTCTACGTAAATAAGTGACATTATGAGCTAAATATCCATTATTTCTCTCTAAGTACAGTCCCTTTAGTGCCTATTTTAATACCATTGAGTTAACAATAGTAGAAACTAATACTCTAACATGGCAACGATAAAACAACGTCGGAAGTGTTATGTTTCAGAAAAAAAACTTTTATGAAAGTAATTTCCTCTTTTCTGTAATATTAAAAAATTACCTATTTCATTAATGCAGTCAAAATAATTAGCTGTTATAAAAATTTTATCAACTGTTTTCTAAGGTACATTTTTAAAATATAAAAACCGTAAAACAGCCAATAAGTACGTCCCTAAAAGCTAATGTCAACTGTCAGGTATCTTCATGCTTGGCGGCCATCTTTTAATATCGTAAATCTGTCTGTCGGTATTGTTGATTGTATTTTCATTAAATATTTCGCATTTATATAATATTCTTGACATATAAATTGTACTTAACATTTATTCTTATTCATAACTATCCAAAATGTATCCTTAAAAACGTCGATACCGCTTCGTATATGACAAGTTGGTGTGCAATAAGACACTTTTTTATACAGTCCAATTATTTGTTATAACTCGGTAAGAAGCCTATATTTTGGGCTTCTTTGAACTCTAACAATGTCTAACGTAAGCTATGACCTCGATACGTCGGGTGGTCTTATGCCGGTGAGTTGTTTGTAACTTTTACAAGCCCTAAAGTTTCATACTGAGTTACTATGGCGCCATTTTACCATTATTAATGAAACCGATGGAACTATGCCTTGTTGAGACTTTATTCTGTTTCCTGAAAGCGTCTTCTTGTGTTTTAGCTTATTAAAGCGCTGATAAAGCCTCCAGACGAAGAAGTGAGCACCCAGAAAACTAAAAAGCCCCAACATCCATATTATAAGAGGCCTGGCAAAGGTCATAACCGCGACTCCTGTGACGCTTGCGGGGAAGGCGGCGACCTTATATGTTGCGATCGTTGCCCAGCCAGCTTTCATCTTGGTTGTTAGTGAGTACAAGTTCAAACTGAGTCTATCCCTACTTAAATCTGGTTACTGTTTTAAGAAATAAAGACATTTATATCTATGTATGTTTGTGTATAAAGCAAGATTAATTATAGATATGATATAGATCTAGATGTTTAATTGACAATGTTCACGGTATGAGTTGACTAGGATTTGACTGACTTGATTGACTTATTTCTATTACATACATAGATTGAATGACAGCACTCTTACAGTCAAAAAAAGTAGGGTCACTTGGTCAGGAAAAAATCTTGCAGTTTTTTTTTATGTGCATACATGTCTTTATCCCTTATGAGGTAGACAGAGCCTAAGGTAACGAAACCTTAAAGCAACATTTTACATGATTAAGGGTGTATAGGTGGAAAGGGAAATCAAAATAATGATGGGTTGCTATAACATGAAATTCCTAAGACTTGCCCATTCCGTCGATGGGCTTTTTCCATCTGCGCGGGAAGAGAAGCAACTGATAAATTCTATGTTTTTTCTTTACTCCCAGACCAGCATGGAAGAATATTTTGAAATTTTTTTTTTTAACTAAAACTTAATTAGTTTCTTTGAATAATCGCTACATGAAAGCATTTTAGTTACTTAGTAAGTCAACTGACCAGTATTTAATACGGTCAACAACTTAAATTATTCGAGCCACTATGGAACGCTGTCATATTGTCATTGCCAAACTTTAGCAACACATTTTAAACACTAACAAGCAATCATATCACTGATGAACGTACCATGACCGTACCATGAAAAAAAAGAAATCCTGACTGTACATACTGTCATGCCACATATTAAAATATTCCTGTATCTTCTCCAAATTCTTACCTTATTGGACCTTAATTTGTTATTCTTGTTCTAACATAACATAGCACCAAATTGAATTCTATCACTGTGAAACTTGTTATCATTCCCCCAGTGATCCGCCGCTTGATGAGAATGACATACCAGCGGGGCTGTGGCTGTGCAAGGAGTGCGCCGGCTCCGACAGGGAACAGCCCCCGAGCAGTCGCAGCAGCCGCGCGCAGTCCCCGGCCGACCAGAAACCTGATGACAAGAAGACCAGGCAAGTTGATCCAATTGTATTACTTCTTAAAGTGTTAGGTTTTACGGATAATTCCTGTTAAATTATGAATTACTAGCTGTTGCCCGCAACCTTGTCTGCATAGAATTCGTTTATTGTTCTCCTGCAGGAATTACGAAATTTTCCAGGATAATAAGTAGCCTATTTGTTATTCCAGACTATAATCTATCTATGTTCCAAATTTGATCCAGATCTGTCCAGCCGTTCTGGCGTGAAAGAGTAACAAACATCCATCCATCCATCCATACTGACAAACTTTCGCGTTTATAATATTAGTAGGATGATAGTCACTAGCAATAGGTATATGTCAAAAAATGCTATCATAATATTAACAGTGAAGAACCAAGATATCCTATCTTGTAATTTCGGATTAATGTAAGATAGGAGCTCAGTGGCGGATTTACCAGAAGGCTGAGAAGGCTCTAGCCTAGGGCGGCAGATTTTGGGGGCGGCAAAATTTAGGTGACGACCTTTTTTTTTTACCTCATAGAAATCAAAAAAGATTTTTCTATGACAGAAGGGCGGCAAAAACACTATTCAGCCTATACCTTGAAAATTTGTAAATCCGCCACTGTAGGAGCTATTGGTTTTCTCAATAGAATTCAAACTACAATAATTCAAATTTGTAACACAGGAGATCATGGTTCTTCCCCGTCGTATATATCTATAGTGGTGCTATGCTTTCTTGGCCAGTGCTGTTTGAGGGGCTCTGAAAATAGTCGAAATTTGGTTGTAAGAGCACTAGATTTGAAAGGAAACTTGCAACCGCTGATACAGTTAATTATAATGAATATTATATTAACTTACATCTTCAATCATGTAGGTAGGGTCCTCCATAGATGTCTCTAGGTGTTTCAAAAGAAGTGATCATGATAACTATTATTAAACAGCGAGTTTGTTTGCCCTTCTGTCGTTTGACGGAGACGATAATTATATACATTAGCTAGCATTCGAATAAAAATACGAAGGCACTTGAAAAATAAATTCTAACAACACCTAAATCCCCAGGCTGCTTCGCAACCGCTCCAATTCTGCCAAGAAAACTGAAGAGGACAGCAAAGAGAAGAAAGAAGAGAAGGAAAAAGAGAAGGAGCCTGAGAAGGAGCTGACTCCTATGGAGATTTTGGTGCGGGCTGCTCGCATCATGAATCCGCGGCAGTTCGAGCTGCCGAGGGAGATGCGTGTGCCCTGCCCCTTTCCTGGGACTGATAAAGGTAGGTGCTTGGTAATTGGACTAAGCCCACTCTGAGCCCTTTGCCACCCTTTCATCATCATCATCATCATCATCATCATGTCAGCTGCAGACGTCCACATACAAAGGCCTTTCCCAAGGATCTACACGACGAACGGTTTTCGTCGAGTACTCGTCTGGAAGCTGTAACTGTAACAATACATACATACATAAATCACGTCTTTATCCCTTACGGGGTAGACAGAGCCTGAGGTAAAAAGACCTAAAGACCACGTTTAGCATGATTGTGGGCGTAAGGATGGACAGGGGAATCAAAATAGTGATGGGTTGCTAGTCACATCGCCTGTAACATGATTCCTAAGTTTTTGCCCATTCCCTCGATGGGCTTTTACCATCTGCGCGGGGAGAGAAGCAACTGGTACATTCTGAGTTTTCTTTACTCCCAGACCAGCATGGAAGAACTGTAACAAGCTTTAATTAATTATCCTATCCTACTAATATTATAAATGTGAAAGTTTGTGAGGATGGATGGATGTGACTATGTGAGTGTGTATGTTTGTTCCTTCTTCACGCTGAACGCTAATGATACCTCTCAAGAGTCAAGCTCAAATCCGACAAGCCATTTTAAGCTCTAGAGCGTGCCAAAGAAATTATACATACATACATACACGAAAAACATAACCCTCCTTCTACAACTCGCAGATGAGTACCCAATCCTAGAGACTGCCAAGGGGAGATAGTGGGCACTGCTGCCCCTCCCTAGAGAATTAAGAATTATGAATGTATAGGTACTTCTACTAGCCTTTGTTCGTTTTTTTTTTTTTTTTTTTATATGAATAGGAAGGCAAACGAGCAAGAGGGTCCCCTGATGGTAAGTGATCACCACTGCCCATAGACACCCGCAACCCCGGAGGGAATGCAGGTGCGTTGCCAACCTAGAGGACTAAGATGCAATGCCTCTTGTGCCCGTAATTGCCCCGGCTGTCTTACTCTCCGCACCGGAACACAGCAGTCGTTTGACTGCTCAAGTGTTAACGTGGCTGACGACTACTTGTCTTCCAGAGAACGGCAACGGCAAGAACGGCAACGGCTCCTTGGTTACGGTGGACGGCATGGGATGCGTGCCGCTGCCGGTGCGCTCGTGCTTCGCGTGCGGCGGCACCTGCAAGGCCGCGCCGCTGCTGGCCTGCGACTACTGCCCGCTGCTGTTCCATCAGGTGGGGCTCCCGGCACGGCATGGGATTGTTATCAGACAGTATATATATAAGCTAAAGTAGTAAGGAAACTACGAACAAAACTGTCGAAACGAACGCACACATAGACGCGCGCTTCTACACGGCCGCTAAGCGGATCTCGCGGTGCCGTCAGTCGCGAGTGCCGCGTTGAGACGAGCGGCCGTCGGCTACGTGCGCCCAGACACTCCGCGATCTTTTCGTTTTAGACATGCCAAGAGCGTATTGCGCAGTGTGTCCATGTTTCCCAATAGTTTATTCAAGAAAGCTATTCATTGGGATGAGAATTTTTCATACTATAAAATTTAATAATGGAGCTTTCCGAACGAGTCGTAGCAGGCGAAAGTATTTTTCAGTAATTAATATATAATGCTACCGACGAATAAATAAATCTTAAACTGTTGAAGTTTATTTTAAAGTCCCTATTTTATTTATAAACAAGTTAATTTATTCGATTATTTAATTATTACAGAACCCAACTTAAATGTTTGTTTCTTTTTTACGGAAATTAAGGGTGCCAACCCTAATGCTGTTAATTAAGTGTAGAGATAGCGCTAACGAAACAAAAAGTTTTCAATTTTACAAAATTTTAACCGACAACCCTAACCCTCTATTGGAGCGTAGGTATAAAATAAGCCTAGTTTCCATACTGCTCTATTTATTTACTGTGACTTAGTATTGTATACAGTCTTTTAAAATTCTTCTAGAATATTCTAGCAGGTGGTCGGATTCATAGAAGAAAGAGAAAACTAGAAGTGACATGTGAACGCGTGCCACCTTTATGCGGAAATTGGCATTGTTCATTTTTTTTAGTATGCTCCAATTCGAAAACCATTTCGAGGAAAACCATCAATTATCCGATTTATCTTCTCCGATTTCAAAAATACTTTATGATTGCAGATATTTTTGTACAAGTACTTTGAACCTTTGTTTGACCGAACGACCGGGTTTTAGACAGAATCCAGCATCGAATGTTTGCCACAAAAATGAAAAAAAAGTTTGGCTACGGCAACTGTCACGTGTCACTGTCAAATCTACAAAACCATAGACAAAGCCGTTTTTTTTATAGCCAGCCGAACCAAGGCGATTGGGATTCTGTCTGAATTCACGAATTATCAAACAGCGAAAAAATATTTATTATTAATTAACAAAGCTACGTAAAAGCATAATATTCAAATTAGTTGCTTGGAATAGTCCATTTTATCAAATAAAGGTGTTAAAAGCACAGCTTAAAAAAATGAACAATGCCAATTGGACGGTTTGAATAACAGAATGATTCTGCCAGAACAGCGTTTGTCTTGCCTCCGCCTTCGATATCCTCAAGGATCCAACACATTGTTTTATTGAAGGCGTTTCGTTTCAGGACTGCCTGGATCCGCCGTTGACCGCTCTGCCGACCGGTCGCTGGATGTGTCCGAACCATGTGGAACAATACATTGTAAGTCCTATTTTTTTTTTTTTTTTTTTATGGTGTGGAAAATGCGCCTTATGCATCCGGCCCGGTACGGGGTTACCGAGGGTATCTGGGGCTCTCCCGAGGCGTCAGGCATACCCAGTAAAAAACACACGGATTCCCTCATTTGGCACTATTGCAGGGGGCTGCGGGATCGCATAAGCATTTCTAGCCGCAGATACATTGTAAGTCCTGGGTAATATACTTTAGCTGACTCCCAATGGCGGTCCAGACGGAAGAAGAGTGGTACAACCGTCATCTCCAAGATGGTAGTCACTTGTAAATAGTAGGCTTATTATGTAACTCGCTCGTAAACGCCATCGTGTTCATTTTGACAGTTCTTGTATGAATGTGACAGCTAGCTGATTCCGATGCGAATTGTCAGCCCATACATGAACTGTCAAAATGTACACGATGGCGATTGCGAGCGAGTTAGAGAATAAGCCTACTGGCATGATCGAACGAAAGGTCAGGGACGACCACCTATGATTTAGGGGTGTCCCTGTTAGAAGTTATATGTCGTGGCTACCAAGGTGGCCATCGGAATCTGCCAGTCCTTTTGCATTTTGCCACTGGGGAGCGCCTTAAAAGCCCCTTTTATGGTCAAACTAGCTGTTGCCCGCAACTTCGTCTGCATAGAATTCGTTTATCGCTATCCCGCAGAAATTAAGCAATCCGTTCTTAGAGGATGCCTACGTCAAGTAGCTTTATGCATGCAGTCTCAGCCCGATCGGTTTAAAATTGACAAAGTTTCATACAAACTTTCATCCCCTATTTTATCCCCTTGGGGGTAGAATTGATCAAAATCCTTTCTTAGCGGATGCCTACGTCATAACATCTACCTGCATGTCAAATTTCAGCCCGATCCGTCCAGTGGTTTGGGCTGTGCGTTGATAGATCACTATGTCAGTCAGTCAGTCAGTCACCTTTGAGTTATATATATTTAGATGAGCCTGTGGGCCTGAGTTCACCGTATTTCTTTTTACTGTGGGTGTCTTGACAAACTTCTGTAAGCCCAAGGGCGGAGCTCCTTTTTCTGTGTATTTTTCCCTCCGGGTGACCGAAGATACCTAGCTAATCTAACCTACCTATTTATCTATAGGAATATTATAAAGAGGAAAGATTTGATTGTTTGTTTGTTTGCATTGAATAGGCTCCGAAACTACTGGAACGATTTGAAAAATTACTTCGCCATTAGAATTTGTTATCCGATTGGTGTGGGTCGAGTTGACACATCTACAAAAAAAATGTTAATATCAAATTAATCAAGAATTTTTACTTCTTGATTTTTTATGTTTACTTTTACGGTTTTACCGTTAGAAATAAAATTTCTAAACGACACTGAAAATTAGAACAGAAAAATCCGAAAAGTAAAGCTATGGCCGGGAATCGAACCCGGATCCTCGTCATTCCGTGACGCGTGCGGGTGGGTAAGCCTTCGAATTTTTCTTTCTGTTACTAGCTGTCACCTGACCTTGTTACTATGCGAATTTTTGTCGCCAAGCGTCATCTGTTCGAATGATGTGTCTGTACGACACAATTACAAACTCCCGTGGAACATCTACTGCTCACTAGGGACGAGAGAAGGCGCTGTTTTTCAAATGATAGGACTATCAAATGAATCAAGATTTTTTACTTCTTGATTACCACCTGCTATGGGTGGTGTAGGGGTATAGCACGCGTCACGGAATAACGAGGATCCGGGTTCGATTCTCGGCCATAGCTTTACTTTTTGCATTTTTCTGTGTGTTCTAATAATCAGTGTCGATTAGTTTTTTTTAAAGTTGGCAACTCGGTCCGTCCTGGTCTGTGGGCTCTTGACCACGAAGCCTTTACGACATGTGTGTGTTTAGGACTGGAAGTTGGTGCGTTCCGTGTCCGCTATGGAGCGCGTGGCGCTGTGGGACCGCTTCTCGGCTCCGGTGGACCAGCACGCCATCAAGGTGGACTTTATACGGCGCGCGCGCAACCAGAGGCCCGCCTTCCGGTAACTATGCACTATGTACCAGTGGCGTGGCGTGAAACAGAACTAAAACTCTGCACAATAGACGCGTCGTGCAGACTTTTGCTTCCGACAATTTTTAAGGGTGATTGTGAGTTTATTATGTTTATGGTACATCAACGGCCGCCGCTGTCTTGTTGTCCATGCTGGTCTGGGAGCAAAGGAAAAGGATAGAATGTACCAGTTGCTTCTCTTCCCGCGCAGATGGTAAAAGCCCATCGAGGGAATGGATAAAAATGGGAATCATGTTATAGGCGATGCGGCTGAAAAATCCATCACTATTTTGATTCCCTTTCCACCTATACGCCCACAATCATGCTAAACGTGGCCTTTAGGTGTTGTTACCTTAGGCTCTGTCTACCCCGTAAGGGATAAAGACGTGATTTATGTATGTATGTAACGGCCGCCGCCTTTAGAAATGCCTTCGTGTTTCAAAAATCTATATGGTACGAATATCGACGCTTGTTCGGGATTCAGACACGGGAATTTTTGAAAAAGTTTACAAGTTAAACTAATTCGAATTGCTGTAGCATTCCAAGTAGGTTTAACACACACACATACACACACAAATCACGTCTATATCCCTTACGGGGTAAACGGAGCCTGAGGTAACAAGACCCAAAGGCCACGCTTAGCATGATTGCAGGCGTATAGGTGGCAAGGGGAATCAAAATAGTGATGGGTTGCTAGCCGCATCGCCTATAACATGATTCCTAAGACTCGCCCATTCCCTCGATGGGCTTTTACCATCTGCGCCGGACGAGAGGCAACTAGTACATTCTATGTTTTTCCTTTGCTCCCATACTAGCATGGAAGTAGCACGGGAAGTTGCATTTGTGTAATCTATGGTATATTCCATCTGTGGAAACAATGCTCGTCATAATTCCGTGTTGTCGCTTGTGTGTGTTTTATATGTGTTGTGTGTCAGGTCGAAGGTGCCGGTAGGTGTGCGCGGGCGCGTGTGTGTGCCGGAAATGGTGCGGGGCCACTACGCGCGGCCGCCGCCGCTGCTGCCTAGCCGCCGCGAGTACGTGCGCTGCAGGAACGGTAACATCAACATTGTATTTATGAACGACTAGCTGACCCGGCGAACTTTGTTCCGCCTTAAATTTGAAAAAAACCTTTGTAAGTGCATCTTTATACTAATCACGGAATAATGTGTAGGCATGCTAAATTTAATGTCTGTAGCTTTATTAGTACAACATTTCGGAATTTTCCAATCCCGTGGGAAAATCGGGATAAAAGTATCCTATGTCCGTCTCCTGGTTCTAAGCTACCTCCCTACCAATTTTCAGCCAAATCGGTTAAGCCGTTCTTGAATTATAAATAGTCGTATTTTTATCCCGTGGGAAATTTGAAAAATTCCTTTGTAAGTGCATCTTTATACTAATCAAGGAATAATGTGTAGGCATGCTAAATTCAATGTCTGTAGCTTTATTAGTACAACATTTCGGAATTTTCCAATCCCGTGGGAAAATCGGGATAAAAAGTATCCTATGTCCGTCTCCTGGTTCTAAGCTACCTCCCTACCAATTTTCAGCCAAATCGGTTCAGCCGTTCTCGAGTTATAAATAGTGTAACTAACACGACTTTCTTTTAAATATATAGATGTTAAAAACTAGAGCACATGGAAAAATCCGAAAAGAAGGCTATGGCCGGGAATCGAACACGTGAATACGTGTTGCGTATATAACTTTTCCATCTGTACCAGCTGTCGTCTCATTACTATAGTAATATTGTCGCCAAGTGCCATTCTGTTTGAATGACGTGTCTACGACACACTCGGGACTATCGTCTCTTTGCTCACCAGTTGGCGCCACTGTTGACTAAGATCCAGACCGGTATGGAAAACGATTCTGAAATATATCGGAATACCGGTATTTTATCAAAACCGGAATTCCGGAGCTCAAGCCCTAGACTGTATGACACGGCAAAATGGTTTTCACACCACCTGCTCGACAATGGCTAATTATATATCATGTAAACCTTACTCGAAGTAGCCCTTATAGCCCCTGGCTTTCGCCGGGTAGTAATATTGTACTGGATTTCATTATAACCCGTAGGTTAGTAATATGAATATGATTCTCACTTTTCATTGTTTTTATTGCTATACTTTTAAAGTCCCATTTCGAAAAAATCGTACGGCTCCGAAAATCGAGATGGCCACGCCACGGCAAGCGGCGTTCGATTTTCGAACGAATTAAAGAAATCTATATATATATAAAAGAAAGTCGTGTTAGTTACACTATTTATAACTCAAGAACGGCTTAACCGATTTGGCTGAAAATTGGTAGGGAGGTAGCTTAGAACCAGGAGACAGACATAGGATGCTTTTTATCCCGATTCTCCCACGGGATTGGAAAATTCCGAAATGTTGTACTAATAAAGCTACAGACGTTAAATTTAGCATGCCTAAACATTATTTCTTGATTTGTATAAAGATGCACTTACAAAAGAATTTTTCAAATTTCCCACGGGATAAAAACACAAGGTAAATAATTAAGACTATAATTAGTAGATAATATTCCTAGAGGATCTGTAGGTGCTCTAAGAAGGGATTTTCTGAATTTCCCACGGGATAGGCAATAAAAACCTAATACTTGGAGACATGAGTGGATGTATGGGGTGTGTCGTCACTCTGACGTTATGTGCGCGGACGAAGTCGCGGGGAAAAGCTAGTTTAAAATAAAACAAAAGCTGCCAGTGTTTGCCAACGCTGTAATATTACACGCATAGAACTGCTAAGATTCCAAATAAAAATATTGCCGTATCATTACATAACTAGAATAATTTCTCAAATTAAAATTTTTACTTTTAATTTTGTTTTACTGTTATTTTAATTAAATTCTTTTTCTAGTTACCTTGGTTTTTGATGTCTCGCAAAAGGTGAGAAAAGTAGAGTATACTCATCGGATATAAAACTTCGTTCCACTCAGGACTCAATCTTAACTGAAAACACCCTCGCTACGCTCGAGAGTTAAACGTAGAGTCCTTCGCTGTGCTCAGTGTTCAATATTGCGCCCGTGACATAATGCAGTGCTTTATCCCCTCGGTTCAATCTACTATTCCGGCATCGCTGCAGTGATGAAGCAGCAGGCGGCGACGAGCGACTACGACGCGTCGTCGGACGAGGAGGGCAAGCACGCGGTGTGCCTGGACGCCGCCTGCGCCGGCCACCCGCCGCAGCAGCCGCGCCCGCTGCGCCCCGCCACCTGCGCCGACGCCGACGACGACCTCAAGGCCATCGCCGACCCCAAGGTACCCGCCACTCTTACACTGCCATAAAGAATGCCTCAGCTCGCCGGAACTTCTCGCACGAGCCGATAAACATGCGATCTAAGACATTATTTATTTCAACACTTACGTAATATGGTCACGCGCATCGGGGTTTTTGGAAAGCTGTGCAGATACAGTAATAGTGATTCTTATAAAATTTAAAAACGTAACGGATACGAAGTGTGCAGATTTCTAATTTGAACGTTGTGTTGCAGCCGTTTAGTTCCTCGAGCGAGCAGTCGGACTCTGACACGGACTACGAGTCGGCGCCGAAACGCCGTCGGTCCTCGTCCCCCGCCACCGCGCTGAGGAAAGCCGTGGACGAGCAGCTCAGCAAGCTGGACCACCATCTGGTCAAGCTGCTGGCCTGGCAGCGGCTGCAGCAGGTAACGGGCGAGCGTGGACGAGCAGCTCAGCGAGCTGGACCACCATCTGGTCAAGCTGCTGGCCTGGCAGCGGCTGCAGCAGGTAACGGGCGAGCGTGGACGAGCAGCTCAGCGAGCTGGACCACCATCTGGTCAAGCTGCTGGCCTGGCAGCGGCTGCAGCAGGTAACGGGCGAGCGTGGACGAGCAGCTCAGCGAGCTGGACCACCATCTGGTCAAGCTGCTGGCCTGGCAGCGGCTGCAGCAGGTAACGGGCGAGCGTGGACGAGCAGCTCAGCGAGCTGGACCACCATCTGGTCAAGCTGCTGGCCTGGCAGCGGCTGCAGCAGGTAACGGGCGAGCGTGGACGAGCAGCTCAGCAAGCAAAAAAATGACTCTGCCAAGTTTCTTGCGGCGCATTCTTCTTGGCAATGATGGTCTTTCCGAATGCTATGGTAGTTTACAAAAATACATGTAAAAGAGCCCTTGGTGGCCAATTTGCAAAAATAAAATTTAGTTTATTTTTTTATTTTTGATGATTTTTTTATATTTCGTTGTCAATTGAATGTAATGCCACTATGGCATTTACCGTGAGAGGGTTTGACATGTGTATGTACTGGGGGCGTCGTGCGCAGATCCTGGTGGGCGAGCAGTGCTACGGGCCGTGGTCGCGGCTGCCGCTGGCGCCCGAGACGGAGCAGCTGGTGCAGGCCGCCATCCCGCGCGCGCGCCTCGCCAAGCACGGGTTCAAGGTACCCGCGCGCTGCCAACTCGCTCGCAATCGCCATCGTGTTTATTTTGACAGTTCATGTATGGCCTGACAATCGGCATCGGAATCAGTTAGCTGTCACATACATACGAGAACTGTCAAAATGAACACGATGGCGATTGCGAGCGAGTTAGACAATAAGCCTACAGGCTATACTGATTCTTGAAATTAAGCCTTAATATTTCAGTTTATACGTTCACTGTGGTGTGCACAGACAAATTATTGCTTTATTAACGTAAAACTGAATCATTACTATGGGCTAATATGACATTTTGTAACCATGCCTGACGCCCGATTTAATGCCGAACGCTACATGGCGACCCTGCCAGTGCGGGCCTGGTGTTGCACTGGCGGTGCGCCGCGCCGACTAGAAAATTACTTTATGTACAACTCCCGTGGGAGATAAATCGGCTACAACTGCATTATGAACTATGCGTTTTTGTTTGTCAGCACGTGGCGCTCCCGTCAGAACTGCTATCGCGTGCCGAGCGCGAGCGCATCGCCCGCCTGGTGTGGGGCATCGCGCCGCCCCCGCCCCGCGCGCGCGCCCAGCACCCCCCCAGCCCCGCGCAGCACCGCGCCGCTGCCTGCCCCGTGCGCAGCCCCGGCAGGTGAGCGTGATTTATGTATGTATGTATGTCAACAATTATTCCAAAACTCTTGAGCTTCCTCAAACTTCAAACCGACCTGCTGATTATATTCCGGAACAATTTTAAGAGTAATGCCGCTCGTTACGTGCCAGTTGCATAATGTACTATTGTGCGCAGACTGGGGCTGGGCGACGAGCTGGGCCCGGCGGTGCCGATGCGGCTGTCCCGGCTGACGTTCGGCTCGGACTCGGGCTGCGACGTGGTGCTGGACCCCGCGCAGTGCCGCTACGTGTCGCGCCTGCACGCCACCGTCTTCTACGACGAGGTTTGTTGGATTTCTAAACAACACTGAAATTTTTGAACACATAATAGTAGATTAATGCCGACGCCTGGGAAGTAGCCAATTGTTGGATTAATAACTTGTTTAAAAACACGAACTGCAGGGGAGTGTTTTTTAAAGTTACGAATCCAAACAAAAGACAATTTTGCGGGTGGTAGGGCCTTGTGCAAGGTCCGTCCGGATCGCTACCACCATCTTACTCGCTAATCCTGCCGCTAAGTAGCAGTGCTTGCACTGCTGTGTTCCGGCGTGGAGAGTAAGACAGCCGGGGAAATTACGGGCACAAGAGGCATTTCATCTTAGTCCTCTAGGTTGGCAACGCATCTGCAATCGCTCCAGGGTTGCGGGTGTCTATGGGTAGTGGTGATCACTTACCATCAGGTGACCCACTTGCTCGTTTGCCTTCCTATTCATATATAAAAAAAAAAAATTATTAGAAAATTAAATGAAAAACCTTTGCAGGGACTAACCCAACCCACCTGCTGAAATATACCAGAAAAAAACTGAGTAGCAACCTTGTATACAAGAGCAATATCAAACGGGATGTACGTTCGTGGGTTCTTAAATCATTATGTGATGACCAGGTGACGCGTCACTTCGAGCTGATCAACTACTCGGAGTGGGGCTCGCGCGTGGACGGCGTGCTGTACGCGATGGACGCGTCCCCGCGGCCCGCGCCCGCGCCCGCTCCCGCTCCCGCCTCCGCGCCCGCTGACGCCTCCGCGCCCGCTCGTGACGACAGCGAAGCGCGGGCGGAGGCGGTGAGGGATGTCGTGAGACACCGCATGCCCCGACAGAGGTAAACTTAACCCTTAAAGCGCCCGGTAAACGATCAAATTGTTTGTCAAACAATCTATTTGATGAAAATATGGATTGATGTCGAGTTTGACAAACAGGTTTGAACGTGTACGACGGTGTTTGTCAAACAAGATCTCGGTAGAAGAAGTTTGTCAAACAAGTTTGTCAAGCAAGTTATTTTAAGCCCCGCCCCCTGCGGTTTACTTCGCGTGGAATGATTTTTCGGGCTTAGTTACGCTTCTTGACTTATTATTATTCGTAGGTTGAAAACTATCCTATTATTCTTGTATGTGTGTAAATCCGCAGGCTGAACGGGTCGGTGGCGCGTGGGCCGGCGCCGTGCCGCTGCTCGCCGGGCGCGAGCGCCGCCGGCGCGTGGGAGGGCTCGGCGCTGGTGGAGCACGGCGCGCTGCTGCAGTTCGGCTGCCTCATGTTCGTGTTCAGCGTGGCCGACGCAAGGCCCTTCCCCTACGAGCGGCCCAACGACGAGCCCGCCCTCTAGTGACCCGGGACTCCAAATCCGAGTACTGTGAACGAAATTGAACTTTCAGCTAGTTAGCTCTGTCCACTATCGATAGTGAATCGATACTTTGAGCAGACAATAGTATCGATAGTTTTACGTAGGCTACAATGCTATCCTTGACGAATATCGGCAGTACCGATACGATTGCTTTTCAATATTATATAAACTATTGATACTACCGACAGTATTAATACTACCGACAGTATGGATACTACCGACAGTTGATACTACCAACAGTATTGATACTACCCACAGTATTGTTACTATCCATAGTATCAATAGTTAGTTATTGTAAGCAATTGTTTGTACTCCGCGTCCGTACATTCAAATCTGAAATTTATCAATATGCATTTCAAAATGTCTATGTTTGTGGATTTTTGTGGACATAGTGTAGTGTGACCAGTAGAGGGCTTTGCTGAGACAGTGGAAACTATGTGTAACAGGACGTATAGTGATTGTGTTCCTTTGTGTTTAGGCTTTAACTAAACTTGCTGATATCCAGGAAAGCGCAAAGATAAATAATAGAGATGCAGAATAGACTACAATTCTGACATTACAAGAGTCTAAATAGTGTTTCGCCACTTTTTATGCCTTACCAACTTTGATTAGAAATATCGAAGATAAAAAACGGCGTAGTGACGTACAATATCACATCTAATGTTATAGGTCCAAAAATATCCAAACTTTCGTCATGGATTCAAAATAAGAACGCTGCGAGTAAGACATTTTTAACGAAACGTGTTATAACTACCCACATCTTGGCATAATAAAATTGATCGAAGATTGTGAAGGAAAGATTTGTAGTTCTAATACTAGCTAGAAAAATCTTTGCAGGAATTGTTTTAGTTATAATTTATGCAAGTAATTTATGAATTGTTTATTTGAAGATATGTAACTTGCCTATACCTGTATTTACCATTTAATAAGTTTGTAATTGTGTCGTACACACATTCTAACAGATGACGCTTGGCGACAAATCGCATAGTAACAAGGTCGCGTGACAGCTAGTAACAGATAGAAAAATTCGAAGGCTTATCCACCTGCTATGAGTGGTGTAAGGGCACGCGTCACGGAATGACGAGGATCCGGATTCGATTCTCGGCCATAGCTTTACTTTTCGCATTTTTCTATGTGTTCTAATTTTCTGTCGTTTAGAAATTTCATTTAATAAGTGTCTTAAACTCGTCGCAAAATAAAAGGCCCGTTTTGGCAGTTCACGCCTATGAAGTTCTGTATTTTTTACCGATCGAAATGTTTTGAAGGTAATTACATTTTTCATTGATGGTTACCGCCCACTCCGCTAAGTGCTGTGAATAACGATTTTTTTCATACTGTCCACAGACTATTAATAATCGGATAAGAAAAAAAATAAATCGATCAAAATATATTTTTAAGGCCGACTCGCACTTGGCCGGTTTTATTTCTTTAAACACTAGTGTTTGGACAAATAAATTACTGATTTCTTTTGGTGATTGAGTGAGTGTTATTGTAACAAAAATATTAAATGAAAGAAAGTTGACGTATCGTAACATTGTATCATTTCAAAATACTTACAATATCAGTTTAAGTTAAATTTTCTTATTAGAACTTTAATCCAATGCACTTTACAGTACATATTCAAATCGATCAAATACTCATCCAAACTGGAATCGATTTATCGTGAGTATCGATTACCGAGTCGTATGGTTACATCACTAGTTACGTCGCGAAGACAAATGTCAAAACGGGCCTCTTATTTTGCGACGAGTTTAGTTGACTGTATTTATCAGGGATGTTACGGATATATAATTTCGGATCCGGATATGGATATGGATATTGGTAAAATATAATATCGGTTTCGGTTACGGTTATGGATATTAAATTATTTCGGATTATCCGATAGTTTCGGTCACGGATATTAAATTTTTAAGGAACCGACAAATGAATACGACTAAGCCCGCGCGCGGCTGGTCTGCCGGCCGGGCAAAAACAAAAACTTGTCACGACGTCTCATGTTTACTAAGTTGTATTTAGTTAGACTCCGCCCTATCCGAAACTATCCAAAACTTTTATATCGGATTCGGTTACGGTTACGGATATGGATATCCATAACACAACACTGGTATTTATAGATCCATTAGACATGCTTTGTAACAAGCCAAGTTATACCTCGATGCGAGTGAGTTACCTCCGCGTGTGGTCAAGAGGTGCGGTTCGTTTTTTAATTCATAGTTCCCGCGGGATAGCGACAGCGAATTCTGCGCGGACGGAGTCGCGAGCAGCAGCTAGCTAGTGTGTAATTTTTTTTTTTTTTTTTTTTTTTATGTGAATAGGAAGGCAAACGACCAAGTGGGTCACCTGATGGTAAGTGATCACCACTGCCCATAGACACCCGCAACCCCGGGGGATTGCAGATGCGTTGCCAACCTAGAGGATTAAGATGAAATGCCTCTTGTGCCCGTAATTTCCCCGGCTGTCTTACTCTCCGCATCGGAACACAGCACAGAAATAAATGTCTTTGTAGGTTTAGTCGAACTGATGCAAGCATGTGCTAAAATATTAATGGAATGTTCTAGACCTTGTATAGGTATTTCATAATGAGGAATTGATTGTAGAATAAGTAGGAATGACACTTTTATCAATTACTGAATTTGTCGTTCTTTTAATTGACTGACTTTTGATATGTTCTGTATAGGTTGAGACTGTATTGTACGGTCAAGTGCAAAAATAAGTATCGATACGAACTTCTCAAAAATATGTCCCACGACCTTATTACGCCGGTGTAAGAGTGTATGGTACTTATTTTTGAAACTTTGGCTAGGTACATATTATTACACTTGACTGTACTAAATTTCTAAATGACACTGAAAATTCCATACCCCCATACCTGCTACGGGTGGTGTAGGGGTATAGCACGCGTCACGGAATGACGAGGATCCGAGTTCGATTCCCGGCCATAGCTTTACTTTTCGGATTTTTCTGTGTTCAAATTTTCAATGTCGTGTAGAAATTTAATTTGTCACTGAAACTGTAAAAGTAAACATAAAAAATCAGGGCCTTATACTCCGAAATTCGATTTTCGAACTTCGTGTCATACCGTCCCTTTCACTCTCAAATTAATGACTGTTAGTGTGAGCGGAACGGAACGAAACGAACTTCGAAAATCGAATTTCGGAGTAGCCCCTCAGGAAGTAAAAATTCTTGATTCATTTGATAGTAACTATGTTGTACTGTGAATCTGTTACCACAAGTAATTACTATACTGGGAAGTTTCGTATTCTTGAGTATATAAATGGGTATACCATACCCCGCATACCTCCTAAAGATAATATAATCTTACATACATAAATCACCCTTACGGGGTAGACAGAGCCTAAGGTAACAAGACCTGAAGGCCACGTTTAGCATGATTGAGGGCGTATAGGTGGAAAGGGGAATCAAAATAGTGATGGGTTGCTAGCCGCATCGCCTATAACATGATTCCTATTTTCGGCGATTCCCTCGATGGGCTTTCTATGTTCCATTGCTCCCGGACCCATGGAAGACCTTTTAATCTTAGATCCTTTTATATTAGGACTGTCGCCATCTTGCCATACGCAAAAATATTATTATGAGTTACAATGAGTTGTAACCATTGACATATAAATAAACAGCTAGACGCGCCTAATGACCTAGGCGTGACGTCATGCGAGATTATAACCAATATATCTCTGTAATGCTTTGATAATGTGAAAAAAAAGTGCCCAATACTTTTTTATATTGAATTCAAATACCTACAACCTGTCTGTATACATTGAGAACGTTTTTTTATTTTTTTTTGCGGCACCTACAGTGAATCAATGCAGATAACTAGATGTAATTAGGTTAGTGTATTTGAATTGTACCGTAACTAATAACTATATTAGTTTATTTAGGCTAATGTTTATGGTTGCTGAATAAAACTGAATTTTCAAGTTTCATCTTTTATTATCAAAATTATACGTTTATATTGGCCAAGATCCGCGACTCGGCATACCATACAAAAGGTTAAGGGGTTTTTTTTAATGCAATAGTCACTTGTACAGAGGGCGCTGTTTTATCATAAGTTTTAAATAGGTACAGGGCAAAACCGTGGGCAAGAGCTTGTTTGAAATAAATATTGAAAAGTTGGGTTATTAGAGGCGGGCATCCAGTGCTGTAACCAGACTACGGTATCTATTAATCAACACTTGCAGTGATGAATTAGTCGAAATCACTCATCATCGTCGGGATCCGGTTCATCAAAGTCCCTGATCTTCACATCGGCGTCCTCTCCGTACTGTATAATGTTGTCTATGGTCAACAGAATGTTGTCTATGCTCTCCTCATCCTTTATGTTGAGCGGGTAGAAGCGCACAAGACTAAAGTTCTCTATGACCTCTCCAATAGCCTCCGTTAGCTTTGCGTATTTCTCATGCCATTTCGATTTGGAGTTTCTCATGTCGGCTAGCAGGATGTGGGGGTCTGGATCCAGATAACTGAAATCAAATTAGTCAAATTGTACGCGCTACACAGCTTCCTTCTTCTTCCTTCATGTAACTTCACTCCACTCAGGGTAAAATTTGACGGAAGGAAAAATGGTTCTATCAATTATTAAAATGTCAATCAATATGTCAAAATCAAAAATTTATTTTTGCAAATTGGCCGCCAAGGGCTCTATTACATGTCTTTTTTGGAACTACCAGCGCATTCCGAAAGATCATCATTTCCAAGAAGCGCCGCAAAAAACTTGGCAGAAAGTCTTTTTTTTCAAAATAAAATACAGTAAGAACACTCAAATTCTACTTAAATTAAATAAATTTCTAAAAGGGATTCTGCCAAGTTTCTTACGGCGCATTCTTCTTGGCAATGATGGTCGGAATGCGCTGGTAGTTTCAAAAAAGACACGTAAAAGAGCCCTTGGCTGACAATTTGCAAAAATAAATTTTTGATTTTTGATTCTGTCGGTAATTGCCCTAATGCTACTGTAACATTCAAAAATATATATTGTTTGCTTACTTATCAAGTTGATTCCTCGATGACTTGCTGAGGAGGTCCATTTTCGTTAGAATATTGACGTGGGGAAGCTCCAGATTTACCATCACACTGAGCGCTGCCATTGTTCCTGAAAAAGATGTTTAAAAAACAAGTTTTTATTTATTTACTAGCTGTCGCCCGCAACTTTGTCTGCGTAGAATTCGTTTATCGCTATCCCGCAGGAATTACGCAATTTTCCGGGATAAAAGTAGCATGTGTGTTATTCCAGACTAATAATCTATCTATGTTCCAAATTTCATCCAGATCTGTCCAGCCGTTCTGGCGTGAAAGAGTAACAAACACCCATCCATCTATACTTAAAAACTTTAGCGTTTATAATATTAGTAGTACCAAGTAGGATTTTGAAACTGTTTTCATTCTCCCTGTGGTAAGTTGAGCATTTCCTTCACCTAAAAGCTCATGGCAAATTCTAAATGTGATTTCGCACATAAATTCCGAACTCAGGATTCGAACCCACAACCCTCTGCTTGAGAGGCCACAGGTCAAACCACTAAGCTACCACGGCTTGTTCCCTTTTGAGATATGGAACCCAAACACTGATAAACAGTAAATACTGTGATAGGAAAAGCTTTAGCTTCATTTTTCCATTTGGAAACAATTCTTAAGTACATAATTACCTGATAAAAACTTGGCACCATCCACCATGAACTGTGAATCGACCATGAAGACGACGCATATCCTGAAGTTCCACTTCTGCAGCAGGTCCACCAACTTCCTCATGACTGGCAGGTGGGTGTACAGCTCGATCTGCCCCGGGCAGTCGAAGAGCAGATAGTCATCATCAACATCTCCAAGCTGCTCTTCCAGCCAGTCCGAGTTCTCTAGAAGGGTCCTAAAAGTAATTTAAAAAAAACATACTTTTGTAATTATGTCATTATTTTTGACTAGAGTAAATAAAATTCTAAACAACACTGAAAATTAGGGCAGAAAAATCCGAAAAGTAAGTAAATATATTTAATCACAAATAAAATTGAATGAAATAAAATAGACTGTAATTTTTCGTTTATCTGACAAAAATTGTATGAAAAACACAAAAATAAGGGACACTTTTTTTTCTTTACAGATGGGAATTCTTGGCTGCCTAGTGCGAGGGCTCCCATACAACGTTGTTTGTTTTACTGGCTGTAAATTTACTGGCACATGAGGCATTCTATCTAAGCCCTCAAGGCTTGTGGAACATCTGTTGTCCTGTTGTTGTGGGTGTCCATGGCTCACTGACCATCAGGTGACTCACTAGCTTAGCTCCATTGCCATAGCATTTCAAAAATGACAGAAACTCACTCTATACAAAACACAAGTCCTCCGTTTGGTCCAAACTGTAGCTCCTCATCCTCCATAGCGTCGTCCAGGTGAATCAGCTCCCGGATGTCCACGAGAGGCTCGTAGTCAAAGTGCTCCGCAGCTGGGTCCAGGTTCACCACTTCCACTATGCGCTTGGTATCCGCAGCGTGTCTTACTATAGTTGAGCAGTATGTGGACTGGAATCATACATTGTTATTACAGTGTCCATAGGGGTTAATGAAAATAAGTTTATAATCTAATGTTAGTTTGTATTCTTTTACATTAATTAGGTACGTTTCACACAGTTACAATAAAGGAGTGTGGAGCTTCATCCATCGCTGAAGCAAGGGCGAGTTCCACCCGTCAGATAGCGCTGCTAGGGCTGCGTCGCCAGCAGCTCAGTAGGAAGGCGCACAGTTTCCGCATAATAGCCGCGAATCTATCAACCTGTACCTCCGCAAATATTGCCGACTACAGTGACGCAGCAGCCCCATCAACATCCTGAATGCGTTATTGTATTGAGTCCCGGGGTTTCAAAACATCTCCATACCGAATTTTAACACGATCGGTTGAGTAGTATCCGCATGAAAGCTTAACAAACAAACAAACACATTCGCATTTATAATACTAAAGTTAGGATAGTTAGGATGTATTTACCTTTCCACTGCCGGCAGGCCCCACTACCAACTGAGCGTATCGCATTTTATCCTAAATTACTAAATATCGGCTGATTTATCCAATTTTTAGGTTATGCTGTAAACCTTTTTGTACAATAATATAGTTAGCAGGCACCCTTATAATTATAAGACAGAACAAACTATAACACAATTGAACGCGGTATTATATTGCATTTGGAAAAGATTTCAATAAATGAAATAAACTGTTTTTGGAATAAGTACAACCAACAAACGATGTTTTGTTTTCAATCAACCGTGACGTTATTTTATTTTAGTTTGACTTGACACTTGACATTGACAATGATGACAGCCGACAGCATAGATTAGATAGATAGAGCGTGTTCACAGCGACTGTTGAATGGCGAAAATCAAATTTCATAATCAGTTTGACTTTCAACAAAAAGGACTGGCATAATTTGCACAGTACATTAAATTTCGAATTTATTTATAAAATCTGTCAAAATATAAAAAAACAACAAGCTACCACAAAATATTATATGTAAATTTTTTCAAGAACCCAGGTGCGACCAAATTTTAAGGTCTAAGCGCGATCTACAAGACTAATTTTGTAAAACTTACTTCTGCAATGTCAGCGGTTGGTATCGACTTAGGGACTACGTATTCTTGTGTTGGAGTGTGGCAGCATGGCAACGTGGATATCATAGCCAACGAACAGGGTAACCGCACCACGCCCTCGTACGTCGCTTTCACGGACACAGAACGTCTTATAGGCGACGCGGCTAAAAACCAAGTCGCCCTCAATCCTTACAACACTATCTTCGACGCCAAGCGCCTCATTGGAAGAAAATTTGAAGATCCCAAAATTCAACAGGACATAAAACACTGGCCCTTCAAAGTGGTCAGTGAAGCCGGTAAGCCTAAAATACAGGTTGAATACAAAGGAAAGACCAAACGCTTTGCTCCTGAAGAGATCAGCAGCATGGTTTTGACCAAAATGAAGAATGTAGCGGAAGCATACCTCGGTAGAGCAGTGAAGGATGCTGTTATTACGGTACCGGCTTACTTCAACGATTCGCAGAGGCAGGCTACAAAGGATGCCGGTGCAATAGCGGGCATGAACGTCCTAAGAATTATAAATGAACCCACCGCAGCAGCATTAGCTTATGGGCTGGATAAAGACTTAAAAGGAGAAAGAAACGTTCTGATATTCGATCTCGGTGGAGGAACTTTTGATGTTTCTATACTTACGATAGATGAAGGGTCTGTTGGAATTATTTAATTGATATTGATAATTCATAGTACTATTTGTAAATCTATGATTAACATCAGCCACCTAGTTTTTTTTGAGTATCTGTGACCTGTGCTTGACAGACGTCACTTGTTTAGACCACGGCCTGTAATCTACGTATAATGAATCTTCAGTGGTAGCGCCATGTTCTTTTTATTTCAAACTGACAGACAGCGTGTATAGACACGCAATAGATGTATGTGAGAGCTTTCCTTGTGTGCGTGGGCGCCGGCAGCCATGTTTTTTTTTTATTAGTCACGTTAGAATGTTGATTGAGTGAAGTCGTTGTGCTTATCCTCTCCGCTTTTTCTGTGACTACGGACGGTTCTTAGTAATATTTTTGCTGCTGTTCAGTGCTGTGTGTGTAAATCAATGCGACAGGACGCTATTTTACACCATTTCCCGACCGGTGAGAAAAAACTCCAAAAGTGGTTAGTGTGTCTAAATCGTGAAATATAAAAAAAGGTTGAAAAATAAAAAAATAAACAAGTAATGTGCGTATTTAATTTGTCTGACCAATACATATAGCTCTCGGCATTTGATTGATCACTTGTCACAAAGTGATCAATTAAATGCCGGGAGCAAAGAACATTTTTTTTTCGAATTACAATACCTAAGTAAGCATGGCATGGATGTATGCCCTTTTTTCCTTAGCCCCGTATAAATCCCGAAAAAAAAAGGAACATTCATGACATGGAGAAAAACCCATATTTCCTTAGCCTTGTATAAATTTTAATTAAAAAAAAAAGAAACGTCAGTCATCATCAGTGGTACAGATAAAATACAGTTGCTTACTGCTGAATTGTCTTGTTCCTGAGTTGGCGGTCTGATACGTAGTATCTCTTAGTAGTCTGTGGTTTAGACTCGCTCTCTTTCTCACCGAACCCTTTTGCTGTAAGCATATTTTTGTGTCGTCCCCGAACTATTAATTATTAATTATCTAGTCAATCCTATATTATTTTGATCTTAATTAATGTCAATAATAAGGCAAGTGTGTTTGTGAATAAATACAACCGTTTATTGATACAGTGAATTGTGTGTTATTGAAATTCACTTAGTCCACATAACCTCTACACAACCACGCTACACAGCAGAGACATTTGGCTCGTCTCCCAGTAATTCGAACAGGTTTTGGACCCAGAGGATTTCCAAGAGATCAGTGGACTAGCAAATATAAAGAAGATACATAACATTACAAACGGTAAGAAATGCCGAATCACTTATCTGACACGGGGAACACAAACGTGACATCTACGACTATTGAAAAATTGAACGGAATTGATAACTGGATAAATTGGAAGTTTGCCGTCAAAATGTTATTGACCCTCGAAGGACTATGGTCCTGTATCGTCGATTCGGAAAGCGCGGTTGAACCTGCTGCTGCTGGTGCATCTGCCGCGCAGGTACCTGCCCATGATTCGACGCGCGATGCACGTGCCTTAGCCAGGATTTGTTTGTCACTCCGGCCGCATCTGTATCAGATAGTGCGCGATGCTACTACGGCCGCTGAAGCGTGGAAAAAACTCTCTGACACGTTCGAGGACAAAGGCCTCTATAGAAGAGTACTTCTCCTCAGACAACTTCATAGAGTAGAGTACAATCAATTCTCGAGTATGTCCGAGTACATAGAGGGTGTTCAAAGGCTCGTAACACAACTATCTGACATCGGGAAACATATCGCTGATGAGGAAACGGCAGAAATTCTGCTCTCAGGCTTGCCGGAGGACTATACTGTGTTGGTGTCTAGTCTCGAGACTGCAAACATTTCTAAAACTTTAACAAGTGAATTTGTCCGAACCAGACTTCTCCAAGAAGATCACAGGCGCAGCAACGTTCCATCCGATAACAAAGCTTTTTTTGTGAAAAAGAAACCAAACAAATATGTATGTACATATTGCCATAAGAACGGTCATACTGCAAGTCGTTGTTTCAAAAAGAAGCGAGAAGAAAAGAAGACTAAGGATGAACATACCATGTATGCTTCTGCATATTCTACTTCACTTGAACGAGAGTTCATCATTGACAGCGGAGCCACTTCACACATGTGTGGGGATCCCACACTTATTCAAGATTTCAAGAATAAATCATGTGTTATTTCTGTGGCCAATGGTCAACAATTAAAAAGTGAAAAAATTGGTAAGACTTTAATAGCTTCTAATATTTGTTTGGATAACGTTCTTTATGTGCCTAATCTGTCTAAAAATTTGATGTCGGTAAATGAGATCACTAATAATGGATATGCTGTTGTTTTTTCTGATAATAAATGTAATGTTTACAGTAATTGTAAAGTCACAGGCAACAAAATATTTAGTGTAGACAAATGTAATGGTCTGTATAAATTGAAATTGCAAGCTCGGCCCAACCCCCGATTAGGTCATTCCATATCCCTGCAATCTAGGCAAGGACCAGTGAGTGCCAATGCTGCTGCCTGCGTGCCTATGTCTATATGGCATAAACGCTTAGGCCACTTGAGTCATCGAGGTATGTCTATTTTGGGTGGAGGAAATCAGTGTGGTGTCGTTTTTCAGCCTGAAGACGGCGTGCCCGCTAGCTGTATCGCCTGCCTTACGGGGAAGATGTGTGAAACATCGTTTCCTCAGTCAAGTGCTTCGCGTGCTGCTCATCCGTTAGCCCTGATCCACAGCGACATAGCTGGCCCGATTCAAGTACCCAGCTGGGGAGGAGCTCGCTACTTGCTTACTTTCACCGACGACCATTCAAGAAAAACTTTTGGCTACCTTTTAAAGAATAAATCCGAAGTAAGTTCATGTTTTATCAATTTTAAATCTATGGTTGAAAAACAAACTGGCTTGTGTATAAAAGTGCTTCGCACAGATAATGGTACAGAATACTGTAATAACATTCTTTCTAATTACCTCAAAAAGGAAGGAATTGTTCATCAAACATCCTGCCCTTTTAGCCCTTCTCAAAACGGGATCAGTGAACGAGCTAATCGCACAATTTTTGAAAAAGCCAGAGCTATGTTGCAGGAGTCAAATTTGCCAGATCGCTACTGGGGTGAGGCTGTTCTGACAGCCATTTACCTCAAAAATAGGTCGCCTACCAGTGCTTTATCTGACAAAATTCCTGAATGTGTATGGACCGGATCCTATATTGATCTTAGTCATTTACGCGTTTTTGGCTGTTTGGCATATTCACATATTCCCAATCAAAAAAGGCGCAAGCTTGATGCAAAAGCCAAACAATTTATTTTTGTAGGATACAGTGAAACATGCAAAGGCTATCGTCTTATAGATCCCCTTAACCCTAAAAAGGTTATTCTTTCTAGAAGTGTTACTTTTCTTGAAAATAAATTCATAGAAAAACAACTGAGCAAAGGTGTAGAGAAAGAGCATTTTATTCTTTTTGACAATTTTATTAATAATGATTTTATGCATAATAACAATCATGATATTTCTCGCTGTGAAAATAATTCAAATAACTGTGATATTAGTTCTAGTAATAATGATGAATGTAACAATAATGAAAATACCAACAATGAAAATAATAATAACAGTCACAATGTTGGTGAAAGCCATAACAGTAGTGTTAGTAGTGATGAACCTAATCAGATTACTTCTCCGGTTTCAGAGGTCGAGTTCGACAGCTCACCAGCACAGTCACCACTGTCTGACCAGTACCGCTCTTTTGAAGATGACATTGAGGATGCCGTTGGGTGTGGGGTGCTGTCCGGCACCGACATCTCTCTGCCGCGCTCATCATCTCAAGGAGGAGAGGAGTTTACGTTGGAAGAGTCCATCGTCGATTCTAACTCTCGTCCTGTGCGGAAGACACGAGGTATTTTCCCTGAAAGGTTTAATGACTATCACTTAACGTCTCTGTTGGCCGCAGCGAGTACATCATACGAACCTCTTACATTCCAAGACGCTATGAATTCACCTGAAAAGGCTGAATGGCACGGCGCTATGAAAAATGAATTTAATTCCATGATCAAAAATTGTGTATGGGAATTGGTTGATCGTCCTTATAACGTAAATGTTGTCAAAAACAAATGGGTATTCAAGAAAAAAATATGATGCTACGGGCGAATTCACTAGGTTTAAAGCTAGACTTGTTGCCTGTGGTTATAGTCAAAAGGAAGGTATAGATTACTCAGATACCTATTCACCTGTTGTAAGACATTCAACTTTGCGTATTCTGTTTACTGTTGCAAATCAGTTGGACCTCTGTATGGATCATATAGATGTAACCACAGCATTTTTAAATGGCGAGTTGGAAGAAGTGATCTATATGGAGCAGCCGGCTGGTTTTAAAACTGATAATAATAAGGTTTGTTTGCTTAAAAAGAGCATTTACGGCTTGAAGCAAGCCAGCCGTATGTGGAACATAAAAATACATAATGTACTATCTAATAATGGGTATAAACAAAGCAAATGTGAACCATGTGTGTATATAAAGAAAAATAGCAACGATTATGTAATTCTAGCATTATTTGTTGACGATTGCTTCGTGGTTCATAGTAATTGCATTGAGACAGTTACGTCACTGCTGAAACAGCATTTCGAAATACGACATCTTGGTAAATTAAGAAATTGTCTTGGCATGCATGTTACCACTAACAATAATGTAACAATTTTAGATCAGTCAGATTATATCAAAAGGTTGTTGAAACAATATAACATGGAAGATTGTAAACCAGTTTCAACACCATTACCAGTCAATTGTAAATTGGAAAAAGCAGATAAGAAATTGGATGACAATGTGCATCAGTTTAGACAACTCTTAGGATCACTTATGTTCTTATCTGTTTGTACCCGTCCTGACATTACATACGCCTGCAGTCAGCTGAGTCAGTACAGCACATGTTTTGATGTCAGTCATTGGCGCGTTGCGAAGCGAGTACTAAGGTACCTAGCGGGAACTATCAACTATGGTCTCTATTTTGAGAAGGCTAATAGTTTTAATATTAACGCGTACGCAGATTCCGATTGGGCCAATGATATGACGGATCGCAGGTCATATACCGGCTTTGTAATTATGCTTGGCAACTCTGTCATAAATTGGGAAGCCAGGAAACAGCGATGTGTTGCTTTATCATCTACTGAGGCAGAATATCTCTCTATAAGTGATGTGTGCAAGGACATCTGTTTTGTTAAGAATTTCTTGACAGAAATAATTGACAAACGCTTTGATGTCACTGTATATAATGACAATCAGAGCGCCCAGAGATTGTTGTTAGTAAGGGAATATTCTCATCGTAAAACAAAACACATAGACTTGCGTTACCATTTTGTTAAAGACTTAATTCAAGAAGGTAAAATAAATGTGAAATACCTGTGTACTGATGAAATGATGGCTGATGTTTTTACCAAACCACTATGTACACAGAAGCATTGTAAGTTTGTGAAATGTTTAAAACTGAAAAGTGTTGAAACTGTTAATTTTTAAGTAACTTGCATGCTGATAGGTAGAGTCACATTTTATTCACCAGGTTCTGGTTTCACTTAGTGATGTAGAGAACATTCTTGATGTAGAGTCTTGCCATTGTATGTTTGACTGATGTTCATCATAAGGAGGAGTGTTGGAATTATTTAATTGATATTGATAATTCATAGTACTATTTGTAAATCTATGATTAACATCAGCCACCTAGTTTTTTTGAGTATCTGTGACCTGTGCTTGACAGACGTCACTTGTTTAGACTCGCTCTCTTTCTCACCGAACCCTTTTGCTGTAAGCATATTTTTGTGTCGTCCCCGAACTATTAATTATTAATTATCTAGTCAATCCTATATTATTTTGATCTTAATTAATGTCAATAATAAGGCAAGTGTGTTTGTGAATAAATACAACCGTTTATTGATACAGTGAATTGTGTGTTATTGAAATTCACTTAGTCCACATAACCTCTACACAACCACGCTACACAGCAGAGACATTTGGCTCGTCTCCCAGTAATTCGAACAGGGTCGCTATTTGAGGTCAAGGCTACTGCCGGAGATACCCACTTGGGAGGCGAAGATTTTGATAACAGACTTGTCAACTTCTTAGCTGATGAGTTCAAGAGGAAGCATAAGAAGGATCTTTGCAACAATCCCAAGTCGCTACGTCGCTTGCGCACAGCGGCCGAAAGAGCCAAACGCACGCTATCTTCCAGCACTGAAGCAAGTGTCGAAATAGATGCGCTATTTGAAGGCATCGACTTCTTCTCGCGCATCTCACGTGCTCGATTCGAAGAACTAAATTCAGAATTGTTCCGTAGTACTCTAGAACCAGTAGAAAAAGCTCTAAATGATGCTAAGCTAGGTAAGAGTGCTATCCAAGATATAGTTCTAGTCGGCGGCTCCACCCGCATTCCAAAAATCCAAAGTCTGTTGCAAAACTTCTTCAATGGCAGGAAACTTAATTTGTCTATTAATCCAGACGAAGCAGTGGCAAATGGAGCAGCGGTTCAGGCAGCCATTTTGAGCGGAGAACGCCATTCTAAAATACAGGATGTTCTTTTAGTTGATGTTGCTCCTTTGTCGCTGGGTATCGAGACAGCAGGTGGTGTAATGACAAAGATAGTCGAGCGTAACGCTAAAATACCCTGCAAGCAGTCTCAGACATTCACAACATACTCTGATAACCAGCCAGCAGTCACCATTCAAGTGTACGAAGGAGAACGGGCCATGACGAAAGACAACAACATTCTCGGAACTTTTGATCTAACCGGCATACCACCAGCTCCAAGGGGTATACCGCAAATTGACGTCACCTTTGACCTGGACGCCAATGGTATACTAAATGTGTCAGCCAAAGAAAATAGCAGCGGAAAAAGTAAGAATATTGTTATAAAGAATGATAAGGGTCGATTGTCGCAAGCCGATATAGAGCGGATGCTTGGTGAAGCCGAGAAATACAAATTCGAAGACGATCAGAAAAGAGAGAGGGTGGTCGCTAAAAACAAGTTGGAATCGTATGCTTTTGGAGTTAAGCAGGCCATTGATGAGGCAGGGAGTAAGTTGAAAAAAGCTGATGCTGGTAAAGCACGTCGTATGTGCGAAGAGACGATCAGTTGGCTGGATAGCAACAGTTTAGCCGAGAAGGACGAGTATGAAGATAAGTTGAAAGAGCTAACTGGAGTCTGTACTCCATTGATGACGAAGCTTCATGGCTCAGGGTCCCGCGGCGGTAGCGGTCCTGTCATTGAGGAAGTTGATTGAATTTGATTTTTTCTTGGTAACTTTTTACTGTAATTGTTATTTCATTAGCTGAATTAAAAGGCGTGTGTCATAATATTTTATTTTTGTTCTATTTAGGTAGATAAAAAAGCTTCAGTAGCCTCCTAGTGGTTTCAGTCACAAAACCACTAGGAGGCTAATGAACGGCCGTATCAATGATACGGGGCCCCCGGGCTACAGAGGCCCCTAACGTATCTAAACAAAATTAGTAAAATGTCACATCATTTCATTTGGGCGACCCAACTAATTTTGATACAGGGCCCCTCCAAGTCCAAGGCACGCTACGCCACTGGGTTAGACCTGGCCTTTCAAGCTGAGGATTGTGCGTGCGAACCCGGGCTCACGCTTCAGCGGGGCAACTCCGACTTTGGAGTTTCGAAGTTCGTGTCGTACCGTCCTTTTCACTCTCAAATTAATAACTTTTAGTAAGAGCGGAACGGCACCAAACGAACTCTGAAAATCGAATTTTACAGTATGAAGTATCATACCTGTTTTTTTGTGGGGTATACACATTTTGGTCAGGTGCAGGATTCTGCTAACACTGGATATAGATATACTCGTAATAGCGTATGAGTGAGATATAACTTAGGTATATTCGTCATTAGCTGATTTACTTAAGTATATTAGGATTTGTATTGAACAGAATCCTCGCGAGTTCAACTCATAGTTGGCTGTTTTTTTTTGTTTTGGACCTTTTTACATACATCAATTGATTTTATAGGTAGCACATATATAACACTAGGTGCTTACATTTGCACGAATTGTTATACTGTTCCGTTTTTGAGACAGCAATACATTTTCAAAATAAATGAAATTACTATTCAATTTTGGTCATTGTAAAATGGAAAAGTAAAAAAAAGAATGAAATTGTTCATAACCATAGAGAATAGATAAATAGACAATCTTTTGTCGTGGTTGTGTGGCTTATGTTTCCTTGACTTTCCTGAGGGGGATAAACCGATAAATCGAACGAAAAACTGCTGAATCGTAAAAAAAATTGGTATTTGACTTGTAACGCCTTACACCAGCGGCACCAGCCAATAATCTAAGTGAAAGTGGTCATTATTAAAGAAAATACGAGAACAGTACCTAGTAAAATCAGGAAAATGACATCTTCAGCTATTGGCATAGACTTAGGAACTACGTATTCCTGCGTGGCAGCGTTGCAGCATGGCAAAGTGGAGATCATAGCGAATGAGCAGGGCAATCGCATCACGCCTTCCTACGTCGCGTTTACAGAAACGAAACCCAACGCCTGGTAGGAGACGAAGCGAAGAACCAAGTAGCTCTCAACCCTCAGAACACTGTCTTCGACGCCAAGCGCCTTATTGGAAGAAAATTCGACGATCCCCAGATTCAACAGGACCTAAAGCACTGGCCCTTCAAAGTGGTCAATGATGGCGGAAATCCCAAAATACAAGTTAGTTATAAAGGGAAGTCAATATGCTTTCCTCCTGAGGAGATCAGCAGCATGATTTTGACTAAAATGAAGAACACAGCTGAAGCGTACCTGGACAAAGAAGTAAAGGATGCCGTTATTACGGTACCGGCTTACTTCAATGATTCACAGAGGCAGGCTACCAAGGATGCTGGTACCATAGCGGGCTTAAATGTTCTCAGAATAATTAATGAGCCCACTGCAGCAGCTTTAGCCTATGGGCTGGATAAAGATCTGAAAGAAGAAAGAAATGTTCTTATTTTTGATCTGGGCGGGGGCACCTTTGATGTATCTGTACTGAAAATAGCTAACGGGCCACACTTTGAGGTCAAATCTACTGCCGGAGACACCCACTTGGGAGGAGAGGACTTTGATAACAAACTGGTTGATTTTTTTGCTGATGAGTTTCAACGAAAGCATAAGAAGGATCTACGCAACAATCCGAAGTCGCTACGACGCCTGCGCACCGCAGCTGAAAGGGCCAAGTGCACTCTCTCTACGAGCACTGAGGCAAGCATTGACATAGATGCTTTATTTGAAGGTATTGATTTTGTGTCCCGAATCTCACGCGCACGATTTGAAGAACTCAATTTGGGATTCTTCAATGCCACGTTAATACAAGTAGAAAATGCTCTGAAGGATGCTGAGTTTGATAAAAGCGCCATCCATGATGTAGTTCTAGTTGGTGGGTCTACCCGTATCCCAAAAATCCAGAATATTCTGCAAAACTTCTTCAATGGAAAAAAATTGAATTTATCTGTCAATCCGGATGAAGCCGTGGCTTACGGGGCAGCAGTGCAGGCGGCTAATTTGATCGGAGTAAGTGAACCTAAAATACAGGATGTTGTTTTAATTGATGTTATCCCTCTTTCTCTTGGTGTTGAGGTGAATGGTGGTATAATGTCAAAGATAATTGTGCGTAACACTAAAATACCCTGCAGAAACACTTTAACATATGTTACAGCTGAAGACAACCAGGAGTTTATAAAAATTGTTGTCTGTGAAGGAGAACGGGCCATGGTTAAAGATAACAACATACTAGGATGTTTTACTGTGTTTAATATACCTCCAGGTCCACGTGGTGCACAGGAAGTTGACATCTGCCTCAACATTAATGCCAATAGCATACTACATGTATCGGCAAAACTGAGAAGTAATGGGAAAAGAAACCACATCAAAATCAATAATAATAAAGGCCGTTTATCACAAGCTGATATAGCAAGGATGCTCGTTGACGCCAAGAGATATCAATATGAAGACAATCAGGAGAGAGAGAGGGTGAGCGCAAAAAATAAGTTAGAATCATATGCATATGATGTTAAGCATGCTATTGAGAAGGTAACAAGCAACCTGATGGAATTAGATATCTCTCAAGTACGCAGTAAATGTGAAGAAACATTTTCTTGGCTGAGTGACTATGCTATGCCTTAGACAGAAGACTTCGAAGATGAACTCGAAGAGCTGAAAGCCATCTTTGAGCCTGTGATGACACAGATCAATGGTGCAGCATCGGGAACCCAAAATGAAGATTGTTTAATTAATATTGATGAGTTTGATTGAATTTGCTTTTACTTTGTTGTATTAATTTGATTGTAATTTTCTTTCAGAGTATTTTAAATATTGTTGTAAAAAACTACTGATAGTATAGACACATACGATATTGATAACCTAAACTAAAAATTTAATTTTTAATACAAGCTATTTTGCTGACTACTTTTTGCTAACAAAAAAATCAAAAGAACTAGTTTTAATAAAAAAATGATAAATTTTATATTCATGTTTTATTTCGAAATGTCAGTAAAATACAAGAAACGTAAGACTGATATAGATACGTACGTATCCGTCCTTTTTTGGCAGACACGATTTAAAAAAAATTGTAATACACACATAAATCACAAGCAACAAGCCCTGCCCTATAGACCATTGATTATTTCCTAATACTTAACTACCTAACTAATTTCACATGCAAAGAAAATTTGAAAAATGTATACACTACAGTATATAAATCTACCAGAATCAAAAATTTAACCCCAACATGTTTAGAAGTGGGTAACTATTGTATTAAAAGAGAAAATGTAAAAGGCTAAAAAAAGTAAAATTAATCATAACCATCTTATCTTATTGTCCTAGTCCCTAATCCCTAATATCCTTAATCCCTACTATTCTTACTAATATTATAAATGCGAAAGTAACTCTGTTTGTCTATCTGTATGTTACGCTTTCACGGCTAAACCGCTGAAGTGATTTTAATGAAATTTAGTACATAGTTAGTTTTAGTCCTTTTTTTTTTTTTTTTTTTTTTTTTTTTAACGTGTGGAAAATGCGCCTTATGCATCTCCGCGCTCGGGGCAGCATACGAACGGAGGTATGACGGGCTCTCCATCTCGCCGCTGCCTTCCCTATGGAAGGAGGGGAGAGGCCTACCGTCTAAAAACACACACGTTCCCTCCAGGCCTTGAACTGCGGGCGTTGCGGGCGCACACGGTGACCACCGCAACGTCCACTGGCCGCCCCGGGATGGGGCAGGTGGCAACGGCACCGTTGAATGCGGGTTTCGGATTAGTTAGTTTTAGTGCTGGGGAAGGACATAGGATTGTTTTTATCTTGGAAAATTGGATAGTTCCCGCGGGATAGCGACAAGCGAATTCTGCGCAGACGGAGTCGAAGGCAACCGATAGTATATTTTAAAAGAGTGTCTAACTCACTATCTGATATCCTGTAATTTCGGTTAACGGGGTCCAGTTCGTGTCGGCTGTCATGCAGCAGGTGATGCATATATTTGGTATCAAGCAGAACCTCATACCCTTGTTCCATGCCGAAGCCAATCCAGCGGAACGGAAAAATCGAGATATGAAGACGCTATTATCCATTCTCGTTCAAGATAACCATCGGTCATGGCCTGTTTTTCTGCCTCAAATACGCTTCGCGTTGAATAGCGCTAACTGTTCCAGCACTGGGTGCAGCCCGGCTTGAGGACGCCATTCGAAGCTGGACGTGATCTGCGCAGTATATTGCCAAAGGATAACTACGTGCCTCAGATAACGCCCTACCTTAAAGACTTTATTAACCGATGGGAGGAAATAAAGGAGAAGTCCGAAAAACAGCAAGACCGGCGTAAGGATGATGCAGATAACAAACGTCGACCCTCAAAGCAGTAACTACCAGGTGGGCGACTTAGTTCTGTTAGCTTCGCATCACCGCAGCAACGCAAGCCAAGGGAAGACAAATAAGTTTATGCCGAAACGCGATGGCCCCTACATTATTTCTAAAGTGTTTAGTCCTACCACCTTTTGTGTTTCAGATTGTGAAACCAAGGCTGTTGTGGGTAAATTCCATACTCATGATCTCACTCCTTTTGTGTCTGCTCCAGGCGATATCTTCCGACCTGTGCAACCATACACCCAGGGGTACCTAGACCTAAAACTGACCGAAATGTAGACCTTGTTGCCAAGTCACCCACGGGCCGTGTTGGCGGCTTGGAGGGGGAGTATATAGTATATCCAAGATGCTGACGTGTTCGCTGATGGGTGGGGATCACTTTTATCTAAAATAATACTACCTATTTGTATTTTGTAATTAACAGGCTAGGTGTGTTGGTCTTAACTGTAAGTCTATCCTTGTACTCGTATTTTAAATAAATAAATAAATATAGCGCCATCTAACGGCTCAGCTAGGCAGCAATTGACAGACTGATGAAGCAACCTAGTACATTAGTACGCAAATAGTACATTTCGATGCTAGTGCGGAAAGTATGTCAATACTTCACGAGTCCCGAGATATTTTGCCACGAGCCGAAGGCGAGTGGCAAGACTTTGGGACGAGTGAAGAATTCTTTTGTTAGTACTTTCAATTTTTTACTCTGATAACCTTCACACTGTCTCTTTAAAAATGCAGTCAATTTTGAGTAATTCTTGATGTCAATATCATTTTTTGTTTTCATCATCGCTTTTAGCATTGAATACTTTGACCACAGGGTAGAAGCCTGATATTTCTTAGACAGTTCAAGACAAAAGGCCATAAAAACGTTTTCTGAGCACGACTTCGCTTTATGTTCCGTTTTCCATTTCACAAAATGTTCATAAACTGCAATATATTTTTGTTTCGATTTTTCCGGTAAAGCACTATCTACTACTCGCAATTGCGGCCTTCTTACATATGTCTGGCGGTGTTAAATCCATTTCAAAGTCTGATCCACTCATTTTACACGAAACTTTTCTTAAATTTTAACTTTACTGAAGCTTTTAATAATCTCGTAAAGTAAGCTCAAACTTTAGCGGTGAAAATTTTTGACAAGTTAAAGGCGTTGTTGTTAGCTCAGCAATGGCTTTTGCTATTCAGCCAACTCAATTATATATATTTTTTCAAATACATTTTTCTATAAAAAGAAATCAATTTATAATATATAACACGTTTATATTATTACCTCAATATCATTATTTTCAATTATTTGTGTATAGAAATATTTAAATTGTATAAACACAAAAACTACTGTTGCCTTTAGAACCTTAAAAATGCCATGCTTGCAGTTGGAAAAACGCCTCCACTTTGACAGGCGTTTCGGCAGCTATTCCCACGCTATTCCGTTTCATTCAGACATCTTAATAAGAACTGTTTTTAGGAATTCAATATTTAAAAAGTAATGATTAAGAGGCTAGCCTCAATGTAAATATATCAAAATATAGCAATATTTTGATATTTTGACATTAATAATAGGTTTTTACTTTTATTACGAAATAAGTTTTGGTACAAACTAACATTAAAATAGCTCTTCGATAAGTAGTCGTGAATTGTAACAAGTACAAATTAAAAAAAAATAGAAAAGTAAATCGCACTAGTGCGCAAAACCGAACCTTTCGCACGCAAAACTACCAAAAAAGGGCACTTTTTGAGCAACTGTATTAAAAAACACTTTGTCGTTTAACAAGTGAACCTAAAGTGAACGCATTTTAATTCGAGTTCCGTTCGACCGCACCGCTACATAGTACATTATATAACACTAGGGCTACGTTCAGTAACTAAAGTGTCAGTGTGATTATCGTCGGGTGAAAATCGTCCGATCATGAACACACTTACTGAACGACTTGGGGCGTTCTTCTGTCAAAAGTGTCAATTGAAGTATGATTTCGTCTCAGAACAATAACTAAAGCATAGAACCCGGACTAAAATAAAAACTAATTATTATAGTGCGTTGCTTCTTATTCCAGTGTACTGAAACGATAAGTTAAAAAGAGAACAAACTTGTCAGTTTCTTCTTATTTTTCTGTTTCGTACCTGTCCAAACGTCAAACTTGGTTCCTTTACGTCACTTGGTTCCGATATATGATACCGATTTCAAGAGTCAGATTTCTTAGCCCAATGACTTGTGTTGAGTGTCAACTTAACTTGTCTGTATGTGCTTATTGTGCTTCGGATGCGTGAATGACTGACAACTGTTGGAGAATTTTTTGTTTATTATTGTTAAAAATTGATTAAATAACGAATATTGGTAAAGCCAATTACTTAGTGAAACTAGAAAATGTCTTGTGCAGTGCCAGGATGTAAATCTAATGCGTCCAGAAAACAAAATGATAATGCGTTTATAAGTTATCATCGTTAAGTGATTTTAATCAGCTTCAGGGTCGCATTAAAATATATTGAGTGTGTTCTATAAAATAACACCATTATTGAATCCTGTTTGTCAAAGATATCCCTATTTACATATTATTTTAAAGAAAATATGAAAACAGTATAGGTTATCTTAGTGATGTGCCTGTGATATCGACTAAACTGTCAATCGATATTAAATGTAAATATAGAGATATAATTAAATATGTTTAATTCTTTCAGTTTTCCGACTCCATTATTGTTCCATATTGTTCCCTTTCTTTGGCCATAACTTTACTATTTCACTTTTTTTTGACTTGGCAAGTTTTTACTAATCTATAGGTATGCATAAATGTTCCTTTTATAGGGTTACGTATGTATCCAAAAGGTAAAAACGGGACTCTATTACTAAGACTTCACTGTCCGTCTATCAACAGGTTGTTCATGAGCCGTGATAGCTCGACAGTTGAACAGATGATGTATTTCTGTTGCCGCTATAGCAAAAAATACTATGAATAAAACACATATGAATATAACAATAAAATGAATATTTAAGGGGGGCTCCCATACCACAAACGTTTTTTTTTGCGATATTTGTTCGATATCAATAGCGGCAACAGGTAGACGCTTGAAATATTCAGTTTCATATTCACTTTAAAAATAGATAATTAAATCAAAATAAAATTAATATTTATCGGGTCCCATACAACAAACGTGATTTTTTGCCGTTGTTTTGTTACCAACCAATTCAAATACGAACGGACAAAAATGTGTTTTTGTTGTACGGTGAAACGGAATTCTCGGTGCGCGAGTCCGACTCGCACTTGGCCGATTTTCATAATAGATTTTTTTTTCATTATAATGATATCCGTTTAATATGTATTAATATCCACGACCGTCCCGATACCCATAAAAAATATCGAACGAAGACTAATCAATGACGGTTTGTTCCCTACACTAGCAAAATATATACATGTATAATTTAAAGCGCTTTGTATAGGTTACCCTGGTACGGAACAGACAGACGACTGTCTCGTGAATAGCATCTTTGTCTCTTTTTAACTTATTGTTTTAGTGCATTGGAATAAGAAGCAACGCACTATAATAATTAGTTTTTATTTTAGTCCGGGTTCTATGCTTTAGTTATTGTTCTGAGGATTTCGTATTCGTAATAATAAGTTTATATCCCCAGCGTTCGAATTATAAATTTTGCCTCATATCAACTGTCAAAGTGACGTCTGTGCGTTTTTTACCCATCTATTTTACGGGGTGACCGGTGCGATCGCCCGACGACGCCCGACGATGTTACTGAACGACTTGGTGTGATCGTCCGATGATCGCACTGACTTACTGAACGGGCCAGAGGGGCTACTCCGAAATTCGATTTTCGAAGTTCGTTTCGTTCCGTTCCGCTCACACTAATAGTCATTAATTTGAGAGTGAAAGGGACGGCATGACACGAAGTTCGAAAATCGAATTTCGGAGTATAAGGCCAGTGCGTCGTCGGGCGACGTCGGGTGATCAAACTGAACGCACCCTAGGTGCTTACATTTGCACGAATTGTTATACTGTCTGGGTTTTTATATATAGATATACATTTTCAAAATTATTTAAATTACTATTCAATTTTGGTAATTGTAAAATGGAAAAGTAAAAAAAAAAGAATGAAATTGTTCATAACCATAGAGAATAGATAAATAGTAAATTTTTTTTCGTGGTTGTGTGGCTTATGTTTCCTTGACTTTCCATATCTCTCTAATCTGTGGACTTTCCTGAGGGGGATAAACCGATAAACCGAACGAAACTGCTGAATCTTAAAATAATTTGGTATTTTATTTTTAGTTAGTCACTTGTAACGCTTTACACAATCGGCACCGCCGATTCCAATTTTGCAAATTACAACCTAAGCAAATCTAAGTGAAAGTGGGCATTAATAAAGAAAATACGAGAAGAGTACCTAGTAAAATCAGGAAAATGACATCTTCAGCTATTGGCATAGACTTAGGAACTACGTATTCCTGCGTGGCAGCGTTGCAGCATGGCAAAGTGGAGATCATAGCGAATGAGCAGGGCAATCGCATCACGCCTTCCTACGTCGCGTTTACAGAAACCCAACGCCTGATAGGAGACGGAGCGAAGAACCAAGTGGCCCTCAACCCTCTGAACACTGTCTTCGACGCCAAGCGCCTTATTGGAAGAAAATTCGACGATCCCCAGATTCAACAGGACCTAAAGCACTGGCCCTTCAAAGTGGTCAATGATGGCGGAAATCCCAAAATACAAGTTAGTTATAAAGGGAAGTCAATATGCTTTCCTCCTGAGGAGATCAGCAGCATGATTTTGACTAAAATGAAGAATACAGCTGAAGCGTACCTGGACAAAGAAGTAAAGGACGCCGTTATTACGGTACCGGCTTACTTCAATGATTCACAGAGGCAGGCTACCAAGGATGCCGGTACCATAGCGGGTTTAAATGTTCTCAGAATAATTAATGAGCCCACTGCAGCAGCTTTAGCCTATGGGCTGGATAAAGACCTGAAAGAAGAAAGAAATGTTCTTATTTATGATCTGGGCGGGGGCACCTTTGATGTATCTGTACTGAAAATAGCTAACGGGCCACACTTTGAGGTCAAATCTACTGCCGGAGACACCCACTTGGGAGGAGAGGACTTTGATAACAAACTGGTTGAGTTTTTTGCTGATGAGTTTCAACGAAAGCATAAGAAGGATCTACGCAACAATCCGAAGTCGCTACGACGCCTGCGCACCGCAGCTGAAAGGGCGAAGCGCACTCTCTCTACGAGCACTGAGGCAAGCATTGACATAGATGCTTTATTTGAAGGTATTGATTTTGTGTCCCGAATCTCACGCGCACGATTTGAAGAACTCAATTTGGGATTCTTCAATGCCACGTTAATACAAGTAGAAAATGCTCTGAAGGATGCTGAGTTTGATAAAACCGCAATCCATGATGTGGTTCTAGTTGGTGGGTCAACCCGTATCCCAAAAATCCAGAATATTCTGCAAAACTTCTTCAATGGAAAAAAATTGAATTTATCTGTTAATCCGGATGAAGCCGTGGCTTACGGGGCAGCAGTGCAGGCGGCTATTTTGATCGGAGCAAGTGAACCTAAAATACAGGATGTTGTTTTAATTGATGTTATCCCTCTTTCTCTTGGTATTGAGGTGGAAGGTGGTATAATGTCAAAGATAATTGTGCGTAACACTAAAATACCCTGCAAAAACACTTTAACATATGCTACAGCTGAAGACAACCAGGAGTCTATGAAAATTGTTGTCTGTGAAGGAGAACGGGCCATGGTTAAAGATAACAACATACTAGGATCTTTTTCTGTGTTTAATATACCTCCAGGTCCACGTGACGCACAGAAAGTTGAGGTCTGCTTCAACATAAATGCCGATAGCATTCTACATGTATCGGCAAAACTGAAAAGCAATGGGAAAAGAAAACACATAAAAATCAATAATAATAAAGGCCGTTTATCAAAAGCTGATATAGCAAGGATGCTCGCTGATGCCAAGACATATCAATATGAAGACAATCAGGAGAGAGAGAGGGTGGGCGCAAAAAATAAGTTAGAATCATATGCATACGATGTTAAGCATGCTATTGAGAAGGTAACGAGAAACCTGATGGGATTAGATATCTCTCAAGTACGCAGTAAATGTGAACAAACATTTTCTTGGCTGAGTGACAATGCTATGCATGAGACAGAAGACTTCGAAGATGAACTCGAAGAGCTGAAAGCCATCTGTGAGCCTGTGATGACACAGATCAATGGTGCAGCATCGGGAACCCAAAATGAAGATATTAATATTGATGAGGTTGATTGAATTTGCTTTTTACTTTGTTGTATTAATTTGATTGTAATTTTCTTTCAGGGTATTTTAAATATTGTTGTAAAAAACTACTGATAGTATCGACACATACGGTATTGATAACCTAACCTAAAATTTAAATTTTTTATACGAGCTGTTTTGCTGACTGTACTTTTTGTTAACAATTATCGTTTGTAATGTAATTGACAATAAAAAGTATCTAAGTTACTAGTTAGTAAGCAAAAATCAAAAGAACTAGTTTTAATTAAAAAATGTTATATTTTTATATTCGAGTGTTTTATTTCGAAATGTTAGTAAAATACAAGAAACATAGGACTGATATAGATACATTATCCGTCCTTTTTTGGCAGAAGCACGATTAAAAAAAAATTGAAATACACACACATAAATCACAAGTAACAAGCCCTAAAGACC